>OZ010792.1:258696824-259411824 GCA_963932465.1 Maratus speciosus
TTGAAAATTTAAATTCATGAACAAAACATAGCAGAAAAAGGCTTACATATAAATAAAAAAATAATATAGGTAGCAATTTAAAAAAACTCAAAAAATATTAATGAATACTTTATAAATATACCGTTAAACAAGAACAGAAATTGCAGTTAATGAATAAAATGTTTCTGCATTTGTTCTATGTTTAAAAAATCTTACGGAATGATAGTATAAGTAATACCTATTATGTTATTAGAAATTTGGTAAATATTAAATATGAAACTTTGACTATCAAAATTTCCGATTTTCAATAATAAATTAAAGCATCAATAATAAGAATAAATCTTTAAAAAGATTCAGTACTGTGATTAAAAACGGTGACATGTAAAGAAAAATTTCACAGCATTAATGCTTTTTTTCAATCTGAAAACTTTTCCGAATATCATAATCATAAATGAATATCATATTTAGCTCCAAAATAATAATCACAAAAAAATACAATAAGTACTACTGATACATAAACTGCAAGAGTTTATAATCAATAAACAGTAAAAATCAGCAGAAACAGAACATAGAATAAATACAGTTTCAAACGGCTTCAATTTAATGTTTTTATCTCCCTTTAATGGAACTATGAATCATTCAGCTTTTCAAATCTGTTTATGTTGCACGTTTTGCTTTTGGGCAACGACAAATTAGGATATTTTTGATCACAGGATCGAAAAGGAAGATTAAACAAGTTATCACTCATTCGTTTATTCACAGGAGACAAGCGCGCTGAATTAAAGCATTGCAATTTAATTATCAAAACAATTATATTCGATACCGTTACATTAAGAAGGTATAACAGACGACAGCTTGTGAAATCAAAAAACTAACATTAAACTACAAAAAAAGAGATCAATCCTTAAAAACTATTTAATTTATATTCATAAGATACAAACCTACTGAAATAAAAAGTTAAAATTAAATATGACTTACGCTTTCATTCGATAAATACTCCATAATTACGCATTTCTTTTAATCCAAGCAATGGCGACGCTTAAAATGTGATTCTTTCTATATCATGAAGGAGCCATAGATGACATGCGCGGAAATCAATGCTCTGATTGGCTGTTCAGAAAAGTACAAAAAAGAAATGTTCAACTACTGTTTTAAATAAGACACTTCGTAGATAATTCCAACATATTTCTCGGTTCGTATATACCATGATCATACTAAGACACTCATGTATCTTAAATTAAGACATCTATTGTGTCTGAATTTTCAGATTAAGACACTTAAGTGACTGAAATTCTTTTTCAGTCACATATGTGTCTAAATTTAAGACGCCTCTAATTGCAGTGTGCAAGCTTCACTACAATAAATTGCAAATTTGTGTTTTTCTGTACCCTGCTATCTTTTTACGAGGAGAGTAATATTTTTGTATGTTTCTACAAAACAAAATGTCCTGAAGGCTATTTAATCCATATATAGATGGAAAATTACTGTACAAAGCCTCAAAACTTTATATTACTTATAAGTTAAGATACATCAACTTAAATATGGCATACCTTGAAAGCAAAGATTCCAATATAAATTCATTTAAAGTTTTAAATAATCTTTAGACCAAAAAAAAAAAAACACTATTTAAAAAAAATATGCTTATTTAATTTGATCTAGTTATTGCATTTACATCCTTTTTTGCGTCATGCATTAACTAGGAAACATCCCCAACTGTCAGTTCCGGATTTTTACAAGAGTGATATTGTTCGAAAGCTCTTGTATCAAGGATCAAGAAATGTATTCCCAAAACAAATAATTTACGAGATAAGGAGCTTTTTGTGCTTCAGAATAACATAAATAAAGAAGGGAAAACAACATGAAATTCCTTCAAAAGCTATCGAACGCAGGAGTTTTGTCTTATAAATAACCCTAGTAGCGTTTTTCTACGCAAAAATGTTTAATACAACACCAGGAACAAACGATGAAGTGCATTATTGCTTGACAGTCAGCACAGGTTTGTTTAGTAAGAGTGAATCATATATGTTTTACCGATCAGAAGACTGGATCAGTCTTCCTCATTAAAGCCGTTTGGAAAGCATATACAGACGTACTGCATCGACAGTAGGTGAAGAGAACTGGCGGTAGATCAAGTGATGTATTTTAGTATAACTTTTATTGAAATTGTGTTAATATCAAAGCAAATACTCCTATGAATTTTTGAACATTCTCCTATTTTCTTCGTAAGAAGTAAACATCCTGTGGCTGAAGGTATTTGTCGATCCAGCTGAGAGGAAGGTAGGCTGTGTTTTCAGAACCTTGTTTTTCGCTGCATAAATTTTCGTCTGTTTGGCCACTCTGTCAACCCGGTAGCAGGACAGCATTCTCAATACCACTCAAATGAAACACTATCGTGAACACCACTATCATAATTAAGTATAAGACAAAATTCCTGCCTTTATTAGCTTTTGAAGGAACCTCAGGCTGTTTTCCCTTTATTATCTCTCCTTCCGAAACAGAAAAGGATCTGAATTATTGGTTTCGGGAGTATAATTTCTGCACACTTCTTGATTCTCGGGGTAAAGCTTTCGAAAGACACCACTCTTTTCAAAATCCAGAACTGACAGTTGGGGATGTTCCCTAGTAAGACATGTATATATTTTTTCCTTGATGTCAAAAAAAATATATAATATTTTAGCGATATTCGTTTCTCATGCCGCATTAGTTGTGCATAAACAAATGAAGACTTAGCTTGTGGTAGAAATAGTCGCCCAGTGGCGTGGTCGTTAGCGACAACTGGTACCAGGGCGGGTGCCTCGGTTCGAATCCTCGTGTAAGACATGGATGTAAATGCGAATGTCCATCTGTAGTTATATCTATATTATAAAGGACAAAAATATCTGTGCCTAACGCATACGTCATTTTCCGAATGGCAACACTTTGAAATTTGAAATAAAATTTTAGTTTTGCAATTTTCTGTATTGCAAATTTTTAAAATTCTAAACGTCGCACATTTTAAATTTTTACACATTTTAAGGAAAAAAATGCTCTTTTAAATGCAATTTGTTTGAAAGCTGTATCTCAATTTGTTTTTGAGATATTAATTTTTTGTAGTTTTTAATACCATTTTCTTTATTGTGGCAACAAAAGTACCTCATTTCTATTAAAAGTCTTTGAAAGTAAACGGTAAATAGTCGAAAATAGGAGGTACTGTATCTTTTTGTTGCCATTTTCTCATAAAACCTGAAAAAAAAAAGTTGAAATTAAAATACGGGCTATGCCAAGAATATTATCTGTTATTCATTGATAATGACGTCATATGCATACTTTTCTACTGAAGAAGTTTAAAACTGGATTGCTTTAGCGGATGCAAATGACGTCATTTTATAAAAACACGTGTATTTTAATTCGTAAACTTGAATTATGTTTTTTAGAAGTGCGTCATTTTCACAGCCCAGCTGCTTCCCAGGTGAAAATGCTTCACTTTTGAAAATAATGTAATCGAAATCACACACTGATAAAACGCAATGTTTTACAAAAATTTAGAGTGTCTTAATAAAATAGAGGTGACATGCAAATAATAGCGATTTATATTACAGAAATTTGTGATTCTGGCCTTTATAGATTTGCTATGCCGATATAGACAAGCAAACAAATAATTCGTGGTTTAAAATAATATCGCGTTCTTGAAGTTTTTGTCAAAAATTCCCTCGAATAATAAAATTTTAATGCTATTCTTTAGGACATTCTACTATAATTTTATCAAAATAACATAATCTGCTTAATTTTTCCTAATTTTATATAACCTGTATATTTAAAACACAAATGTGTTTTTTAGTCATCTGCCCTGATCTTTCTGCTGAACCAATTTTACTAATATATGTTTGTTTTTTTTAAACTGAAAGCTCTTCCTTCGTAGATGTGATCGTACTATCTGTTTCTTTTTTTCTTTTTTTTTTCTTTCTTTTTTTTTTTTTTTTTTTTTTTAATATCACAACTTTTGTATTTTAATTTTAAAAGTATTTTATGAAATTTCTTCAAAATGATGAAAATTAGATAGCTTTCATTATTGCAGAGAGAAATAATGAGGTATTTTTAACTTTATTCATGCTATTTTCTCATAAAAATTCAAAAATTGTCGATAAAAATTGTTGTATAGGGTTTAGTGGCGCAAAATCCCATTACGATCAGAATATTATATTAGGGGCATAATAGCGGAAAATGACATACTGCTTTTGAAAACAGGCATTTTCCTCATAAATTTTCTATATTGTTTTTCCTTCTGCCTGTGTACTGATACTAAGTTTCAGACACTAGGCGAAATGCTTATTTAAGTGAAAATGAAGTCATATTTAAAAGAAAACGATCAGTTTCTTCGATAAAACTACACATTTTAACACAAATGAGTCTAAAAAACATAAATTACGGAAATTTTTACTCTATTAGAATCTCAAGTAAAAAGTGCGTCTGTTCACATAAAAGATGTTGCTGACAATCGTGACTTAAAGTTTTGAGTTAAAATGATTTTTAAATGATCAAACAAAATACATTTTTTAAAAAAATGATGAATATGGATATGAGAAGTGCTTATGCAAATTCTGAGAAGGTGAAAATTACTGTTTTCATTCCGGAAATCCTAGCATAAGAGCCTCAATTGATAACAACATCCTAATAACTGATCTTTATTATATTTTACTATTTAAGTATCTATATTATAAAGAACAAACGTATCTGTGCGTAACCCTGATGTCATTTTGCGAATGGCAACACTTTACGATCAAATTTCGGTCTTGAAATTTTCGCTACTGCTATTTTTTGATCTTCTGACAATCGTACCGTTTTCAATTTTCGTCGCGTAGGGAAAAAAATTTACTTTCAAATGCAATTTGTTTAAAAACTGTATTCATTGATTGATGTATTCTATTTTCTAAAATAATTTTTAAGCATGAATTTTTTTAAGCTTATCTTATCACGTGCCGGTTTCAATACATGATAATAATAAACATTTTGCACATAAAGCATCACACATTTTTCAGCATTTGTTTCTGACTATTTTTGCATAACGAAATTAATACTTCCTTTATAAACAAATAAAAGAATAATATAAAAAAAACTACCAATCTAACATATTTGTGAACGACAAATTAATGAAATTAATACTTCTTTTATAAACAAAAAAAAAGAATAATATTGAAAAAACACAAATCTAACATATTTGTAATCGTACAATTTAAATTTTTAGATCACCAAATATGATTTTTTTTTTCAAATGGAATTTGTTTGCAAAGTTCATCTCAGTTTACTGCTTGTCTATGGTTTTAAAAACAATTTTAAGGCATGAAATACTTTTTAATTTACCTGTATCGCGCGGAGCTCGATTACGAAAGATTAATCCGTTTGTCCTTAAAACAAAATAAAGAGTTCATCATTTTCTTACGGCTAATATTTATTAAAAGACTTCCCTATGAGTAAATAAATAAAATAATATAAATAAAACACCAATTTAACAGACATGTGCAATGGAGACGTACCTGCAATCCACCTACACTCTCAAGCGATTAGCAGTGTGGTGCTTTAACTACTCAGCCACGGTGGGCCCTTTTAAAATGTTATTAGAGCAGTTAAGGTTTATGGCTCCTTTCTCTACAAAATCTTTTACATGGCCGTCATTCTTCCTTGTTCGCAAAAAAATTCATTCTAAATTTTCTACAACTTATTTTATCTCTTCAAATTATTTTTGGAAAGATTCCATGGATCCACCTAAGGCTACCACTGTGACGTAAAGATTACTACTACTCAGATCTTCATTATCGCAGGAGCAAATTTCCAGCACTATTTCCGAATAGTAAATTTTCTAAATATTTAAGTAAGGTGACGACTGTAAAACTATTAGCGGAAGTTAACCCATGTGGTAATTGGACTCTGCCACTACAATAGTGAGATAAAATCCTTGCATGTTTTTAGTCATGTGAATGATGTCGCCGTTCAATGTTTTTAATGCGGTGAGGAGCACCCTTGTTTATTGAAAGGTTGGACAGGCCTGATCTAGAATATCTTCTATCAGTTTATTTTCCGTAACAAAGTCTTATTTCTTACACTACTATTTTTTGATCTATAAATTTGTTGTTTACTTATGGAAGTCTACTAAACAGCTGTTGTTATTTCATAAATGTATGACGGTCGTAGCAGCGACCAGTACTATTTATTGTCTACACTTTTATCTTTCATACATCACTTCTATATAGCGCATAATTTAAATCTTTACATCATTAAAAAAAAAAAAAGAATTATTATTTCGAATGAAATTTGCTTGAAAATTGTAGTCCAATTTAGCGGCATTTTATCACTTTTTCTATATTTTCAAGCATGATCTTTTTTTTACTGTGTCTCAACAATTATCGTTTAAATGCTAAAATAATTAAATTACAAAAAAGTAATTATTGGTAGAGTTACCAGTATTCGAAATTACAAAGAGAGGAAAAAAAAAAAAAGATTAATCATACCGTCAGATTAAACATAAGATAGTGCACTTTCGCGCTAAACAACAATTTTATGTTGAACATTATTTTATGTTTAGCACTAAAATAATATCAAGTTAAATTAAACTGGTTAAAAGATACGCTGCATTAAAGTATGCTTGAAATTGTATTTTAATCTACATTTTAGAGTTGTTGTTTTTTAGGAGGATGGGGCAGGGACAAGAATCTATTAGATTCATTGAATCCGTTTGATTCAATATTTACATAATATAAAGTTTTATTATTATAACAGCGTTATTTTCTTAGAACAAAGAGCCACCATTCTTTTCTTTCTTTTATTTGTTTCTTTAATTTCTCTCATTTAAACACTACATATATAATCGTAAATTGAACTCTACCATGCAAAAGGTTAAACAGTAAAGTAAAGCACATCTTTTACTATCTTTCTTATTTTCTATTAATTAAAAGCTTGAATCTGAAAATACACTCTAGTATACATGGTTTATTGCATGTATGAAACCTTTAAACATGAATTTCGCGTCAAAACTGTTATAATATGTTGAATTGAACAGTTTCAATGCTTAATTAATAAATTATTAAAGCATATTAGAAAGTTCATTTAAAGAATGTTAAAGAGTTTAAAACCTATTTCCAATTTTATTCCTTATTTGTCTTCTAAGAATTTATTTCCTAAAAGGAAAATAATTTTAAAAAACAAATAAATAAAAGATTTTTCTGTGCAAACAAAATTTGTTGTCATTAGCAACAATATTTACTTCCTATCCAAAAAAATAAATATTGTATTTCATTAATTGATTAATATTCCTATACAAATCTTACTCACTTCCAAAGAAAAAAACTTTGGTAATTAAAAAAATGTAATCATTGAAAAATCGTCACAAATGCACTGGGAATACGGAACTTTATTTATGGTATTAAAATTTATTTGATGGTTAAAGGCAAAACTTTTTGATAATTCTATGTTATATACAAAAGTATATAAGTATTTGTTTCAGAAAATGTATCGACTTTGGAAGTCCAACGCTGGAAATCAGTCAATTATCTGGAAAATAAACATTTACTCAATAAAATGATTGATGTCTATAATTAATCAAATCACTGATTTCTCCTGTTAAAAGTATCTCTTTTCGCTGATTAATGAATATTTTCCACTTATTTTCCCTAATAAACTCATCTCGGTTACCAGTATGTGTAATTTATGGAAAAAAATGCAAAAATGTCATCGAATAAAAGTAACAAAAAAAAAAAAAAAAAAAACGTGAGTAGGTTCACTTAACTCACGATTTTGTTAAAATTTGTTTTTTGTCATTCTTTCTGAAGAAAGGAAAATAAATACAAATATCGATTTTTCAATATCATAAAATATATAAAGCTAACGTTGTGTTTTACTTCTTTCCGCTACGACTAATTAATAAATAATTTTTGCTTTAGAAGTATTTTGTGTTTCATGATCAATCAAGAAAACAACGTTTCGTTTTATAATTCATGCATTTCTTTAATATAAAAGTAGTACATTACTGTTAAATTATTTCCAATTAAAAGTTTCACAAATTTTGTTGCACACAAAGCATTTTAAGTAACTTTAATAGCATAACGCGTACAGTTCGCCATTTTACCATTTGACACAAAACATACACGACTAGCTAGATTCGTCCTTTTACCAGAAGGAGTTTATTAAGAGATAACCTTCTAGTGGTTATTGTCTGAAGTGTAATTCAATGGCATTTTCTGTCTTTAAATTTAGAAACAATTTACAAAGATATGAAGACAGCTGTTTGTAAATGTATTTAGTATATTTTCTGGTAGAGATTATCCTATATTTAAAATGTTTTGTTCAAAAAATAACTTATAGTATAATAGGAAGAATACACTGTAATATAAAAATAGATGAAAATCAGATCAAAATATGCGCTTAATTTAGGTGCTATTTTTTTCCGGAAATTTTACTCTTTCTTTTTCCATCTTCTTTTTCCTTTATTAAAAACTTGAATCTGAAAATACAGTCTCGTATATATAGTCTATTACATTTATGAAAGAACCTTTGTATATGAACTTCGCGCTAAAACTGTTATAGTATGTTGAATTGAAAGGCGTTAATACTTCATTGATAAACTATTAAAGCATATTAAAAAGTTAATTTAACGAATTTAAAGCTTTTAAAACCTATTGCCATTTTTACTGCATATTTGTCTTCAAAGAATTTATTTTCCAAAAGTAAAAAAAAAAGGGGGGGGGGGGCTATTACTTAGTTATACCGTCGACCAAAAATTTATCACCAAACTATAAGATTAAATGCCAATAATGATAGATCATAAATTTCACATTCACTTGACTTTAAGCAAGTTACACAAGTTACACGTGTTTACGTCATCAAGTGATTTTTATTTCGACGTCTTATTTATATTTTTATTAATGTTATACTAATTTATCTGTTATTTCGTTATTTAAAATAAAAATTATGTCGATTTGTATAATTTGGCGATTTATATAATTTGGCGAAGCTGGTCGACGGGATAACTAATACCAAAAAAAGATTTTTCTGTGTAAACAAAATTTTTCGTCATAACAACAATATTTACTCTTACTATCCAAAAAAATAATAATATAATGTAATTCATGAATAGATTGATACTCCTATACAAATGTTACTTTATTCCAAAGAAACACATTTCGTAATTAACAAAATGTAATTATTTAAAAATTGTCTCAAATGCACTGGGCGCAAAAACTTTATTTATGGCATTAAAATTTAAAAGCAAAACTTTTTGTTAATTCTATGTTATATACATAAGTGTATAAGTATCTGTTTCAGAAAATGTATCGACTTTAGAAGTCCGATATTTATAACGTCTGGAAATTAGCCAATTATCCAGAAAATAAACATTTATTCAATAAAATGATTGATACCTATAATTAATCAAATCACTGATTTCTCCTGTTAAAAGTATCTCTTTTCTCTGATTAATGAATATTATCCTCTTACTCTCCCTAATTAACGAACTTCGGTTACCAATATGTATCATTCATCGAAAAAGATGAAAAAGCTCATCGAAGGAAGTAAAAAAAAGTTAATAGCATTAACGCACGATTTTGTTTGAAATTTTATTTTTTTCGATTTTTATCGTGAAAAAAATATAAACATCGATTTTTTAATATCATAAAATATATAAAACTAATGTATATTTTTACCCTTTAGCGCTACGACTAATTAATAAGTAATTTTTGCAATAGAAGTATTTCGTATTTCATTATCAATCAAGGAAACAACATTTATTTTTAAAACTGGGGGGCTCTGCCCCCTACGATCTACGCTTGTCAACCCCCGTTCAGACACTGCAGACTCTAAAAGTACGCTAATTTGATCGGCTTTAAAAAGATTTCGGAAGATTGATTTATAATTTAAAAAACAGTGGCGATACACTGTTAAGCATTTTGCTCTGGTTCGAACCAACTTTGTTGCTGCAACCATAAATGGTAAAAATGTCATCAATGGTAAAATCTCGTTTCAACATTTTTAGCTATGGTTCAACCGGAGCTCCAAATCTTAAAACGAGATTTCACCATCTCCTGATTTCAGCTACTGTAGCACCAAATGCAGATTCAATCTAGCACAAATTTTTAACAATGTAGGTTCAAAAGCCCACATGACCAGAGATCTTGAAACAAAATACTGAAAAATTGGTTAGACACAATAACAATGTCGAAACAAAATTGCGAATATTCATTTTGTTCATATTAGAAGATGTATTTAAATTTTGCATTATCTATTTCATATCAAGATGTATCAATTAAAGAAAGATTTAACAAGAAAGAAAAAATGATGCGCCAAGTATAGGTTATGAAATACTTTCCAACACATTCAGAATAATCTAACAAAACTGCACCGTATAAAAAATTAAAATTTTACGTCTTATTCAACAATATGAAAACGCATAACGCATTTTAAAACCCAATTTCAGCTGTTCCCATCTACAATCGGAAAATTATCCGAATTTTTTCAGGAGCACTGTATATGATATATAGATTTGTATCTATTAACTACATGCATGCCAAAATTTAGTTCACTTAGGAAATACATATACTTCAGTTGAAAATTCTCCTTCAGTAATTTCTTCTAATAAGGAGAATGGTACGTGAATACTTTTGTGCAGTCCTGTATATTAGGTTTCGAATTTATGTTTAACGAATAACATGTAAACAATTAATTAAATTTAAAAGCGCATACCGAATTTTAAATCGTACACTCCGGCAATTATTGTGCGTCCCTGTAAAAAAATGCTATGAATGCCCTGTTCTAATGTGATCGTAGTGAAATTCAGTGATTTATATCAGTTTCAATACATTTGAAAGAGCTTAATGTCATTAAAATACTCTGACAACGATTTTCCCCTATATACCATACTGTAAAGGAATACTTTTGAGTGCCCCTGTAAATGAACTATTTATCCTACATACTTCATATACAATACCAAACATATTTTGATGGCCCTAAATAACCTTTATTAATTTCATGAAAATCCGAGTATATTTACGGGAGTTAGAGCGTGGACAGACGGCCAGACAAACCGAATGCATAAACACTTTTCAACTTTGTTGGAAAGCGTTAAAAATTATGAGTCTACTCACGGACACACGATACGAACTGAATAACTGCCTTGACATCATTAGAGATTAGATCTACTGGAGTGCATATTACAGCTGAACGACTTGTTTTTATGCAATTTTCAGTGCAAACGTTTTTGAAAATGAGATCTTTGCTCATTTACAGTAGAACCCTTCTGATCCGTACCCCGCTAATCCGAACCGATTTTATTCACGGAAATCTTATTTGAACAGATTAACTGAAAGATTGAAATATTATAATAAAAACAAAAAACTACTTTTTCAGTATACATAATTTTGTACACATTGAAGAAACTAATGCTATTATTCAAGGATCGCATTTACATTTAATAAAAACACATTACATTACCACATCACATACACGTTTACATTAACGATCTTTTGAGGGTGAAGAAATTTCTCAGATTTGTCTGCTGAAGTGATGTTATTCTCGACGAGGAAGCAATGTTATGCCACCGTCTCATAAACATAATTTCTGTTTGATGTCGCATTTTCAATCTGCTCTCTATATCGCAGTGCTATTTCTAGAGCATTTGCAGCTTTAGAATAGGAAACGAGAACATTCTCTAGCTCATCAGTTTCTTCTAGATCAGAGTCATCTTGCGGCTTATTCTAAACTAAAGCGATGATTTCCTGATCTGTATATAACTGATTGGCTTCATTATTGCAAGACAATCACTCAGTTACAGTGTATTAAGTTGCATCTTCACAGCCTAGGACACATTTAAAAGACTGAAGAATTTCGTTTTTGTTTTATTCTCCTTGTTCAATATTGCTTGAATTATCTAAACTTTGCCATAACTTCTTCTACGACTTTACTAAACAATTTTGTGTAAGATTTTTACCGATACCCAGTAAATTATATCTTTTATTGTGACATTCTGTATAACTTACCGTACAGAGACAAAGCTGCTGTAGCTTTCAATAACTGCCATAATAATAATAAGTTTTCGAAGATGCATCTCCCTGTAGCTGCATTTTACATTTTGTAACACTCTTTGGTCGATAGACAGTAATAAAGCTGTTATGCATAGACTGTAATAAAGATGTTATCTAATAAGACTGTAATAAAGCTTCTTTTTAAGGGGATTTCGGGTAATCCGAACTTTTTGTAATACAAACAGGTAGCGTCCCAATTAGTTCGGATTAGCGGTGTTCTACTGTACGCTGTAATATTACTACGATACCTTTGTTTCAATTTTTTCTCTCAGAAATAATAACCGATACGTATAACTTACCCAATAAAAATTTTATAGTCGAAATTAAACAGAAATCTTGTCACCACTGACCTACAATTTACCATTTTCATTCAGAATTTGAAAAAAGTAAAATCATCTGCCAGGTTAAGAAAATAGTTCCGTATTTTAGCCTGCTTATTAAGCTTGCCTTAAACCTTTCGGGTTTATTATTCTTCGGTTTTCTTTGCTTTTAAATTTCCGTGTATGCAATGTACATGTACACGATGTACTTTGTTGTAAATTTCCGTGTACCGTGTGTAAAATTTCCGTTTTACACATTTTTTTTTAACGTCTGGTAGAATGTTTTGCACAAAAAATATAAAATATTTTCATCTATAACTGTCCCTCGAAAATATCCTGTACATGCATCAAAGATTGCTTTTATTTATTTATTTCTACTGAAAATAATTTATAAATAATTTTTATGCAAATGCATATTTTTTAAATTATCTGAAAAAGGTAATTTAAAATGTTTCATTGTTAATTTTAATGCAATATGCTTTATCATTTTATGACCACATTATCGAAAGAATATAGATAAAGACCATATAATACAGCGGAGCAGAGAACATAGAAATATCACAATTGTATCAAGAATCATGTTGTATAATTTCTATCGATAATTGTCAAACTTTTACCAAACAATATCGACGAAATGTTTTTCAGAACTAATCAGTAAGTTTTTGTTAATGTTTCAAATTGCTTTTTATTTTTAAACTTAAACTGCAGTTTGATAATAAAATAACGTGAGATGTCCTGCGCCCTCTAGTGTATTGGTGCCCATTGGTGAAACGTAACACCATTTTGGTTAATTAAGTTGTGTCAGCTTTCAATGCAAGGTTTTTAATTACTCAGCACACAGCCTTTACAAACTATAAGAACTTCCATCAACTTAATATAATTGTTCCTATGCATTAATATCTCAGATTGCAACAGCTCCTGTTTTTCAACATTACGTTTAAGTTGTCCAACACTGTAATAGAATGTTGCTATAATAAAATGCATTTTTAAGATAACAGAAGTTTTCAAAGATATAATTTAATCACATTTTATGTGTTTAATATTTCTGTGAATAAAGTTAAAACCACTGAAAACAAATTGCGTATATTTAGGATTAATTATAATTGATTTATAAAGTTATATAACTTTGAAATTTAAAAGCAAGTATACGAATGCAATTCGTTAAATATTTATAAAAAGTTTTATAGATAAATTGATAAAACACAGAAAAAATTTAGCAAAAGATATGAAAGGAAGAATATAAGCTTTAGACAATGTCCTAATAAGAAATATTTTGGCTTAATTTTCTTTACTAATACTAAATGAGGGCAGCCAACACACTATGACTAAGTAATAAGATTAGAATCACTATCTTACTTGTCCTAAAAAATTTATCTTTTAATTTATCTTTCCAAATTATTTAGGGCTGCCTGCTGTCGTCTTCTGTCCCTACTAAAAATTATACAACAACACAACCCAAAACAACATATGATTCGCTCCGTTTTGAAATCCGTTTTTAAGAGTGTTTCCGTGATCGGATTTTGTCTGATTTTGGTAACATTTCTCAGTAATGGTTACTGATTAAAAATCAGTTAGCAGAACTTCTATTACAATTTTGTTCGGGTTGAAGGTGTATTTATTTTAATTTGCCTGGACTATTAAGAATAAAGACACAGATACGGTTTGGAGAGTTGAGTAATTTTACCTTCCCACACAATTCGCCCACCCTTCTGTAATCACGAATGGGCATATAGCGTATAAAAGTGATTTACTGATAACTACGCTTATGAAACATTTTCTGTAGCAAGACGCAGCTATGACATACTTATTAGTGGAATAAAACGCAAAATGAATTTTTGCGAGATGTCTCACTTTTCTTGTGGGTGAGCGATATTTAGTGAATCCTCCAACCTCTTCTATATCTTAGTTCTTAAGGGTGTATTCAAATCCAAACTGCTTATTTTCTGATTCATTTTTTTATTCATTATTGTTCTGAAACGTATCAATTTGGCAGATTTTCTTATTCAGAAACTCTATAATGTGCCGTGTTTGTCCGTTTTTTTGAGAAAGGCCGAATATATTGCAAAAAATGCTGTCAAAGTTGTTGTTTTGAATCGAATTTCACGAAGCGAGAGAGCTGGGGACGAAAAAAATTGTCATACTGAGAAAATAATTCTTTATAAATTAAGTTATAACTAATGGAGCCAAAAATGAAAACACACTGCCTCTTATACATCTCTTCAAATGTCACGACAGCAAGTTTCACGTTTTTACTTTTAAAAATGAGTCTGAAAATGTATCAGAAAATTTAGAGCTGTAGAGGGTGGAAATGTATCAGAAAATTTCGCTGTAGAGGGTGGAAAATTATTTTTTTTAGTACACCCATAAGGGTTTTAAGCTAATAAATAAAATCATAAGACGAAACGCAATTTTTCATCTTGATTCAACATAAAATATATAATGTGAACTTTAAAAATTCACAGACTTACTTAAAAGGCGACTAAAGTAATGAAAAAGATGTTACATGTTTAAAATATACATTTATTTAAAACTTCTTAGTACTTTCAAGCTTTCCAAGCTCATCATAAGAGAATATTTTAATAACTAAATGTTGTTTATTTATACAAATACGTCACTTTGTTTTGAAAATGAAAGAGCCAAAAATTACTAGAGTTGAAAGTGGAAGTAGCAACAGCAGTTTCTTGGATAAAATTTAATTATAGGAAATATATATTATTATTAATTGCATGTCATAAAATAAAATGGAACCGATTTTGTAGCTCCATGCAGAGCTAAATGCTATAATTTCATAATACACTAAAAACAGGCAAATTATTATTATTATTATTATTATTATTATTATTATTATTATATCTTATCATGTGAAGTATAGTAGTTTTGAGTTGTTGCACATTTTTGCGGGTAAGCGATATATCAATAAAACCCTAGAAAAATTTAAATCAAACAATATAAAGGGAAAAATAGTAGCTTTGTTAAACTACCTAATGAGAAATTCGTCAGATTCATTTTCTTTACCAATAACGATCTCAATACAAATATCACTCAATATCTCTCCCCAAATATCACTCAATATTCACTATATATATTCATATTATTTTTTTAGTTTTGGTACAAATTAAATGTACTTAGTCTTACGTAATTATTAGGCCAAATACATTTTTGTCTTTCTTCTATAGAGATTTTGGACAATAATTTAAATTCTTGATTATATTATATAATTTTTTAATCTCTTCTAACTATTTAAATAGTATACGTTTTACACTTTACCTTATAAAGGTAATAGTATTTTTCGAAGTCTTTATTTATTCCAGTTTCATAAGCATTGTTATTTCTGTGAGAAAAGTTAAAACCACAGGCAAAATGCGTATTTACGTATTTTAAGATTAATTTTAATTTATATATTTTTTATGTTTGGCATTTAAAAAATACACACGTGCAATTTGTTGAATATTTGTATAGTTTTATTGAATAATCGATGAAACTTATACAAAAATATTTAAATAACATAAAAGAAAAAATATGTTTTCAAAGTTCTTTAATAAATAATTTTTCATCATATTTACGAAAAAGGATTAATAGATGATAACGTCCTATGACTATCGTAATAAAATTAGTTTCATTATTTTAACCGTCGGTAAGAGAATATTATTTTTATGGGAAAAAAAATTTTTTTTTGGTTAATATTTTGTACATAAAACTACCACCAGCTAAATTTTGATCCCAAATGTTTTTTAAAAACTTTTTTGTGTGTATTTATATTCCATTATCTCAGACTATTCTATTACTTAATTTGTATAATCTTATAATATTCTCTATTCATACTATTCATAATCATGACTGTAGTTGTTCAGAAAATATTAACTTAATAGTTTTTCCTCTATATAATAATGGAAAGGCAAAGTAAAGCAAATAACCAATCCAGTAATTTTCTCAGATAAAACTATTAAACTGTGAAAAATCTTTTACAATCAACATTTTCAAGGTAGCAGAAATTTTGAATGATTTATTTTATTCATATTTTATGTACCAAATAGCCCGCGGGAAAATTTTAAAGTACGCAAAACGAAATGAATCATTTTAAATTTAATTAACTAGGACTTCCCTCAGAGGGATTAGTCTGAGCGATATTGCTGAGAACATAGATTTAATAATAACATGTGGAAGCAAAGAAAGTGAGATGTTATCTTTAATAGTCCATATACTGCGATAAATTGAAGTGATGAAAATAAACGAATCGTAGAATTACAAAATCTTATGTATAAATTTGTATACACTTTTAAAAAAAATGGGAAATCAAACCATGCAAGACAGCCATGCATGGATATAAAATTGAAAGTACTCAAAATATTAAAAGTAAAATAGAAAATGAAGCACTAAATTATCTTATATCGGAATTTTAACTGTATAAAATGATGTCAAGAGCATAATCAGACGTTCCGCACCAATTTGAGTAACTTTAAATGACAAATATATGATGTTTAAAAAGAATGGACTATACTTTATATGGTGTGTGCTCTCCCGGAATAGTTAAAATTGTGCAATATCTGTTTTCCACGGATGCAATGAGGTTGTCGATAACAGTTAAGGAATTCTCTCCTCAAAATCTGATATATTATCAAAGTACCGAGTACATCAACAGTGGCATGGAATGTTTCGTTAGATTTGTTTTAGACATGTTTTAAATATGCTCGATCGGATTTAAATCATGAGTGGATGCTGGCCACTACATACGCTGTATTGTTTTGTTTTCAAACAAATTCTGCACAAGTTGAGCTGTATTTAGCATGTATTAAATAAAAGAAATCGGTAATGATTGCAACATAAAGTATGATACAAGATCTGAATATATCGTCTGCATAACTTTTGAGCTGTCAAAGTGTCATTTGAAGTAATTTACAAATCCATACATATTTATTCAGTAAATCATGCAAACTAACATACGCCAATATGAACCTGATTATGAAATTTCACCAGAATAAATTAATATATAAAAAATCTACTAATGATAATTGAGAATATGACCTTATGATAAAATGTCTAGAAAAATGAATCAGATAAAAAATTCATATCACATTTAAAACGGCACTTCCCTATGTTAGTGGCCTTGGCGAGAGAGAGAAAAGCCTAGAGAAGGAACACTTTAACAAGTAATTTCCAGTAACCTACTCACTGTTTCATACAGGTCTTTATTCAATATTTACACAATTTATTTAATGCTATGTGGGTATCTATCAGTTTTGTTGCATTTAAATTGCATGTTTTGCGGAGGAAATGCAGCATTATGAAATATTTAAAGTTGCTATACCTAATAATTCCAAATTAATAGTAATTGAGATCGCTTTCCGTTAATTTCATCTTTTTAAATTTAAAATTTTTTAGAAACCATTCATAGAGACAATTGTATATTTTAAAACTAACCCGAAGCAAAATTTCAAGATTTAAGGCTCAGCAGTAACATAGAAATAGAAAATTTTCGAAAGTTTTTTGTTTCTGCATTGTTTTATATTGCGCCATTTTTAGAAATTGTTCTATTGCGAGAATTTACGTCATGATAAATACAGCAATGTCAATTTTCATGTTTATATTTCTAACAATTCCACGTACTTCGTTACTTAGATCATCTTTAGATCTTTTTCCGCTTTGTTTAGTCTTTCGATTTTTTAGAATTCGTTCTACAACGAGCATTTAAATCTAATAAATTACTACCATGCCAAAGTTCTAGTTTCTAACCCCAACAGTATCCCAAAAATTTCAGTATTCCAAATAAATCATAGTTTAGAACCTTTCTAGAAATTTTTACGTTTATCCGTCAAATTGAACCTTTTAGAGAGCGTTCATTACGAGTATTTACATCTTAAAAATAACTACCGCACCAAATTTAAAGTTTCTAACCCAATCAATATCGCAGAAATTGCAATTTTAGAACTTTTTTGCTCCTGCAGTAATGTAGGTTCTTGCACTGACATAAAACACAGTCTTTTTTTCGGAGCAGAGATGGCCACCAACATATTTTTAAGTTGGCTATTTAGTTTCAGAGATAACACCTCACAAACATACAAGCATTAATAATATTATACACTTTACAATATTACAACACTTTATAATATTAGCATTAGATGTACAGATACAAAAGCCATTTATCTGTTACAAACTAAAGTGCCCGGCGTTGCCCAGAATTTGAAGGATGTTTGTTCTGAAAAATCAATTTCAAAATTTAACATACAACACAAAACAAACATTAAAAAAAGCAGTCAAAATGTTGTATGAATGAATCTTATGAAAACGCTATATAAAAATGTATAAATGTATATAAAAGACGCAAAAGAATACAGCTACAAATGAACTTATTTCAAAATATAATTGGAGCAATAATGTTAAAATACGCCAATATTTACCTAATCGTGTTTTTATCATGCTTCAATACATTTTCACACTTATACGACATTATACTATATCCACCATGTCCTTTATATTTCCAATATGACGAAATATTTTCCCCCTTTCACGTGGAAACCTTGAAATAGAAAAGTTATGAAGTTATATTCACTTTCATTTAAATTCGTCAAACTATTTTTTTCATTTTCCACGTGAATATTTTGCAATAGAAAAGTTATGATGTAATATTCACCTTTTTTAAAATTCGGCAAACTATTTATTTCATTATCATTTTTCACGTGGAAATCTTGCAGTAGAAAATTAATTGTTGTAGTAATAATTTGATTGTGTATTTTAATTGTTGGTAACTGCTATAACGAAAAAAGTTTAAATTTGATAAGAAATTGCTGTTAAATTGGTGGTTTTTTATTAATTAAAAATTAACTATAAATTATTTCGATTCCGGATTACTTTAGTTGCCTCGGCCATGTTTTAAAAAACATGTACGTATCTTTTCACAATTTTGGCTTCCAAATTGTGGATTTTTATAAAATTACAAACAGACAAATAGACAAGTTTTCATTTTTATATATCTCTCTATTCTAAAAAAAGTAATTAAAACTGTCACCGCCGCTGCCGCCGCCGATTTTGAATTTTTCGTGGCCGGAGGTCTTTCTTCGTTAATATTAGGAAAACTATTGCATACAAAAATATGAAAATCGGTGGTATTATAGAGAAATGTTTGATCAACACGCTGATGCATACAGTTTTCAAATCGAAGAATTATTTTAAGAGATATTTAATGCTAAAGTTGGACAAAATCGTTCCATTAAAAAAGTTTTATAGGAGCAAAAACTATAGAAGGGAATTAAATCTTTTTTAGATCGTTTTATTCAATAGAAGATCGCGGTGTGTAGATTCCATTAATTTTTTTGATTTGACTCCTTTTTTGAGGTTTTATTTTTATTTTAATTTCAAATATTCTGCATTTCGACAGATATTTTTTACATATTTTGGACAATGGTATTAATTTAAACTGTTGCCAACTGTATAAACAGCGCAAACAATGTTTGATTCAAATAAAAATATCATTTACACGTTACTATTATAAACAGAAAAAAAACTTCAAATTAGAATTGAATAATTAGGTATAAAAAGCAGGCACTTATTGCAAATTACGCCATAAAAACTATATTTACATGTGAATTTTAAAAGAGAAAATATATTGTAAAATAAATTCATTAACATGCGTTAGAAGTCTTAAATAGAAGAAATTACATCACCTTACACTTATTATGCAAAATGAACAAAAAATATTATTGCAAAACAGTTTAAATTTAAAAATTGCACGAGACAAAATATTAGAGGTTAAATATTAGACTTTTTCAAAATTTTATTATTTGTCGTTTGATGTGAGGTGTTCAGCTATAAGTATGCAAAATTTCACGTATCCAACTTAATTAGGGGCTGAGTTAGAAAAATTGTTTAAGATACACAAGTTAGAGCCCAGAGGGTTAAATATTAGACCTTTTTCAAAATGTTATTATTTGTCGTTTGATGTGAGGTGTTCAGCTATAAGTATGCAAAATTTCATGCCTCCAACTTAATTAGGGGCTGAGTTAGAAAAATTGCTTAAAATACACAAGTTAGAGCCCAGAGGGTTAAATATTCGACTTTTTCAAAATTTTATTATTTGCCGTTTGATGTGTGGTGTTTAGCTATAAGTGTGCAAATTTTCAATTCTCCGACATATATAGTTTCTGAGAACGGGCTTTGTGACAGACGGACAGACAGACAGACAAAGGAATGAGACAGGTTGGGTTTCGTTAGATGAACGAAATTCTAAAAACATACTGCGGATGACTGTAAGAACATCCTAAAATTCAATTACCATCAGCGTTTCCCAATCCAGAATTTAGTTTATATTCGTTTCATATATTCTTATTCTTTTGTGCGGCCCTGTAAAATAACTATCAATAACATATAGAGTAAAACCTCTGAATAGCGGACATCTCGAGAATGCAGAATTTGTCCTCTGTTTGGAGGTGTCCGCTACTGAGAGTAAAACATGTACAGTTATTTAAGTGTCGGTAATCGAAAAAATGTCTGCTAAATAGAGGTGTACACTAATCGGGTTTGTCCGTTATGGAGGTTTTACTGCATAATAATATCATCCTTTACAAGAAAATTTCATGCTGTATGATAGACAGACAGACATACAGAGAAAGATAACCTCCCGGAGCAATAAACACTCATGTATTTTGTTTTAATCATCCACAATCGTTTCTAAATTTCTCTATACGAGTATTAGAAAAATCTGTTAATTTCCACTCGATAGACTGACAACTATCTTTTAGCCTGAGTTTTTAGCCGGATTTAACCTGTTGTATGTCATACAACAGGCCAAAAATGGTCACCGTGGTACGGAGTACTGTATTATTATTTGTTTGCCCACCAAAACTGGTTGGCAAGGGTTGTTGCAAGGTTTGTGATCACGTGGTTGAAACTGATCTATTCAATATTACAGCGTGCGTATTTTTTTTTTTTTCATTTGCTCCATGTGTTCAAACCAGTTGTCTAAGAAAACATCCACCGGTGAAAGTGACGCACACCAAATTCCTGTGACGTATGCAGATAAATTGTGCTTTTTTATAAGTTTTTTTAATATAATTTTTAAGCGGTTTGGAACTTATTTTTCATAGTAAGTGCATTCAGTAAGTGGCCCTCATAGGTACCTTCTGGTGCAATCAGAAACGAAATCCGACAAATATTTTTTGAGTTATGCTTGTCGAAAGGTTTTTATTAGGCCTTTTTTTTAGTAGGACGTGGCGTTAATATCCATCGTAGCTGTAATGTGTCCGGACAGTAATATTTCGCTGAGTATTAGCCTTCGCTTCGCTCAGGCAATTATAATTTGTTTATATTGTATACAGTAAAATTTTCAAAAAATATACACATACAATTAAGTGTTTATATGGTGTTTTATAAATAATTTTTAAAAAAAAGTCAAAATTGTTTAATCTCGAGATATCAAAAGAAGCACATACACTTTAGAAAAGTTAGTAATAAGAGTTCCGAAAGTTCCTTCTGCTTCATTTCCTCTGTCAACATTCTATGACTTTGGAAATGAGATTCTATACATTATCTCAGTTATGAAAGACCAGGAGGTGGTTGCACAAATCGCCACCTAATCCAGTTGAGCGTTGAAATTCCAGGAAGAGATGAAACTCGATTTGCATAATAAAATGCAACTCGTCTGCAAAGTCATATCTTGGTGGAAAACAGCTACAAACCAGATTTTAGTGGCTGAGTGGTAGGTATACTATTTAGATATGGACGCGGTTGCACAAACTGTTACCTCGTCGAATTGATGGCTGAAAATCCTGGATTAATTAAAGGTCGACTCGTATAATAAAATGCAACTGGTCTGTCAAGTCATATTTTGGTAGAAAACACCTGCAAACCGATTTTAGTTGTTGATTGGTACGTTTACTATTGTGTTTTCCTGCTCCCAGTCCTCCATGTTTTCATACCTTTGGGTGCAGGAAAACGTAATGATAAAGCTACCTATCAACCACTAAAATCATGTCTGTAGGTAGTTTCCATCAAGATATGACTTGCCAGACCATATGAATTTTAATATGCTAATCGAGTTCTGTTTAATCATCCTGTAATTTCAGCCACCAACTCGATGAGGCGATGGTCTGAGCAACCGCCTCCAGGTCTAAGTGTATATTCCCGCTCCCAGTTCCCCATATTTTCATACCTTTTGGTGTAGGAAAACACAATGCTAAACCTACTTATTAACCACTGAAATCGGGCCTGCAGTTGTTTCCACGAAGATGTGACTTGGCAAGCCAGTTGCATTTTCATATGCTAATCAGTCTAATCCTGAAATTTTGGCAGTCAACTCGATGAAGTGACGATGACGGTCTATGTCGCCGACTCCCGGTATATTAGAAAGACAATAAACTTGATATGATGGAAGTATGTCACAAATGAATTTATTACTATTTTGTACGAAGTTCCATAATGGTAATGTGAATTCTTGTATGCATAAGATTTTAAAGATCCTCCTAATTGGAAAAGACTACTGTTTTTACAAACAACTTTAGTAACGAAAAAGATTCAATGATATTCTTTATTCGCCTTAAAACAAAATTAGGTACTTCAAGCGTGGCCTGTGTAATAAAAAACGGCTTGCTCATTTCGCTGAAAACCGGGGAAAATACGCAGCCGGGTTTAGCACAAACCTGCACAAGATTCTTTGCTACATTACCCTGTCCAGGTAGCGGATTGTTTCATAATATTGGCTTCCATTTTTGTGCTGGATTGCACGATTGGTCAGAATTTTTGTGCAAGGTTGCAGCATCCCTCTGGTGATTGACTTCACACTTTAGTGGTAAACGGGCATGCCAAATTATTACGTATGTCACGCTTCAAGTTTAGTAATAATTGGTTTTTATTTTATATAGATATTCATATTAGTATATTGCGCATAGGCATATTATATATCGTATATAGATATTCCGGTTTCATACTGATTCATATAGTATATGGTTGTGTGATTTAAATAAATACACGTGAAAATAGGGAAATTATTATACCGCGTTTTATGAAGAAATCGATAAGACGCTGAAAAGAATTAATCTACAGATATAAAAGGAAGGACTTTAGGAAAAATCCTAATAACAGTTCCTAAAGTTCCTTCAGCTTCATTTCCTCTACCAACAAGGATTAAGAGAAGCCAACATTCTATGACTTTCGCAATGAGATTAGATTCATTATCCCAGTTGTCAGTAAGAAAATAAACTTCACATGACGGAAATATATCCCAAATAAATTTGTTAACTATATTCTATAAAATTATATAACGGTAATGTGATTTATTAATGTATAAGATTTTTAAGATTCTCCTAATTAAAAAAAGATTATTGTTTGTACAAACAACATTACTAAGGAAAAAAATTCAATGATATTCTTTATTCTTGTATATACAGGGTGTGTTCTCAAAGTTTCAAAACTGGTCTGAGAGTACAAAATTTATTAAACATTTTTGAACAGCGAACTAAAATTCTTCGATATATGACCCTTGGACATTACTATACTACTGCCAGTGTTTTTTTTTTCATTATTCATAAGCTCCCTGGAAGTCTTCGCACGCAAGCCTGGTGAGGGACCTCGTCGAAGCTGCCTGGATCGTTGGAATAGTGTCGAATCGTTTTCCTTTCAGGTCTTTCTTGATTCGGGGAACAAAAAATATTCCTGGGAGCAAAGTCTGGGCTGTAGAGGAGCTTGCGGCAGTATTGACACGCTAAACTTAGCCAAAACTTCGGTGGCGGTAAGCGGCGTTTGAGAGGGCGCATTGTCGTGATGAACAATCCAATCGTTTCTGATGTCTGGGCGGACGCGCCGGACGCAAATCTTCAAGTGGTGGTGCATTCCAGCGTAAAACTAACCCAACCCGGTGCCTACGCCCAGACATCAGAGACGATTGCATTGTTCACCACGACAATGCGCCCTCGCACAGCTGCAAAAGTTTTAGTTAAGTGTAACGTGGCAATCCTGCCACAAGGACCCCTACAGTAGGGTGGAACTAAAAAACGATGTTTCGAATTTTATATTCTAATAGCGATTAATTTTTTCCTTTTTAAATCCATAAAAAGAAAATATTTTTCTTTTAATTTTAAAATGATATTTTTCGGTTCCTCAAAGCGCCTGATTTTCCCTAAAAAACGAAAAAAAGCCAATAATTGCATGAAAAGTTTTTTAAGCTTATTGTTAGATTTATATTTTGCAAAATTAAATTAATTAAGTGTTAATGTCCTGTAATAAAGAGAATAATTTGATTTGAGTGCCTTAGAAAATTTAGCCACACTTTATTTAACTTTTGTAGAAGCCAGCGTCGTGGGCGTCGGCTTTCGTTGTCTCTGATTTATTTGGCTGCGACACATAACAAGTTAGTCCGATTTAACGTGTGTTAACAGTTTCTTTAATTATTTTTCAACAAACATTCGGTGTCAAAAGTGACAAAGTCTATTAACGTAGCTAAATCTAGATAATTGTTGAAGTGTCTTGTATTTCGTGAACCAAAACAATTAATATTAGACTGTCATCTTTGACGAACATATGAAGATGTTATGAAACATTATTTTGGGGATCAATTTAACTTAAAATCTGACAGCTGGAATCTGGTACACACTATTTCTAAAATATCTAAAGCTGTTGATGATACAATTAAAAGTATATTGCTGAGACCTTCAATTCCAACGGTTTCTGATATACAAATAATAAAAAATGATTAAAGACTAGCGCGAGAAATGCCAAAATTTGAAGAAAAATATTAAGATTAGAAAGAATAATCCCACATCCAATATAAAATTTCAAAATGTTAGGTAATCCTGTAAAAAACATTTCTTTGAGTAAAAGCACTAAATATTATCGTGTATCAGAACAAGAACGTCACTTTCTCAAAGACCAAAGAGAGATGAGGTGATGGCAATTGGATCAATAGATATAAAAACTACAAAAAATGTGTAGCAAGACTGGAAAAGACAATATCAAGGAAAAAAGTTATTTTAAAACAAAAAAATGATGTTTTGATTGAATGATCGTCAAGTGTAAAAAATAGTTCGGAAGGAAATAGTTCAATCGGTTGTTTTTCTAAACCTGAATTTGATAATCAACAAGGTGAAAGAACCGGAGTATTAGACAGAACTACAAATATTATTGCAAATGGCACCTTAGTAGATTGGATATTTCTGATGATAATAAAGAAAAGATAACTGAAAGAAGGACTTAAAGACGACAAAGGGAAAAGAAAAGGAAGAATTTGAAAGAACAGGAAAGACGAAATGAATTAATTTTAGAAGGTTAGTATTTTGATGGCAGAAAGGATAACACTATGATAACTGAAGCAGAGGGGAAAAAGTATAACTAAGAATCGTTAATGACGAACACCTGGTCTTAGTTCAAAAACCAGGATAAAAATATATTGGTCATATTTCATTGACACCTTCTTCTTATACTGATATAGCCACTGCAGTTCTGGTGTATTTTCAAAATAATAATACAGGCATTTCAAGTTTGAAAGTTATTGGGTGAAACAGAAACGCCTTTAATGCAGGATGCAAATCTAGAGTTGTTAAAACATCGGAAGCAATACCCTAAAAACTTTATAATGGATAATTTGATAATTACATTCAAATGAACTTTTTTCTTAGATACTTATTTCAACATCTTGCTGGAAAAACTACGTGTAGGAAAGGATTTTCTGGACCAGTAGGAAAGCGACTTGAAAAAATGCGAACATATTGAAATTATAGACTATAAAAACATTGATCCTATCTTGACGGACTGGGTGGAAGTCGATATTTAACCACCTCCTCGTGGTGACTTCTGGATAGTATTTGCTAAATAAAAGTAGATATGAGCGAACAGCTATGTTGTTTACTTTAAGTTACTTTATACTGAAATTTCAAAACTTTGACCTCCTTGAGGAACCGGAACATAACTTAATTTAAAAAACCTTTTCAGCCAAAAGTTTAGACATCCAAAAAGGAAAAAAGTTTTCACCATTACATATTAAAACAAAAAAGTTTTTTTTTATCCTATACTTAAGTTCCACCCTAACGGACAGTATGTGTGTAATAACCCAAAACACTAACATAAGTTCACCCTACCCTACAGTCCCGATCTCGCCCCCAGAGACTTTTTTTTTGTTCTTCCGGATCAAAAAAGACCTGAAAGGGAAGCAATTTACCCCGTTTCCAACGATCTACGTTTCCAGCTTCGACGAGGTCCTTTAACAGCCTTGCGCGCGAAGACTTCCAAGGAGCCTATGAATAATGGAAAAAACGCTGGCAGCGGTGTTTTGATGCTCAAGGGTCCTATTTCGGAGAATTTCAGTTTGCTGTACAAAAATGTTTAAGGGGTCTCAGGACTCTTAAAGCTCTAAAATTTTCGAAATTTTAATTTTTTTATATGTTAAACTTCTATGCTTTCTGAACATTTTGATATAATTGTTATCTTGAAATTCCCATTAGAACAGAAGTTATGGCATTCTCGCTCAATAGCTGAAGCGGTGTTTCCAAAGCTTTGAAGTCATTTTTCTACAAATGACGTTTTTGGGCATAACGCACACGATATCTCAAAAACTTCTGAATATTTTTTTCATGAAATTTTCAAAACATATGTTTCATGTTAGTCTGTATAAACTGAATCTAAAATTTCCTTTTTATTGTAATAAGAAAATATTTTTTTAGGGGTTTATATTGTTGAAATTTTCTAAATTTTGCATTAGCTAAATACAACTTAGTATTAAAAATATAAAAATGCTTTAAATACAAATTTATTTACGTTCAGTGTAATTATTATAATCTGAGATATAAGTAGGCACCAAAATTTTCATTCTAGTTGCGAAATTTATTTTGTAATCGTGCGCATAAGCTGTTATGCCAATTTTCTGCTCGTCAAATGTCTGACAGTTTTGGGCCCCCTGTAAATGCTAATTCTGCATCGTGCAATTTTTCAAATATTTGAAATGAAAGAACATGCTTGTATCTTTCATTCCCATTTAAAACTGTGTCTTAATATAAAATACATTTTAAGATATTAAATGTTAAAAATGGTCCTTTTTTTTCATTTTTTCCAATTTTAAGAGTCTTGAGACCCCTTAATAAATTTTGTATTCTCAGACCAGTCTTGAAAATTTGTGAACACACCATGTATTTAAACCCTTCGAGACCAGCGGCTTTTACACAAATTTTATTCAATTAGCAACACTTTTTTTAAAAAAAAGTTACCTCTACTCAAACAATCATGAAAATGCTCTAATTAAACAAACTAAATCTTACGTTTCTTTTATACTGGTGCCTAAAATAAATTCTGTATGCTCTTTTTGAAGGTGCATATGTGCACCCATGGTCCTGAACAGAATAAATTTAATTACTGTGAATAAATTTAAAATATCTAAAAATTAAATTAGGTGAATAAGATGGTAATACGAAACACAATATTGCACCTTGATTCAATCACAAAATACACAATATGAACTTTAAAAAGCTCACCGTTTTACTCAAAAGTCTACAAAGATAATAATAATATAGATGTTAGAAGTTTAAAATATGCATTTATTTAAATTTCTGAGTACTTTCGTCCTGCAAATCCGCGGCCCTCGGGGAATATTTTTTGTCACAGGGAATATTTTTTGTTAATTGCTGTTCCATTCATTCAAAAACTTTCAATTCTTTTGAAATGGGAGAGTCTATAATTATTAGGGAAGCTGGAAGTAGAGGTAGCAGTACCTTAGACTGAAGTTATGTAGAGAAAAATATTTAAATGCCGTCCCATTTTTTTTTTTTTTTTTTTTTTTTTTTTTTTTTTTGATACGACACTTTGTTCACCTATGCCACTTTCATTTTAAATACGTAGCTGGACAGTAGTAGAAGTAGCAGTGTTTTGGATTAAACTTGCACAAGTTTAATCCAAAATACTGCTACTTCTACTGCCAACTAGCTTAATATTAATAGACTCTCCCATTTAAAACGAAGTGGCGTGAAGTATTTGAATAAATGAAACATCAATTAATAAAAATATTCCCTTAGGATGGCCGCAGGATTGCAAGCCGAAAGTACCAGAAAATTTATATAGAATGTATATTTTTAACTTGTAACATCTATGTAATTATTATCTTTGTCTCTTTTGAAATAAAACGGTGACCTTTTAAAGTTCATATTGCGTATTTTGGAATTAAATTGAGTATTTCAAGTTTAATAATAATGGGTTTTCCTAATCGCAAAAGATTATTGGTTTTGCAGAAAATATTATTAACATGTTAAAGGTTTTAAATGACTTCAATTACTTATATTTTATAGTCTTTGAATATTGACAATATTTCCTTGTTCATTTTCATATTCTTGTTTTTGGTAAAACAAATATGACATTAATGTGGCGGGAATATATGCCAATTGCGTTTTTGTCTTACCGCTGTGTAATACTTTAACGGTAATAATGGAAATCTTAATTCTTATAGGGTAAGTTTTCTTAAGTTCGTATAGATTATAAACAAGATAGAGAAATCATGCATACATCATAGATTATGAAACACTTTACAACACATTCAGAATGCTGTAACAAAACGTTATAGTTTATTAATGTAAAAGAATAAGAATTTAGAAAATTTATAGAGCACTAGATAGTGTCCGTCAAGATTTGACGGTAAATAACTTGAAAGTTTCATTAGAAAAATTCTTGAATTTTTAATTAGTTTTAAATTATCAATTTTATATTAATTATTGAATGACAAATTACGTGACGAATTTCTATATTGCATAAGTGATTCCTATTTTTTTATAGCGATAGATGGTGCTTCAGTCTAACCTATTCAGTGAAGTGAAAGAATTTTAAGTTTACAATTTACAACAAATCATGCTTGCTTTTAATCAGAAATTTACTAAAATACTGAGTAGATAATTTATTTTTACTTACTACGGCCTCAATTATATATATATCTATATATATATCAAAAAATATATATAAATATATATATATTTGTAATAGCAATATTTATTTTCATTTATTTGTTTATTTTTTAAAAAATACACGACCATTAAAAGCTGCCATGAATTTTATTTTTACCTGTCTCATTCTCTAAAAACCTAAATTTGAAACTTGATGCAGCTAACGATTTATAATATATATTTTTTATTATTTGAATTTAATTTTACATTTTTATACATTTTTAAAATACTAAACTTGGATATCAAGGTAATTTCTTTTATAGCTCTTATACGAATATTTTTCTTTCTTGCCCCACCAGTGGCCGAGAGGTTCTGCTCTCGAAGCTGGTAGACGGGAGGTGCTGGGTTCGATCCCAATCGCGCCCGTCGGCCTAATCGTTCGGAATTTTCTTGGTTTTCTTCGAACCTTGGTTCTCCGAGCGTTAATACGGGTTAGGTTCCCTTAGAAAGACCTCCACGGAAGGCACCCCCCCCCCTTAGGCCCTATATCCCACGTGCTGAAAATTGGCCCCAATTGGCCGACATAAATACAACCAACCAAACAAACCAATTTTTCTTTCTTTCCGTTTTATTTTTTACTCAAATGAATGACAATTTTTTTTTCTGACACACACATATATATTCTTGATAATGGTCAAAAAATATAACGAAATTTGTAGATCAGCTCATCTCAATTTATTTAATTCATAATTACGTGCAAAATATTTTAGCTTAAACATTTAAAACATAAAATCATCATTTTTTCAAAATATTTTTGACTGTTAAATTTTATTTAATTATAAAGCATTCAAATAATAATAAAATAAAAATCTTATAACTTCTCTTCCTAATAAAATATGTCCTTATTGAAATGAGCTATTGACAAAAGTATTACACATTTTGCCTGTCTTGGGTTCGAACCTGCATCCTCTACCAAAATTCAGAGCTTTAAACTGCTGCTTTAACTCGCTACGCTAGCGTGAACTCTTTTTTCCTCCCTTCTAAATTGAAGAGATTCAAAAAACAGGGCGCATACGCAATTGTCTCGAATTTCAGTTCTTACAGATCTTACAGAAATAGTTTTGTGTTTTAATATTTATGATACCTTATTTTTTAAAAGACAAATCATCAGCGATAATTTTAGCCTCAAATCACTGTGTTTATCTTCTGTGTGTAATATGACCAAAACAATATGACATCCCCGATATAAACCGTATCTAGCTCATAATATCGACACAATAAATTTTTTAATTGTTAATAATGCTGAAAGAGCTAAATAATATTAACTTTTTCACTTTTTGAAAGAAAGTAAAGGTTATTTACCAACAGATCGAATAGCAGACGAACTTAATTTCTACCTGTGATGTGACTGAGCGAGCATCTTTACCCATGTACAGCGCGTCACTCCAAAGGCAGACTTGTACTTACATACTGCGCATGTGCAACTATAGAATTTTAATTTAAAAGTACGGCTAATTAATAAAATAGCTGAACAAACGAATGCACGATAACAAATCATTGTTCAAATATCTTTCATAAATAATAATAATAATAATAATGTAATTTGATGCAGTAGTTTCTTCTCACGGACTGTCGAAGGAAACCGCTTAGCGTTTTAAATATATAGATTCAAAAACCAAATTTCGGCCATTACCATCAATAGTGCAAAACCTATCCTAATTGTTTTGTACAGCCCTGTACATTATGTATAGATTTGTATGTATACTACATAGTATTCTAAAAATTAATTCAATTAAATGTTTAGCACAGTTGAAAACTATCCTGTTGAGCTGTTTTGCATTACTATTGTCGTCAAGCGATCTTAAAAAATCATCTTTTGCTAATAGAACGGCATACTTGAATTATTCACTTAAATATAAAACTAGAAAATTTACAGACATCAACATAAATTCTAGAATAAATTTTTTTATTTTGACTTTGTTTAATGTCTAGGGGTCACATTACTATTATCGTAAGTGAGATTAATAGTTATTCCAGGAGAAGTGTCTCTTAAAAACTTTTTTTATTATAAAGTTTTTTTTTTCTACGACTTTTTTCTTTTCACAGATTTCCTGAAATAAAAATTCCTTCCTTGTCCCCGTACTTCTGAATTCCCTGTTCTTAAATCAATTTGATTATCTCAACTCAACAAATACTTTCACCATTTCAATACGCGGCAATGTATGCTATTATTAAACAAGAACGGAAAACAATGCGTGTAGTATAGATTATAAAATACTTTCAAACAAATTCTGAATACTGTAGCAAAACTTTACAGTTTATTACGGTAAAATATGTGTAAATAAGAATTAGAAAATTTAAATTGCTTCTAAAAACCAAATTTCGGCGATTACCATCAACAGTGGCAAACCTATCATAATTTTTTTGTCCAATCCTGTAAATAGTCTATAGATTTGTATATATATTCCACATAGTTTTCTAAAAGTTAGTTCAATTAAATACTTAGCACAGTTGAAAACTCTCATTGAGCAATTTTCGCATTCCAGCACTTCTTACACTGTAAAAAGAAAAATGTGTAAAGTTAATAAAATATTTTTATGAAACTGGGATTCCTAGAGCTTTTTATGTAACGGTAACAACAAAAATTCATGTAACAGACAACCTTTTCACCGTAAATTAAAAAATCTGTAAGATTACTAGGAATTTTTTATGAAACTGGGATGCCTAGATCTTTTTATGTAACTGCAACCAGGATTAGAGATAAAATTTTAGTAAGATTACCGTAATTTTAGTAGATTCTTTTGTAGAGTTACAGAAATTTATAGGTTTACAAAAACTAGTTTTATAGATTTACACCTTTTTTTGTACAGTGTACTGATAAAATTTTAGTAAGCATACAGATTTCAGTAACTTTACATCTGTAGAATTATGGATTTATTATTATTATTATTATTTTACATTGTACATCTTCACTGGCAGTACTGTCGCCAAATACTATTGTGTGTCCCTAACAATGAACGATAAATTATATGTATATCAAATTCTACATTAACCGACTTGTAGTACATCTCAGTGATAAAGATAATTTTCAATATGTTTAAAAAAGTGTAATATTAAAATACTCCGCAATTGTTTTTTTTTTCCATAGGCCGTAATGTAATGGTATGTTCTTGAATATTCCTGTAAATGACCCATAATTGCTACAGACTTTATTTTCAATAACGAACATGTCATAGTAAACTCCAAAAATATATATCAATTTCATGGCAATCTGACTTTATTGTACGGACAGACAATGAGCACGGAAAGACAGACAAACAGAATTATAAACACTTTTCAACTATGTTTGAAAGTGTTATAAAAGTTTTCCATTGAGTAACAACATTTTTAAGGTAACGATTTTATTTACTCAAAATTTATGCATTTGACAAATTAGTGAAGATATATAAAACCGCTGAAAACAACAATACGCATTTTCAGCTTAATGATAAGTGGTTTATATTGATTACAGACATAGCTCAACAATATTAAAACTTTTACTAGACAGCAAAAACATGTAGTACCCTGTAAAAGATACCCCCCCTCCCTTTTCACACATACACACATGTCACTTTTTCTCTATATTCAATTTAGTCATGGATTTTCATAAAGAATATATATATATTGAACAGATTGGGAAAGATTAATCATAATACAGTGATGGCATATAATTGACTTGCCTCTTCAAATCAGTTAATAAAATAATTAAGTAAACTAAGCTTTCAACAAAATTATTTAAATTAAAAAAACCACATGTATATTACAAAGTTTGAATTAATAAAATATGCAGAATGTATGCTTACTATAAGAAAAATAATTGTTCTTAAATAAAATATTTAAAAAAGGAAAATATTTTAAAGGATAATATTTAGCGAAAACACGGAAAAATATCATTAAAGTGTCAGCTTTAATTCGCTTTACTTTAGATAAGAGTTTTACAAACACTTTTCCTGACATGGTTACTTTTATAACACTTATTTTTCTACCAATATTTCACAAAAAAGAAAAAGAAAAAAAAATAGGTACTGCAAACATAGCCACCAGTTAAATGACTTTTCCATATACCTATACATATAAGGATTAAAAAATACTCGCAAACAATTAGTTAGATATTTAGACAGCGTTTTATAAAGAGATCATTAAAACGCAGCAATAATTTTATCAAAAGATTTAAAACAAAGAATGTTAGCTTGGGGAAATTTCCTAATAAAAAATTCTTCGGCTTCATTTTGTTTACCAAAAATAATTTAAGAGAAACTAACAACGTTCTGTGAACTTCATAATAAGATTAATTTCATTATCTTATTTTTTTTTGTATAAAATAAACTTGATAGGACCAAAAATACTTCTAATAAATTTGCTGTCAATTTCTATGCTATAATCTAACGGTAATGTGATCTCTTGTATGTACTGAAGAATTTCTTATTAATATTTTCTAATTAAGATTATATTACTCTGTAAAAAATGACAAATGTATGTTTATCTACGAAAATATAATGCATCCATAAACTAAAGTATACAAAAAAATCTATTCATATTCACATATATTTTCAAAAAATGTTTTTACTATTAAAAACCTCAGAAACCAGTATATATTGGAGGCAGCATAATTGTAGTGCAACATAATTGAAATACGCTGCGAAAAACTTTTCCCTGTAGACCATTATATTGCGTGGCCTTGTAAATGAATGATGAATGCTTTGTACCCAATATCCTACAGAAGGCACCTTTTTATTGAACCTCAGAAACTGACACCAATTTCATTATGTTTGTAACAGAGTAACAAAATTAAAAAAACGCCGCAAACGATTTTTCTTCATAGACCGTCATATAACGAAATACATTTGAATTCCCATCTACACGTATATTAAGTGCTACAAATAACATATTCTATAATAATCATCTTCTAGTTTACCACAATAACTTATAAAATATTATGACACTATTAAAAAACATCGCATATGATTTTCCCTAAAGACCACAATGTGACGGAACACTTTTGAATGCTATTGTAAATAAACTATGAATGGTACACACTTAATTTTCAATAACGAACATGCCATAGTGAACATCAATAACATATATCAATTGCATGGCAATCTGAGTATATTTAAGCGAGTTACAGCACGCACAGATGGACAGACAAACCCAATTCATAAACACTTTTCAACTATGTTGGAAAGTGCGAACAATTTTCCCTGTAGACCATTATATTGTGTGACCTTGTAAATGAATGATAAATTTTAACGTGTTTTTAGACGCATAAATGATTTGCCCTCGTATCCCTGTTATCGAGATATAAAGTTTTAAAAATTTGCAAAATAAAACATTTAGCATTAAGATAGGAAGGTCTCCCTGCCAGCCTGCGAGCGAAACAGTTCATGGTGTAAAGCAATAGTAGCTTCCCTTCGTATCAATTAGAAGTTTTTTGGGTAAATTATTGGTGCCACGAGACTTTTTTCAACTTCGAAACCAGATTTTGAATATAGAACCCAATAAGACATCTCATTATCGTTTTAGGCTGTGTGTGACGTGCGTGTTACATTGAAAAGACGTTCCTTTTGCATCACTGATGCATTAAAACACTAAATAATCAGCACTGATGCATTAAAACACTAAATAATGCAGCACTGATGCATTAAAACACTAAGTAATGCAGCACTTATGCACCATTTAACATTATTTTGTGATGTATTATTTAGTGTTTTAATCTGTAAGTGCTGCATTAAGAATCGTTGATTGTGCAAAACTGCCAAATGTGTGGAACGAACTTGATTAAAGATTTGGCGTTAGTCGTGTTACGAAAGGTTCCCACACAAAATATTTGTAACTGAAAAATAACTTGGAATGATCCTCTTTATTGTCCAATATCACTTATTATAGTATAATGTGTGTAATAGTTTTGAAAATATAAATTTTCAAAATCCAGTCATCCATTTGTGCTAACACTGTATATCTCGATAATGCGAAGACGAGGGAAAATAATTTATACGTGAACAGATGTGTTTCAATATACTCTTTCGATTGCTGCATACTTAGATTTTTTTCATCTTTACACTAAGGTGTAGTTTCCAGGTAAGAAGAAATTCCTCAGCTTCATTTTCTTTACCCCTAACGATTAAGAAGGCCAGAATTTTCTGACTTTCATAATGGGATTATTTTCATTAAATCAGTTGTTGGTAAGAAAATAAACTACATATGATTGAATACATACACCATATTCCAAACGCATACATATTCCAAATAAATGTGCTTGAAATCCGAATGCAATAATCTAACAGCAATAAAGATTCTTAAATGTATAAAAAAATTATTTTAAAATATTTCTAGTAACGAAAGATTGTTTTTGACGAAAAATAATATTAAGAAAATTAGATTTAATCATTTTATTTATTCATTTACGATGGTGCATCACATATAAGTGTGCCGATTTTAATAGAACAATTGGGAAATAATCTTTATCAAAATTTCCCCAAAGTTGGGTTTTCTTTTCAAAATATCTTTCTTCAATATATGCACACTTTCTTTAACAAATTGGAAGTTTATTTGTTCTTGTGAAATAGGAAAAACAAGTAGGATGTGCATGAATCACATTACACAAAATTTCTTTGGCTTCTTTATCTGAGTAAAATCTTGCTCCTCCTAACGCTTCTTTAATGTTTTCCAAGTAAATGCTTCTGAGAAGATGATAAATTTGAACTATAAAGAAGGGGATAAAGTTATTTACAATGAAATTTTTGTTTCATTGCATTGACCCTGTAAATATAAAGGTTCAGATCGGCATGTAACTATTTAGAATCAATGTGCAGCTTTAATCATCTCCAAAAATTAGAATTTCTACTCTGCATTATATCGATATCGTTCAAGAAGAAACTTCACATGCAAAATATCCCAGTATTCCATAAACTTCTTAAGTATTAGTGCAAAATTTGTTAGTGCGTCTTCAGTGCTTCAGCGAAGCAGTTTCACTTGTTGTTCGGTATTGCACACTGGATATTTATTTCACCTTCTTCACGGCAGTTTTTTAAAACTTATACTCTTTACATACTTGCCAACTCGATAAAGTTTTATTACCGAATGCATATTGAATCTGTGCCAGTGTTTCAACAGGTCAAATATTTTCACTAAAGAAATTTAAATTATAAATCAAAATATAGACGAATTCGTAATTCACCTTAGCTAGAACATATTACGGGAATTAAAAGGACATGAATTAAAAGAAAAACTAAGCTAAAAGTAAATCTTCATAGCAATATAGATCCCCATGGATGAAACTTCAGGTGCTTACCTAATACCTATAGCTAGAACGAATGACAAGAAAGAAAAGTTAAATTATAATGGTATGACAACGCGGAAATTCAATTTGCGTCTTAAGGAACCTATTGCAGATATAAAATTTGCCGACCCGTACAGCACTATCAAGACGAAATCAAAAAAGTGATATTAATATACATGTTGACAACGCCAAGATCATAAAAAATACTCGGTTATTACAGTTAATCTATTAATGAATAATTGAAAAATATATGCAGAAATTATAACACCTGTAACGATACTTTATCCTATAATATTCCCGATAAACTGGATAATAAATCTAATGTTAAAATTACAGTTTTTATACACCAGCCAATCTACCCTACGCTTCATTTTGGAACATTTCATTGTGATTTTTTACTTGAAAGGACTCAGTACAATGTTTTGTATCTATTTTTGTTTTCGAACCCTGATGACGAGTACGAATGTACTTGAAAGTGGTTTAGGTGTACGATTTTTTGCATTTTATATATTTTATATTTAGCAATATAGAAACAACTTATTAGTAAATTTTGACTGAATTAATTTTTATTATAATTCATACATATATATTTTAATATGCTGAAAGTTTTATAATTATAAGGATTATTTATAAAAAATTAAATTAGTTTCATATTTACTCATAACTCTGAAAATATACTATTTTTTTCTTCAGAAACAATAAAAAAAACTCCGAAAAAAAACAAGTTTATGAAATTTTTTAGAAACATCTTTACAGAAATAATTAAGCAATAAAGGGGAAGCCTTTTAATTTTCAGAAGCATTAGCGTAAATCTTCGGAACATGTTGCATTGTAACTTTTTCTATTATTATTTTTTCAAGTGGCATGTGTGGAAACATGAAAATATTTTCATGATTCGTGGATATCTACGAAGTTACATTAAGGTTCTCTAAACATTTCTATTATGTAACGGAATTTTTACATTTTAAGAGGTTTCTGACTAAATTTAAAATCTTTGAAAAACATTGCTTATTCACAGAAAAATTTCGAATTATTTCCTCATGTAAAGGAAGCGAAAATTGGATGTAATTTCGTAATAATGCACATTTCTGGAAACCTGTTGGTTTATCAGAAATAATAAGAGAAAAAATACGCGGAAGTTCTAAAATCTACATTTTCGAAATTTACAGTAACATATTTGACGAAAATTCCGGGCAATATGGTTACGGTATGGTGCGGACAGAAATGTTTCTGCAAACCACAGAAAGATACTAATTTTAAAAACATTAGGGTTTCTATAAATGATTTCTGAAGATTAGTGAAAGATTTCTATAATCTAAAATACTAGTTTTTTATTCTTTCTCTGGTTACACTGAAGTTTCGTAAACGTTTCTGTTATATCAGAAATTTTTGGACCTCAATGAATAAAGGTAAAATCTTTGAAAATAAAATTGCGTATATCTCTCTATTCTAAAAGAAAAGTAACTACCGCTGTCACCGCCGCCGCCGGTTTTGAATTTTTTGTGACCAGAGGTCTTTCTTCGTTAATATTAAGCAAACTATTGCATACAAAAATATGAAAATCGGTGGAATTATAGAGAAATGTTTTATACACACGCTGATGCAGACAGTTTTCAAATCGAAGAAATATTTAAAGAGATATTTAATGCTAAAGTTGGACAAAATCGTTCCATTAAAAAAGTTTTATAGGAGCAAAAACTCTACATCGGAATTTAATCATTTTTTGATCATTTTATGCATCAAAATTTCCGGGTGTGCAGACTGCACTCAGTTTATTAATTTGACTCTTTTTTTGAGGTTTTATTTCTATTTTAAATTCAAATTTTCAGCATTTCGAGAAATATTTTTTTACACGTTTTAGAAATTGGTATTAATTTAAACTGTTGCCAACTGTATAAACAGCGCAAATAATAATATTTGCTTCAAATTAAAAATTTATTTTGCACGTGACTATAATAAACAAGAAAATATAAAAAACAGGAACTCGTTGAAAATTATCATAAAAACCATATTACACGTGAATTTTAAAAGTGAAAGAATGTTGTAAAATAATAAATTCATTAACATGCGTTAGAAGTCTTAAATAGGAGAAATTACGTCACATTTACGTCACATTACACATTACGTAAAATGAACAAAAAATAATATTGCAAAACAGTTTAAATTTAAAAATTGCGCGAGACATTTATGTAATATTTTAAGATGAAATTTTCAACTATTTTTATTAGGATAGCGCAAATAATATTTCATTTCTAACAAAATTATTTTCACGTGAATAGTAAAAGGAGAAAGAAAAGTTTAGTGAAAATTACGTCAGATTAAAAACGATGCATTTAAAGTGTCATTAAAAAAAGCCTTTCTTTTCGTTTTGCTAAAAAATACCGGGAGGCAAAGACTCTGTTTATTTAATTCATTTTATATTAGCTTATTTTGAAATGTCAACTGATTTTATTTAATCAAAGACGGAAACAGCCATTGTATCATTTAACAGCCGCTGATTTGGCTTTAAAATTTCCCAATCAAAGAGAAATGAATGGAAACCCGTTTATAGGGTGATCGTCACTGTTTTTAAACTCATAATTCAATCTTCCGAAATATTTTTTAAGCCGATCAAATTAGCGTGCTTTTAGAGTCTGTAGTATCTGAACGGGGGTTGACGAGCGTAGCTCGTAGGGGGCAGCGCCCCCTAGTTATAAAAAAATATTGAAATAGTTCCTGAAATAGAAAAATTATTTACAAAAATTCAATATCATTTCATTTTTACCACGATTCTTAAAACATTTCTGTTACCCTTCGAAATTCTTAGAGAAAGAATAAAACTGAAACCTCATAATTCTCATAAGTTTGCAAGATTACCAAAATCGTATTTTCTAAAAATTATGGGCGGAAAATAAAATCTTCTATTTCAGACAAGTTTTTGTGAAGTTTATAAAACTTATTTTCTCAGATTTCTCATCGTTCCTTCTCTAAATACGTTCTTAAGATCTAGTCGTGAATGAATCTTCCTGGTTTGTTTTAACACTTTCCAACAAAGTTGAAAAGTGTTTATGACTTCGGTTTGTCTGTCCGCATGTCCGTCTGCCCGCGCTCTAACTCCTGTAAATATACTCGGATCGTTCTGAAATTTTAGGATGTTAGTAACCTCTACCATAGCACGAACCCTATTTCAAATGAAGCTTTTAGCACGTTTAGTTCATTTACAGGGACAGTCAAAAGTTTTCCGTTACATTACGGCCTACGGGAAAAAATCGTTTAAAATGATTTTTCATGATGTTACATTCTTTCAAACATAATAAAATTGATATGCATTTATCAAGTGCACCAAAATATACATTCTGTAGAATATGCGGCTCAGGGAATGGTTATTATTCATTTACAGGGCCACACAAAAGGATTCCGTTACATAATGATATAGGGGTGGAGGGAATTTTTTCCGGCGTATTTCAATTATGTTAAATTATTTCTTGTATAATGAAATTGATATACGTCGCCGAGGTTTACTATAAGTTATTTCATGTATAAAACAAAGTGCATAGCATTATTTATAAGGACACACAAAAGATTTTAGATACTATATTGTATCCGAAGTACTGTACATTAGCAATGAGTGCTGGAAATGCATTTTTAATTATGGTATGTGTTTTTATGTTTCACTATATGTATGTATTGTATATGGTGTGTATAAATGCTCTAATTGATATACAAGGCTACACAAAAGAATTCGTAATGGTTACTGGATATGATTGCAATTTGCTTAAAGGTCGTTTTTAAATGAGTTATGCATTTTTACGCTATACTTAATTTAGTTTACTAAGAAATATTTGTAGAATATGCATAAAATGATACGCAGGGTCACGCAAAGAATTGGATACATGGCCGTCTATAAATGATAATTTCTGGAAATGTGATTCCAGTAGTTTTAAGAATGTTTTACTTTGAATTAAACTTTAGATAAATAGTGGCGTGTAATAAAGGCACTAGGTTAACTACAAGGTTGTACAAAAGTATACAAGTATGTTTCTATCTATTAGTATAAATTACTGAAAGAGAAATTTCAACCTGTTATATGTTTTCTTGCTAAACTAAATTTCTCCAATATATAGTATCTATATCAACCTACATATCAAATACAGGGCTGTTCAAAAGAATTGGAATACATATTTGCTATGTAAGGTAACTTCTGAAATCAGTTTTTCAAATGTTTTATGCGTTTTCTAAAATGTTTAGTTAGTTCCCTTATATACTTTATTTCCCTAAATAACGAAGTTTTGTTAAAGCATTCAGGAAGTGTTGGTAAGTGTTTCATAATCTATGCTTAACGCATGATTTTTCTTACTTGTTTTCCTTATATGCAAGATTTTATTAATAAGCAAGTATATGTTAATGAGACACCTGGATAATTAAATGAACTTTTTAAGAAGCTTTGAAGTATTCTAAAATAGTGTAATATTATTTCAGTATGCAAAGTTATTCAAGTTACCGGAATTGCTCATATAAATGCTGAACGTTTCAAAAAATTATATTATCACTTGTTTTTCAAGTGAAATGAAAACGGCTATATTAGCTTCTCGGAAGCAATATCACAGCACAAACACACCGGGTTTAATTACTCTACCCGATTCCCATCAAAATATCACCGACATTTAAATTTACAGATGATTTTATGCATGTTTATAGACATTAAATTATAGCATACTAGAAAACCCCGCGGTTTTGCTCGCGTAATAGTTGAAATAAGTGATATTTGCATGACTATTTTTTATTAGAATAACACTTTTTAGAATAATTCAAAAATTACAAATTAAGCCACAGTTTGACTAAACTTCATTATAAAAGTGCAATAGACAGAAATGATACTTTAATTAATAAGAACTAAAACTAATTCCAAATAAATGATAATTTAGAAAGTATTTTAAGACTTTTATGCTCATTTCATACGCTCATTTCAATATTCATTTGAAGTTTTGAATTTTTTAGCAACCATCTTAACACATTTACATCATAAAATTGACCATCATGTCGAATTTTAAGCTTCTTGTCTAACAGTCTACCACCTCTCTGGTATTGCTGGCACCAACAAATGCCGAAACAGAGTCGAAATAGAATATCTCGAAAAATGTTGAAACAGAGACTATCACCATTAATTTGCTAAAATTAACCTTGAAATCGGTTGGTATTTCCTACTATTCTATAGAAAACGGAATTTAGATGTTTTTAAAGGCTTTCTTCTTGTTTCTGCCAACCAGGTGGTAGTGACAGCGGCATAAAATATAGACCGTATTGGATCAGGGACTATCACTCTTGATTCGAAACCAATAGCTTCTGTAATCGGTTTATTATTTAATTAAAATCCATAAAAATCGTAATTTAGGACTTTTTTAGAATGCTTTTCGCTCTTTCCCTTCGCTTCACCCCTTTTTAAATTTCGAATTTATTTTCGACTGTTCTTAGAGGAAAATTATATATTATAAGTAAGTACCGTGCTATATTTAAAGTTTCCAGCCTCTTCAGTACAGCAGAAATCACAATTTAAAAAGTTTTTTGCTCCTAATGTTGTGGCATCGACATAAAATATAGCTTATATTTCAGCAGGATTACATCACCATCAATTTGCAACCATTATGTTTGATATCGGTTTCGTATTTTATATGATTGCATAAAAATTGTAATTTAGAACGTTTATAGAACGCTTTCTGCTCACTTCATCCTTTTAAATTTGGAAGTTTCTTTCGACAATTCTTAGAAACCATTTGCATCTTTGAAGTAATTAATATTCCAAATTTAAAATGTTAGACCCCCTTTTTAAAACAAAAATCGCAATTTAGAACATTTTTTGCTTCTGTAACCCCCAGGTGGTAGTGACAACAATGTAAAATATAGGCTACGTTGGAACGGGGACTATCACCATCAATTTGAAACCATTACTTCTGAAATCGGTTTATATTTTCTGAGATTGCGTAGAAATCGCTATTTAGAACGTTTTTAGAACCCTTTTCGTTTATTTTCATCACATTTAAATTAAAAATTTTTAAGGAACTCTTCTCGGAGAGCATTTACATCTCATAAGTAATTATCATGCCAAATTTCAAGTTGCTATCCTCTTCAGTATCGCAAAAATCACAATTTAGAACGTTTTTTTTTAAATGCAACCGCATGGTGGTAGTGACGCCGACATGAAGTAGATCCTATATTAGAGCAAGGGCTGTCATCATCAATTTCCAACCATTACTTTTGAAATCGGTTGGGTACTTTCTGAGATTGCGTAGAAATCGCCATTTAGAATGTTTTTTAGAACTCTTTTCGCGCATTCTCACCCCTATTAAATTTCGATTTTTTTAAGAAATGTTCTTAGAGATCATTTATATCTTATAAGTAACTACCATTCCAAATTTCATGTTTCTAGGCCCTTCAGTAACACAAAAATTACATTTTCGAACGTTTTTTTGTTCTTGTACACCTTTTGGGGGTAATGGCACCGACATAAAATGTGGCCTATGTTAGAGCAAGGGTTGTCACCATCCTTTTGACACCATTATTTTTTAAATCGGTGTGGTACTTCTTGAGATTGCGCAAAAATCGCCATTTAGAACGCTTTTTACGCATTTTCACACCTTTTAAATTTCGAATTTTTTAAGGAATGTTCTTAGAGATCATCTATATCTAATAAGTAACTACCATGCCAAATTCCATGTATCTGGAAAACCTTCAGTAACACAAAAATCGCAATTTCGAACGTTTTTTTTGCTCCTGCACCCCCTTTACGGGTACTAGCACCGACATAAAATGTAGCCTATGTTGGATTAAGGGTTGTCACCATCATTTTGACACCATTATTTTTTTAATCAGTTTGGTACTTCCTGAAATTGCGTAAAAATCGCCATTTAGAACGTTTTTTAGAACGCTTTTCGCGCATTTTCACCCCTTCTTAATTTCGATTTCTTAAAGAAATGTCCTTAGAGATCATTAGTATCTTATAAGTAACTACCATTCCAAATTTCCTGTTACTAGGCCCTTCAGTAACACAAAAATCGCATTTTTAGAACGTTTTTTCTCTGGCACTCCCTTTTGGCCAGTGGCACGGACATAAGATATAGCCTATGTTCTAAGTTGGACTAACACCATCATTTTGATACCATTACTTTTGGAATCGGTTCGGTAGTTACAGAGCTTACCTCCTACAAATAAACAATTTTTACCTCTTTATAATATTAGTATAGATATAGATAGTATAGATTAGAGATCCTTACGAGGCTTCCGCACAACAATCTTTGAGATTAATTGTTGATACGTTTTTTTCATTATTATTTGATTAATTGCAATTTTTAATCAAAAAATGTCAGGTCACTACTTCAAGAGAGTGCTGTAAATAGCGATCAATAAAGATTCGAATAATATCTCATCCAACGTTGTGTGTTTTTATTTTTTGTGGGAAAAAAATGTTGACATCAGTAATAGTAAATATGATGTCATAATAACACTATTTAGCTTTATTCGTTTAAACAGACAAGGTGTTATAAAATTTAAAAAATAAACTGATGCAAGTTTTATAAAAAAAAAAAAAATATGACGCATAACTTTCACAATTTAAAAACTTATATTAATAACTCAAAATTTATCAAGACTTTTTCTCCCCGCACATTTTCTTTCCAAAATTTGTTAATTATTCTGAATTTAAGTAACGAAAAATTAAATTTAATACAAATCTACACTTTTAAATGGTCACGAAGGTCAATTTGAAAGTTTTTCAAAAGGAAAAATCGGCGGACAAGGTAACATTAACCGCAGCCGCTTAATTAAATATGAATCCTCACTACGTGGGGCGTTAAATATCTCCCGCTCACTCCTTATCACGTGACTTCCAGACTTATACTCCCTGTAGGAAAAATCGGTTTTTCAAGGACAAACGTCATCTTTTCATTTTCCCTTCGTTACCATAGTTATTAACCTAAGATAAGGGCCGAGGAGTGACCAACGAAGGGATAATGAGAAGAGGACGTTTGTCTTTGAAAAGCCAATTTTTCCTACAGGGAGTATAGTTGGAACCAAATCTTATGATGACTCATTCTCACTAAAGATGTCGATCTCGCACAAAAATTTCCGCGTAATGGTTTTTTTATTATTATTTTAAAGTAGGTTTAAATGAAAAAAACTGTTTTAAATAAATATCAAAGACGTTTCCAGCTTCACATCCTTCATATACAACCATATTTTGATGGTTTCGAAAATTTAAGAACGGAAAATCTGATTTCAAAAATGACAAACGAAGTGGTAGGCCGTCAACAGCATCCTCAAATGTAAATGCTGAAAATCTAAAAGTAATTTTAAAAGATGACCCACATATTACATATCAATTTGTTTTGCATATCTGATCGGCAGCAATATTTAAGCTGCTACTTGAATATTTAAAAGTCAGGAATCTTTGTAGCAGATGAGTGTCTTTTGAACTGACCGAGGAACAAAATCAGAGAAGAGTGTCATGGTGCCAAGAAATGTCGGTAAAATTTAATTCTCGCTCCTTCAAACTTTTTTATGACGTTGTTACGGGATGTGAAACATAGATTTACTAAATTAATCAAAAACTAAACTAAAATCTTCAGTTTGAGTGTTTGAAAATGAAGAGCAGCCAACAAAAGTCAATCGGAGGCGGAGCATCGGCAAGAAAATGGTGGCCACATTTTTTTTCAAAAGTGTCCATATTTCCTCAGTATCTTTCAAAGTGTAAATAAAACAGTTACTGCTAACTAGTGTACAGATGTTTGTCTACCAGAGGTAATTAAGAAATTAGAAGAAAAGCTACCAAAGACGTGAACAAGAGGTATTCTTTTTTACCATGACAATGCCTTAGCACATTTAGCACAAAAACACACGAATTTTTAAAAGCAAATGAGATCCAGTTGGTTGGTCTTCAACCATACAGTCTTGAACTCGCTCTATGTGACTTTTATTTGTTTCTCAAAGTCAAGAAAAAGCTTCTTTGTGCTATTTAACCTTTTCTAGAATAAATCAGTCTGGATGAGTGGGAGAAAAAATTTGAAATCTTGTTTCAAAGAATGAATAAATATATTGAGTTTAAACGTGCTTATTTTGAGAAAAAGTAAAATGTTTATATGTTGTAGATTTTTGGTATTGCAAACCTTTCAGAGTGATCCAACTAAAAAGCTCTTTGTGTCTTTATTCTGTTATATTCCGCTTACATAGAGTTTAAAACAATTAAATCAACCACTTTAATGACTCTGGTTGGTAACAGTAACTATAACGTTATTTTAACAAATTGCGTCCTGTTGAGTTTATTTATTAAAAAAAATTAATTAACTGCATTTTTTTAGACAAACAGCATATCTTAAGGGAATGTTAGTGTACAACGTTAGAAGCTTAAAAAAAAAACTTTCGAGTGATACATTGATTCACCATTGCGCGTTTTGTATGCAAGTAGAAAAAAAATATTTTACCGACATAAATAATATATCCTAGAAAACACGAATTCTGCTTTTTCAGATTTTAGTGTCGCCTCCGATGAAAACAAAATATATGTATATATAAATAGTACAAAACTTATTTCAAGAATTCCACATTTACGATCGACTCTTAAACATCTACAGTAAAGTAGGCATAGGCCGTCACTATCGCGAAATAATACACAAATGCAGCAAAAAAGATGCCATCATTCAAGAAACTCGATCAAAAAACAAAACGGCTGTATAATGATTCATAGGTCTTCATTTGTTTGTAACATTAATATAAATATTTAAAATTAAATATAGTTTATAATATCTCCATGTTTTGACAAAAATCATTCGTTTATATTTTTTTCAAAATAGCACGTATTTTAATTACATTTTCTTTCGGTTGTTAAAAAAAATGGCAACAAAAATATATAATTAATATATTACAACTATTTTCCTTTACTTCCTACAGAAATTGTGTACTTCCGTTGCCAATAGCTAATGGCTCCAAAAACTACAAAACAATTAATATTTCAAAAATAAATAGAGATGCAGTTTTCAAACAAATTGCATTAAGAAGTACTTTTTTCCCAATATGGCAGCATAAAAATTGAAATTGTGCGACCGACGCTTAGAAGTTTAAAAAATTGCTATAGAGTATTTAATCGTACTGCTTTGTTTTACGGCTGGCTTCTGTATGGTAACATTATTTTTTGGAGATTACACAAAATAAGGTGGGAGAAAGAAATAGCATACCATACCGGGGCTAATAATACCCTCAAAGTATACAATTCTTAACATTAGATGTGCCTTACCCTGCCTTTATTAGATTGTGCCTTAGGATGTGTTTATCCTACTTTTATTAGGACAAACAAACTGTTGGTAAATTCTGATTGGAAACATTCAGACTTCCGTTCACTGGTCTGCAAAAAACACATTGAACTTATGTCTGATAAACGTATAAAATCACCTAATCACCTAAACAATCTTAACATTAACCAAAGCTTAATGTTTCAAGAATATTTTTAAAAATGTTACTTCTAAAAATCATTATCATGCTTATTTTTATATATAGAATACAACATTCTAATTATTTCCTTGATTCCTTTTTCGCTTTTGCAAGTTTTAATTGTAAATTTAACCTTCTGAATATTAATATCATTTCGTGAACCCGAAATCAATCGTTTATAAAGTATACGTCATGTACACAATAATAGAAAATTACTGTTCAATTAATGTTTAATCATAAATATTTTTTGCTTTCATTTTGCGATGAAATATGTTGTGTTATGTGTTAGTATACTAAATCAGTTTTCTTTTTTCATTTTTAGATGGAATATATTGTATTGCTTATTAGTTTACTCATTATAAATTAGTTATTTTTTTTTTCATTTTTGGATGGAATATATTGTATTATTTATTCGTATGCTCATTATAACTCAGTGACTCATTTATATTTCGGTAATTCTGTATTTACAAGTGAATCCAAAGTATAACGCTGATATTTGTTTTACAACTTTCTTTTAAGTAGTTTTGAAGATAGTTAAAAAATAAATGCAGTTCAGTTAAAGTACTTGCTTGAGAAAAAAAAAATACATTAGAAGCGTTTCTGAAAGCTATGTGTAGCAGAGAGGCACTGTTATTTCAGAAAATTTCGAAAACCTGCTTGATAATCGTTAGATAATACTGAAGTTTTATTATGTTATATTAAATTTTCGTAAACTTTTCTGATATATTGAAAATAATTCTTATGAATTCTACAGTTCGCAAAATCAAAGAATGAAACTCTTTTAAGATTTTGCTTTGATTTTTTTTTTTTTTTTTTTTTTTTTTTTTTTTTTTATAAAATCAAATGTAACATATAGTTACTTTTGTGTTAAATATATTCAGAATTATTATAGTTTTAAATGCAAAATGGTAGGTCAAAATATATTGTTGACAATTACTATACAACCTTGTCCGAAAGTCTTGTTCGTCTCCATATTTTAACAACATCTTTAATGTTATTAATATATCTTTAAAAGCTAACATTCGGATACAAATGTTTAACTGCGTACTATTAGGAATTTCTTTTCAAGTTGATATTGTTTGTAAAAAAATTACAGCAAACGAGCAACACAATTCTTAACTACCTCGTTTAAGTATAGTTGTATTATGCAAGGTAAAAAAAATCATGTATTTTCTAAACCTTATATGTATTTTTATATATATGAGATCGCGTTCGAAGAATACATAAACATTTAATAAAATACTTTTGATTAAATTTCTTTACAAAAAATATTAAATTTTATTTAAATCAAACAACAAATAATTATTGTTTCAATAAGTGTTCTTATAGAGAAATACGAAAAATGTTCTTTAAAATTTATCATCCTGCTTTTATAGTCAGTAAAATTTGCCTTTCCGTATTCAGAAAAACTTCCGTGACTAATGCATTTTAATATTTCGCATAAATGCATTTGCGCTGAAAGAGAACAATTCAAGTAAAATAAAATAGAATAAACGAAAATAAATAAAGGGATAAAAGAACGCCATTGTAGTTCTAGGATTAATCTGGTTTATGAGAATTTATCATCCATTTTATGCAGTTATGTGCATATCGCTCGCCCGCAAGAAAAGTGACGCTACTCGCAAAAATTCATTTTGTGTTTCATTTCATAAATAGGTGTGTCGCAGGTTCGTCTTGCTATAGGCAAATTATTATTCTTGTCGTTATACGGAAAACCTCTATATTACAATATGTGCCACTTTTCCATTATGGGAAATGCGCAGTGATAGAACAAGAAAAACGACACATCTTGCAAAAAGTTTTCTACACGCTCATACACTGTTAAAAAAAAAAAATCTGTATTTCTACAGATGTAAAGTTTCGGAAATCTGTATGCTTACTAAAATTTTATCTGTACACTGTACAAAAAAGATGTAAATATATACAAAACTAGTTTTTGTTAAAACCACAAATCTGTAGCTTTGCAAAAGAATGAACAAAAATGACAGTAATCTTACTAAAATTTTATTTGCAATCCGGGCTGCAGTTACATAAAAAGTTCAAGGCATCTCAGGTTTCTAAAAAATTCTAAGTAACCTTACAGATTGTTTGATTTACTATGCAAAAGTGTATCTGTTACATGAATTTTTGTTGTTGCCGTTACATAAAAACTTCTGGAAATCCCAGTTTCCTAGAAAAAATTTAGTAACTTTACAGATTATTTTTTACAGTGTACTCGAGCAATTTATAAAACTCATTACTGTCATAGTAATAAAAATACGAAAATTTCTTTATTTGGCGAAATATCGCTCTATTGGTGATTAATATATTGTCAGATAATTAATAGTTAGGCCATAGATTAATAGTTAACTTTTCAATTTGTCAGGTAAGTAATGATGTTGTCGAATGTCATGTTTGGAATGAATATGAAGGTCAACGCGGAGCAAATAAAATATATACTTAGTTTTAGATGTATTTACAAGCAATTGCTTCAAGTATTGACAGTAAAAATGGGGAATAAACTGTTTACTATGATAACTGTGACGGGCAAAATCAAAATAAATTTATTATTTCGTTATTCATGCATGCTGTTAAGACACTAAAAATCTATAAAATAACAATAAAGTCCTCGATCTGTGGACATACGTAAAATGAAGGCGATGCTGTTCATTCAGTACAATAGAGAAACAAATAGAGAGAAAAAAAAGTTCAAATTTACATTCCTCAACAGTACGTGACATTGATGAGAAAGTCAAAAAGACCACTTCCAGATAAATGACATTTTCCAGTGAATGAGTTAGATCATTCTGATTTTTTAGGTTTAAAACGATTGAGTGACGAAATGGGATGTGCTTAGAAATTATTTGAAAGATAATGGAGGTAATGGCCTTCAGTTTTCCAGAATCAAAATTTTAAGATTAGATAAATCAACACCTTTTTCATTTAACGTAAAATATTCTGATGGCCAAGGTGATTTTTCTGAGTTTGAAATTAAAGCTAGAGGTAAAAGAGAGCATTTACCTTTATATAAAGCGTATACGTAAACCTTTCATTTGAGTAAACGGAGGGAACAAGATTGCATGTCCTTTAGGTGCTTCCAAGCATACCCCTCAAAGTTATGCCCCTTTTTCGAAACTTTAGAACATTCACAATGAAAACTTAAGATTGTGTAACATCCATACAAAACTTTTAAAAATAGAGTTACAGTTTGAGAAAGTCCCATAAAATGCTGCAATATTTACTTTTATAAGAATAACAAATTTAATAAAGAAAAGATAAAACCACTTGTCTAGTTTTTCATTTCAAACTATGTATTTTTAAAAAATCTGTGATAATTATCTGTTATATTTCTGATTTGAATATTTTTTTTCTTTTTCAAAAGCTTGACGAAACTTCAAAACAAACATAATAATCTGTTCATACTTTCGGAGAAAATAACTCTGAAAACTGAAAAAACATATTTGTTTTTGAATTATTGCTAAACAACAACCAATAAGTTTTGTATTTTTTGCTCTCCTAAGTAAGGTTACTTTTTATAATAACGTAGTTTATAAATATATAGAAATGTTTTGAACAAATAAATTAGTATTGAAGCATGAAAAATAACTTACCTACTTCCTCCATTTTTCAATTATTATTGAAAATATTGTAATAACGTAATTACGTCTATGTAATTTATGAATTTTATAATCATTTCTTGTATACTTATATTGTATATTTATTTTGTAGTAACCATAATTTTGTTTCGCTGAAATGCAATTGTAAAATTATAGTTGAATAATAATTACAAAAAAGTTTTGAAATATGCTTTATCTTTTAATTTCCTAGAAACTTTGTTATGAATCTGTGGTTCATTGTTATATTTATGAAAACTAATATTTTTTAATAATTAATAATGAATTTTAGTGTGTTTAAAATAGTATGATGTTATTAAAATACACTACAAACGATTTTTTCCCATACACCGAAATATAACTGAATTCTTTTGAGTGTCTCTGTAAATGAACCGTAAATGCTATAGACTTCATTTACAATGAAGTCTACCCAATAAATCTAAGAATTTCATGGCAATCGGACTATATTGGTGCATGTTAGAGCACAGACGGGCATACAGACAGACAGACATTCAGTCAGTAAGCCAGACAGGCAGGCGCGCAGACAGAAAGGCGGACAGACAGATAGACAAACCGAATTCGCAAACATTTTCAACTTTGGTGAAAAGTGTTAAAAATATGCAATTTTGCACGTACAATTTTGAAAGACAACTGGAATTTGACAGATTGTGCAACAAGAAAAGTGTCACAACTCAACAAGGTGTTACGTTTATTAGAATGGAAGGGGGGGCATAAATTTAGTAAATTCACCCTATCTTTTTTATGTCTTGATTCTTAAAGGTTTTACGCATTTTCTGTACCTTTTACAACAGCATGCATAGTTAAGTACTATCCTTTTATGTTACATTAAAAATATGCGAAACTTCCCCCCACCCATTTGCCTCTCATGTAAAATTTACTTTTGTCGAGATGTGTTTCTTTTCTTGCGGGTGAGCGATACGTTCCTGCATACATGTTAAGTGCTTTTTTGCTTGAGAAGACTTAAGTCAATATAAAAGAGATTTTGTGGTAAAATTTATTCCTTTTTTCATTTATGTCTAAAAGCGGTTATTATATTTTAGCGTGCATGAAGAAGGATTATAGTGAAATTTAATTGTTAATATTCCGAAAGCAAGTAATATTTAACAACTGCAATTATGCTATATAATACTTTAATAATATAAATATAAATACTTATTCATTCTTTTTATTATTATTATTTTCTTTAAAAAAATAAAGAAAAAGAAAGAAAACTCACTCAATTTAAGGGCACAGAAGACGTAAGCATTTCGAGTTTTCAATTTTTCGTATAAAAAATAACACAGATTCTGACAATTCCAAAAATATATAAATTATACAGTTGCTCTTTGATATATTTTTAAATAAATATGAACGACTAGTAAATATATGGTATTAGAATGAGTGTCGTTTTTAAAACATTACATGAATGTTTTGAAAGCAAATAATTAAATAGGGGCACTGCTGTTAATAGAAACAAATATAACAACATCGAGCAGTAAAATTAAGCAACCTCTTTCAAAAATTTCGCCTACTTTTCGATCAAATTCGAAATCTTAACCATGAAATTCATTGGAAAACAAAGTGCATTTTTTAATTATTTATTCACTAAAGCTGAAATGCACTCATATTATATTTCGAATGACTTTTTGAAGACACACATGTGACATTTTTTATGGTTTTAATACAACTAAAAGTGTTAGACTAAAATGAAAAAAAAATTACGTCCACCTTCGTTCAACCTGCTTTGGAACTTATATGGCGGACGTAGGAAAACCTGAAAAGAATAAAAATACCGCATCCTGGAAAAACCTGAAAAAAAATAAAAATACCGCATAAATATAAAATACTAAAATTTCTATTTAAAAAATCGGAGATTTGAGAGCTAAGTCCAAGCGGACATGCCCTTCACTATCCGGGACCTATTCTTTCGACCTCTGCGTGCAATAGATTTCCCTAGCCATTGCGCACCGATACACACACTCACACACAAAAATATTTCTTTTATTATATATTATATTAATATAATATAATATAATATAATAATAATATAATAATTTCCAAACTTCTTCCCCGGACGGCTTGATGTTTTGTATTAGAAGTGAAATTTTACTCTAGGATATTATAAAGTAAAATCTTCGTTTAGGTATTGAAATTTTCAGACTTTGTTGCCATTTTAACAGGGACACGGGCCACTAAGATTATTTGTCATGTAATTTAAAAACAAGACATAATTTCAATATAAATGTATTAGTTTCTTTTCTTTTCTGCAACAATTTTAGTGATTAAAATGCATGAGAGGGGGGGGGGTGTTCTTTTAGGTAGATTTCGTATGAAATACCACCTTTAGTGATGGATCTCCTATATGTTGGAATTTAAAAAAAAATTTTGCACATCAACACCGTTCATGACCATAGAACCCAAAACCACACCCAGTACAATACTGTTCTATCTATCTATCTATATATATATATATACCACTTCTTTATGTACACGATAACTTCCATAACTCTGCGATGATACATAAAATTAAGGTGCATAAAATCGCGGTCAAGTTCTTTACCGGGCAAAATCGGACCAAGGAGGTGGAAATAGGGAGGGGATTTGTTAAAAATGAAAAATCCCCGTAACTTCCTAAGTATAATGCATATCGACTCACTTTAAAATTATTATTACTTCTAAAAAACGGGCTGAAAATTTATGTATGACAGATTTTTGATAAAGATAAAAATGGGCTCAAGGGGTAAAAAAAATAGGGTTTTGGGGGAAAAAATCATAACTTCGTCAATTCAAAAGATATCAAATCCAATTAAATTTATTATAAATTGTCTTAGTATTACCTACAACTTTTATATTGGCAGGTTTTTGATAGGACCAATTCTTATCTCAGAAAAAATTAAAAACGAAAGCAAAAAGGGGAGGGGGGAGTGTTGAAGAAGAAAAAAATCCATAACTTCGTCAATTCACAAGATATCAAATGGCAACTTTTTGATAGGACCAATTCTTATAGCATAAACAAGTTAAAAATACATAGAGGTTGAAGAAAAAATAACGTAATAAGGAAATTTAAACTGCTTATTTTCTGACTCATTTTTAAATTCATATTTGCTTTCAAATGCATCTAATTGGCAGATTCTCTTATTCAGAAACTATATAATGCGCCGGAAGGGTGGATTTTTTGATAGAGGCAGAATATATTTTGAAAAATGATGTCAAATTGAACATTTTGAACTGAATTTCTCGAAGCGATTGTGTTGGAAACGAAAAATATGGTCCTACTGAGAAAATAAATGTTTATAAATCACGTTCTAATTAATTGAACGAAAAATAAAAATATAGGTCACTTCTAAATCTCTTTAAAATCACGCCAAGAAGTTTCATGTTTTTCTATTTAAAAATAAATCTGAAAATGTGTCAGAAAATTTCGAGTTGAGCATAGAAAGATATTTTTTTAATACTGACACTTAAATACAACTGACACTTTTGAATTACTTAACACGATTCTTATAAAACCAGCTCTTATATAAAAATGAAATTAATAAACAATTAAATTTAAAAAATCAAAAAACCCGACTGCGTAAAAAGCGAACTGATTAATTATTTCTCATCAATGTGAAACTATTTTTTTTTCAATTCTTACTATTAGCTCACACTCTCGCTATATATATGTTGTTCAAATTTTCAATCGTTAATAAAATACTTATTATTCATCTAATCAAGCTCAAATAATTTTTTTTAACTTGTTGTGGATGACACTTGATTTTAATCCAGTTTTTTTTCAAATATTAAATCATTAATTAAATTAAATTAATTAATTTTCAATAATCGAGAGAGCCCTCTTCTTGATCAAGGTAGTTTAAGACCGAGAGAGCCCTCTTCTTGATCAAGAAATTTTAAGCGCCACTCAAGAGGAAAAAAGAATGGGAGAAAAAAAATTTCTCTTATTGACCTAAGTAGGAATTGATTTAAAATATTTTTTTTTATATTACTTGTTTATATTACTTACCTATTTTTTTTTTATTTACTTGTATTGATGACTTTTAAGTTGTATTTAATTGTTAGTTCCTATCTATAAACTCTGTTTTGATGAGGTCTATAGATATCTATGAGGGTTAGAGTTGCAGTAAAGCAAGAGATCCTACCTACACGACTTCCAGGTTGTATAATATTTTAACGGAGCTTCTGACTGTAAAATAGTCAATGAAACATCGTCTTCATTTTGAAAGACCTATCCAATGATATGCCACTCAATAGGGCGCGTATATTTTTTTTTTTTTGTCTCTACCGCCATTTTGTATTTTACGGCCGCCATTTTGAATTTATAAAAACAAAACCTAGCCTATAACCATCGGGCCGATAAGACAAATTGATAGAGACCTCATTCATAAAAATTCATTCAGCCGTTGGGATGTTTCGAGGGTATAAAGAAATCCACATACACAGATACGCGTGAAACACATAATCCTTCTTTTCAGTCGGGTAAAAACTGGTCAAAAGCTGCCAGATAAAATTGTTAATGTGGGTTTATCTCTAATCATTATTTAGCTTTTGTTGGTGAAATTAGAACTTAACTTCGAAATCTACCTGCGCCTGTAGACCGAGCCGGCAGGTATTTTTTACATTCTTCTATCTTTACAAGAAGAAAGTATTCGTAAAAATTTTCGATTTCTGGTTGTCGATGGATTTATACGTTTTAAAGGGTCTGAAAACGATTTGACTGTTTTTAGAATAATCCTGTCTCTGAGTCTCCCTGTCTGTATATAACAAACATATTGTGGTCGCTCCATCTCAAGAAATGAATGAATTTAATGAATTTAATGAAACTCCAGATTCAGTTAGATCTTGATAAACCTTGGTGCTGATTATTTTTTGGTGTAAATCGCACAATAGGTGGCGCTTCTTTGCTACATATTTCACAATTTTCGCAATAGCTTTATCTCAAAAACTAATTCACTGATTTTCATGAAACTTCAGATTCAGATATGCGTAGCCATAATTTGTTGCTGATTTCGTTTTGATTTAAATCACTCAACAGGCGGCGGCTCTGCTATGCTGCATTTTTCAGGATTTGTATGATTTTAGTAAAAGTCATATCTGAAGAATTTCATCAAATTTAATATTCTGTTAGATTTTGAAATAAGTTGATTCGGATTAGATATTAGTGTAAATCGTAAAGCAGGTGGCGCTGATATACTTTCTTTTTTAACGATTTTCACGGTATTTATATCTCAAAAACTAAGTAACGGAATTTAATCAAACTTCATATTCTGTTACGATTTCACATAAATAAATCCTTATTAGGCTTGAGTGTATATTGCCCAACAAGTGTCGCTTTTATGCTCTTTGCTTTGGGAGTTTTGGTTGCAGACATCAAAGACGGCGGGTACCAAAATTCAATGACTTGTTTGAAGTATGCGATGCTTAGCTAATTTTTACATGCATACAATTCAACAGACCTAAACCTCATGATGGGCATAGATTGTCAATTAATCTCGGCTCTGTGATAGCGAATTTTGAAGTAGTAGCACGTATGAGAAATTTTTGAGATTGGTACATCTGATTAGTTTTTTTTTTTTTTTTTTTTCGTAGACTTGTCTTCGAACACCAAGAATAAGAACGAACGAGCAATTGATACAAATTTGCTATCATTTGATTTTATGAAGTAGACATCACGTAGCAGCTGCTATTCATGAATAGAAATTCTAAACAAACAACACCAAAAAATGTTTTAAATCTTTAAATGTTCTCATTTACTTTTTCTGGAAGTTCAATGATTGTCAAATACTAAAACAAAGCAACCAAATGCTAAAGATATAGAGTCTGCTATTCGTTCGTTAATAAAATCAAAGTTAATATGAAACTGTTCTATATGTATATATAGAGAGAAAGAGAGATAGGTAGATAGATAGATGTTACTGTTAAAACCCGATTTATGGTAAATCCTAGGTTTTACCAGTAAATCTTAACATTTAACGAAGTGAGTTGATAAAAGCTCGAAGTATGCTGCTTAACGCTGTCATTTCGGGCCTTTTTACTAGACTGCCAATATGGGTTATGTGTTTCACTCGTATCTGGGTATGAAGATTTCTTTATACCCCCGAAACATCCCAACGGCTGGATGGATTTTAATGAATGAGGTCTCTATCAATTCGCCTTAACCGTTAGATGATTATCGGCTAGATTTTGCTTTTATAAATTTAAAATGGAGCCATAAAATACAAAATGGCGGTAGAGACGAAAAAATACGCGCCATATGCATATCATTGGATAGGTCTTTCAAAATGAAGGCGATGTTTCATTGACTATTTCACAGTTAGGAGCTCCGTTTAAATATTACACAACCTGGAAGTTGTATTGGTAGAATCTCCAGCTTTACTGCAACTCTAACCATCATAGACATCTATAGGCCTCATCAAAATAGTGTTTATAGATAGGAACTAACAATGTAACATAACTTAAAAGTCATAAATACACGTAAAAAAAAATAGTTAAGTAATATAAAAAAAATAATTTCACATTCATGGGAAATAATTAATTAGTTCGGGGTCTTTTGATTTTTTAAATTTAACTTTTACTTGTTTCCAAGTTATTTCGCTAAATGGTAGGATTCGCCGACTCCTTTCGGTAAAAGTCGAAAATGAAGGGTGAGCCTGCATATTTATCTGCGGTGGTGCATACTCCCTTGAATAAAAAAAATCGAAAGTATCTCATAATTGTTTTAGCACCAAACTCTCTTATATTGACAATGAAAGAATACAGAGTCATAGATTACAATTACAGATACATAGATCCCTAACAACAAATAGTTTTTCTGCTGGGTTTGGAATTATTGTCGCTAATGAATAGAACATTATTTCAAATGCAAAACTTCGAAAGTTTGTCACTTATTAGTAAAACAAGAAACAGAATGTTCGAAATTATTAGGAAAAAATGGTATTTTATTTTATCTTATTTCACACTAATTTGCATGAAGTCCTAATTCAAATAAGTGGCCTACAAATTAAAACAGATCTTTTTAGTAGGTTTCTAATTAACTTAAGTTCTTCTCTTTAATTACATCATTTAAATATAATTTACAATTTATAATGATTACGTAGTATATATTGTTGAAAGTGTATATTTACCTCCCTTACCATTTTAACTGAAATACATATTGAATAGTAATTATCTTATATGTGACTGTACAAAGATGTAAATTCCTACAGACATTTTGTATACAAATCAAAGATCGATTAAAATAAAGTGGTGAGAGTTACGAAATATTTTCTTTCATTTATTTATTTATATTTTAGATACACTATACAAAAACAGTATGATCAGAAAAAAAGATTATTCCATTAACTTAAATGTTATATAAAGTGAAATTAAAATTTTCTTCTTTCACGTATATAAATGAAACATATAAGTGGAGCAAACATTCAAACCGTGTTTTCTCACAAAAAAATAAAAAATGAGTTATTGTTATTTTTATGAACTCTGTGTTAAATTGCACAGAAATAAATGGTATTTTTTACAAAAAAAAATTTTTCTCCGATTATAAATCAATTTTAAAACTTGACGTTTCAATCAAAGAGTGTTTCCTCCAAAGCCTGCATTCAATCAAGCAGTGATTTCTCCAGTCTGCCAATCACAGTTGTCACTTAATGTGTACTTTCGAAACCTACCATACATATCACAATTGAAACGGATTGTTTTATAAAAATATAAGAGAACTGTTAAAGTTAAAGGCTTCCAGAATTATAGATTTCAAGATCTAAATGAAGAATATGATGTAAATCTTCTTAAAAAGGGAGTTACTGTTGCCTTGTTCAAAGGGTTGTTTTAGAATATCTTCCTCTTAGACACGCCATATCAGTTGAAAAGAACAAAGATGTTAAAAAACTTTTGAAGGTAATGTATAGTGAACAGTGGCAAAATCATCCTGATGATATATTCAAATGATACAACCACATTATCCATGATTGATAAGCCTGCAATAAAGAAGAGGGGGGGGGGGTGTATAACTGTCTAGATGAAGATATTGGTTTTAAAATTTGAAGTGGATTTCTGGCAAACGAGTATTTATTTAGTAAATATTTAATGAATACTACTAGATACCATAAACTGTCATTTTATTTTAAGAATAATTAACTGAAACTCGGTGTTTATTCAAATAAAATAATGCTATTGTATTATTTGTGAGTTAGAACTTATTTCATTCAAAAAGCGTTTTATCTACTTGTCATACAATCAAAACATGTTTCCTCCTCTAAATTCGGTCAAAACGTGATTTCTCCAAATATCAAATGCATTTTATTAATTTGTTTTATGTTTAATATCTTAGGTATGCTTGCAATTCTTTCTAATAAACAGTAATAAAAATACACAATAAAAATGAGAATTAAATACAAGTTATTTTCTTATTTATCAGTTTTTTGTGTTTTTTGAAAATTTGTATCTAAAGGAGAAAGCATGGTTTGCATGTTTGCTCCACATATATAGTCTTTTTATACGCAATATTTATAATATGCTATTAAACATTTCCAATTTCTATACGTTAGTGAATATTTTTCGTCATTTTGCGCCTTCTTCATAAAAATATTTAAAAAGATGTTTTATAACCTAATGCATCGAAAATAGCATATAAAATATTCAAAATATAACTAACATAAAATATACTATACATTTATATCTCCGATATAAAAGATTAGACACACTGAAAGGCTATTTTAGTTCTAATGTCACTTCACATAACAAACTTAATATCACTGATTGGCATCTTACAGTTACTTATAGGATTTTTATTTACAAGACTGGAAATAAGAAAATTACACGGGATGTTAATTGAAATATCAATAATATGACTGATGAGTATAATTAATCAAGTCATGTAACTAGTCTTTATAAAAAGAATCCATTTTTATCAGCTGTTTGATTAAGCATTGTAACGCTTGTGAGAGCAGTCTAGGAATATAATTAGTGGCCTGTATGCAAAATTACACTTAAAGTTTATAAGTATAGTCGAACCCGGTTAAGACGATCACCGTTAATACGCAATCCCGTTTTATACGGGGATTTTTATCGATCCCATGAACATCGCCCATAAGGCTAATGCAAAAAAATCACGTTTAATATGCGAACGGTTATTACGCGATCCCGCTTAATACGCGGTAAATTTAAGATCCTTTCAAGAAAATAATCACGCTTGAGCCGCCAATTTATTGACCACAATACGAATTCCTTCTCTTTTCTCGAGTATCGGCAATTAAGCGGATTGTTTTTAATATTCAGATAAAAAGCACTGTTTCCGAATAGTATTATTTACTTTATTTAATAATAGATTAACTAAGGCGGAAATTATTAATCGAAAATAGTGGTAGATACTTTGAATAAAGCAAAAACGAGCTAAATTATCAAAACTAAAATTTTTCTTTGATGCAGCCTCCTAACATTCTTTGTTTTTTGCTTCGAGTTTTTTAACCATTTGGAAATGGTTGTCGTTTTCGGTCGAGGATGGGGCCAAATGATGCTCGCATTTAATTTTTTTTAACGAAATTCAACGATATTCTTTACTTTTAGAAGAATTTTTATTTGAATAGGTAATAGAAAGGCATAAAATCGTAAAAAATTGTTTGAATAGGTAATCGAAAGGCATAAAATACTTAAAAATTGAAAAAGTTACAAAATGGGTTGGCGTAAATTATCAGATATGGAAAAATCCAAAGCCAAAGAGCGACGCCGAAAGGAAAATCGTCTTTCAAAGCAAAATTCGAGGTCTTCAACTCATTATGTAGCCCATGAAAATCGATTACAGAGTAAAAGACGAACGCAAAAAAGGAAACAATCTAATGTTTAATCGATTGATAGTAAAAGCCCATGTCTCGAGGGGCTCCAATCCACTAGCCACGGTGTTTTACAATAGGTCGATTCTAACCGGGAAAAATTGAGCTCAACGTAGGTAATTTGTGGCAATCTGTGGATGATTCGGTGGAACTGCTTTCGATTTGTAAACTGTTTTTCTTCTCGAAACGGGACTTAGAGAGTTTATCGATGAAGGTTTTGGTCGTCTGAAGTTTGATCTTTGCGATCTGTGTTGAAGACGATGCGACGGAATTTGGTGGACGAAATAAGTTCCAAATGGTCGTTGTAATCTTTTAAATTACAATTTTTTCTATTATTTATTTCTTATTTTTATTTATTTTTATTCATTTATTTATTTATTTATTTTTTGTAGTAGAGAGATGAAGCCGAATTCACATTACTCAGATGCGTCATAAAAATTAGTATGATTAGAGATAATCGTACCTGTTATTAGTGAGATTTTAAATGCACGTTATATCACTGTTTCAAATGAAAAATGGCGAATGTTTCTCTCTGGAAAAAAAATTCCAAGTATTAATATAGTTATATCACTATGTTTTATAACGCATGTTATAGGCAACAAAAAAAGAAACTCGTAATGATTAAAAAAATACGACTGCGGTTAGATAATTTTTTTCCATTTTCTTTTTACGTCTTTTTCCTACGCTAACAATATTTTTTACACAAAGATTACTAAGGATATTTTTTTCTGGTTTTAAAAGAAAGACATTATAATGGTACTCAGAATTACAAGTACTAAATATGACTTTAACAAGTTGGAAATTGCTCGTCAAACGTGGCAAATGAGGTGCGTTCGTACTATAACTAGTTTTATAATTATTTTTTGCACCCCATATTATACTGAATGTATAATTTTTTGCACTTCATAAAGCGCATAGTCTGATACATCATTAAAATGCACTTCCAACATTTTTCCCCATTCCCCGTAATGTAACGGAACACTTTTAACTGTCCCTGTAATTAAACTATACATCCGATTTTCCTAAAATTTGAAATAGCTCAACAAAATTTTACAACAATTATATCTTTAAAATTTCAGACCATTCGGAAGGCTGTAATATCATTAAAATGCACTTGCAATAATTTTGCCCATTGGCCGTAATGTAAAGAAAAACTTTTGACTGTCCCTGTAATTAAACATACATCCGATTTTCTTAAAATTTGAAAGGGCTCGACAAAATTTTGCAACAGTTATATCTTTAAAATTTCAGATCATTCGGAAGGCTCTAATATCATTAAAATCCACTTGCAATAATTTTTCCCATTGGCCGTAATGTAAAGAAAAACTTTTGACTGTCCCTGTAATTAAACTATACATCCGATTTTTCTAAAATTTGAAAGGGCTCGACAAAATTTTTCAACAATTATATCTTTAAAATTTCAGATCATTCGGAAGGCTCTAATATCATTAAAATGCACTTTGAATAATTTTTCCCATTGTCCGTAATGTAAAGAAAAACTTTTGACCGTCCCTGTAATTAAACTATACATCCTATTTTCCTAAAATTTGAAAGGGCTCGTCAAAATTTTGCAACAGTTATATCTTTAAAATTTCAGATCATTCGGAAGGCTCTAATATCATTAAAATGCACTTGCAATAATTTTTCCCATTGTCCGTAATGTAAAGAAAAACTTTTGACTGTCCCTGTCATTAAACTATACATCCGATTTTCCTAAAATTTGAAAGGGCTCGTCAAAATTTTGCAACAGTTATATCTTTAAAATTTCAGATCATTCGGAAGGCTCTAATATCATTAAAATGCACTTGCAATAATTTTTCCCATTGGTCGTAATGTAAAGAAAAACTTTTGACTGTCTCTGTAATTAAACTAAACATCCGATTTTCCTAAAATTTGAAAGGGCTCGACAAAATTTTGCAACAGTTATATCTTTAAAATTTCAGATCATTCGGAAGGCTCTAATATCATTAAAATGCACTTGCAATAATTTTTAACATTGGCCGTAATGTAAAGGAAAACTTTTGACTGTCCCTGTAATTAAACTATACATCCGATTTTCATAAAATTTGAAAGGGCTCGACAAAATTTTGCAACAGTTATATCTTTAAAATTTCAGATCATTCGGAAGGCTCTAATATCATTAAAATCCACTTGCAATAATTTTTCCCATTGGCCGTAATGTAAAGAAAAACTTTTGACTGTTCCTGTAATTAAACTATACATCCGATTTTCATAAAATTTGAAATGGCTCGACAAAATTTTGCAACAATCATATATTTGAAATTTCAGACAATTCGGTTGGGTAGTTTTTGCTCTGTTACATGCGGACAGACAGACGGACGGACAGACGGACGGACAGACGGACGGACAGACGGACGGACAGACGGACGGACAGACGGACAGACGGACAGACGGACGGACTGAACGACGACTATAGGTGCTACGTATTTATATAATTACGAACGCACCTAAAAAGCGTGTATTGTTTCAAAGGTTTAACATATTTTTCTTTCTGTTAAATAAATTAGTTTATTTCGGAAATTATAATTTTTGTTGTTTTATTTTTGGTTGCAATGCATTAATAGACAATAAAGCCATGTTGGAATCCATATTTACTTTCCCTTATTATTCCAGTAGGTTCTATAAAAAGAAAGAATGAGTTAAAGTGAAATAAAATTAAATTTTAATCTAAATGTACGTAAAAGACACATTTTTAGACCTTAAACATATAAATGAAAGCTCTAAAGTTCTTTTAGACTATTAAAAGTGTAAATAACCCAGTTCCTGCAACCTTATACAAACCACGTTTAATACACGTCTCCCGCTTATTACGCAACTTCTTTCCACTGCCTTGAAGCATGTCTTAACCGGGTTCGACTGTATATGCAATATTGTATTAATAAATTAAAACACTCACAAAAACGGTTGACTTTTTCATAATTTTCTGCGAATATTGATTTGATATTGTCAATACGGATTAGGAAGCCTCCCCTTTCCAACTCAAAACAATCCCCCCCCCCCCCTCCTTGCCTGCATACCCTCGCGCAAATAACAAATACATACGCATACACAAATGAATATGTTATTAATAATTTAACTTTGGGTAAGAATCTCAGAATGATTTTCTGATTAACATCTTAAAATGATTTATAAGTTTTTGATTTCTGACACTGCAAATTAGGCAGTTACACAGTAAGAAAATCGATAAGTCGATTATATGACGAATCGGTACATTTTATCAAATCACTTAATTAGTCTTTATACAGAAAAATGATTTTTAAGCTGTTTGTATAAAGATTAATTACATAGAAGAGCAACCAATCTCTTGTCAAGGATTTATAAAAAGAGTTAGAACAATTAGAAGCTTGTGATTGCGAATATACTGATAATTTTCTTGATCGATTCTAGTTTTCAAGCAGCAACTTATGCCTTAACTGTTATTGAAGGGAATGATTAGGTTCCAATGATCCATTTTGCGTAAATTAACAAAACTTCTTTCGTTTACTCAATTCGTAATTCAAAAAATGCATTAATAACATCTTTACATGTATTAGTTGCGGAAATAAAGCAAATTTACAAAAATGGAAATGAACTCTTGATAAGTAGAAAATATAAAAGTAGAAATAATGTAAACAGACATTTTTCTTTTAAGGGTTTAATTATTATAAAAAATACAGGTACTTTTCGGTTAGCCGGGCGCCAGTGTTATATAGACATGTGTATGTATATATATATGTGTACACATATATATATATTTATACATATATAGAAGCTATATGTATACATATATATGTGTGTGTGTACATATACAATATACATAAATGTATATGTATATATACATATATATATATAACACTGGCGCCCGGCTAACCGAAAAGTACCAAAATATATTTAATGATATTTCATTTTTCAGAGTTTCATATAGTCATTTGAAATTAAAATAGTTCAGAATAGAATTATTTTTATAAATATTCTTTACTCTTCTTTTTTTCATGATATGTATATGTTACCGCGAAACACTTTTGATTTTATCGAGACAAAGACATCACCTTATGAATTCTTCTGGAACTTTCAGGTTAACTAGAACATGTTAGGAACCATATTTTTAATAGAATATTTTGGAACAAGGATAAAATAGGGAGCCAAAGACAGTTTGAATGAAAAATATTTGAGTTTACCCTACAAAATAAAATATTCGAAATGATCTATTGCTGTAGCACATGACTATAGGGGACCTTTTCAACAGTTGTGCAAAATAACACGTATATTCATGGCAATATGAAAATTTTAAAAAATCTAAGAAATTTTGCATGTTTTCTTTTCTTTTTTCAAGCTTTCTTTAAATTTAACTTAAAATTTGTCTTATAAAATATCTCTTAAATCTTGCTATTACTCTAACCATAAAATTTGATAAATTGAGTTGAAAACTTCCCACCAGTGTACATTATTAATTGTTTTAACGAACAAATCAAAAATGAAATACAGCAAATATCTAACCAAATATAATGCAACAAAATGCACTTACGGACATTTTCTGATAAAGTTCTGTTCTGAATCGTTTTCATTTCTAATAATAATTATGAGAATCCAACGATCTGTGACAGTCATGAAAAGATTAGATTTATTATTTTGGGAGTTAGTAAGAAAGTCAGCATAATAAAATGGAAATATATGCTCCATAAATAAGTTACTTTTATGGTTCTATAATTGTGACTGTATTATAGGTAATGTCAGTTGTATCGGTTGAATTTCCTAAACATCTCAGAAATAATCTATTGTCATTACTTCTGCAACAAACAACGTTAATGTTAAAATAAAACTTGATGAATAATTTCATATTTCTGGTTTGAGCTTTATGATTAAACTCAGAGATTTAAAAGGACTATTAATTTACTGTCTTTAATATATTACCATAGGTATGTTTTTGTTAAATCTCAGTTTAAAAAAAGTGGAAGCTTCTCTTTCTTCTGAAATTCTTTTCCTATTTGGTTTCCTATATATTTTTCGCAAGTTCATGCATCATTAAATATCTTTGAATGTACGCATTTAAATTTGCATGTCTTAAAAATTAAAAAAATATGTACAACGTGATATAAATGCATTTTATATAAACCGCGCTTTTAGTCAATGATGATTTTTGAATACAAAAGATATTTCACGTTACCCAGCGTTAATGTGTTAAGTCATAAATTACGAAAAAGAGAGTTACAATAAAGTGATTAACAAAACTGTTATTCATTTAAACTTTACTTTTCAAATGTTTATGCCATTTTTCTTCACCCACAAATCATTAATGAATCTCAGAAAGCATTCCGTCAAACATAAGGAAAATTACTGTCACAGATTTATCTAACATTTCGAATACCAACTATGATAAACCAAAGTTCACAGATAAAAGTAACAAGTCATACGGCAAACTGTCACGCCGGCATAAGCTCTGGTGAGCCCAAATTGAACATATAATAGACGGGACTGGCGTGAGCCTGTGCAGTGCAGCCATGACACCTGCTGCCAGACAAGGAAGAGCACTGTCAAACTCACGTCACTTTTCCAGCGCTCTAAACACTATTATGAGTCATGGCCTCTGCAATAGTAACCCGTGTACTTAAAGATTAAATCGCGTCGTTCGGAGATCACACCTCCCCGTCCCCCAGGAACTTCGGGTGTACAGGACGCTCTTAGGAGTGCCGAGCCCTAACACACGAGATTTTTTATTTGAGGTGGTAAGAAAGTAAACCCTTAAATGTCTGGTGTTGCTTTTCGGCAACATACCCAATTTGGGCTCTAAAATACTATTAGAATAATATTGAAGTTATAATGTCTAATGTTGCCAATAAAATACATTCTGGATATATTATTAAATTGATTTTCAACATGTGGATGGCAACACTTATACTGTTTAAGAATAAAGATAGATTTATTTTTTCAATTGTTGCTACTTGTTCTTTTTGTTTTGTTTGGAAGCTTGCGAAATACCCTATTTTGTTCTGCAGTGATCAAGTAAAATTTATTTCTTATGATAGTTCCTAAAATTCTTGTGTGTTTAACATTAAAAAATTTTATCAGAGAAAATTATTTTTTCAATTAGAGGCCAGTATTGCCGATTAGTAACAATCTGTTATTTTGCCATAAACCATACTTAAAACAAAATATGATTTTTTTAGTATTTTTCCCATGAGGTATTTACAAAATGATAGCCGAAAAACATTATTAAAATGATTTTTGAAAAAATCAGGCATTTAAGGGAAAATGTACTAGATTTCAAAAAATCATGATATGAAACACACTGAAAAAAAAGGACAAATATTTCTTAATCTGGGAAAATATGATACAACCACAAACGGAAATATGCTACAATAACTTATTTCGAGTGAACTACGATTCCGAAAAATATTGCATTTGAAAACCTCAGAAATAATATATTTTCGAGATTTAAAGAACTATTTAAAAAGCAACATTTCTATTGCTTCACTAATTTTCGGAAACGATTTCGAGTAGTTCTTACAGTGTAGCAATCATTTTCTCAACTCAATATATAGGTTTTTCGGATACTTTCAATTCTCAAGTAAACATGTTTTACTGACAAGAATAATAAATTAACAGCATTAACATTAATGTTATTTCGTTACTCTCGCGTTCATAAATTAATTTTTGGAGTTGTAATGTTTAAATAGGAATTGATAGCATAACAGATATTTTAGTTTGAGAAAACTGAGTAATACACACATAAAAACTAATATAAAAATACTAATATAACAATTAATAATAAAAACTACCCAGCTGAACTTTACACACCACTGTGAAATTAGCCTCAAGACAGAAGTAATAAAGACTTTGTAGTGTCATAAAATCAATAATAAAGGTACTTTACCCACCACTGTGAAACTAGCCTCAAGATAAAAGTAATAAAGACTTTGTAGAGTCATAAAATAAATGAAAAAAGTAATACGAACCAGTAAATTTTACACACCACTGTGAATTTAGCATCAAGGAAAATGTGATAAAACTTTTTAGAGACATAAAATCAATGATAAAAGTACTTTACACACCACTGTGAAATTAGCCTCAAGACAAAAGTAATAAAGACTTTGTGGAGTCATAAGACCAATCATAAAAGTAATGTGATATTATTAGAGCATATAACTTGAGTATTAAACAAGTAAGAATAATCATGCGTACAGCATAGATTATGAAACACTTTCCAACACTCCGCGAAAGCTTTAACGAAACTTCGTTACTTAGGTAAGTACATAAGGTAAATAAGATAACTAAGTAAACATTTAAAAATCTAATTTCAGCAGTTACCGCCTGTGACAGAGATCTAGCACATATCCTTAGGTCTTCAAAATTAATTTAATTCATTTTTTTTTTGGCTTTTGAAACATGTCGTTTTTTTCCCTTCGCTATGTAAAATTTATTATTTAACTTGACGCTTAAAATCCATTTAGAATCTTATCAGTTAGGTTTTTTTTCTTTCTTTCAATATCCTCTAGAATGTAGTGCAGTAAGTTTCATTTCATTTATTTATTTTCGCGTTCTCAATAACATCTGCGCCCGTTAAAAAATAAAATATAAACAGTAGAATCAGATGCACCTCCTTCTGATTTCAATGTATGTTTTTTTCTTTTGCATTGCCCACGCGAGATGTAATTATTTTTCATTCTTTATGTAAGTAAGTGACGGTTGAAATAATATATCTAAAATATAAAATGAATGTTTATTGATGCGGTGTTTAAATTACTTTTCAAGTACGTTAATTTTCTTTGTCAGTTGTGTTAAAACACATAGTTCTCAGTATTTCAGTAATTTTAAGTAGCAATCATCGAACATATACATTTTGTTTTGATAGTTTATGGCCGGCTTAGTGGCGTCTGTAATATATACATAGGTTGAACCGTTTTTTTTTGGCAACCATTCTGCATCACGCGATTTTTTGTTGTTGTTGTTGTTGTTGTTGGGATGCTAGATTCTGATCTAATCATTTTGGCGTGTAAGTATGACCTCTCTGTCTGATTTCCGTACACTAGTTCTAATGCTAAAAATTTGGCGATGTGTAGCGCCAAGTATTATATGTTCCTTATGAAATCATAGACTTTAACTTCTTGCTCTCAACATGTAAAGATGTAAAAAGACCTTGTGGTCTGAGGGTACGCTCAGGCGTACCCCCCCCCCTTTCTTATTGATTTCCTCTCTCTCCCGTTTAATATTTTGAAGTAAATTATCTTTTATTATGGTGTTAAAAATGTTAATAAAGTTTCTCTAGTTCTTGTATCTTTGGTTGGAGTTTTTTACATTTAGCTGAACCCGAACACTGAACGTCGTCATACCGCCCATAGCCAAATATGTATTCAAATTCTTTTGAACAGCCCTGTACTCGGCCTGTATGTTGATATATATACTATATAATGGGAAAATTTAGTTTAGCAAGAAAATGCATAACAGGTTGAAATTCAACTTTCAGCAATTTATACTAATAGATGGAAACATACTTGAATACTTTTGTACAGCCCTGTATTTTACCTAGTACCTTTATTACGTGCCACTATTTAGCAAAAATTTAATTCAAACTAAAACACGCTTAAAACTACTGAAATTACATTTCTAGAAATTATCACCCATACAAGGCCATGTATCCAACTCTTTGCGTGGCCCTGTATATCATTTTATCTATATTCTACAACTATTTCTTAGTACACTAAATTCAGTTCAGCGTAAAAATGCATAACTCCGTTAAAACCCACATTTAAGCAGTTTATGCTCATACTCAGTAACATTTACGAATTCATTTCTGTAGCTCTGTTAGCATTTATACGCACTTTATAGTATGCATAAATATAGTGAACAAGTAGGTAAGTGTGATCACAGATCGCACAGAGGGTTTCGTTTAATATTCCTTTCAAAACACTTTATCCTTTTGAAAAATCTGTTAGTTCCATATTTCGCAACCAGGGGCGCACTCTATTCTAAACAAACCTCTACCCGAACGAAACTCAGTTTTATATACTATCCGTAGATATAGTAGTCGAGGGGATTGGGCCGATAGCACCCGAGATAAGTAGGCACCCTGGCGGTAAAAAGTGGAACTAAAATATGTAAGGCTATGGTGCATAATATGAAAGAATGGTCAAAGGGGTGTCGGCAAAAGTTGGAAACGTGTTCCCCAGGTGAAAAGCGCGGAGGTTAGAAAAATTGCTTAAGATACACAAGATACACACCCGGAAGAGTAAATAATATAAAACTTTTTAAAAATTTTATGATTTGTCGTATGGTCTGAGGTATTCAGCTATACGTATGCAAAAATTCCTGTCTCCAACTTAGTTAGGGGCTCTCTTAGAAAGAATTGCTTAAAATACAAATGTGGTAGCTCAGAGGGTTAAACGTAAGCCTTTTTCAAGATTTTATGATTTGTCGCCTGGCCTCACATGTTCTGCTATAAGCATGCAAAATTTCAAATCTCCAATTTAATAAGGGGTTCGGTTAGAAAGAATTGCTTAAAATACTCATGTGGGAGCCCAAAGTGTTAAAGGTACAATTTTTTCAAAATTTTATGATTTGTCGTATGGTATGTGGTATTCAGCTATAAGTATGCAAAATTTCACGCCTCCAACCTAAATACTTAGAAAGAATAGTTTAAAATACACATGTGGGAGCCCAAAAGGTTAAATGTACGGCTTTTCAAACTTTTATGGTTTGTCATTTAATGTGAGGTGTTCAGCTATAAGCATGCAAAATTTCACGTCTACAACCTAATTAGGGCTCACTTAGAAAGAATTGTTTAAAATACACATGTGGGAGCTCAAAGTGTTAAATGTACGACTATTCCAAGGCCCACAGAGTAATTTTCTACCTTTTCTACTACTATTTACAAAATAATAATAATAATAACAAATAAAAAATCCTTAACACTTGTAACAAAAATCTACGACACAGAATCTTATATTGAAATAGTAATAGGAAAAAAAAGAATAAAAATATGGCGAGTCATTATATTGTTTTAACTTTTTAAATTATTTTAATTATTAAATTACATCTCAATTTCAATTAGATAAAATAATATTTCTTTACAGATCAAAATCAGCCTTGAATACATGAAATTATATTACATTTTAAAATTATTTTGCTTAAATTACCTTATATCTCTTTTTCAATAGGTAAAATAATATTTCTTTGAGAATGAAAATAATTATTTATCCATCAAATCGCATAGTTCTTTTACTTGATAATGATTTATCTTTTAAAATGTTTATGTTGCGCTTTCTATAATTTTCTTTTCGGTGTAAATCATATATGCCTCAAAACATTTAGCAAATTTTAATCATCTTTTGGTTTTTATTAATTTAACTTTATAGTTATGTTACTTTATTATGTAAATTATATCTCATTTTGCTTTAAGTTAAGATAAATTTCCTAAAATATCGATTTTCTTTTATAGACCAGATCATATCACATTTGAAAATTATTTTACTTTATTAAATAAATTAAATCCGAAATTCCATCAGGTAAAATACTATTTCTTAAAATACGGAACTAAATTTATTAATATATCAAATTTTATTACCTTTCAATAAATAGTGTTTATTTTTTAGATTTTTTAAAACTTTATTTACTATAATTTTCTAATATTTGTGAATTTTAATATTTATCAAAATTTTTAGAAGATATTCAGTATTTCATCATTGATATGAATTTTAATCTGAAAATATATTACTGTATTTAGTGACTTACAACCCATTTTAGATGAAATGAACCATTACTTTCAAAATAAAAATAATTTATTTAGATGTAAAATCAAATTATACTTTACACAATAATGATTTATGATGGAGAATTATTTTACTTTATTTACTGTCATTGTCTTACCTACTTTATTCTTAATGTGTCTCAAAATATTAAAAAGATGTTAATTATGCATAATTTTTATTGTCTTACCTTTAAATTTGTTTTACTTTATTAAAATAGTTATATCTTATTTTCAAAAAAGTAAAAATAGTTCTTTTAATATTGAAATAATTCTTTTATATTTCCCGACATATTAACTTTTATTATTATATTACTTTATTAAATAACATATATCTCAATTTTAATAGGTAAAACAATAGTTCTATATATGTATAAAATACTTAATATATCAAGCCATATTTCTTTTTGACTAGTAATTGTTTTTATTTTAGAATTATTTTGCGTTATTTATTGTAATTTTCTTCTCTGCTTGAATTTTAATATGCCTCAAAATAATTAGCAGATGTTAATTAAAATTTAATTGTTTATTATTTACCTTTAACATTATTTTAAGTTTTTGAGTACATACGTAACATCTCATTTTAGGTAGTAAGGAACATCACATTTTGTATTAGTTAAAAAAAAAAATACATTTCTTTAAAAGTGAACATTATTTTTGTATATTAAATCGTGTTTGAATGCTTGAATCATTTTTTGTTTCAATACATTTGACAGATGTTACACTTTCCGTAATTTACAAATTTTAAACTTTTACATTATTTAAAAAATAAAACTTCCTCATGTCCCATGTTTGAAAAATTTGACTTTTTATAAGTAAATGTGTCTGTGAAAATAATGAAAACTTATATTGCTACATACGAATACTACAATTTAAAAAAAGAAAAACTGCTACTGGAGAAGATTTGTAAGACATTCACTGAAATAATTTATTGTTCAGTATTTTTTACCAATGCTAAAAAAATGTTGTTTTCTTCAATAGAAAATAAATCTTCAATCACTAGCTTATTTTAATATTTTATATAAATTATTTTTTGCTGAAAAGTCTAATTAAGGTAAACAAAAGGAAAAAAAGACAAGAATAGATAAAGAATAAAAGAGCTTCGCAACCCGTCAAAATCCTTCATAATTAATGAAGCTCTGGGAAAATTTTTAATACACTTTATGTACTTAATTATTTTTGGTTCTTTGTAAAAGAATTCAAAAATTAATTTAAAAATATTTTTCTTAAATTTTCTTATTCATTTATTTTGGTTATTTTTAAAGTTAAACATTTACTTTAGATTGGATCTTGTAAACAAGGAAACTGGTGAAATTTAAATAAAAAAAGTATTGAAAACAAACATTTATAATTTAATGGTGGATTATTTTTTTAAAAGACACATTTTAAAAAAATCTTTTAAAACGAAATGCATAAAAAGTATTTTAACTACAACTAAACGTTTGAACATAAAGTTTCATCATAAGAGGCCAAGTGACAAGGCTTTATATGTGAGGGAAAAGTTTCACATGAGAGGACAAGTGGCGTTAAAACTGTAATTTTTTTATAGTACCTTTTATAGCTTCGCAATATGTATTGGCATAAATTCAGTAATTTTTTTTTTTTTTGCATATAGCATTCTTTAATGTATGAAAATTTAGACATTTACAAAAATGTCTTAAAACAGAATGCAGAAAAAGCACTTTAACTACAACTAAATGTTTGAGTAAAAAGTTTCACCATAAGAGGAGAAGTAACAAGGTTGGATATTAGGGTGAAGTGAAAAAGGCAATTGTATTTTTATATTTATTGACTCATCAAATTGTGCTGTTTGGCCAAAAAAAAATTGCAAAAAAATCCCAATGCAATCGCTCATCGTCTTCAAGTTCCACACAAGCGGTCAAAGGAAGAAATGTTTAGTCAGAAATGAAAAAATCATTTTCTTTTATTTAATTTTAAAGTTTACGATACCTTTATTTTCTGTCTTAAAAACAGTTCTAATTATTAAAAGAATAGGAAACCATTTTACCTTAATCAGTCTTCAATTTTGGATTCCACGTGAGGACTAAATAATTCAACTTTGGAGTCAAACTTTGGAAGTTCCTTTCTTGACTTGATTCCATTTCAAATGTATCTCTCCCTGACTTCTGCTACATATGTTACCAATATTGCTTGTGTTACCAGTCGCACATGCCTCTTTATTGCATGAGAATGGGTAGGGAGCTTCTCTGTTTAAAATTGTGAAAAGTTTCTGATCATACTTGCTATGTTTTAGTCACTGAGGTTCATGGTAGCTGATGGTCACAATGGATTATCCCAGTGAATCATCTCAAAACATTCCTCTTCTTCGAAATTTAAATTTGGAAGATCATTTTCCCTTCCAATCAATTATTCTTGCTTTCAGCATTCGTCTGCGGCCCAGTTCTCAAATATGTGATCATTCATCTAACAGCATTTCTAGCTAAATGTTTTCATAGTGAACAAAATAAGAGTTCCTCTGAATAACTTCATGAACGATTAATTTTAAATCTTCTAGTAAGAATGAGCTTTTCTTTATCCTGCTATGCAGGTGACATGCTCCATGTGTAGCTCCTGGGATTTTCTTTATTTCACACCAGGAGGCCACGTAAACTTCATGACATATTCTACTAAGAGCTTAAACTGTTCTGTTAGTTCGGCAGTCGACACATATAGGCGCAGAATTCTGTTAGCTGTACTGAGTCATCATGAATGAAACGTAATTCCATGACTTCTGTTTGCTAAATCGGGATGGCACTCACCCGAGGATACTGCCCTAGAAATATCGAAGAGATATTTTTGGTTTGCACTGAGGTCTTTTTTATCAATTTCAGGCAAAGCAAGTAGAATAGAAATAAAACGTCACAGCAAAGTTTCTTGAGATTTTTCTATTGTTCCGAAAAACTGGTGTGGCCCAGATGTCTTTCGGTCAATCTTCTGGAAAAGGCGGCGAATAGGTATTTCGTTAGTATGCAAAAAGCATAGAAACTAGTGCAATTTATGGTGCTCGGTTTTCTTCCCAACGTAGATATTCGTTTTATCACAGCTATCGGCAACCATTTCCTAAAGTGTAATCCATTTCTGTGTAACGAATTTGATGATGCTCCGTATAAAACTATACTAGAGCCGTAATCACATGTCCTATATAAACAGAACCAGGTTTTTGGCAGCAAAACAATATGCTTTTGCACAGATATAGCCGAATATAAAGAACTTTCCTTCTTTTCCTGCATTATAGTTTTGTCCTTTCTTCCATAGAAGTAGATGGACAAACAGAACAAAGACTGTGTTACTTGTGTAGAATTAAGTTGTAATCGTACCTTCCGACGTTCTCTCCCCAACTTACTCTTGGCAATAACTTTAGATGAAATATCTTTGGATACAATTCCCATATCACGAAGCACAGAGGATGAAATTCCATCAGCTGATCTATTCGATACTCCCTTTCTATCACGAAAAACGGCTAGATTTCGCAGTGTATTCTCATTTGGCCTAACTTTGAGGTTGAGGTTCATCATCAGCTGTTTTCCGACATTTGGCTTCATGACCAAACTTAATCGTCATCATCTTCACAGATATCTTCCAATACTGAATCAGAGCACACGACTGCATTTGCTTCTAAATCTCTAATATTTTTAGAAACATTATCTTTCAATGCATTTGCTTTAGATTCCATAATTTCCCTTCAATCTTGCCTTTCTTTCACACGCTTAAGTTTTTGAGTTGCAGAAAAATAAATTGATCCTATTGCCATTTTTCTATCATGCCGTTGGTCTGCTAAAAAGTTTCGTTCCATACTTCCATACTTGGAACTTTAATAAGACACTTGCATTGTTTGTAATTTAAAAATTTGCATACAGAAATATCAAACAAAGTACTGTTTGTTTGGTCAAGGAAATCTTTCCTAATTCTGTCAGCCCCCTTTCGAGATTTGGGTATTCATTTTATATTTTTGAGCTTTTCATTCTAATTTCTAATAAGATGAATAACTTCTTGATGACTTACAATAGTCAAGAAGGCTTTCTTCCAGATTCCTTCAATGCCACCAGAAACAATTTCGCTGATATCTTTCACTGAAGGATCTTTTTGGTTCCCCTGCTTCCACAATATATCATTTTTTATCCATAGGAAATGTTTCATTAAATCATCATATGTGGGTAACAATGTCATTTTCAGTTGTACAGGAGTTCCAAAAACACTACAAAAAGTTTCACTTCTAGTTGAGATCATATTTAAATTAAAAGTCCTTTTTCTCCTGTCCCATGCCAGTTGGCAAGAATGCAATTTTACAACTTTTCATTAAAGAATAGATATATTACCGTGAAAGACAGAAATTGAGGAATGGCGACTTTCAACGGTGAATGTCAACACATACCAAATACGTCGGCGAAAGACAGAATATTTGATTATATTCTTGAACATTCGGACCATCATCGGTGTATGTTGACAAGCACAGATATGCTCTGATGGAGGTCGAAAAGAGAAGCCGAGGTCAACGAAAGGCGACAGTCTATCGCCAAATCTTTTGCTTTGCTGCGAGCCAGTCTTCTTTGTCAGTCTTATGCAAGGATTTTATTTTATTTTGTTTTTATGCAAGGTACACTTACACGTAAAGATGTGCATGTTAAATACAGGAATATTACATATGAAGTTGTAATGTTCCAATTAAATTTATGTAAACAATGCCAAATGAAACATAGTTCACCAAAGAAAGGTATTGTTTTGAGACAAAGGGTCAGTTCTGAGGTAAGCTCAAGATGTCAAGTTGATCTGACAGATCTCCAGTCACACAGGGGTAGCGAATATAAGTTCATAATGGTGTATCAAGATTATTTAACTAAGTTTGTCTAGCTATGGGCTTTGAAAACTAGCATATCACGTTCTTCCAATATATTTAACATTTGCTTCTCCATGGAAAGTTGTTAAAATAGTTCATAGAAAAACTTGTTCTAGTCAAATAGAATGCTCAATTTTTAATTAATTTTTCAACTACATTTAAGCAGTGAAATTACGCTTGAAATTATTGAATATTAATGATGTGATAATTCACATCATTAATATAGAATGCTCAGTTGAAATAGCCAATTATGATATACATAATATGTTAACTGTATGGATGAACGATAACGATAAATTGTCAGATGACCCTTTGATCAATCTGCAAAATTGAAACCGAAGAACAACTCGAAGAAACTGCCAATACTTTTGAAGCCGAAGAATGGCTTGAAGAATCTGTTAATGCTTTTGAAGAAAGTATGAGTAGTGGTCATACCGAAAACCATGTTACAAAGAAAAATATTGAAGGGGACCTGCAACGTGCCATCCTTTCATATCAAACTCTTGCTGAATAACACGAGCTTATTTTTATAAAAAGAGCGGTCGGGAAAGATAATCTTCCACTGCAAGCAAGGAAAATGTTACAAACCTCAAACAAAATTCCCTCCAGCTCAAATTGGAGATACCGTACGAATATAAGTCCCTGATTTCGACCCTGGTCGTACAGATGGCTGGAATGTGTTGGCAGATGTTGTTCGAATAGAAGACTCCGACTTTTATAAACTAGCTAATAAAAATGGTAATTTTATTGGCTACTTGAGCAGCTAAATGAGCAGCTTTATACTCATAATCAGTTCGTAATTTGTGAAGAAACGTTACTTTCCATAGATGAGATTTCTTCTCAAGAAATGCCGCTGAGAACAGAAGCTGCAGCTAATTCGAGAAGTAGAGGGCAAGACTATATACGCTGTCATTGCAAAAGGAAGTGTTCCACAAATAAATGAAATTGTATTAGCAAGGGATTCTTGTGCAATTTAAAGTGCCATGAAAGTCTAAGTTGTTGCAATAAATAATATTTCAATCACATAATTAAGTCAATTTTTATTGTTATTATTTCCTTTTCACATTTGGAATATACTGCTTCATGTAAGATCATTTACATGTGCTGTTACTTAAGCTTTCTCCTATTTTGACATATACCGCAATGTGTTTTAATAATAAAGTCTAATTTATTGAAGGAAAGTCCATTACGGTATAAATGCCAAGTTTTTTATTGGATAAATTCAAAACTAAAATCTTAATGCTTAACACTTATCCAAGTACAACTGCTATCGTTATTAAGAAGGCAAATATTATCTATCATTTCTTCTTCTCACGCTAGAATCTAAAGCTACATATCTAAAAAAACAATCCTGAGCTGCCCTTAAAATCTACCACGTCATTTAAATTCTCCGGGTTTAGTCCCACAGTGTAAACTCCTCTACAGAGAGACGAACCCCTCTCCTCACCGTGATTGGTCATTCCTCTCATCAAGTGAGGCGAACAACTTACGTCATCCTTCTGTCGTTTTTATCGCGCCTGAAATACACAGAAGAAAATGCAAATCTCCGACATATTCAATATTCACCATTAGTGTATGGTGAATGTCGACATTTGCCGGTGTAAGTGAGAAATAAGGATATGTAGCAAATATTTCTGACATACACCAAACGATTATATAAATGTTGACATTCACCGGTAAAAGTAGACATCCTCCAGATTTTCGGTCTTTCACGTTAACATATACAACTTAAATAATTTTTATCAACAGATTAGGACCTCAGATTAAGACCTCATTGCAAGACTTTCATTCTTTGCTGCAAATGTTCGTGAAGCACGTGGATTCTGTGAAAAGGCACGCCAATCACTTGCTAGACGCTGCCAGTGGCAAATTTGAGCAATTACTGTAATTGTTATGTCAATAAAACGCTCGTTTTCATTTCCTCCGCATTTCTTGTTTTCACCAAAATGTTTCATTTCCGATCCCCTCTCCCGCATTTCTATACCAAAATTGCTTCTTTATGTGTACTTAACTTTCCCTTACAGTTTGGTCCATGAACTCGTGGACATCCTATCTAAACCTACATCGATTTTTACAGACAAGTGAATTGGAATAAATGAACAACAAATGAAAGGTAAAATGGTTCAAGTTACATTTCCAGATGATAGATAAAATATTGGGTCGTTCGGAAACTCGTGTCCGTTTGAGAAAATCAATTCGTTCCGGAAAATTCTATCATTTAATTATAAGACATTGATTCCGATATCTAATGTCTAATAATTACCTATCAGAATTTTCCGGTACGAATTGATTTTTCCAACACGACAGGGTTTTCCAATCGACCTAATAAAAAATATTATTTTAATTGTTGGTTTATTATTTCAGTAATATACTGGAAATCTAAATACTTTTTAGGATCGGATTAAATCTGAAAATTCTGCCAGGTAATTATTAGACTTTAGATATCGGAATCAATGTCTAACAATTAAATAATAGAATTTTCCAATACGAATCGATTTTCCTAAACGGACACGATTTTTCGAACGACCCAATATTTTCAACTAGTATAAAATTTTGGCGACCAGTATTTTCAGGCTCGCTACAATCTTTAGCCATTAAATTTCCTGCACTGTATAAGTTACATTTACAAAGAATTATATTATACAGTTATTACTATTATTGCATTTTATTATAGAATTTATATTTTAATAATATACATCAGCATAATTAGTTGCAGACGATGAATATCAAACGAAAATATATGTCTTCAACACAATGTATTTCCATAATGCATGAGAATGCCGTTTTATGTTCATTTGAATTTCATTTCATATATCGTCTTACTTGAAAACATCTTGACTTTGAAATATTGTCATACTAGTCGAAATAAGTATCCCCCATGGAAATATTTGCAGAAGAGAAAATGGTAATGTTACTGTTAAAAGGAAAAAGATTAAAGATTAATTTTTCTCTGGAGATTCACTTTTGCCTTCATATTATAAAAAGAAATGAAGGCTTTTTCTGAGGCTGTCTCATAGTTTCATTAAAATATTATTCCGTTTTACATTAATGACATTGTAATATAGGGTTAGCGGAAGTGATTGGATTCTAAAGGTAATTGTGTGCTAGTGATTTTTTTTTTTTAAATAATGCTACTCTCTTATTTAAGGACAAATACATTTATCAGTACAATTTTCAGTTACATTATAAGTGCAATGTATACATGATCGTAGTAAAATAATTTAAGAGTATACCTATCCGAAACTTCTATCTAAAGTTGAAATTATTCTAATAATAAAAGTTTACATATCTCATTTAAATGCTAATTTATACGAAAATAATTACAAAAATACTTATTTAAAAATTGTAACATTCTTTTCATTGTAAATTATTTTGCCTTTTTGGTGTCAAATGCACTATATTTTGTTTGTGTCAGTAAATAAATAAAAAATGGCATATGTTCTATTTACAAGTATTTTCCATCACGGTATTTTTAGTGTGCCATGGAAGTTTAACCACGCTTGTAAAAAAAAATTCCATTTATTTTCAGTACAATTTTCATAATTTTAAGGAAACATTTTTTTCGATTAAAATGATTTCGTGAATGTGTAAAAGAAGTATGGATTTCTAAATATCCTTGACAAATAACGCTAAATTTTCATTTTATCGAAGGCTGTAGGATTTAACTTTATCATTATACTGCAAAAGAAAAAAATTACGAAAATACCGGAAATTATATAGAAAAAATACTTAAACTATTTTTAATGTGTAAAAATAATTTTAAATCACAAATTAGCTTGCCTTTTAGCACTATTATAGTCAGGAGGGGTAATTATGACCACTTTTTACATTTTCAACTTTGCTATCTTTTTTTTTTTTTTTTGCTTATTTCTATTTGGAAACGTGCTGTTTTTAGTACATAGGAAGTAACTTTCATCCTTTAAGAACACATTTTAAAAGTTTTACTTATGTTTTTCTTTTAAAGTTAAAAGGGGGGTTATAATTACCCCACCAAAAACTCACAATCACATAAGTTTGGGGTAATTAAGACCACTAGTAGGGAAATTATGACCACTATATCTTCTCTTTATACTTGCAATACACATATGTTTGGGGTAATTATGACCACTTTGAACTCCAAAGTAACAAATCCGTTTATCAAAAATTTTATAGACTTAGTTTCAAATTGCTATTTTGATCTCAAAAAGGCTTCAGACTAGTAATAAAGAATACCTAAGATGAAATACACATTATGAGGTTAATATCTAAGCTTGAAACAAAATTTTACCATCACAGTTATCTCCACTATGACGGCGGTCATAATTACCCCCTGGTCATAATTACCCTATCTGCTAAAGATATTCTTGAATCCGTATTCTGACACATTCACAAAATCATTTAACCGAAGAAGCAATTCCGTAAAATTACCAAAGTTGTACCGGCAATCAACGGATTTTTTTAAAGTGCAGTGAGTTTCAAAATTCGCCTTATCCAAAATTTCAATCGTGTTTTCTGAATCAATCTATTCTATTCATGCACCTGCATCGATAAAATACTGCAATCTACAGAAAAACTATTTTTATCGTGTATTTCTGGCATTGTAATATCTTGGTTTACAATGAAACCCAATGGATGCAGTCAGAGCTTTTTCGGGATTTCCCAAAATCTGATTTTCTGGATAAAGCGAGTTTTGAAACTCACGTCCTCATATGTTTCAATGTGCTTTGAGGTAAGAAAAGTCAACAAATACAACTTTCACATATAATCACAGCACTGAAACAAAACTAAACTATAAAAATTGTTTTCATTGACATAATTAAACCAATACGTTGTTAAAAAATTAAGTTATTCTTTTCATCTCTCATTACGAAATTTGGAAAAATGAAAGGCTATACATTATTTAATAATAAGTTTTTATGGGTTTTGCATGGATTTTGAAAACAACGATCGGATATTTGCTTTAAAAGATCAGTACAAACAACGTCACTAACTACAAAATGAACATCAAAATAAATATTACTCTTCAAGGAAAATGAAATTTCTGAGAATCTCTTATAAAATCAACATAGAGAGGAAGCAATTCTATATTAATTAAAGACATTGGAATTAAATAAAGCGAAATAAACTTTTTGTTATACGTTGAGGATCCAAATCTGGTAATTCACCAATTATATCTATTTATTTATTTAGAAAGAACAATTAAAGATTCAGTGGAATTACTGATGTATAAATGATAGTAACTGTTTAGCGCATGACCTTTTTTAAAACATAAATCTACAGACCTTAAGAAGAAAAAAGAAAATACTTAATGCCCTTTAAATTAGATATCAACAAATATCGCTGCATACTGTTTAATATAAAAAAAATCATCTTATTTCACTGAAATGTGTTTGCATAATGCAAATAATGCCGTTTTATTTTCATTTAAATTTTATTCATTGCAAATTCCCCAATACACGAAATAAATATCACTTTTGCGTAGAAAGTATCACATATCTTCGAAAATATACATCAGTTTATACAATTGCAAACACTGAATACCAATAATAAAACACATTAAAGTAAAGTCAATTTATGTTTCCGTTGAAATGTTTCTTCCGTAATGCATCACAATATAATTAAGGTTCATTTGAATTTTACCCCATCAACATATTTTACAGTAAAATTCTTAAGTTTGAAATACACTCACAGTCAAAATAAGCATTTGCCAATGAAATTTTAAAAAAATTCTCACAAAAAATTGTAATTTAGAGAAAAGAACACTGAAACTTAATTCTTCTGCTGAGAATATCTGTTTACTTTTATAATATAAAAAATAAAAACTCAATAAATATACTATTGCAGAAGTGACAATATCTACATTTTAGTAAAATCCTTAATCAAAATTATTTTCTTTTCTTTTATACATATTTTAAATGAAAATTTAAAATATCTTTTCCAATGTACAGGGTGGTTATAATTAAAGTTACCCTGTTTTAACCTACTTAGAGGCCGTTCTGGTGGACAGATTTCCATGCAACTTGGAAAATAGGGACAATGGGGAAAATAAATGTGGAATAAAAAATAGTACTTCAAATTTCGACCACCAGATGAAAAGGGGGCGAATGAAGACCAAAAAATTCAAACTGGAATCACAAAACTTTATTTATTCACAGCATGTACTGACCATTTGCGTCAAGCACAAATTCAAAAAGTGTTATAGTGTGTTCCGCAGTAGCACGAAGGGTTTCTCGATCAATTACATCAACATGACGAGTTATGCTTGCTTGCAAATCGGGCAGAATCAACATGGTTCCACCATAGACACGATCTTTCAGGAATCTCCCCAACTAGAAGTCACAGGGATGCAAGTCCGGAGAACGAGGAGGCCAGGTTGTAGGAAAAGTCTCGAAATTACCAGATCATCACGAAGCAGTGCCGTCACTGGCTATGTGAGGTGGTGCACCATCTTGCAGGACAAATTGGTGCCTTTCTGATAAAACAACTTCACCAGTGACGCTCGTCCTTTCTTCTCTAACGGCATGGTGCAAAAGGACTTTAAGGCGGCGACTAACGATTTTTAAACCGAGCCAAATTTGCATAACGTAGATTTCTCATAGATGAAAACAACCATCTATCGATCGAAATTTGAACTACTATTTTTTTATTGCAGCTTTCTTTTCCCCATTGTGCATATGACGTATTTCCCAAGTTTCATCTATATCTGTCTACCAGAACGGACTCTACGTAAGCCTAAACAAGGCAACTTTAACTAGTAAATCTGCAGATCAGGAGCCTCAACGTCAGCTCTACAATTCATTGTGTTTAGCACCCTTTGAGTAATATTAATATTTCTACAAAAATCGAAATTTAAAGTTTTGAAATTACATAAACATTTATAAAACGAAAAAATATTTCGAATGTTTCTGACATTAGAAGAGTTAAATTAAACCCCTTGTTATGTAATGGTATTCTGAAAATCTCATGAGCTACTTATTCTGGTAATTTTTAGATAATAAAGTAGATTTCTTCAGGGGGGCTCTGCCCCCCTGAACCCCTTCGCAGTGTAATTTAATTTACATTTGTAATTATCAATTAATTGTGTTAATGTCCTTTAGTAAATTCTACCAATAGACGGAAACGTACATGAATTCTTTTCTACAGCCCTGTATATTACGTGAAGATTTTTACGCGTCGTCTATAACATTTAAATTTAATGCAGACAAAAAACCCTCTTAAAACTGCTCATATCACATTTCCGGGGATTAGTATGCATAGTGTGCACCATATATCCAGTTTCTGAGGAGTCCTGTAATTGGTTCTATTTAAATTCTGCAAACATTTGTTAGTATACTAAATGTAATTGGACTGGGAAATACATAACTCAAAAAAAAAAAAAAAAAAACACTGAAGCAATTCGCGCTCATTTTCATTTATACTTACGAATTCATTTGTGTATCCCTGTACATGGTCTATACAATATTTAAGCACTACTTATTAAGCTCAAATTTACTTACCGTTAAAACGCACACCATAATCGAAAATGATCTTCAGCAACCATCCCTAATAGACCAGAACTGTATCCGAAATTTTTTATGTGACCCTATAAATGAACGATAAATACGATACAAATCATATTCAAGCTTCTTGTAGTCAACCACAGTAATGTAATTTAATTTCATAATGTTTGAATTAGTGCAACACAATTAACACACTGACGACAGGCAATTTAATTAAATCTGGGTTTAAAAACAGTAGAAGCTCCTCTCTCTTCTGAAAGTGTCTCGGAAATTGGTTTCTGAGATATGTTTTTCATGTTTATGCAGCAGTAAATATCTTTCAATGTACGGATGTAATATATAATGTCTTACAATCTATAAAAAATATGGACAACACAATATAAATGTCTTTTCTGTAAGGTAGAAGTCACTCCCTTAGCCAATGATGTATTCTGAATAAAAACGAGAATTCTCGTTTCCCGTCGCTTATGTGTTAAAATAATCTGTGAAGAGTTTTTTTTACCCCGTAGACCACATTTTAATCGACCACTTTTGTGTGACCCTGAAAAAAACATATGCTTTGCACCCCATATACTACAAAAATGTTTCAAAAATACATATCAATTTTATTATTTTGTAACAGAGTAACATCATTAAAAAACGCCACAAAGGGATTTTCTTCAAAGATTGTAATATTATGAATACTTTTGAGTTCCCTGTACGCATGCTGTAAGTGCTACACATAACATATTTTGTAGTAACCAGGTTCTAGTGCACCTTAATAAAGTATATAAATTTCATTACGTTTAAAATTGTGTAACATTATTAAAATACACCGCAGACGATTTTCCCCAAAGACTATAATGTAACGGAATAGTTTTGAGTGCCCCTGTAATTAAGCTATGAATGCTACACTCTTCATTTTTAATACCAAACATACTTTGGCAAACCTCAATAGCGTATATCAATTGCATGTAATCCCGACTATATTTACGCGAGTTAGAGCACGTAGAGAAACACGGCAGGCGACAGATAGAAAAACTGAAGTCATAAATACTTTTCATCCATGTTGGAAAGTGTTAAAAAGGATTTACATGCCTTTAACTGTACTTTTTTTTCACTTATAGCATGGTTAAACATTAGTTTAAACATCCTAATCCATGCGATAGCAATAACATATTAAAAGCCCCCCAAAATAGGCATATCTGGAGATCTATAAATCTAGTGGAAAATAATTCATTATGTGTCCACTGTTAATTGCATAAATTGCATCGATTTGGCGCGATAAAATATTTTTTGTGATTGCCTTTTAATAGTACCTGCAACAAAATTAACGTAATTTACTAACTTCATTCATATTTGACGCAATGATAGGCGACGAATAACAGTCGCTAGGCAACGAAGAAAAGGAAAAAAAAAGAAATATGTATCATGTAAAACAAGAAAATTAATTTAAAAATTCTTTATATTATTGGAATACATGTATAAATGTCCTCAAAACATTATACACGTAAATAAAAAAATCTGATAGATATATTGATAAAACTTCAATATAATAGGAATAATTTAAAACTCTTATTTGGAATTTTAGTATCCATAATTTGACATTTAAATCCATTAATCAAACGTGCCATTTTCTTTCAACTAATCGAAATTTGAAAATCATCTGACTTGCCGTAGAAAAGCATTATAAAGAAAAATAAAATCTTCCATATTTTCCGAACGAACGAACCAAATTTAACCAAAACCTATACAGCTACGTCCGGGTATCTCACGAATATGCCCAATTAATTTCAAGCTGATCGGGTGCTTTTTGCGGCAGTTATCGCGGAACAGACAGACAGACAGACAGACAAACGGAAATCAAAACTTTTCGTGTCTCCACAGTAAGCCTTCACTGACGTTTCGGCAACTAGTAAATCTGCAGATCAGGAGCCTCAACGTCAGCTCTACAATTCATTGTGTTTAGCACCCTTTGAGTAATATTAATCTTTCTACAAAAAACGAAATTTAAAGTTTTGAAATTACATAAACATTTATAAAACGAAAAAATATTTCGAAGGTTTCTGACATTAGAAGCGTTAAATTAAACCCCTTGTTATGTAATGGTATTCTGAAAATCTCATGAGCTACTTATTCTGGTAATTTTTAGATAATAAAGTAGATTTCTTCAGGGGGGCAGAGCCCCCCTGAACCCCTTCGTTGTGTAATTTAATTTACATTTGTAATTATCAATTAATTGTGTTAATGTCCTTTAGTAAATTCTACCAATAGGCGGAAACGTACATGAATTCTTTTCTACAGCCCTGTATATTACGTGAAGATTTTTACGCGTCGTCTATAACATTTAAATTTAATGCAGACAAAAAACCCTCTTAAAACTGCTCATATCACATTTCCGGGGATTAGTATGCATAGTGTGCACCATATATCCAGTTTCTGCGGAGTCCTGTATATGGTTCTATTTAAATTCTGCAAGCATTTGTTAGTATACTAAATGTAATTGGGCTGAGAAATACATAACTCAAATAAAAAAAAAACACATTCTGAAGCAATTCGCACTCATTTTCATTTATACTTACGAATTCATTTCTGTATCCCTGTACATGGGCTATACAATATTTAAGCACTACTTATTAAGCACAAATTTACTTAACGTTAAAACGCACACCATAATCGAAAATGCTCTTCAGCAATCATCCCTAATAGACCAGAACTGTATCCGAAATTTTTTATGTGACCCTATAATTGAACGATAAATATGATACAAATCATATTCAAGCTTCTTGTAGTCAACCACAGTAATGTAATTTAATTTCATAATGTTTGAATTAGTGCAACACAATTAACACACTGGCGACAGGCAATTTAATTAAATCTGGGTTTAAAAACAGTAGAAGCTCCTCCCTCTTCTGAAAGTGTCTCGGAAATTGGTTTCTGAGATATGTTTTTCATGTTTATGCAGCCATAAATATCTTTCAATGTATGGATGTAATATATGTCTTACAATCTATAAAAAATATGGACAACACAATATAAATGTCTTTTCTGTAAGGTAGAAGTCCCTCCCTTAGCCAATGATGTATTCTGAATAAAAACGAGAATTCTCGTTTCCCGTCGCTAATGTGTTAAAATAAGCTGTGAAGAGAATTTTTTCGCCCGTAGACCACATTTTAATCGACCACTTTTGTGTGACCCTGAAAAAAACATATGCTTTGCACCCCATATACTACAAAAATGTTTCAAAAATACATATCAATTTTATTATTTTGTAACAGAGTAACATCATTAAAAAACGCCACAAAAGGATTTTCTTCAAAGATTGTAATATTATGAATACTTTTGAGTTCCCTGTACGCATGCTGTAAGTGCTACACATAACATATTTTATAGTAACCAGGTTCCAGTGCACCTTAATAAAGTATATAAATTTCATTACGTTTAAAATTGTGTAACATTATTAAAATACACCGCAGACGATTTTTCCCAAAGACTATAATGTAACGGAATAGTTTTGAGTGCCCCTGTAATTAAGCTATGAATGCTACACTCTTCATTTTTAATACCAAACATACTTTGGCAAACCTCAATAACGTATATCAATTACATGTAATCCCGACTATATTTACGCGAGTTAGAGCACGTAGAGAAACACGGCAGGCGACAGATAGAAAAACTGAAGTCATAAATACTCTTCATCCATGTTGGAAAGTGTTAAAAAGAATTTACATGCCTTTAACTGTACTTTTTTTTCACTTATAGCATGGTTAAACATTAGTTTAAACATCCTAATCCATGCGATAGCAATAACATATTAAAAGCCCCCCAAAATATGCATATCTGGAGATCTATAAATCTACTGGAAAATAATTCATTATCGCGCCCACTGTTAATTGCATAAATTGCATCGATAAAATATTTTTTGTGATAGCCTTTTAATAGTACCTGCAACAAAATTAACGTAATTTACTAACTTCATTCATATTTGACGGAATGATAGGCTACGAATAACAGTCGCTAGGCAACGAAGAAAAGGAAAAAAAAAAGAAATATGTATCATGTAAAGCAAGAAAATTAATTTAAAAAGTCTTTATATTATTGGAATACATGTATAAATGTCCTCAAAACATTATACACGTAAATAAAAAAATCTGATAGATATATTGATAAAACTTCAATATAATAGGAATAATTTAAAACCCTTATTTGGAATTTTAGTATCCATAATTTGACATTTAAATCCATTAATCAAACGTGCCATTTTCTTTCAACAAATGGAAATTTGAAAATCGTCTGACTTGCCGTAGAAAAGCATTATAAAGAAAAATAAAATCTTCCATATTTTCCGAACGAATGAACCAAATTTAACCAAAAACTATACAGCTACGTCCGGGTATCTCACGAATATGCCCAATTAATTTCAAGCTGATCGGGTGCTTTTTGCGGCAGTTATCGCGGAACAGACAGACAGACAGACAGACAGACAAACGGAAATCAAAACTTTTCGTGTCTCCACAGTAAGCCTTCACTGACGTTTCGGCAATTATAACCACCCTATAAAAGTACTGATGATATTGGCAGTAAATTATTACTAGTAAATCTGCAGATCAAGAGCCTCAACGTCATCTCTGCAACTCATTGTTTTTATCAAACTTTGCGTAATATTAATCTTTCTACAAAAACAAAATTTAAACTATTTAAATTACACAAACATTTATAAAAGGAAAAAAATATTTCGATGGTTTCAGACATTAAAAGCGTTAAATTAAACACGTTGTTATGTAAGGATATTCTGAAATTCTCACGAGCTACTTATTCTAGTAATTTTTATATAATAAAGCAAATTTCTTCAGGGGGGCTCTGCCCCCCCTGAACCCCCCGTTGTGTAATTTATTTTGCAGTTGTAATTTTCTACTGATTGAGTTAATGATTACCCTATATCTTAGATTTCTTTTTACACTGCGATTTATAAGGATAAGCAATAATTCGGTCAAGCATTTTACGTTATCCTAATATCCATACAGCAGTATTTACTTGCCTGCTAACCACAAATACCTGTATCTAATGGATAAAGAACTTTTGGAAATGTAAACTGAAACATCTAATTTAGAAATCTAATACCTTTATAATTTTTGTTTATAAAAAAATAATTTTGATTACCATTCTGCAATATTTATATCTAAGATCTAATCTAAATATCAAAAAATGTACTCGATAGCATTAACTTACTAAAATCACCCTAAAGTAGGGGGGCTTCTAAACCTAACAGTTAATAATTCATCATCGTTAAATAGATAAACATGATTTGGCGCCTTTAAGTATTTTTTGTGATTTTCTTTTAATAGTATCTACATTTAATTTAAAATCGTGATGTTACAAATACCGTTGAAATTTGACGCAAACCTATGTTCAGGTCAAATTACTAAAGGTTAACTAACATTTCATTTCCCTTAGCCGGACTTTCTGTTTCATTTTTCGTAATAAGGATTATTTTAATAATTTAATTTATTTTACACTCTACAAGCTGTTACACGGACGTTGTTCACGTAGCATTAAAATAGAGATAAATGCATTAAGTAAAACATTTCACTCCCCACCAGGCATACCAAGTCTCAAGCTTTTTGCACATCACTATTATCTTAGAGAAAATGTTCTTTTAAATCGCGCAAATGTTTCAATTAAATAAAGTAACATTTTCTGTATTAAAATATTGGTATCCAGAACGCCGGAGGCTTGGCAGCTCTGCTCCTCTTAATAAAAAACATATATGATTAACCAACACTTTATCACATTTTATAGGAGACAATGCGGAATTTCTTATTTGTATGGCCTTACATATATCTCAGTCATAAAAATGTAAAATTTTGTGCCAATTAATGCACGCAATTGCGAAAATGAAATTGCAAAGAATGAGAAAAGGAAGGCCAAGTAAAATCGTGTAAATCGAGGAATCTTTCTTCGTAGTGCTGGGAAAATACTGCTACAAAAACTATTTTAGGTGGTATTTGGTGTGAAATGTTTATATGTATTCATTCCTGTCCTATATATCCTTTTTTTTGCTTTTTATTTGCTTATTCCATTTTTCTTTTGCACGTGAAAATCTTACAAATTAAAATTAACTCTTTGGGAGAAATTGTTATTCATTTTTTTTTTTTTTGGCAACAATAAAGTTTATAAAATTTAACAGAATAATGTCAGTTTATTCTGTATGAAAATAACGAACTTTTTCATTTATAATCAAATAGTTGAATAAATAAATGAAAATATTATTCTATATAGTATATAAATACTATTTTCATTTCTGCGTTTAAATAAATCTATATGCAAATATCTATACAAAGGCATTCATCAATTCATTCCTTTTGCTTTGATTTGACTTCGAAAAACCATACATACTTTCACATTTATGATATTTTTAGATGAGATGCTGTTGCTACGCAACGGTTAAAAGAAAAAATGAAATATAAGTAAATTCATAAAATAAAATGTTTTATATTATTCGAACACATGTATAAAATTCTATCATAAGTTATACACCTAATTTAAAAGCTCTGACAAATGTTTTGACAAAATTGCAAACTAATAAGAATAATTTAATACTCTTATTTAAAAATTTCAGCATCCAAAATTTACCATTTAAATCTATTATTCACATGAGCGATTTCTTTCAACAAATGAAAATTTGAAAATCGTCTGACTTCCCATAGAAAAGCATTATATCACAAAATAAAATGTTCTGTATATTCCGAACGAATGAACCAAATTTAACCCAAAACTATACAGCTAAATCCGGGGAGCTCATCAACATGCCCAGGGAATTTCAAGCCGATCGGATGCTTTTCGCGGCAGTTATCGCGGAACAGACAGACAGACTAACGGAAACCAAAACTTTTCGTGTCTCCACAGTAAGCCTTCACTGACGTTTCGGCAATTATGTTCATCACTTTTAGAAAGATGGTTTCTTATATCTTTGAAAATATACAACAGCTTACATAGTTGCAAAAAAGGAATATCAATAATAAAGTGTATGAAAATAAAAACATTTTATGCCTTTACTAAAATATTTTTTTATAAAACAAATCACAATACACTTAAGGTTGATTTGAATTTTATCCCAGCAGCAAATTGCAATTGTCACGCAATTGTCTTAAGTTTGGAATATAGTGACGGTCGAAATAAATATTCTCTAAGGGGAAAAAAAAAGTCTTAACAAAAACTTCTAATGTTACCATTAGGAGAAAAGACCATTAAAACTTAATTCTTCTACTGGGAATTCTTGTTTACTTTCATATTCAAACAGAACACGAGACTCGATAAATATACTGATATAAAAGTCCCAGTATCTTATTTTAATGATATTTTTAACCGATCTTATTTTATTTTCGATTCTGTATATTTTCTATGAATATTGAAAATACTGTTTTTCCCAATGTATAATAAATGCTGATGATAATGGCAATAAACTATTGCTCTGTCTTTATTTTCGCTTTAAAAGTATCTTATATCTTTCTCAAAATATAGATAAGCATGTAGAGTTAAAAACAATAGATATTTAATAAAAATCATTTCATATGTAATCACTGAAATGTATTTTTACAATGCATGATAATCCTGCTTTCATATCGTCTAAAGTTTGCGGAATTTACAATTTTACTTGCAATTGTTTTTCCTTTTTTTTAAGTATGAGATGGTACTAAATAAATATTCTCGTTAGAAAATTTAAAAAAAGTCCTAACAGAATGATTTTTAATCTTACTGTAAAAGAAAAAAGAAAATGTTAAAGCTTAATTTTTCCTCTGAGAATTCACGTTTGTACTCTACATTTAAAAAGAAGAGCGGAATTTTTTAAAGGAAGTTTAAATATTTTTTTAACTAATACTTCAGATCTAGAATTTATTTTATTTTAATAGCAATACTATATATGCTTTACTACGGCCCTTACTTCTGTGAGGGTAGATCGGCTGCATAAGGTATGCTAAGATTTTGATTGTTGGTTGGTTGATTGTGGGTACTACGATTATCTTTTGTACAAGAAAGTTAAACAAACCACCTTTTAACCCTTTATCTACTGGCGGTACGTATATGTAACATTAAAACAACTTGTTACAAAATTCACTTAATACATCGATTAGTTGAAATACAATTTAGAATGAGTAATAGATACATTACTTTATCTTGTTCCAAAATCATTATTGGTTACGCAAAGCAAAAATCTTTTTAAAAGGATGATTTCTTTTGCCTTTGCAACTTTTCTGATTTCTTAGCATTGAGGGGGGGGGGGATTTTTCAATTTGGAAATATTTCTATATTTATGTTGAAAGAACATTATATTTGTTCATTTCCTAATTCTACAAAATTCTATGAAAAATAATAAAATAAATGTTTTGAATGGGGTTATAATTATTGCACGAAATCCCTAAAAATTCAAATTTAATTAATCCTCCTAAATCCTTCAATCTTTCTAAAATCCTTTTCAAATTTATTAAATGATTATGTAAATCTTCTAATGTAGTTTAAACAATTCACGAGAAATGATTTAGAAGATCAAATTTTCATGAATTCATAATTCAGTACATAAAGTTGTTGAACTGAAATCCAACCCACGACATATCCATGATTCAGTCAGAATTTACGCATGACTACTTTTATCTAGAAGTCAGCGACCTAGTCACTAGACAAGCAGGTGAGCTTCGTGGGTCCGGAGGAGGTCTCATTTATGATAGGTCATCATATTTCCATCAAAATTTCATGTAACTACAGTTATTTTACATTTTGTAAAAATTCAATAAAGTGCATTAAAATCGGATGAATATTTGGAAGCAAAACACGATAAATAATAGAGATGAGTTCGGACTCACTTTTCGAAGCCTGAACCCGATGGTTTTAAATCCGATACCGGTTGTATAATATTTAAAAGCTCTAAATGTAATATCTCATTTTTTAACAACTTCTTACATGAAAATAACTGGTAATTTCTAGCACATAGTTAATTTTATGAAATGTGCATTCAATCTTATCAAAAGAGAAGTTTAGTGTAAAATAAAAATATACTTACCTAAAAAGATTCTCATATTTTATCTCCAAACAATCAAATTACGTTTTTCTATTTCCTATGAAAGGTGTACATCTTTCGTAATTCTCCTGTCTTTGAAAATCAGCTTAAATTAAAAATTTGAAACCGTTAGCTGAAAGACTACTGTTACCTGCTTTTATAGGAAAAGCGGAAACACTGCTCGATTGCTTTCTATCTGGAATAACAATAAAGTGAATTTTATTTAATTAAGAATGAAAGGGATTTGATCGACTTTCAAAACCAGAGCCACAACATGAGCAAAGTTCAAGCAGAAAAATGGATAAAATCACTAACGTTATTTTCATATAAAGAGCTATTAGCGCTAGCAAACAATAGCAGATTAAAAATTTGCAAACCTTAATCTAATGCTGATGGACTTGAAAGAAAATATATTCACTTCGCGTTAGATTTCTAAAAAAAGTAATGATAAATAAACATTTCAATTAAAACTACTACTACAAAAAGAAAAAAATTCTCTTTCTCTTTCATTCTGATCAAATTAGCATTAAAATGACTTGAAGTGGAATAAGTAATTTTTAAGAGGAGAAAATGTTTCTATACGTGAATTAATAAAATCGTCAATTCCAGACAAAATGAGCTCGAACCCGTCCGAGCCCGAAGGCTGGTATAAAAATCGAGCCCGAGACCGTCTCATCTCTATTATATACGACGCAAAATCTCAGAAGCGACAAGTTTTGTTAGAGAAATTATGCTACTGGTACATTTATTTGTTATTCTTAAAATTAAATACTCTAAACTATTACAAATATTTCAATTTAATGCCACACAACATTAATTATGACTAAACGAATAAAATAAACTTTTATTGCTTAATTTGCTTAAAATATAGAGAAAACAAAAGTTAAATTGTAAGACGAAATATTAATGATATGCCATCAATTCTAGCGTATAAGGTGAACTTACGTATAACATAAGGCGTACCTGTGATTTGAGACTATATTTTTCTATTTTTAGATATATTCGCACTAGCCACTTTTCTAAAACAAGAACTTAAAACCATGCGTCAAGCATAGATTACGAAAAACTTTTTAACCCATTCAGAGTACTATATTTAAACTTCATACTTTCATCATTTAAAAATGATATCTAAATAAACAATTTATAAAATGCATAACACATTTGAAAAAGCAATTTTAGCAATTACAATCAATGGTCGGAATAATATCTGAATTTGTTGTGCAGTCTTGTAAATGATTTATAGATTTATCTTTTAATACATAGTACGGTAAATTTCAGTTCAGTCAGGAAACGCATAGAATATAGAACAGTTGAAAATGCCGCTTCATCAATTTCCTTCATAAAACGAAAATGTACTTTAGACGTTTTGTGCAGCCCTGTATACAGAAGTTGTTCGCACATTTTTTAGACGATTTTAATTAGCGGTAATAAAAAATCGTTTGCTGCAAAAGAAATAATTGCAATTGTACTATCTATCTATATTATAAAGGACAAACATATCTGTGCGTAACGCATACGTCATTCTGCGAATGGCAACACTCTGAAATTTGAAATGAAATTTCGGTTTTGCAATTTTCGCTACTGCAAATTTTTAAACTTCTAAACATCGCACAGTTTCAATTTTTATACCGTAATATAGAGGAAAAAACGTACTTTTAAATGCAATTTGTTTGAAAGCTCTATCTCAATTTATTTTTGAGATATTAATTTTTTTATTGTTTTTAGTGCCAATTTTGTAATTGTGGCAACTGAAGTACACCATTTCTATTAAAAGTAAAGGGAAAATAGTGCGACATTTCTATTTCCACTAGACTTCTGTTCTAGCGTTCTTCAGAACCTGTTCTAGCGTCCTTAGAGCCGTTCTGATTGGTTAGCCCGATTCAGATGAAGCGGCTAGAAGTCCGAGCACCGTTTGCACATATTCGGATGTTTGTTTTCAGCTATTTCGTTTCTGATGCTACATAAGTTTGATTTGAATAAATTATTTTCCATTTTTAGATGATGAAACTGCTATTTTCTACTTGAAAGTATTCAAAAATATCTGTATAAAACAAACCTCCATCATTTCCATACTAAAACTGTTCTTTTTTTTTTTTTTCAAACCTTTTAGATAAAGACTGTTTCATAAGTTTTAAATGTTATTTATATTAAAAATTAAAAATATATATATATATAATTTATATTAAAAACGCATTGTCACTAATAAAACGTTGCAGTTGCAGGGGGGAATTTGCATATCTAAACCATGAAAAAAATATAAAACCAAGGTTATTTTTGATTTATTTATTTTTGTAACCCTGATAATAAAAATAACCCTGAAAAGTATTTTTTTAGCACTGAATATCAAATTTTTAAATATGTTTCATGGAGGTATAGGAGGATTCAGTTGCAAATTCAGGGGACAGTTAGAAGGTTATTCCCCTCCCCCCCCCCAAAAAAAAAAAGTTTCTGATTTTACATTTTTTCATGATTTAGATATGCAAATTCTCCCTGCAACTGCAACGTTTTATAAGTGAAAATGCGTTTTTATCATTAATTATAAATTTTTTAATAATTTTTAATATAAATAACATTTAAAATTATGAACAGTCTTTATGACTCTATCTTAAAAGGTTTGGGGGAAAAAATGGTTGTAGTATGGAAATGACGGAGATTTGTTTTATACAGGTATTTTTGAATACTTTCAAGTAGAAAATAGAAGTTTCATCATCTAAAAATGAAAAATAATTTATTCAAATCAAACTTATGTAGCATCAGAAACGAAATAGCTGAAAACAAATATCCGAATATGTGCAGACGATTCTCGGGCGTTTGGCCACTTCATCTGGAGCTGGCCAGCCAATCACAACGGCTCTGAAGGACGCTAGAACAGAAGTCTAGTGGAATTAGAAATGTCGCGAAAAGCGTCATGATTTATTTATCCTTATTGATGCCATTTTCACATTACAAATAAAAGTAACTTTTTTTTAAATTTTTGAACAGAAAATGACGTAGTTATTAAAAAAAAACACGTATATTTCTTCATAAATCAGTTACATTTCAATATTTTTTTTTACATTACGCTGATACTGAATTTGAGAAGCTAGGCAAAATGAATCAGTGAGTAAAAATGATGTCATATTTAAGAAAAAACGATTATTTTCTTTGATAAACTAAATATTTGACCAATGCTATGACAACTAAAGGCAAATTTCTGAATTATTTATTCGCGGGTACCGAGATTAGAACTTAAAGTTTGTATTACGTATTCTAATACAGTTTAATTTTTCAATAATTTAAGCAGTTGAAGTTTGTGGAAATAACATTTTGTTAATCTTAGGTTTAAAATATTATTTGTTTTAACAGTTAGACAACCAATATAAGATGAATTTTTTATTGTAATTATTTTTGTAGGTTTATCATAAATTTGATCTAATAGTTTCTTTCTAAACATTTTACTTCGTCGAATTTCGACGGGTTCCAACTCGTGTTTTTAAAGGTCAAAATTATCGCTTGCAGCTTGAGATTTTTGTTTTTATTCAAAATGGCGTTTTTAACGAAGCAGTGGTTCTATATTTACGCTCTTTCCAAAGAGAAATATTCATATTCCGTTATCCAAAAACGATGGTAATGAACAAAAATGGAAAACAATTGTCACAATAGATGAATCATGGGTGTATTTAAATGATTGCAGAAAAAAAGAGCCATTTATTACCATAAAAGGAGGAGAACAAAATTTAAGTACATGGTTCAAAGAATCGACAGAAAGTTTTTCTAAGGGATTCATGATTGTTGCTGGATTTTCATATAATGACAAGCTAAAAATAAAGAGAGTGGGAAAAAATGTCAAGATTAACTTCAAATACTATCAGGAACATATTTTATCGCCAATTTTTCTGACTGAAGTAACATCGCTTTAACCACAGTGCCATCCATCTGTGAAACTCCATCACGACAAAGCTAGCAGTCACATATCAAAATCCACTGTAAATATCCTAAAAGAAATGGAACAAAAAACTGGTATCAAGGCCAATACCCTTCACTGATATCCCTACTAAATCTCCCGATGTATCACCTGTGGATTTTTGTGCTTTCAGATTTTTAAAATCTGCTTTATCCAAAAGTCGTCCACAACCCTTACAGGACTCTAGAAAGCTGTTCAGGAGGAATGGGATAGAATACCTCTTCTGACACTTCAAAAGGCATTATTATCCTGGAAATTGCGGTGTCGAAAGATAATTCAGAATAACGACAGTCAAATAGAACATTTAAAACACAAGAATTTTATGTAATTTAGTTTTGTGAATACAATATATATCGTCTAAAAAATGTGTGAACAGTCTCTGTATAAGCATTAGAATTTATACACACTAAGTAATATCCAAAAAAGTTAAATAATTAATCGCATACCGCAACCAATTATTGTTCATTGCATACCAATTATTTTTCATAGATGGTATTGTAACCGAATAAATTTGTGTTTCCCTATATATGAATGATGAATACTATGCACACCATATTCTATAGTTAGTATCTGGCACTGCACCTCAGAGATATATATTAATTTCAGTACGTTTGAAACAGTGTAAGATAAATAAAATACACTCCAAACTATCTTTCCCCATGAAATTGGTTTGAGTGTACCTATAAATGAACGAAGGATGCGATATTCTATAGAAAGCATCCGCTAGTGCATTTTAGAGATATATACAAATATCATTGTGTTTGAAATTGTGAAACATCAATAAAAACCGCCACAAATGATTTTACCCATAGCCCGTAATGTAACAAAATTATTTTGACTGTTCCTGTAAAAGAACTATAAATGCTACAAACTTCATTTTAATACTGACCATATCATGATAAGTCTCAATATCATAAATCAGTTTCATAGTCATCCGACCATATTTACACGAGTTAGAGCACGGACAGACAAATCCAATTCATAAACACTTTTGAGCTATGTTGGAAAGTGTTAACAATATGATATTTATAGCATTAAAGTACAATAAAACTTTTAATGATTAGGACAAACAGCAAATTTGAAGAGAGGAGAAACGCTAATGCAGTGCCTATCTTTTTGAAACTTCAGAAACCGTTTAGAATCGTACTCTTGTTCATTCAAGTAAACATGTCCACTTTACTTGCACAATAATGTTGAAATATCAATTATTTTGCATCATTTCTTACTCTTTCATTTTTATACCCAGCACATAACGCGCACATGTAAATTTTGGTCATTTTTAACAATTTCCAAAACAGTTGAAAAATGATTATGAGATCGGTTTTTTTGTCTACCGTCTGCCGCCTGTCTGTTCGCTCTCTAACTCGCGTAAATATACTCGGATTCAAAAGTAATTGATATACGTTATCGAGGTTTGCATGGAATGTTCGGTATTAAAAAGGAAGTATAGAGAAATCCTCTATCGCCTCTCATTGCTGGGGGCAGGGAAATAATTTCGATTTTGACTGGGCTATCTTACTCCTCTGGATTTAGAATTTTTTTGAAGCTGTTCATATCCATAGATTTAAAAACTCCTTGGTAAATGATTTGTCTAGTGTACCATACATCTCAACTTTCTGGGTGGATTTGTTGTGTCGCGGCACTTCACTTCTGCTTTAATTTCATTGGCTGTTGGAACTTGATGGTCTTTTGGCATTTGGGTTTTCACCGTACATGTAGTTGGGGCGAGATATTGTTTTTATAGATTTTATACACTGAGGATGAGAGTCCAGGAACTCACGAAACGTATACGTCTGTTCAAATTAACTTATGTATTTTATTGTGTGTTTAAACGTTGTTTTTAATTAATTCATATTTCCACACAAGTTGTGTACAAGTAGAGAATGGTTCTCCAACGCGGCGTGCATGTTCACAATACCTACTCGGTTCAGATCCCCAAACGTTCTGATTGGCTCGCCAGATTCAGGTATTTCGGCTATACTGGTTTTGAATGTCTAGGAAATGGTGATCGGTGAATTAAAATTTTACTCTAAGCTATTTCCAGGTGGATTCGTAGTAGATGTGTTTTCTTTGTCCATTATTATATAATCCCAGTTCGAATCTAAACAGCTCAAAGTTTGAAAAATTAGAAAATTTTATTTTTTAATTATTTAATTAAGCTATAAAATAATTTGAAGGGGAAAATGGAAAGTCTCTATTTTTAACATTTAATTAAATAATTAAAAATAATTTTAAACATTATTAATAATTTTTATAACGAAAAATTTAATATTTGTTATAGTGATTGCGGTTTTAACGTATTTCACGCATTTTTTTAAATTTCTACACAACGAGGTTGATGCTTCCAGTGATCTTGTTGTTGTTGTTGTTGTTTTCATGGGCGCGAAGCTCTTATACATGACAAAAAAATAATTATAATGTGTAATGTTTACACTCGCACAAACAATACTAACATTATTAATTGAGTGTGAGATGCAGAATTTGCTTTATTGCGTTTGTAGAAATCGAAAAATAATACATTTTATAAATGTATGTAAATTATTTATGTTGATACTTACATATTTTTAATATATTCAGAAACATCATTAAATTGTGTTGTAATTAAATTCTGTACATCAAAAATACCCGTTGCATGAAGCAGTCGATGATCACTTCCAAGACATTAAAAATCACTGTGGTCTGAATGTAGCGAGCTAATGAGAACACTTCTCAGTCTCAACCAAGTAGGTATTGTGAATATGCACGCGGTGGCGCCCGCGGGCCTCATGGCGCCTTTTGAAGGTTTCCTATTACTAACATTTTTTATAAAATAAAATTCCATTTAAAAGGATGATTTATTTAAAATCCTTGTTATTTGTTTGAGACTTTCGTAAACTTCCGTACGGGTATTTTAGGCATCAAAAATGGAAGCGTATTTTAGAAATTTCATCGTGTGTTATTGCGTTTCTTCGCTAATTTATAGTCATTCTTTATGAAAAATGTTATGAAAAATGGTAAAATTTGGCAACAACTTTTTTAGTATGTTAAGATATGAAATGTAGAAAAATAAGCGCACCCCTTCCCCCACCTCCCTCCTTCGTGCATGAAAGTTCAGCTTTTGTTGTTGTTGTTGTTATTGATGTTGCCACACTGGCCCAATGCTGTTGATAATATAGGTAAAGGGATGTCATTTTCTCTCCTAGACCTTTAAAATTTTAGGTATGTTTCTTATTTTATTTTTAAAAAATCTATAAAATCATGCGAAATGATTTCCATCAATGAAAGCTCTTTCAGGCTATCTCTGTGGAACCACCCATGGATTGGTCACTAATATGCCTATCTTTATATTTGTACTTTTTACAACAGCATATTTGCACCTCCAAAATAAAACAAGGAGTATTTTTTTATCCTAAAACAAACGTGACAATATCTCTGATTACCATTTTATTTCAATTAAAAGACAGATTAAAACTTCTGGTTCCTTTCACTTAAGAATTATTGAGATAGCACCTTACAGAAAAATGTATAATATGTATAATTCGAAATTTACTGCGATTTAGAGTTATTTTGATTTTTTTCTATTCTACACGGAGCTCCAGAAATCTAGATCCACATGGGGGCCTTGTGTCTGCTACTGTAACATGTATTTGCATGTGTGTATCGCTGTAAATATTGTGAGATAATTTTGCTGCATGTTTTGAGCCCTGTTAATGATGGCCTCCTTCATTGTTTGTCAAGAGCTGAAATGGGCCCCTGCTTAGTGAAAGGTTGGACAGGCCTGGTATAGAGTATTCATAGTTTATTTACAGGGGCACTCAAACTATTCCGTTACATTATGGTCTCTGGGTAAAAATCATTTGAGGTGTACTTTAATAACATTACACATATATAAGCTTAACGAAATCCATATATCTTATTGGATGGGTACTGGAAGATGATCACTATAAAATATATTATGCACTTACAATACGCGTACAGAGGGACTTAAAAGAACTGTTATGTTATGGTCTATGAAGGGAAATCTTTTGCGGTATATTTTACTAATGTTACTCTGTTACAAACAAAACGAAAATGATATGACTTTCTGGGGTTTACTTAAATATGCTTTCGGTAAAATATGGGGTACAAAGCATTTATCATTCATTTACAGGGTCACACAAAATAGTTCTGTTATATAATAATCTTCGGAGAAAAAAATATTCGCAGCTTATTTTAATTATGTTGCAATATTTGAAACAAGATGAAATTGGTATAAATTACTGAGGGGCACTACAAGATGCTTCCAGTAGAATATGTTGTGCACCCGATTTATCGTTCATCTACAGGGACACATAAAAGATTTCGGATACAATGTTGCATCCCAAGTATTGTTTATTAGGGACGATTCTTGAAAGTGCCTTTTCAGTTCTGGTATGTTTTTTTTAAAATTTAACTAAATTTTTGCATAATAGGGGATGTATATAAATTCTACGGAGCAGATACAGGAAAGCATTACTGAGACTGAGCGTGAATTGATTAAAGGTGTTTTTTTAAATTTGAATTATGCATTTCATGCGCAACTATATTTAAAGATGTTTGTAGCATATAAAAAGACATATACAGAAAACCAAAAAAACTGGATATATGGCCGTCTATGAATAATAATTCCTGGAAGTGCGATTTCAGTAACTTTACACGTGGTTTTGCCTGAATTAAATTTCAATTTAACGTGTGGCGTGCGGCGTCTTTAGGTCATATACATGTTTGTAAAAAATAATTCAAGTACCTTTCCGTCTATTCGTAGAAGTATATAAAGGCGTATTTTCAATTGTGTTATGTATTTTCGAACTAAACTAATCTTTAGCAAACTATGTAGAATATATACAAACCTATAGATAAGATACAGATCTACCCAAAAGAATTGGAGTAACTTTTCGCAGAGTGTAGTAATTTATGAAATCTGGTTTTCCAATGTGTTATGCGTTTTTTGAAATGTTTACTTAGGTATATTCTTTAACTTATTAAGCAACAAATCTTTATTAAAGTATTCTGGATGTGTTGGAAAACGTTTCATAAGCTATATTTGATGCATTTTTCTTTCTTGTTTGTTTCAAAAGTGCATGTTATGCATTGGAAAATGCGATAATCTACATTTACAAATACCGGAAATTTACATTAAAATTTATACGAGGGCAAGTCAGTAAGTAGGTCACAAAAGCCAAAAAAAAAAGTGATACCAAGATACATACTTAAAAGGCATCTTTATTTCTCTATATAATCGTCATTTACATTGATACATTTGTCCCATCACTTTATGAGTTTTCTAATACATGCTGCATAAAAGTCTTTGGACTGCACTCTCAACCATCTGCGTACCTCACATTCAACGTCAGCATCAGTTGGCTGTAGGGCAAGGGCGGATCTGGAGAATCCTCAAGAACGGGGGGGGCGCGATTTTAGAAATTTGGAGACTCAAATCTGATGTGCGGGTCGGTCCTTTTTTTTTACTGCGGGTCGTGTTACTTCTACTTTTTGCTGTGGGTCGGGTTTGGGTCCGGTTAACTGCTATTTATTGCTGATGGTCGGGTTAACATATACTTTTTTGCTGTGGGTCGTGTTTGGGTCCAGTTGACTTCTACTTTTAGCTGCGGATCGTGTTAGCTTCTGCTTTTTTGCTGCGGGTCGGGTTTGGGTCCAGTTGACTTCTAGTTTCTGCTGCGGGTCAGGTTTACTTCTACGTATTTAGCTGCGCCTAGCCAGCGTGTTGGGTTTAGGGCAGATTGACATACATTATTTTGGGTTTGGATCAGTTTCGGATTGGGTTTTCACTCTTGCGAGACGTGCTCGGGTTGACCCGATTTTTGAAAAGAAAGTTTAAATATTTTTCAAGATAAAAACTATATACAGTATATAGCTTGGTTTTGGATAGATAAAACCTTTTAATCTTCAGGATTATGTAAAAAAATAATAATTTGGTATAAGATTACTTGCCTCTTTATATCAAAGTTCAGTTGTAATTCCGTAAAAAATGCTTTGAAACTTATTAGAAAAATACCGGGAGTCTTAAATGGACTGGCTGATTTTAAAATTTAGTAACTTGAAAATGATGACAGTAATACAAAAAAAAAAAAAAAAAAAAAAAAATCTTGCAGGAGGGTTATGTAAGAAGTCAGGAGATGTTTTACTGCAATTCTTGATTTTATTTTAGAATAGTAGCGAAAGATGGCGCTGCGAAAAATTGTCGTTATATCGGGGCCCGATTTCAGGCCTCTTTCGTCTGGGCACCGATTTAGCGTCTATTGCTTGCAGCGCCATCTATCGTTGCTATTTTAAACTAAAATAAAGAATTGCATTAAAAAAACCTCCTGATCAGGGGGGATTCTGAATTTTAAAAATATTTCTGAAATTCAAAGCAAATTTTCTGATAGGTTACAGCAAAGGGGGGGGGGGGGATTCCCTTCTGGTACTAATTATTTTTGTTGCAAGTCGGGTTGGCTGTTTTTGATTCGGATCAATTTCAGGCTGAGTGTAGATTCCTGCAAGCTGGGTTTGGGTTAACCCGTTTTCTACAAAAGTTAATTCAGTATATTATTTCCGATTAAAAACTATACCTATACTAATAAACAAAGATGTATGTGTGCTTTTTTCTAAAGAAACCACTGTATTTTATCCACGTTTCTTTGACGAAATTCGCGTTTCTGCCGCAACTCTTTGAAGAAATTCGCATGTTTTTACAGCCCTTTGATAAAATTTTCGTTTTCCAGTAGCTGTTTGATGAAATTCGCATTTATTCAACGACCCTTTTACAAAATTTGCGTCTCTTACCATTGACGAAATTAGAGTAATACTGCAGCTCTTTGATAAAATTCACGTATTTTAGTACACGACCCTTTGACAAAAATCGCGTTTTTTTCTAAATTCTTTGACGAAATTCTCCTTTTTGATCGATTATTTGAAGAAATTTGCGTTTCCTCCGCGATCCTTGGACGAAATTTGGGTTTATTTCGCGACCGTTTGACGAAATTCGTCATTTTCCACTGCCCTTTGATGAAATTCGCGTTTTTTCCGCGATTCTTTGGCAAAATTCAAGTTATTTTCTGCGAACAATTGGCGAAATAGATTTTTTATGGCGAACATTTGTCAAAATTTGCGATCATTTTTATGTCCGAACTTTTAGATTGATATATTTTATTAATTTTCGGAACCAAATGCCTTAACCCTCTCGCTAAGTTTTTTCTTTAAAATCATAATTGGTTCAAAAAGTGAGCATTTATATTATTACACATTTCAAATCCGCATATATTTTAGAGTTAAAATATGAAAAAGATCTTTGTGAAGTTTTTTTTAAATAGAATTAGATCAAAAGAAAAAAAAAAGATTTGCTGCAGAAATTGCAGATTGCGCAAATTTTTCTACTTTTACGTTAGCCGTGGAAATCGCGGGATGCGCATCGAAGAGGGTTAAATTTTCGAAATTTTAGGGAAATTCGGAACAGAATCAGTCCTACTCCTCACATCTTGCATAACTCTCCTGCAAGAGTTGTTTTTTTTTTTACTTTCTTCTATCTTCAATAGAAGAAAGTATTGTACTCGAAATTTTTTTCATCTTCCGATTTTCGACGGATTTACATGTTTTAGGAGTCAGAGATCCCAACAAACATGTTTATAGAAAATGTCTGTCTGTCCGTATGTCCGTCTGTCCGTCTGTCTGTCGACATTGTGCCATCAAAAAGTGTATGAAGTTATACATATAATTGAACCAAATTTTTATTTTAAGTTTTTGGCTATGGCAAGCAGATCCTCCCTGAATTTGGAAAAAATGCGCCGGTAGGGGGCGCTGTAATAGCGATTTTTTTGCGATTTTGAATATTGTACCATCCAAAGGTATATGAAGTTATGCATAGAATTGAACCAAATTTTTATTTTAAGTTTTTGGATATGGCAGGTAGGTCCTCCGTGAATTTTTTTAAAAAATCTGCCGGTAGGGGACGCTGTAATAGCGATTTTGAATATTGTATCATCAAAAAGTATATGAAGTTATGCATAGTATTGAACCAAATTTTTATTTTAAGTTTTTGGGTATGGCAGGTAGGTCCTCCCTCAATTTGGAAAAAATTTCGCCGGTAGGGGGCGCTGTAACAGCGATTTTGAATATTGTACCATCCAAAAGTCTATGAAGTTAATCATAGAATTGAACCAAATTTTTATTTTAAGTTTATGGCTATGACAAGCAGGTTCTCCCTGAATTGGAAAAAATTCGGCGCCCGATTTTGCATATTGTACCATCGAAAAGTGTATGAAGTTATGCATAGAATTGAACCAAATTTTTATTTTAAGTTCTTGGCTATGGCAAGCAGGTCCTTCCTTAATTTCGAAAAAAATTGCCGGTTGGGAGAGCTGTAATAGCAATTTTTGTGCCATTTTGAATATTGTACCATTGAAAAGTGTATGAAGTTATGCATAGAATTGAGCCAAAGTTTTTGTGTTTCTTTATGGTCATGGCACGAAAGCCCTCCCTGAATTTGGAAAAATGCCGCGAAGGGGGCGCTATAATTACTATGTCTGTACCATTTTCTTTACTGTACAATCGAAAAATGTATAAAATTATGCATACAATTGAACCAAATTTTTTGTGAATGTTTTTGGCTTTGGCCAACAGGTCCTCCTTGAATTTGGAAATATCGTGCGATAAATGGGCTCTGTGATAGTGATTTTGTATACTTTTCTTGATTTTTCGTAGTTCTATTGTCCATCGGCGGCTCGTGCAAAGGCGGGAACTCACGTCCTGCTAAGCCGGCTATTCGCAAACATCTGATAACAACATAATAAGGAAAAACTGTTAATTTTAACAAATATCATGATATAGATTAACTCGTTTTTAGTTCATTTTATTGACTGAAGCAGAAATTTAAGATGAAAATCAAAGTTGGTATAGTAATGAACTAATAATATTGAAGTATTAACATGTGTAACTAGTTTTTGAAATATTAAGATGTATAAGATAGAAGAAAGTTTTTGGACTGGCACATCAAACTAGTTTTATATAGCTGTCACTATTTGCAAGTTATTGAATTTTAAAATCAGTCAGTCCATTTTAGGACAATCGGTATATTCAGTAGCTTTGTGATGATGGCTGAAAGAAGCATTTAAAAAAAAAATTAAAGCTGGCTTCGATATTTTAGAGTTTTACTCGAGCTGAAATTTGCAGGCCCAAGACCAGATCCAACCCACACAAAAAACTATTATTGTTCCGGCCCGGTATAAAAGCTAACTTATCGACTCCAGCCTAGCCTGCATTTGGCAATTAAAGTAATTCATGAAGCACACTTACTTATGGTCATATTTAATTTTCAGATAAAGTTCGAAGTTCATAAATACAAAAAAAAAAAAAAAAAAATACATTGATAACTATTTAGGTAATTATGTTCATGTAAACACTGCGTTTTCAAACGAAAATTCAGCAAGAAAATCCTTTTAGAATGAAAGAAACAGATGTTAAAAGAAAATCATAATTCTAAAACTCTACAAAAAAAAAAAAAACAGTTGATCTTTAAAAATGCATCTCTGTAACTTATGAAATCGAATTAAATTTCTAAAGACTTCGCTAAACAAACGTACAACATAAATATAATTTTCACGAGTAACAAATAAGTAAAATGCAAGACCAACTTGTTATCGGGGGGAAGGGGGGGGAGAGAGAATTTAGAGAAGTGAACTGGTCGCTAGGAGGGGTGGTGGGGGAGGGGTCGAACCGATAATGCTTATCATATGTTCTGAGACGGACCGAATGTTTAGCTTTTATTTAGGCCCCAGCCTCGAACTGAAAATTTTGGCCAGTGCAGACCTCTAGGAAGAATGAAGTCCAGACCAGGTTCGACCTGGAAGAAAAAGAAATATAGCCCGACCCAAATCTGCAGAAAAATGTAAAATCAGGGCACGGCACGGCTCTAAAAGAGAGAAGACCTGACCCAGCATGAGTCTCATGCATTTAAACTGCCGCGACCCGGTTCGATTCGCGCCGGACTCGAAATTCGCCTCAAGTCATTTCCCGTAATGACGCTAATCCCGCATGATGTCGTTTTGCAAACCTTTTATTAGCCCAAGGGGAGGGCAATCTCCTCTTCGCCCGCCCCCCACTAGATCCGCCATTGCTGTAGGCTAAACCGTATGAACACCCTGTTTCAGTTGCTAATGCTGTCTATTGTTGTTCGCCCGTCAGCTTTAACCATTTCCTAAGCCTTCCGCACTGTTTCTTCTGTCGCAATCTCAACAGGATAACCACTTTGTACTTCGTCAACAGCTTTTGAACGCCCCTGCTTATCTTGTACAACTGTTGCCTCATAAATTCGAAATTGACATCTTACAGTTGGACAGTGCTGCCACATATTGGCATATTAGGCAACAATTCACTACTAATTTCCGACCTCTCATATCGTTTATGACCTACTTACTGACTTTCCCTCATAGTTGTAGAGGACGAATATCATATGCAATTCATTTCAAATACCTTCTCTAAAATACAGGATGATTATAATCAAAGTCCGACTTTCAAAATGCTGTAAAAAAAGAACCACTGGTCAGAATGACTTCAAATTTGAAATGAATATACTGGGAGAAAGGGGAACCAGTATGGCATAAGAAAAAAAAGTTCCAAAGTGTCTCAATAGATGGCGCTGTAAGCGGCATAACGAAAGTGGATTCGGCGTCAACTGACATCTTTAATCGAAATACGACGGTTTTTGTCATGAGTTGCACAGTACCAACCGTACTGTTCAATGTGCATGAGTGTTTCGGTTGTTTCACGGAAAAAATGGCTTCCAAATCAATCAACAGTTGTGGTACTGTTAGTAGAAAGTCCATTCATCACGGCAAGGTCGTACCACATTGGATGGGAAAAATCAGTTTTTAATTGTCCTTGGGCCAAAAACCGCATAAAAAGCGAATAATGATTCTGTTTTTAATCATTGCTAGATATGCGGCAGACAGGTTCCATATGCTGTCCACCATTGTCCGCCACAAGTTGAAACCGATAATCGTTATCGGTTGTCTCATCGCATGTCTAGCAATAATTAAAAACAGAATCATTATTCGCTCTTTATGCGGTTTTTGTCCCAAGGACAATTAAAAACCGAATCATTAAGTGATTTTTATGCGTTTTTTGGCACAAAGGACAGTTCAAAACCGAATCATTATGTGCTTTTTATGCGGCTTTTGGCCAAAGGACAATTAAAAAAGGAATCATTATTATCTTTTTATGCGGTTTTTGACCCAAGGACAATTAAAAACGGATTTTTCCCAACCAATGTGGTACGACCTTGCCGTGGTGGATGGACTTTCCACTAACAGTACCACAAATGTTGACTGATTTGGAAGTCATTTTTTCCGTAAAACAACCGAAACACTTATGCACATTGAACAGTAAGGTTGGTTTACTGAGCAACTCATGACAAAACCGTCGTATTTCGATTAAAAATGTCAATTGACGCCGAATCCCCTTTTGTTATGCCGCTTTCAGCGCCATCTATTGAGACACTTTGGAACTTTTTTTTCTTATGTCATACCGTTTCCCCCTTCTTCCAGTATATTCATTTCAAATTTGAAGTTATTCTGACCAGTGGTTCTTTTTTTACAGCATTTTGAAAGTCGGACTTTAATTATAATCACCCTGTATATTTCCATATCAGTCGAGAATGCTTCTTTTTGTTCATTAGAAATTTATCCTGTCGACTTCCTTTCTTACAAATTTCTTAGCTTTGATATTTTGTGACAGTCCACATAAGTATTCTCTACGGAATAAAAAAAAAGCTGTAGCAAAAATATTTAATATTACCAATGCATCAAAAAAACATTGAAAATTAATTCTTCTGGAAATTCTTGTTTGCCTTATTATCAATGATAAGTAGAAGAGGCGAAAGTAGTTCGTGTAATGTTCATTCAGTATATTCAAATAGAACACATTATTTAGTAGATATACTCAAACTGAAAGAAAAAACATACCGCTTTCATCTAAAACGAACAGGTAGTCATTTTCTAAATCCCTAAACTAGAATATAGATTACCGAGTTATTCGAATAAGATAAACAAATAAACTGAATAGACGAAATGGTCGAGAATTTCTAGTCTATAATTTTCTAGGTGATGAAACGATACCTTATATTAGGAATCGTTTGTGAGATATTATCACTTGATTTCTAGAATTAATTCATAAACTATAATTATAGTTACTAAAACTCGCTTATTGTGTTCGCATTTATTTGCAGTGATTTATAAATAAGCTTGCCCACGATAAAATAGGAAAACGCCCTTGAATTTTAATATAGAGATAAGTAGAACTCTCTATCAAAGGGACCTAGAATTTATAAGGATGACATGGAGCTATTTTTTCTAGAGCAACTATTTTCTAGATGCCAGCGGCACATTTTTTTTTTCAGTGCAGGCAGATATCAAAGTGATTTTATTCAAATTATATTTTTAATCGAATTTTTTATGTTTTTCCATTCTGTATGCTTTATATAAACTTTTAAAATAATGTTTTTCCAATATACAAGGAAATAATTAATGATAATGACTTCGGCCAGTCAATTCATATCGTTTTACTTAGAAATACCTGAAAATATACATCCGCTTATATAATTGCAAACGATGAATATCACTGCATATATTTTCACTGACATGTTCTACTCCCATAATGCATGAAAATTCATTTAAGTTCATTTGGATTTAATACCATCTACAATTTTACTGTAAAACTTTATAACTTTGAAATACAGTGAAAGTCTAAATAAATATACTTTGTGAAAATAAAAAGTCCTAAGAAATGTAATTTCAGCATTATGTTAAAAAAAAAAAAATAATAATAATAATTCTTTCTGTGTTAACCTTTGTTTGCTTTTATATTCAAACAGAATTACAGACACAATAAACTGAGACAAAAAAAATCATATCATCTTTATTAAAATGTTAACCAAAATTATTCAATTTTTGATTCTGTACATTTTACATAAACATTTTAAATAATTATTACCAATGTATAAAAAATATTGATCATAATGATAACGAACTACTATTCTGTACAGCCCTTTTAGATATCATCCTAGTCTTGTAAATATACAACAGCATATATCGATGTAAATGATTAATAATACCGAACGGAATTAGTTTCATACATATTCATTGATTATTTATTTTCATTAAATCATGACAATATAGTTAAGGGCATTTCAATTTTCCCCCATCTACAATTTTCTGTGCACAGCGTGTAAAATATCGTGTCAGTTAAAGTAAATATTTTATATAGAAATAAAAAGTGTTAGGAAAAGAACTCTAATTTTACAATTTGGTTCAAGAGCATTAAAACTAGATTCTTCTGACGGGGAGTCTTGTTTTTTAACACTTTCCAACATTGTTCAAAAGTGTTTATGAATTCGGTTTGTTTGTCCGTCTGTCTGTCTCTCCGTGCTCTAACTCGCGTGAGTATAGTCCGATTGCCATGAAATGGATATATGTTATTAGGGTGTATTGTGGCATGTTTTGCATTGAAAATCATGTGTGTAGCATTTTCGGTTCATTTACAGGGCCATTCAAAAGAATTCCGTTACATTACGGTCTATGGGGAAAATAGTTTACCGGGTATTTTAATGATATTACAGTATTTTAAACATATTGAAATTTATATACTTCACTGAGGTGCACTACAAGGTTCTTACTATAGAATATAGTGTGCATAGAAATTACAGTTTATTTACAAGGACACACAAAATAATTTGAGTACAGAAGAAAATGAGCAATAATTGAGCCCACGAACAATAATTGCTGGAAGTGCATTTTCAGTCGTAGTATGCGTTTTTAAATTTAATTGTTTTTTAAATATTACTTTGTGTGTATAATTGTAATAGATCGTATACAGAGTTTCAGAAAAGTTCTCAACAACATCCGTTTATTTGCGGAAATTGCAAAAAAAAAAAAAAAAAAAAAAAAAAAAAAAAAAAAAAAAAAAAAAAATCGAATATTTTAACGACTATTCATGGGTCTAGAAGAAATTGGATTTTCAAATGCGTTATACGTTTTCCAAATTGTTAATTTAGGTATCATCTTTCACTTTACTAACTGTGACGTTTTGTTGTAGCATTCTGAATGTGCTGGAAAGTGTTTCTTAATCTGTGCTGTACGCATAATTTTTCGTTCTAGTTTTTATATATTCAATGAGAACTACAGCCTTAGATAAAAATACTGTAAAATAAATTAAGATACATTTATTCAAGGGATATTTTCGACCGAAATTTTTATAATTACGATTCTGTATATTCATCTTGAATATTTAAACTTTCCTAACGCATAAAAATGTAATGATATTTACGAAAATAGACTAACATTCTGCTCATAACTTCCAGCTGGAATGAATCACAAATCCTTCAATAGTTTAATTGGGTGAAGATGCCGTAGTTTTTGACTTTATTGTTTTAAAAATCCCCTGTTGTTTTTATCTATTATTCATTGATTTCTTGTTGAAGTTTGAACCCTTATGTAATATTTAAAACCTTATTTCATCTTACAGATATTATATAAAGCATCAAAAATGTTGTCTTTGTAAACACTTGCATTTCGGAATCTTACCCATACCTATGGGTAAGATGGCCAACTATCTAGGAGTATGCCTTGTGGAGTTTCGATGTAAACAATATTTTTTGTGAAGCAGTATAAAACATAATAGAACGAATAAAAGTAACTTTAATATTTTAGACATGCTGAATTTGTTAACTTACTTAATATTAGGAAATTACAAAAATATGAATGTAACAAACGTTGGCAATTTAATAAAAGGACAAACTAATATTTAAAAAAAAAAATTATGTTTTACTTAACATTTAAAAGAATTATGGCTCTTAAATATGCCTATTTTTAAGCATTATAATAAGTTTAAATACCATAAAGTCACTTTGATTAAATACAGTCATTCAGGGTAACTTTCAACCATGGGGTGTAACTTTGCACCACCTCCTAATTTTCGATAGTTTTTATTCCAAAAGACTAAATAACCTCCAGAACTGTGTTCTGTTGGCAAGGTTCTAAACTGGGATTTCTACTCTTTATTTTAGAAAATAAATTAGCAACATTATGCGCAATTAATTGCATCATCTATCTATTTTTGTGAAGTACTGTTTTCAAGTTAATTTTGAATGCTGTTTTGAAGTTGTTGTAATTCAATTAAATTTTCATAATAAGTAACAATATACTCAATTATCAGACATATTATTATCTAAATGTGTTAATATTTTGTGATTATTTATTTATTAATAGTTAATAAAATGTAAAATAATAAGGCACTAACAATTTACCACATTTTCAGGGTAACTTTGAGCCGGCTCAACGTTATACTGATGTTTTTAAATTACTGATTATAGGTGCTACTGTCAAAAATTTCCCATATTTTCACGTATACTTTATATAAATGCCGAAAGTGTACATTAGATATAATATGTAAATATTTTCACAAATATGTGTAAAATACATAAAATTCATTTAAAGGCGTTATTCGGGGAGGAGCTACACAAATTTGTCATTTCATACATTCGACATTTTTTATTCTTGTTTGAATAATCCTAGTACTAGTATGTATTAGTGTAACTATGGTTATATTATTGAGTTAAAACATTGAAAATTGTTTTTCACTGCATTTTTATGTTTTATATGAACAATAAAGTTTTTTTTTATATCTAAATACTCATGGTTCTCTTCTTCCACTTTTCTAATGCATAATATTTGTTGTAATAACATAAATTATACAAATCTTGTGATGTTGGGAAATGTAAATTCGGAGTCTTTACATATCTGAAAACATTTTTGGGGGTTCAATATTGTCTTAACTATAATACTTTTTTTTATAGTGAATTATTTTAGATAATGTTTATCATATGGTGCAATGTTACCCTAAATGGCTGTGTAGCTTTGAACTAGGTTAAAATTTCATTTTTTATTGTTTTTATCAATATTTTTCCTTAATTTTTGATAGTCATACAATAATTCAGGATCATTTCTTCTCTTTTCTGCCCCTAGTTGCAACAATATTCTTGTCTTGGAAAAGGGCAAAATTGTAATGTTATTTTCTCTGCATTTTGTTTTAAATGCTTAAAAAAAATGATTCCTTAAATATTTTATAAAAGAAAACTTAATAACGAATATGAATGCAAAGCTTGAAGTATTAATCATTGTTCAATGTATTAAGAATCCATTAAATCAATAGAATTATATTACTTTAAATATTGCTTGTATTGCAGTGAAACCTGGAGCTTAGTGAACGTATTAACACGGGCTTGTCAGTGAGGGGGTTAAAATCAGAGTGTGGCATATGAAAATAGAGAAAATGTGGATCAAAGTTACCCTGAATGACTGTACTTTAGAGTGCAGATTTTCTTGTTGGTGTTTTTCATATGCCCTTTGTTCTTTTCAGTTATAACTCAGATCTGCCACAGACTGCAAATTTGTTTAGGCACTTTGAGTAACTTTTATATAACCAATAGTTTCAATGAATGCATTTGATCCAATCACAATTTTCAGAGGTTTTATTGCACTTTGATAGACACTCATAACGCTCATTCTCATTCACTTAATAAAAAATTATCATCTTCTGAATCTTGGTAGGAAATTTAATCCGTTATCTTTTCAAAGCAGATTAAATTAGCGTCTTTTTAGAGTCTGCGATCTCTTGATGGAAGTTAGGGAGCGTAGCTCGTAGGGGGCAGAAGATCCTAGTCATCTAAAACTATATTATATACTACGGATATTTAAGTTTATTAAAATCATTTATAACTGCATTTAACATCAAATTTTTAACAATGATTAAAATTAATAATTATTAAACAATTATTTATAAGGCCAATAAAGTTTATTTATAAGGCAAAATACATATATAATAGAAACCTTTCACATTATGTTCACCTTAGATTTTAATATTTCCTTATGTCATTTTAAAAATTTAGAAAATTTATAATTTTAACTAATGTTTTTTTTTAATCAGTTGATTAAAATCACGATTTAATCACTGATTGAAATTATCTGATTAAAATTGTTGACAAGTTAGTTAATATACAAGAGTAATTTATACAATGAAGAAACAGCCAGACATTTGACCACAACGGAAAATAACCGTCATCTTACCCCAATGGAAAAAACCGGCATCTTGCTCCCAAAAATGTTCGTCGACTCACCTCAAAGTACTGGGTAAGACGCCGGTGTCCCCCACTGACGTGAAGAAGCGGGAACCGGCCGCCATTTATGCTTTGCAGAAAGTCCAGGTACCAGTACTAAACCGTCTAGAATATATGGTGTGGAAATTGGCTATCACAGTAATACTTTAAAAAGTGCTAAAATATTGAATCCCTTAAATTTCAAACGATGCTGAAATCCAATGAGTCGATCACAGCGACATCTGCAGGATATTTTCTAAAACTCCAAGACGATTTGGTCTAGACACTGTAATAATACGATGTTTGCTTTGAAATTTGAAAATATATTGCAGATGTCGCTGCGATCGGCTGCCTGGATTTAAGCATCATTGCACAGTTAAGGAATATAACTTTTTAGAGCTGTTTGGGTAGCAGATTTCCACAATATGTATTCTTGACGCTGTACCAGTACTCTCTAAAAGCATCATATTTCTTTGGTGTTTAAACTAAGTCTCATATAAGCAAATAAAGAAGTCACGTAAAAGATTTTTGAAACTTACCACAAGTGCTTTGACGAAATAGCAATAAAAAAGTACCACTTAAAAATTTTTTTTAAAGAACGCAAACGGGAATTAAAATATCAGAAGGGAACATTCTTTCTTACGGCGTTCCCCTATAGTGCGTGCGCATATGAAAACTACATGATTCGGCATCTTGCACAACAAAATAACTCACCTCAAGTTACCCTATATGCATCAGAATATATAGTTACAAAAGATTATTTGTTTCAGAAGCTTCTAATGAAATTCATTTATTTCATGTACGACAGTAGATTTAAATTCATTTGACCTTTTTCCAATCTAAAAATTCCTTGCAAATGCCTTAACTTAGAAATATAATGACACTCAAAATACATATTACCCGCGGATCTAAAAAAAAAAAAGACTTAACAAAACAATTGTAATGTTACAATTAGAAGGAATAAAAACATCAAAAGTTAAATCTTGTGCGGTAAATTCTCTTTTGCTGTTGTATTGTAGAGCTACAGATTTAATAAAGACATTATAATAGAAGTCGAGGTATCTTTATTAAAATTCTATTCTTACATTTACGATTCTATATATTATACATGAACATTTAAAATAATAGTTTTCCAATGCATAGATAACACCGACAAGGCACAATATCTCTGTTTATCTATTTCATCTGGGAAGTATCATAGATCCTTGAAAATATACATCATTATATATATTTGCTAACGATGAACGCCGGATGCGAATAATTAAATATACCTTGACTGTAATTAAATATACTCTCAAATTAATTCTTTTTCTGAAAATTCTTCTTTACCTTATAATCAATGATAACTAGAAGAGAACGCAGTTCGTTTAAAGTTCATTTAATATATTCAAGTAAAACTTAGTACTTATTAGAGATACTCAGACAGATGTCAAAGTGATTTTGTTTAAATTACATAATACATAACATTTCCATGTACATAACAGTACATTTCAATTGATCTGAATTATTTCCCTTCTAAAATTCTTAAACGAAATATGATAACTTTGAAATATTAGGTCAGTCAAAATAAATATTATCCATAGAAATTTTTTAAAAAAAAAGCATTTCCAATGCATAGAAAATACCGAGAAGGGACAATATCTTTGTTTATCTCTTTTATTTAGGAAGTATCATAGATCATTAGAAATATACATCATTATACAGGGTCTCCACTCTCAACGGTGTTCAATGGCTAATTCCTAAACTGTTAGTCATAGACGTATATTTCCAATTGCAAAAATGTTTTAAATGAAGTAAAGAAATATTTTAAAAGCAATTTGGGTCAATAAAAACATTTTTTTTAATTACTATATTTAAATTTTTATGCGGTCCCCCGGTCCTATAAGTTATAGTTAGCAAAATGTTCTTATGTGTAATAGGAAATAATAAGACAAATAAGACAAAAAAAGCCCCGTTATTCTACGATTAAAATCGATCGAATAGTAACTGTTTAAAGTTGGAACATATTTTTTGCTGCAAATTAGAGGTCATTCACAAATTTAGTAGAAATTTAATTTCGTCAGCTATACACAAAAAATGGTTGAGAGTGAAATCAACATTGCAATATAAATTTGAAATCTTTAATCATTTTGACATATTAATGCAAAATATACAATTTTAATGAACATATAAGAAGGAAAAAAAACAGTATTTTTGTTAAATAAAATGATGAAAATTAAATGTTTTATCTTTTGATAATTGATTCTTATGTATTCTGTACTGCTAAATCCGCAATTGATCTTCATTTTTTGTCAGCACGTAAAATTTTTTTTAAACTCGTAAATTTTAAAGTTAAAAAAAAGACAAAAATAGCGAAAATTTGATATTATAAAATAGATGTCATTGTAGTGTTTTTTAACTTTTGATAATTGCTTTTTATGTATTTTTAACCACTGAATCAATAGATGACCTCCAGTTTTAACCATTACGTCAGAATTTTTTGCAAATTCTAAATTTAAAAGTTAAAATATTCAAAGTTAAAATTGAAACTCATTCTCCACCTCATCGGGCCCCTCAGTTGTTTAGCTGTAAGAATCCCAGTATAAGCCAAAAAATTGAATAAATTATTTAATTAAATAAAAGCAAATTAAATTAAAAAAGTTCTATAGTATCAGTTTTTCGCTTTTTTTTTAACTTTGACATTTACGATTTGCAAAAAAATTCTAATATGATGGTTAAAAATGAAGGTCATTTTACGATTCTGTACTAAAAATTGCGTAAAAATCAATTATCAAAATTTGAAAAATATAATCATCTCTTCTATTTTATAGTATCCGATTTTTGTTAATTTTTAACTTTGACAGTTTATGAATTGCGAAAAATCCTGACATGGTAGTTAAAAATTAAGATAATTTTCGTATCCAGTGCTAAAAAATACACAAAAGTTAAAAAACAGAACCATCGCAGTCTTGTGTTATCTAATCTAAAACTTGTTCTTAAAATTCTTGGCCGTAATCTGTTCGAAATGTTTTGTGTTATCCTGTAAAATGAGTATAAATGATAACCAGCGAAAGTCGTAATATTAGATTGTCATCGGATTAACATCAGTATGTAAAATTTAATCTCGATCGGATATTTGAAAGTGAGTTAAATTTCGAGTACAAATTTTCAACTCGAAAAACATATATACAATCGCTAAAGCTAAATCTGTAAAAATAACATAATTTTTGTTAAAAGAAATCATGAAACAAACAATATAAAATTTTTACAAAATAAAACATATCTTAAAATATAATGATTTTAGTCAATCTCAAACTTAATTAAAGTTAATGCTTGTATAATTTTTTTTTTCAAATCGCAGATACATACATATGAAATAAGTTCTTCGAATACTTTAAACACTTGGTATATGACCCCTCTAAGCATCGTGGAACTCATCACTGTTCATATGCAGAAAAGTGGTATAAGTCATGCATTTTTAAAGTTTCATAACTCGGTCAATTTTAGGGTTATTTGAACGGGACTTTTTTTTGTTTTAATTGTCAGTGTAATAGGAAAATTTTACTAAATATAACTTATAGGACCGGTGGACCGTATAAAAATTTAAATTTTGTAATTTTTTAAAAATTGTTGTTATTGACCAAAATCGCTTTTAAAAATGTTTCTTTTCCTCATTTAAAACATTTTTGTAATTGGAACTATATGCCTATGACTAACGGTTTAGGAATTAGCCATTGGACACCTTTGAGAGGGGACACCCTGTATATATTTGTTAACGATGAACGCCGGATGCACATAATTAAATATACCTTGACTGAATACTCTCTATGGAAAAAAAAGGCTGTAGCAAAAATATTTAATATTACCATTAGATGAAAAGCACATTGAAATTTAATTCTTTTTCTGGAAATTCTTCTTTACCTTATAATAAATGATAACAAGAGAACGTAGTTCGTTTAAAGTTCATTCAGTATATCCTAAAAGAACTTAGTACTTATAAGAGATACTTAGACAGATATGTCGAAGTGATTTTTTTCAAATTCCATAAAACATAACAGTACATTTCAATTAATCTGAATTATTTCCCATCTACAATTCTTAAAGGAAATATCATAACTTTGAATTATTAGGCCAGTCAAAATAAATATTCTCCGTGGAAATAAAAAAAAAAAGCGTTAGAAAAAACTGTAATGTCAGCGTTTGTAAAAAAAGAACATTATGATATTAACTTACAATTTTTTATTTTACCATGAATATTTAAATTAACATTTTTCCATTGAATAAAACATGCATTTATGATAATGTTAATAAACTAATATTCTATTTACCCCTTTTACTTAGAAATTATCATCCTGTCTTTAAAGATATACATCACTATATACACTGTCAAGCCAGATGCAAATGATGGAATATGCCTTCAGGGAAAACTATATTTCAATAATGCATAATAGTAACATTCACTCCATTTGAAAATTTTACCATCTACATTTTTCCTTCGAAATTTCATTGCTTATGTCAATCAGAACAAATATTCCCGTTGGAAATATAAAAGTATTAAAAAAAAATCTAATGTCACCATTTGTAGAGGTGAACATAAGACTTATTTCTTTTACTAAGTAAAAGCGATAAAAAGAGATATTGTGCTTCGTCATGATTATCTATACATTGGAAAAACATTAGTTTTAATGTTTATTTAAAAGGTACAGAATTCCTAACTGTAAGAATTTCGGCAAAGAATATTATCTCTATATAATGTGCAGTGTAACGCATCCGGGGCGAACCCATCGATTTTGCCAATCTCCGATAAGATGGAGTCACGTTAGGCTTAATTTCGATTTCAGATGTGTAAGAGAAAACTTATCTACTAAAATACAAAATTTTTTTACCTGAAATCCCTTCTATTCAACAAATGATTTGCGCAGTTGAAAAACAATTTCAGAAATCGAGTTAAAAGCATACATACATTAGCGTGAAACGTAAACAATCGGTAGCGAGTCATTAACTTGTTTCATTGAAAAAAAAATTAAACCATGGAGGTATTCTTCTCTTGACGCAAATCAACTTCTGTAAACCATTCTACTACGGCCCCCCTATCCGTCAACAAGAACAGTTCCAAAGATCGTACAAAGAAAAAACATGTTGGGGAAATTCTGCTCCCTCCTGCACACCCACAAATAGAATGTACTAGAGAAATAGGTTCTCTAGAATGGACAAGGTCGAATCGAAACGGTTTCAAAAGATTTTTTGGCGGTCGTTTTCAAAGTTCAATACATGTTGTTCGTTAGAAGGATAAGATTATTTTCGTTTGATACAATAAAACATTAAGTACAATTTGCCAACATTAAATTAAAAAAAAACTGCATAAAATTTATAAATAAAGAAGGATAACAATTGCTATTTTTATTGACAGGTAAGTTTTATGAACGCTTTTCACTGTTTCCTAAAAATCTTAATTTTTCAGATATGTATGTAGTTTCTAAGAGTTATAATACAAAGAAGAAAAAACAGTTAATGTCTGTTTTTAATTGTAGTGAGTTTAATATCTGTGTCTGTGTAAAGTTTAGCTGCTCAATATTCCTAGAATTGTTTGTTATTCATTTATTTACTAAAAACATTAGTTGTGTTATATTTAAGATTGATTGATAGTCAGACAAGTGTAAGCAAAAATAATAAGATGATCGCCTTCGCTTTCGAAAATTTTCAGTGATTTCTGATAGCAAAACAAATGAGGGGAGCGAGGGGAGAGGGAATTCAACATCAGCAAAATGTCTTATGTGCATTTTAAAATAATTTAATGTGAAAGCATGAAATTTAAATAAATAACCATGAATATTATTTTAAATTTTTATTTTAGCATAAAAAATTACTTATTTATATATTGCATTTAGACTATTTTTTTAATTTTTATTTAGACTTGTATTTATATTTAAATGAAAAAGAAAATCTGATTGTGAAGACATACTAAAATTATAAACTATAAAGCTAACATATGAATTTTCTATTCTCTAAAAATTTTATATAGTTTATGTGTTATTTGCAAAATATTATGTAAATACACATAATAGTGTAGAATTTTATTATAATTAGTTGTATAAATAAATATTGTATAAAATAACAAAATTACACTGATAAAAAAATAATACATCAAACATTACTAAAATTATTTAAATAATAATAATAAATAAACATTTATATGACTGATAAAACTAAAGTTTGATGAGGCATATATTTAAAGTCATTTAGTCAGATTAATTTAAATAAGTTGAAAAGGGAGCGGCTAATTTTAGTCTGAATATTATTTAATGTAACACATTTTCCGAGCAAAATCATTTTGTACATTGATTAAAAATAGGCATTAACTATGTTTGATTCTTCTTTGTATTACAAAAATTTAAGAACTACATAGATATATAAAAACATTAAGAATACGAAACACTAAAAGGCATTTATAAAACTTATCCTTGAATAAAAATAGCTTTCGTCTTTTGCTTACAAATTTTATTGGCAGATTTAAAACTGAGACTTTTATTTCTTTAAAATTTATTTATTTTTCTTGGAGGGACGTGGGGGGGGGGGGACGATGAAAATACAATTTCAAAGTGTTATTTAAAAAATATATTGATTATTATTATTATTTCAATAGTTGCAGCACAGCAGACCGTAATCATAACTTTAAAGTAAGCACACATGAAAAAATTTCTTTCAACTTCTGTAAAGTGGCGGGATTACCCAGGATACTGGGGTAATTCCGCCACTGTATCGGGATAATGAGGCAACTCTTTAATGACCTAGTAAATACATGAAATGGATACTAGGAAACAACCTACTAAAAATATTTAAAAAGCAATGTAATATAGCAGAATAATGAATAATTACAATGATCCTTAAGCTAGATTTCATAATATGCAAAGTTTGCAATTTAACTCAAATTACAAAAGTCGCCCTTTGCCATGGTGGTGGCATTACCCCGAGATGACAATATAGCGGAAATATCTCAGCAAAGCCGAAAGAAGAACCGAACTTGTTCAACAAATTGCATCAAAATGTCGGCGAATGCATGTAGATTACGGGTAATATTATCTTAAGTACCTAATGTTACAATAAAAGGTGTTTACCTCTACACATTTGAAGATCCAAAATAAGAAGCAACTAGATTTAAACTAAATTTTCACCAGAGCAAACGAACCACCTGCAGCAAAATCACTCTCACTCTAGGCACTGTTTCTATAGTTGGCCGCTATAGTGCAGGCGCATTCACTATCTCAAACTGCCGTTAGTTTTTAAACTAGGCGGGGTAGCGGCATAATCCCTAGTGGCGCCATTCTCCCGGTCGCCCCTATATTAAAAATATACATCATCATGTACAATGTCAAACCATGAACACCAGATGCAAATCATAGAATATTCCTTCAGAAAAAAATATTTCAATAATGCATAATAGTACTCCTCAATCCATTTTAAACTTTTCCCATCTACACTTTCACTTCGAAATTTCATTTCTTGTGTCAGTCAAAATAAATATTATCCATGGAAAATATAAAAGTATTAGAAAAAAAATCTTATGTCACCATTTGTAGAAGAGAACATTATTAAGACTTTTCTCTTTTGCAGGGAAATCTCGTTTTCCTTTACAGTGAATGAGAAATACAAAGTTAGATAAAGATACTGAAGCAAAAGTTAACGTTTCTTTAATAAAATGATATTCTTGACTGAACTTCTTAGAGGCTGTATATATAAAACGTTATCATTTTAGGGGGAATGGGGATCTAGCACTTGATATAGTAAGATATTTCTATGTGGAGGGTAGCGATGGGAAATATAGTTACTTTTGATTAACAGGTTACATCGTTCCACACTTGTACAGTTAACAGGTTCCAACAACCTGTTATTTTTATAACATGTAACTAATCGCTGTGTATGCGATCAACGGATATTTTAATTGGAAGGTCTTTTAAACAAAATGTTTGGAACAATTTTTTAACATACTTATTAATGCTGTTTTCTATCGGAATGAATCAAAATTAGTTTGCAGCTAAAACCTTAATTTTTGCAAGACAGAAATTTACCTAGTTATGATACTTTGATTTTCATGCATTTTTGGCGTTTTCTGACACTAAAAACGTGTTTTTCCATTTACGGTGATTAAAACATTAATAATTCACAAAATTCTAAGTATCACAACACTTTAAGTTTTGACCATACAAGGATAATTTTTTGCTGTTTCACTTGTTAGAACATGAAATAACTTTTTAAAATAAATATTATAGGACTCAGCCATTGTATAAAATTTGTAATTTTTTATCTGTTTAAATTGTTGTAATGTAAATCGATTTTTATGTGATGCAGAACAAAATTTGAAACATTATTGCAATCGGAACTATACTTATAAAACTAACGGTTTAGAAATTCGTTATTGGTTAATTATAAGAGGCACCCTGTATAATAATTAACACAGCTTTAACAACACGCTTTCTACCCCTCTCCCCACCCCCCTAAAAAAACATGCATGCAGCACAGATTATGAAACACTCTGCAATACATTCAGAATACTATAACAAAACATCACAATTTACAAACGTGGAAGATGAAGTCCTAATGAACAATTTTTAAAATTCACAATGCATTTCAAAACGCGATTTCTGCCATTACCATGAATAGTCGTTAATATATACGATTTTTTTGAAGCCCTGTACATGAATTTCAGATATGTATCCATACTACATAGTATGCAAAAAGTTAGTTCAGTTAAACGCATAATACATTTTAAAATTTCCGCTCAGCAGTATCAGCCAATAAACAAATGTTGTTGAGAACTTTTGTTCGACCTTGTATATGATCTAGAATTTATACACACAAAGTAATATTTAAAAAATAAAAATAGTTATTTTATAAATGCATACCACAATTGTAAGCGTACTTCCAGCAGTTATTGTTCGTGACTTCAATAGTTCAATTATTGCTCATTTTCTTCTATAGCCAAATACTTTTATGTGTTCCCGTAAATACACGATGAGTTCTACGCACACCATATTCTATATTAAAAGCCTTGTAGCACACAGCAGTGATTTATATCAATTTCAATATGTTTTAAATACTGTAATATCATTAAAATACACAGCAAGCGATTTTCCCCATATACCGTAATGTAACGGAATTCTTTTGAGTGACCCTGTAAATAATCGAAAAATGTTATACACACTTCCTTTACAATACCGAACATACCATAATAAACGCAAATATCATATATCTATTTCATGGCAATCGGACTATATCTACGCGAGTTAAAGCAAGGACATACAAACTGAATTCATAAACTCTTTTCAACTACGTTGGAAAGAATTAAAAAAGAGAAATTTGATCACTGACTTCATAGCAGCCATATCTGTTAACGCATATTCAAATCTAATCTCACAAGAACACAAAATTACTAGGACTTCCCTCAGAGGGATTAGTCTGAGCGATATTGCTGAGAACATAGATTTAATAATAACATGTGGGAGCAAAGAAAGTGAGATGTTATCTTTAATTGTCCATATACTGCGTTAAATTGAAATGATGAAAATAAACGAATCGCAGAATTACAAAATCTTATATATAAATTCGTATACACTGTTTAAAAAAAATGGGAAATCAAACCATGCAAGACAGCCATGCATGGATATAAAATTGAAAGTACGCAATATATTAAAAGTAAAATAGAAAATGAAACACCAAATTATCTTATATCGGAATTTTAACTGTATCAAATGATGTCATTACATTATTATGTTAAGGAACTTCCCTGATTAGTTTTGGGGGGTCATTGGTTAAGGATAAAGGGGGAAAAGGGGGGTTAGTCCACCCCTCAATTTAGATAAATAGGTTTTTCATGCAGAATTATTCGATTTGCTCCAAATTTGGTATACCGGTTTATTATGTTAAGGAGCTTCCTTGATTAGTTTTGAGGGTCCATTAGTTAAGGATAAATGGGGGAAAAGGCGGGGGTTCGTCCACCTCCTTTAATTCAGATAAATGGGTTTTTCATGCAGAATTATTAGATTTCCGATTTCGGTTTACCGGTTTATTATGTTAAGAAACTTCCCTGGTTAGTTTTGGGGGTTCATTGGTTAAGGATAAAGAGGGAAAAGGGGGGCTAGTCCATCCCCCCTTAATTTAGATAAATGGGTTTTTCATGCAGAATATTCGATTTGCTCCAAATTTGGTATACAGGTTTATTATGTTAAGGAGCTTCCCTGATTAGCTTTGGGGATTCATTGGTTAAGGATAAAGGGGGGAAAGGGAGCTAATCGCCTTCACTTATTTTTTGAGGGGCATTATTCTTTAAAATAAGAGTATAATATACAATTAGTGCGAATAGCCTGTGAGCTCAATGCCATCAGTTTAGCTTGTTGAGATGTTATCTTTAATTGTCCATAAATTGTCCATTGCGTTAAATTGAAATGATGAAAATAAACGAGTCGCAGAATCACAAAATCTTATATATAAATGCGTATACACTGTTTAAAAAAATGGGAAATCAAACCATGCAAGACAGCCATGCATGGATATAAAATTGAAAGTACGCAATATATTAAAAGTAAAATAGAAAATTAAACACCAAATTATCTTATATCGAAATTATAACTGTATCAAATGATGCCAAGAGCATAATCAGACGCTCCGCACCAATTTGAGTAACTTTAAATGACAAATATATGAAGTTTAAAAAGAATGGACTATACTTTATATGGTGTGTGCTCCCCCGGAATAGTTAATATTGTAAAATATCTGTTTTCCACGGATGCAATGTGGTTGTCCATAACAATTAAGGAATTCTCTCCTCAAAATCTGATATAGTATCAAAGTACTGAATGCATCAACAGTGGCATGCAATGCTTCGTCAGAGTGTGTTTTAGATATGCTCGATCGGATTTAAATGATGAGTGTATGATGGCCACTATATACGCTGTATTGTTTTGTTTTCAAACATATTCTGCACAAGTTGAGCTGTATTTAGCATGTATTAAATAAAAGAAATCGGCAATGATTGCAACATAAAGTATGACACAAGATCTGAATATATCGTCTGCATAACTTTTGAGCTGTCAAAGTGTCATCAGAGCCATCGCTAAGACTTTTTATTGGTGGGGAGAAAACCTTAAATTGCCAAGTCAATTTCAGTATTTGCCAACTCGTTTTATAATTTTGCAAACTTACCACAGTTAGAAAATCTAATATAGTTCTTATTTGTTAAAAGTTTAATAGTATTCCCAATTAGTTTTGTAATTTTTGCCAAGTCTATCAGAAATAGAAAATATATTATAGTTCTTTATTAAAGTTTTAAACAAATTTGCCAACTAAGTTTGTAAATTTGACAAGTGTAATAACATTCGTGAATGTTTGAGGGGGGGGGGGGGGTAGGATCCCCTCGTCCCCCCCCTTAGCGAGGCCCCTGAGTGTCATTTGAAGTAATTTACAAATCCATACATATTTATTCAGCAAATCATGCAACCTAACAGACGTCAATATGAACCCGATTATGAAATTTCCCCAGAATAAGTTAATATATAAAAGATCTACTAATGATAATTGAGAATATGACCTTATGGTAAAATGTCTAAAAAAATTAATCAGATAAAAAATTCATATCACATTTCAAACGGCACTTCCCTCTGTTAGTGGCCTTGGCGAGGGAGAGAAAAGCCTAGAGAAGGAACACATTGAAAAGTACTTTCGGGCAACCTACTCACTGATTCATACAGGTCTTTATTCAATAGTTACGCAATTTATTTAATGCTAGGTGGGTATTTATCCGTTTTGTTGCATTTAAATTGCTTGTTTTGCGGAGGAAATGTAGCATTATGAAATATTTAAAGTTGCTATACCTAATAACTACAAATTAATGGTAATTGAAATCGCTTTCCGTTCATTTCATCTTTTTAAATTTTAAATTTTTTAGAAACCATTCATAGATACAATTGTATATTTTAAATTGCAAAATTTCAAGATTTTGGGCTCAGCAGTAACACAGAAAAAGAAAATTTTCAAAAGTTTTTTGTTTCTGCACTGTTTTATATGGCGACATTTTTAGAAATTGTTCTATTGCGAGAATTTACGTCATGATAAATACAGCCATGTCAATTTTCATGTTTGTATTCCTAACAATTCCATGTACTTCGTTACTTAGATCATCTTTAGATCTTTTTCCGCTTTGTTTAGTCTTTCGATTTTTTAGAATTCGTTCTACAACGAGCATTTACATCTTATAAACTACTACCATGCCAAAGTTCTGGTTTCTAACCCCAACAGTATCCCAAATTTTCAGTATTCCAAATAAATCATAGTTTAGAACCTTTCTAGAAATTTTTACGTTTATCCGTCAAATTGTACCTTTTAAAGAGCGTTCATTACGAGTATTTACATCTTAAAAGTAACTATCCCACCAAATTTAGAGTTTCTAACCTAATCAATATCGCAAAAATCGCAATTTTAGAACTTTTTTGCTGCTGCAGCGATGTAGGTTCTTGCCCTGACATAAAATACAGTCTTTTTTTCGGAGCAGAGATGGCCACCAACATTTTTGTAAGTTGGCTATGTAGTTTCAGTGATAACACTTCATAAACGTACAAGCATTAATAATATTATACACTTTATAATATTATAACGCTTATAATATCAGCATTAGATGTATAGATACAAAAGCCATTTATCTGTTACAAACTAAAGTGCCCGGCGTTCCCCAGAATTTGAAGGATGTTTGTTCGGAAAAATCAATTTCAAAATTTAACATACAACAGAAAACAAACATTAAAAAAAGCAGTCGAAATGTTGTATGAATGAATCATATGAAAACTCTATATAAAAATGTATAAATGTATATAACAGATGCAAAAGAATACAGCTATAAATGAACTTATTTCAATTTATAATTGGAGCAATAATGTTGAAATACGCCAATATTTCCCTAATCGCTTTTTTTTTATCATACGCCAATACATTTTTCACACTCATATGACGTTATACTATATCCACTACGTCCTTTGTATTTCCAATATGACGTAATAGTTTCCTCTTTCACGTGGAAACCTTGAAATAGAAAAGTTATGAAGTTATATTCACTTTCATTTAAATTCGTCCAACTATTTATTTCATTTTCATTTTTCACGTGAATATCTTGCAATAGAAAAGTTATGATGTAATATTCACCTCTTTTTAAATCCGGCAAACTATTTATTTCATTTTCATTTTTCACGTGAGAATCTTGCAATAGAAAATTAATTGTTGAAGTAATAATTTTATTGTGTATTTTAATTGTTTGCAACTGCTATAACGAAAAATGTTTAAATTTGATTAAAAAATTGCTGTTAAATTGTTGGTTTTTTATTAATTAAAAATTAACTATAAATTATTTCGATTCTGGATTACTTTAGTTACCTTGGCCATGTTTTAATACACGTGTACGTATCTTTTCACAATTTTGGCTTCGTAATTCTGGATTTTTATAGAATTTCAAACAGACAGATAGGCAAGTTTTCATTTTTATATATCTCTCTATTCTAAAAAAAGTAACTAACGCTGTCACCGCCGCCGCCGGTTTTGAATTTTTTGTGACCGGAGGTCTTTCTTCGTTAATATTAAGAAAGCTATTGCATACAAAAATATGAAAATCAGTGGTATTATTGAGAAATGTTTGATCAACACGCTGATGCATACAGTTTTCAAATCGAAGAATTATTTTAAGAGACATTTAATGCTAAAATTGTACAAAATCTTTCCATTAAAAAAGTTTTATAGGAGCAAAAACTATACATGGGAATTTAATCATTTTTAGATCATTTTATTCAATAGAAGATCCCGGTGTGCAGATTCAATTAATTTTTTTTTAATTTGACTCATTTTTGAGGTTTTATTTCTATTGTAAATTCAAATATTCAGCATTTCGACAGATATTTTTTACATATTTTAGAAAATGGTATTAATTTAAACTGTTGCCAACTGTATAAACAGCGCAAACAATAATGTTTGCTTCAAATAAAAAAAATTATTTACACGTTACTATTATAAACAGAAAAAAAACCCTTCAAATTAGAATTGAATAATTAGGTATAAAAAGCAGGCACTTATTGGAAATTACGCCATAAAAACTATATTTACATGTGAAATTTAAAAGAGAAAGGATATTGTAAAATAAATTCATTAACATGCATTAGAAGTCTTAAATAGAAGACATTACGTCACATTACACTTATTATGCAAAATGAACTAAAAATAATATTGCAAAACAGTTTAAATCTAAGAACTGCGCGAGACAAAATATTACAGGTTAAATATGACTTTTCAAAATTTTATAATTTATCGTGTTATCGTAAGTGTTCAGCTATAAGTATGCAAACTTTCATGTCTCCAACTTAATTATGGGCTGAGTTAGAAAAATTACTTAAAATACACAAGTTAGAGCCCAGAGGGTTAAATAATAGACTTTTTCAAAATTTTATTATTTGTCGTTTGATGTGAGGTGTTCAGCTATAAGTATGCAAAATTTCATGTCTCCAACTTAATTAGGGACTGAGTTAGAAAAATTGTTTAAAATACATAAGTTAGAGCCCAGAGGGTTAAATATTAGACTTTTTCAAAATTTTATTATTTGTCGTTTGATGTGAGGTGTGAGATGTTCATCTATAAGTATGCAAAATTTCATGTCTCCAACTTAATTAGGGGCTGAGTTAGAAAAATTGCTTACAATACACAAGTTAGAGTCCAGGGGGTTAAATATTAGACTTTTTCAAAATTTTATTATTTGTCGTTTGATGTGACGTACTCAGCTATAAATATGCAAAATTTCATGTCTCCAACTTAATTAGGGGCTGAGTTAGAAAAAATGCTTAAAATACAGAAGTTAGAGACTGGAGGGTTAAATATTAAATCTTTTTCAAAATTTTATTACTTGCCGTTTGATGTGAGGTGTTCAGCTATAAGTATGCAAAATTTCATGTCTCCAACTTAATTAAGGGCTGAGTTAGAAAAATTGTTTAAATACACAAGTTAGAGCCCAGAGGGTTAAATATTTGACCTTTTTCAAAATTTTATTATTTGTCGTTTGATGTGAGGTGTTCAGCTATAAGTATGGGAAATTTCATGTCTCCAACTTAATTAGGGGCTGAGTTAGAAAAATTGCTTAAAATACACAAGTTAGAGCCCAGAGGGTTAAATATTAGACTTTTCCAAAATTATATTTTTTGCCGTTTGATGTGTGGTGTTCAACTATAATTATGCAAATTTTCAAGTTTCCGATATATATAGTTTCTGAGAACGGGCTCTGTGACAGACGGACAGACAGACAGAGAAAGGATTGTAACAACATCCTAAAATTACATTACCATCAGCGATCTACCAATCCCGAATTTAGTTTATATTCGTTTCATATATTCTTATTCTTTTGTGTGGCTCTTTAAAATAATATATACAATAAAACCTCTGAATAGCGGACACCTCAAGAATGCAGAATTTGCCCTCTATTTTGAGGTGTCCGCTACTGAGAGTAAAACATGTACAGTTATTTAAATGTTGGTAATCGAAAAAATGTCCTCTAAATAGAGGTATACGCTAATCGGGTGTGTCCGTTATGTAGGTTTTAACAGTAAAACCTCTGAATAGCAAACACCTCGGGAGGACAGAATGTGTCCTCTATTTGGAGGTGTTCGCTACTGAGAGTAAAAAATGTACAGTTATTTAAGGGTTGGTGATCGAAAAAATGCCCGCTAAATAGAGGTGTCCACTAATCGGGTGTGTCCGTTATGGAGGTTTTACTGCATAATGATATCATCCTTTACAAGATAATTGCATGCTGCATGATAGACAGACAGACATCCAGAGAAAGATAACCTCCCGGAGCAATAAACACTCATATCTTTTGTTTTAATCATCCACAATCGTTTCTAAATTTCGTTATACGAGTATTAAAAAAATCTGTTTCTTTCCAGTCGATAGAATGACAACTATCTTTTAGCCGGATTTAGCCTGTTGTATGTCATACAACAGGCCAGATTTTATATACAACAGGCTAAAAACGGTCACCGTGGTACGGAGTACTGTATTATTACTTTTTTGCCTACCAAAACTGGTTGCCACGGGTTGTTGCAAGGTTTGTGATCACGTGGTTGAAACTGATCTATCCAATATTACTGTCTACGAAAACATCCACCGGTGAAAGTGACGCACACCAAATTTCTGTGACGTATGCAGATAAATTGTGCTTTTTTATCAGTTTTAGGTAGCTTTCATTACAAAAAGCTACCTATTGCAGCCGTTCGGAGGAAAGCGATTTCAAAAAATTTTGGTATATTTTCATCGATCATGACCCCCAGACCCCGAAACCACCCTCCGTTCAAAAGTTGATATATATATATATATATATATTATTATTATTATTATTATATTATAAATTCGAGAGTTACAGTATGACAAAGGTCAGATATGTATATATATATATATATATATATATATATATATATATATATCTGACCTTTGTCATACTGTAACTCTCGAATTTATGAACCGATTTGGATGTAATTCGGTATGTACATAGTACATACCAATGTCTCGACCGAATTCTTTGGCCAGCTCCATCCGCCATTTTGTTTCAAAATGGCGGCCATTTGAAATTTTCTTAAAAATTTTAAATTTGAAATGTGGTACCAAAGAATTGAAAATGGAAAAATATTTTTTTTCTTATGTATTTGACCTTTATACAAAGAATCCGGAGCAGTTTTTGTTTCGTCTATATCTTAAAAAATGGCTGAGTTATAGCATTTTGAATTTCTAGCGTGGCTGACATTTTGAAACGTCCTGAATTTTGTCACGCGATAAAAGGCGTATTTATGAACCAATTTGGATGTAACTTCGTTTGTACATAGAACATACCAATGTCTCGACCGAGTTCGATGGCCAGCTTCATCCGCCATCTTGTTTAAAAATGGCAGTCATTTAAATTTTTAAGAAAAATTTAAATTTGAAATGTGGTACCAAAAAATTGAAAATTGAAAAAATATTTTTTTTCTTATGTATTTGACCTTGATACAAAGATTCGGGAGCAGTTTTTGTTTCGTCTATATCTTAAAAAATGGCTGAGGTATAGCATTTTGAATTTCTAGCGTGGCTGGCATTTTGAAACGTCCTGATATTTCTCACGTGATAACAGGCGTATTTATGAACCGATTTGGATGTACCTTGGTGTGTACATAGTACATACAAATATCTCGACCGAGTTCGTTGGCCAGCTTCATCCGCCATCTTGTTTCAAAATGGCGGCCTCTTAAAAAAAATTTAAAAATTTAAAATTTAAAATGAGATACCAAAAAATTGGAAAATGAAAAAGATTTTTTTTGTATGTGTTTGACCTTAATACAAAGATTCCGGAACAGTTTTTGTTTCGTCTATATCTAAAAAAATTGCTGAGTTATAGCATTTTGAATTTCTATTGTGACTGACATTTTAAAACGACCTGATTTTTGTCAAGCGATAACAAACGTATTTATGAACCGATTTGGATGTTACTTGGCCTGTACATAGTACATACCAATGTCTCGCCCGAGTTCGTTGGCCAGCTTCATTCGCCATCTTGTTTCAAAAGAGTTGCCATTTTAAAAAAAAATTAATTTAAAATTTAAAATGAGGTATTAAAATATTGGAAAATGAAAAAGTTTTTTTTTGTGTTTGACCTTGATACAAAGATTCCGGAGCAGATTTTGTTTCTGAAAATTTGTTCTTTTGTTTATATCTAAAAAAATGGTTGAATTATAGCACTTTGAATTTCTAGTATGGCTAACATTTTGAAACGATCTTGTATTTGTCACGCGATAACACACGTATTCGCCTATTTCCATGTAAGAAGGGATGTGGATAGTATACATCAACATCTCAGCCAAATATAAGTTACTTTAAATAAAAGCAGCTTGGATAAAGCTGACTAATTTCGCGAAATTCTCATTCATAATGATTTAGTATTGATAAAAATTAGTATTGAATCTCCTATATTCGGCTTCCACTAAATTGAGCTTCGTGTGTTTGAATAATATAAGTTGGCTTTTTTAAAATAAGGAATTTGAAAGCTACCTCTTCCTCCCGGCACTGGCCGGAAGGACTTTTTTAATATAATTTTTAAACGGTTTGGAACTTATTTTTCATAATATGTGCATTCAGTAGGTGGCCCTCATAGGTACCTTCTGGTGCAATCAGAAACGAAATCCGATAAATATTTTTGAGTTATGCTTGACAAAAGGATTTTATTAGGCTTCTTTTGTAGTAGGACATGGCGTTAATATCCATCGTAACTGTAATGTGTCCGGACAGTAATATTTCGCTGAGTATTAGCCTTCGCTTCGCTCAGACAATTATTTATATACTTTTAATCGAATGCAATTCATCCAAAAAAATTTCGTTCGTACAAATAGGTTTTTCAAATTAATGACAACTGTACTAAAATTACGTTTTTTCACAAATTATAGGAGGCTATTTTCTTTCTATTTTTTTCAGCAAAATAAAAGAATGACAAAACAAAAATAATAAAAAAAGCAATTTAACAAATTACAATGATCATTTGGAAAAGGATTTTTTCGAAAGCTAAAATTGAAGACAAAAATCGCACGGAGTTGATCATACATTACGTACGTCATGGATTAAACATTAATAGTGTTATTACACGTAAAAATTGCAAGCGACAAAAATCGCCTGCGACCCTTCAGATTTCTTAAAACTTACGTATTATCCACCTGAAACTTACCTATTATCCAAACATTTCATTGGCTGTTCGGGAAAAGGCTTTTCCATCATAGAAATCTGACGACCCATTTTAAATGAAATTTCATTCTTAAACTTTTAAACATCCCACACTATTACTTTTTACACCGTTGTATAGAGAAAAAAAATGTATTTTTAAATGCAATTTGCTTGAAAGCTGTATCTCAATTTGTTTCTGAGTTATTATTTTTTTGTAGTTTTTATTACTTTTTTGTCATAGTGGCAACAGAAGTATCCTCTCTGTTGAAAGTAAAGGAAAATACAGATTACTGTATAGACCAATGAGAACACGAATAAAATGCGGAGTAAACCAATAAAAATCTTCAGCTATGCTTTTGATTTCTTACCCTGACGAGGACAATAACCATTTTTCCAAATGGTTAGAAAACACTTGGCCAAAAAACAAAAATTATAATGCCAGAATCCCCCTTGTCCCCACCCCACCCCCTGAAAAAACTCCATGAGTACGTAGTAAATAACCCTTTTAAATATTCAAATAAATCGCCCAATGCAAAACGCTTCATTCTTTCCCAAAATCATGAAGAGTAAATAAACACTTTTAATCAAATCTCATTCATTCAGACAAAATTATTCTTTCAGATAAATTTATTCTCAGCGTATTTTTTAAATTTAAAACATTGTTGTACCAAATGTTTCAAACTAAGCAAATGTTATATTGACCGCAGAAAATTTTAACAGGTAAATAATTGCAAAGATGTTCTACAGTGCGTCCCAAAAGTTTATAGACAACCGTTTTTCTTTTGGATTTGAGAGCCATCTAAACGAATAAAAAAGAAGAAATAAGTTATGAAAATATATATTGATGAAATAAAAATAATAAAACACTCAAACAACTTTTAGCAGCCATAGATTTAATATAAAAAATTAAAAACAAAAAAAATGCTGTCCCAAAAATATGTAGACAACCGGTGTTAAAAACTTATTTAAGCTATGATATCCAAAATTTACATATTCCTAAGTCATGTACTTGTGGTGCAATAGTTTTCTGAGATAAAATCGAACCCGTCTTTCCCTTTTCGACTGATTGCAAAGATGCCTCGCAATGTGCTGTTTCCAAAAGGTAAATTTTGGAAATCTATCGGTTAAAGGCTCGTGGATGGAAATTGTGGACATTTGAAGATAAAGTGGATGCAGCAGGGTTTGTATTTACCAAATTCTATCAAAAGGTGAGAATCTGAATCAAAATTCTGCTCTAGACGGCCGAAGAAAACAACTAAATGATAAGACAAATAAATTTTGTAATTAATTCCAACCCAAAACCTGTGTGTACGGTCAGTTTCTATAGAAGTAAACGCTCCAGTGCCAATATCCCCCGTCCATCGACGTCTGCTGACAGTTACATTTCATTATTTGCGCAAAATGCGTCATTCGCGAAAGTTTACAAAACGGAATAAAGACACTCGTGTTCAGTGTACCCGAAATAACAGGAATTGGCCAGATGGACGGTTTAGTGATCTTATCAGTGATGATAAGAAATTCAAATTAGATCGCTCCGATAGATAGGCATATTATTGGCACGATATTTGCAAGGAACCAAGAACTTTTTTAGTAGACAACAAACAGGGGTTCACTCATGGTGTGGGCAGCATTTTCTTATAATGGAACAACCCATATTTCTTTTTAAAAGATCATCAATGTTCCGAAGATTACCAGAAAAGGCTTAAAGTACAGTTACTACTATTTGGAAAGTTGCTAGGCAGGGGACAAATGGATGTTCCAGCAAGATCATTGCTCCATTCTCGTGTCCAACTTGACAACACAGTGGTTTAGACAAAGCCAAATAACTGCTATGGACTGGTCAGCCCTTAGTCTTGACATGAACCCAAAAGAGAACCTCTGGGGAAGATTAGCTAGGGAAATTAACAAGGAAGATATGCTAAAAGGCGTCAACTTGCTAAGGTTCAAGATCTAAAGCTGCAATTTGAACGAAGTTGATTTTCTTTAAAGTCAGAACTTCTTAAAACTCTTGTTTTGAGTATGCACGATCGAGTTTTTGAAGTGATTAAAACAAACGACTTAAAAATTAGAATGTTAAAGGGGAAAAAATGAGTTTTTTATAAACTTTTGGGACCGTCAGATTTAAGTTTTAATTTTTTCACAAATTCTATGATTTTGTAATATTATTTGTATCTAGTATTATTAATGCTATTATTTATAATTATAATTTATTTTTAAATTGTTACTCCTACTTTTTAATCGGAAAGTTAAAAAAACCCGTTGTCTATAAACTTTTGTACGCACTGTATTATCTGTATTTATTCAAATCTTACCATGCTATGAAATGATCATTTTTGTATGTTAAGAACTACATTTACTGATAGCGTAATTCAAAATGAATTAAGGAATTATCTGTGGTTCCAATTGTTGCAGCTGCTTTCAGTTTAAATCAGTCTGAAGTTTTAATGTACCCGTTTTAAATGCGCTAATCAATTAGAAAAGTATAAATTCATGGATTTTATTTGATAACAAAACAATGTTTTGTTATTTTTGAAATATATTTTCTATTCAAAATTGAGAATTAAAAATTTTAAGAGATAAAATTATAAATAAATGTATTAGGTTGAGCAAAAAGTTCTGGGAAATGTTTAATCTAATAGTTACCAGAATTTGTATCGTATATAGGAGTACTAGTGGTATATCTATATGATTTCATCAATTTTGGCTCCAAAATGCCTATTGAACAGTGTTTGTTTTTATTTGCGTGTTGATCCGGCATTATTGGGGAAAAGGTCTAACGATTCTGAAAGCCATCGATGGCTTTGCACAGTTGGATGGCGTCGAAATTCTTTTACACCCTGCCTACAGTCCGGACGTGGCTCCATCCAATTATGGCCTCTTTCGATCAATGCAACACTTTTTCAAGGGCCGTTGATTTGAATCCTTTAATGAAGTTGAAGAAGCATGTCAAGAGTTTTACGATTCCAAGGAGCCGTCATGGTACTTCCAGCAAAACCGGAATCTTGCAAGAACGATGGCAGATAGTCGTGGACAATGATGGTCTCTATTTTGAACAATAGACTTTGTTGCTTTTGTTGTTAATTTGCGTATAACAACGCAACTTTTAAAAATTTCCCAGAACTTTTCCTGGTATTTTACTTAAATGTTGCAAAAAGGTACATTTTATAAATTTATTTCATCTAAAGTCGTGTTTTCCTGTATTTTTTAAAGGGGGAGGCCAATGCTTTTTTCATTTAGATAACATAAACGAAATATAATAAAATTCAACAATCATATATCCCAGGGTTATACAGTATTTAAAGGAATGAAAAATGAAAAAAAAAGATAAAACTCTATTAATTCTTTAAACTCTATTAAAGCCAAAATAAAGCAAGAATATATATTTTATTTGGAAAAAAATGCTCAGATCAAAAATTAGACAAAACTTTACTGGGTTAAGTCAAACTTGACTTTTTGTTATGGAAATGCTAAACGAAGACAATATGGGTACAAATAGTAAATCAGGAAAGCGTGTGAACATTTCTAAGAAAAAAGCTTACGCTTGACATGTTTCGTACTCATGAATCCTTCTGTGTGAAATTTTTAAAGTTTGGAATTAGCAAAAAATCTACTTCTTACTCTAATTTCAATGAGTACGATATATGAAACAAAAAACTTTAATGATTTAAAAATATTCAGCGTTAAGTACGAAAATGTTAAACGATTAAAATTCTAAAGACACTGAGCACAAAAGTAACTATGGAAATTGTTCTCTGCAAGAAAATAATGTGGCTGAAAATAACATTGTTGGAGACAACTCTATCTACATGCTATTCTCAAATACTTATTATCAAAACTTAGTATTATTATTACTTATAATCTATTATCATTGTCAAAACATATTATTATTATTACTCATTATTAAAATTCTAAAGATCCAGAGCTCAAAAAGTAATTATGGAAATTCTCTTCTGAAAGAAAATAACAATGTGTCTGAAAATAACAATGTTAGTGATAAATCTATCTTTATGCATAACTCAACGAAAATAGCTGTCAAATACTTATTGTCAAATTAAATCTATTAATATATACGTCCGTGCAGCAAAATAGCGTGTAAACCCTATTTGGCGCTGATGTTGGAGGAGGACAGCGAAGCAACGCATACTTGGGTGGACTGACAACGCCATCTAACGGAAAATTTTAAAAATATCGCAACTGGGCCAACATGACCCTATGACCAACTATTCCCGGTCTATCCTACTTACAACATTGTGAGGCCTATGTCCTCGTTATAAACAGATAAATTTTTTCTTACAATCAAAATATCATAGAATCAACTACTGTAAAAAATTTCTTGTACAACCTTACAATTATGAATTTTAGAGAAGCACAGTATATGTTCGAATCTATGTGTTTGTTATAAGATAATAAAATTGTGGTTGCCGTATAGAATAATCGTTTAACCACAGACATTTCCTGCTCTGCATGCGCATTTTAGCTTTCGCACAACTGCGTTTTCATTGGAAGACCATTAATAAATAAAGACAATGCATATAAAGTTCGATGAATGTACCTCTAAACAAATTATTCTTACTTAAATCAGGAAAATACATTATAGTCTTTCGAAGTAATGTGTATAAGTTGTGTGGTTTTGCCGGTTCCACGTCACCGGTGTTTCGGTGGTACCCGCAAGGCCAAATGAAGTTCATTCGGAAGTTTTTTTATCTTATAATATGAGGCTGTTAAGACTGGAAGTATACCGGAAGTGGAAAGAAAGCAGCGGAAATGTGAACTGATAAGAAATTGTCTTATAATACTTATCTATAACTCCCTAAATTATCTATAATATAATAATATCTTATAATAATATCTTAAAATATTTATTAGAGAAATAAATATTTAGCGAACCTTAGAAAGTTTTGCGTAAAAGATTTGTTTTATATATAGGGAAAAATTTGTGAGAAAGATTTTCTTACGAATTTAATTTTTTCTTTAAATTTTAATTTTGAGAATATACTTTTTTTTTCAGGTGATGGAAAAAATTTTGAGAATTTATTTTTTTCTTTTAAAAATGTTTCTTTTTTTCCTTTAAAATTATACTTCTTTAACAAAAAAAATATATATTTTTTAAATTCTCAAGATAAAATATTCTAACTCCTGATGTATTTTTTAATTAAGTTCCTAACATATTTAAGTTCCCAAAATTTAAAACATTTCTTCGTAAAATAAATTACGTTCCAAAATTTAAAACATTTCTCTTGAAAAAAAAATATCTACCTCTTGGTATTTTTAAAAGAAAAAAAATAAAGAAAAAAATTCTAAAAAATTTTTCATCACCTGAAAACAAAATAAGTTCTCAAAATTAAAATTTAAAAAAAAATAGTAATAATAAATAATAAATAATAATAAATTCGTACAAAAATCTTCCCGGCAAATATTTTTCTGTTAAAAAAATATTTTCCTCAAAATTTTCTAGGTATTACTAAATATTTAATTCCCCAAATAAATACTCTTGTATTATAAGACAATTTCTTATCAGTTCACACTTACGATGCTATCTTTCCGCTTTTCCGTCCTACTTCCGCTCTTATCAGCTTCATACTGTAAGACAAAAAACATTCCGAATGACCTTTATTGTACCTTGAGGGACCACCAAAACACTGCAGAGGTAGAATCGGAAAGACCACACTACTTGCATAGTTTGCAAATTACTTTTGACACCGACCGTAGAGTTCATGAAATGTGTGGCAAAGTCCTCTTTCAATAGCACAAGCAGAAGATTCTTTCCATGGCTTTAATTTTTTCATCTACAACTGGCTGTAGTGAAATATTTTATAACCATTAAAAAACGTGCATCTCTCGATCATCTACCGTACTCATCTAATCTTCTTCCATAAGACTCTGTACTTGCACCTGAAACGAGCTTTAGAAATATAGTGGTTTTTGTATACATACACTCAAATTGACGTTAAAAGGGACCTCCAAACATTTTTTTGCACAATTTTCAGGAAATGTACAATTGCTGTCAAACGTGTATTGCAAATGACATAAATTATTTCGAAGGAACGTGAAGGAAGGAATTTTATTTATTTAGAAAAGAATCGTTTGTTTATAAACAGATTTACCAAAATGTATTGTCATAACTTGTAAATTAAATAACATTGAATTAATGAAGAAATTTATAAACTTGTTTAACGCAATAATATATCGAAATGCTGACACCAATTCCATCATAAAACAGCATATTTTAATTTTTGATTGATTTTTAATTTGCTAAGGCTATTTTACACGACCAAATTTGATTAATGCAAGGTGAAACAAATATTTGACTTTCTGCTATATTTTCCTATGCTATTACACTAAAGTTTACAGAAATTAATGTACAGCATCCTTAAGATGCTAAGCCTTATTTCAGATTAAATTTTAAAGCATTTTTTAATTTTAACACATCATAAACTTTTATGACACCATATATCAATCGTTCAGCATATATTCAAAAAGAACTTCAATCATTTGTTAAAAGAGACTGAATTTAAATTTGTTGCTGCATGTAATTTAATATTATTCGAAACGTTGTTAACTGAAAACTTGAAATTATCGTCGAGATTTCGACGCTTGTTTAAAAAACATTTTAATTTTAAATATTCCTGTCTTAATTAACGCAAATGTTCTCAGTAATGAAATTCGACAAATTTTAAATCTCTAGTGCAATTTTAAAAAACGTTTAAATATTCTCCTGTTACAACACAGATAGTCTAACAGCATCTCTTTTACAATGAGCGGAAAAATAAATGAAAACTTCGTTATCTATTTGAAATTTCATGAATATAAGACATCTATAATATTTTTTTTTCATGTTATTTGCATTTTCCTGGGGCTAACACTGTTATAAAATATTCTACTTGAATAAGTTTTACAAGTTTTAATTTTTGTTAGCTTTATCTCATTCTATTTTTTCAGAAACATTTAAATATTTTCTTCTGATGTAGAAAATACAATGATATAAGTATTTCAAGTATTTAACAATAAATTTTACTCATAAGTATTTTAATTGTTAATAGATTTTTTAATGGATATTATCTTTTAAACCATTGATGATATAAACATACTTTAAAATTTACAGAAAATACTAATTAACTGTAGGTTTGTAGGTTTTTGGTACGGCATTTGTTTTCCAAGCGTCTGTATGCATAATAAAATGCTAAATATATATTTTTTAGTTTTTCCTATCAATTAGAAAAAACGAGTTTTTAAAATATAATAAATAAAAATTAAACTTCGTATTTTGATTTATCAATTGCCCTTTGTTAAACAAATGAAACATCTAAAAGCTGTACTTGATGTGTGTACTTTTATTAACTGGAATGGTGTTTCTATAATCAGCAGTTTAAGATATAATAAGCATTACAATTTATTTTGAAACACCCGGTACATGTTTATAAACATATATGTCATAATTTATCTAAGATTATCCATTTTGCAGATATAGCTTGCAATCAAAAGCTGTCAAGAAGTTAAAATACGTAGATTTTTCACAGATGATAAAGAAAGAAATGCAGCGAATTCAGTTGAGAGTTTCCCCAATTATACCACAATAAGAGAATCTAAACCAAAAGAACGAACGTTTAGCTACTGTGGAAAAAAAACATGATGTCATACGATTGTGTGTCACATGATATGCGACAAACACTGTCAACACACCGTTATTCATCTCCAAGAATCTGCAAAAAACGTGACTCAGAAAGATATGCAAGCTATTTTGCAATTGTGGACGCAAGAATAAAAACATGCGTTTAAGACTCCGCTGCACTGAAACTCCCCGATCGCGAAATCCCCTGTTAGCCTATGGGAAAACTTTCAAGCGCGATGACTTATTGCCTAATATAATTATTAAAATACCGTTATCACCATCAGAAAGTAGACGTTAGATGCCGATGATGTGCGTTTTTAAAAATTGTCACCATAAAATTTAAGTGCATAAAAAATCCCTATAAACTTTGAAATTTCCTTTTGATTAAATTTTATCATCTTCTTAAAATTGCTTAATATTTACGTAGACAATTTTTAAATATATATATGTTACCGTGAAAGACCGAAATCTGGAGAATGTCGACTTTCACCGACGAATGTCAACATTCACATAGTCGCTTGGTGTATGTTCGAAATATTTGCTAAATATCCTTATTTCTGACTTACACCGGAAAGTGTCGACATTCACCATGCACTAATGGTGAATGTTGAATATTTCGGAAATCTGCATTTACTTCTCCGTGTTAGGCGCGATCATTAATTTTATATCATAAAAACGTTTTAATCGTCTGTAATCCAAAGGTGTGCTGCACGCATATTCACAATACCTACTCGGTTCAGATTCGTCACTGGAATTTCTCAGTATATTTTTCTGGTATGAAATGTTAAATATTTTAAAACACTTAGTATTGGTATTATCTTCATGTAGTAATAAAAGTATACTAATCCTAATAATATTATACATGTGAAATTGTGAATATGTTTTGTTGAAGTCAGAATTAAAACGGATCAACAATTTTTTTAAAATTCATTATCCATTATATTATTTTTTTTTCCAATGTTTAAATTTTTCTTTAAGCTAATAAAATTCACATATTTTGTTTCTTTTTAATACATAAAATAATAAAAGTCATAAAAATAAACCTACTTTCAATAAAATGTATAGCAATAGAATATTCTTTTGCGTTTGTAATATTGCGACATTTCAAAGAAAAAAATATGAAAATTGGTTGGACATTAAAGAAGTAATATGTACTGCAATGCTAACCTCACTAAAAATGCACATGTTGCAAAAATCCACTAGTGATTGTGTTTATGGACTTTTTTATAACCACTATTTCTTTCTAATAGTAATATTCGTCTTAAAAATGACGAGATAAAAAAAATGCGACGATTACTATTTGGAAATAACGAATAAATAAATTCAAAAACACAATTAACCTGAAAACCCATATTAGTTATGTTGGTTATATTGTGGTAATATTTCATTCATCGCTGACAGATATACTGAGAAATACCAGTAACGAATCTGAACCGAGTAGGTATTGTGAATATGCCTGGCATAAACAATACCTATACCCTTCACTCTCAAAACAGAATCTCTCTCCTTCTACCCTACGCCGGTGTGTCACGTGACCAATGGCGCCAGCTCACTCTAAAGATAAGCTATCGAGACATCACACACCCCCACCCAAGATTGAAAATGCGGGGTGGGGGTGTGGGGGGGGGGTGTCAACTTTTTCGATCTGAAAACAAGTCTGGATACTTTTCATAATTCATTATTTAACAATAATACAAAAGATTAATACCAAATAATGGACATATACATGGAGAGTTACAAAATATGTACTTAATACATTTCGGATACACTGCCTGGAACTCTTCTTATCTACTAATACAAAAAAGAATTAATATTTAATAATACACAATAATAAATGCAATGAACAAATAAAACATGTATAAGAGGTAATATATAGCTGCAGGAACAATTTTTAATCACTGTTGAAAAGTCATAAAAAATGTCTATTTAAATAGTTTTGAAAGTTTTGAAAGTTTTTTCTTTTATGCTACAGTTTCTAACCGTGATAAAGCGTCTGCATTTATCAACTTGGCACCTGGTTGGTGCGAAATATCATACTTTTGCAGTGCTAATGCCCATCGCTGCAGTTTGGAAGATTGGGGGGAATTTTTGGTGATGAAAGTTAATGGATTGTGATCGGTGATAAGTTCCACAGGTGAAACAAAAATCCATGTTTTGAACTTTTTTAGACTCCAGATTACCGCATAGGCTACCCGTTCAATGGTAGGCCAAGCCTGTTGAATTTTGGTGAGCTTTTGACTGGCGTAGCTTACCGGATACAGTGCCCCGTCTTTTCGCTGTCATAAACATGAGCCAATACCGATTGTAGACGCATCGCACTTTATGACAAACGGTAATCCCATAACAGGGATGTCTAGACTAGACGCTTCGATTAGACCTCTTTTCAACTCATTAAATTCCCGGTCATGCTCTTCTAACCAACACAACTGCTCTCGACTGTTCTTTTTTGTCAGCTCAGTTAGGGGATATGCTACTTCAGAATATTTGAGTATATAGTCGCGATAATAGTTACAGAGTCCGAGGACACTTTTCAACTGTTTCTTCGTTTGAGGTACTGCTAAGTTTCGAATGGCCTCCACTTTTCTGGGGTCTGTCCGATGGCTGCCAGACCCGATGATATGCCCTAAGTACTTAATCTGAGATTTCGCGAATTCACATTTTTTCAAGCTGACTGGGAACCGTAACTGTGATAAATTATAAAATATCTTTTCTAGATGTATCAGGTGTTCAGGAAATGTTTCAGAAAAAACGGCGATATCATCGATATATTCTCTGGCGAACTCCTTATATTCAAACAGCACTTTATTCAACTCTCGTTGAAAAGTCGCTGCTGTATTCCTCAGCCCGAAGGCATTACTTTAAAGCGATACTGAACTCTCTGAGTTTTAAAACAAACTAAATTTTGACTCTCTTCTTCCAATTGTAGGGCCCAATACCCTTTCAATGAGTCTATTGTGGTTATTACATTGGCTCAGCTAATACTGAATAGCAGATCGGTGGCATTTTCCATCGGAAAATGATCAGTTTTCGTGACAGCGTTTAGTGCTCGAAAATCTACGCATAGGCACAAGGCCCTATACTTTTTCATCACGCACACTACTGGATGTGACGCCTCCGCCTCACTCTCTTCAATCAGACCTAATTCAACCAATTCTTCAATTTGTTTATCTACTTGCGGCTTCAGGGCCTCTGGGATTTGGTAAACATAGAGATTTTTCTTTTATGCGTCACTTAACCGCATTTTGTTCTCTCCTACTATGGCTATTTGCACTTTTCTAGAAAATAATTCTTTATATTTATACAATAAATCTAACATTTTCTAAATGACTTAAATCAACTCCATCTATGTTAAATAAGTTCTCTTTCGTACTGGGGGTGGGATGGACCTCCCCTAATTCTTCCTCATTTTCGAAGATTACCTCCACCGCCTGTACCCCAGGAGTAAATTTCCTAATCTTATTCACGTGGACATTTCTAACATTTTCGTTTATTAATTTTACCTTGTAAGAATCAGGGTTACAGCGTGCCACTACTTCGGCTGGTCCAGTCCACCTAGCGTAAAGTTTGTTCGTAGAGTCCGGAATTAATAGATATACCTGGTCCCCCGTCCTAAATTCCTTGTAAATCGCTCTTCAATCAGCGTACTTCGCATGCGAACTTTGCTTAACCTCGGATACTATTGCCGCTTGTTCAGCACCCCTTTCTAAATTAATTTTTAACTCTTGAAGGTATTCGGTCGCGCTTTCCTTCAGAATTATTGGTAGAGGGATTTCACCTGCCCATGTAGAATTTAATACCGTAATTGGCCCCCTGGCCTCCCTTCCATACATTAATTTGAATGGCGATACGCCCGTAGTAGTGTTCGGAATTTCTCTGTACGGAAATAATAAATAAGGAATGCTTATCCCAATTTTTAGGGTCGGTACGAATAATATGGTGTAACATGCGTTTCAACACCTTATTATATCGTTCAACTAATCCCGAGCTTTGTGGGTGCCCGGCTTTGCAAATCTAGGAGCCACCCCCAGCCTAGCATGAAACTCTTGTATTAACCCTGATACGAAATTTCTTCCCTAATCACTCGCTATTACGCGGGGTATTTCTGTTTGCATAAATATCTCTAACAATGCATCGCACGTAGCTTTAGCCGTAATTGTCCTAAACGGAATCGCCTCCGGCCACCTCGAGTATTGGTCTACCAAAGTAAGCTACGCGCTGAAGGAGGTTCAATTTTTCAAATTATGTCAATATTTACAACGTGGAACGGAAGTTCCGGTCTCAGTTGGCACAATGGGTATCTTATTGTTGGCCCTCTCACTGCTCCGTAGTGGGCAATCCTTACACGATACGCAATATTCGTCTACATCCCGTGACATACACGGCCAAAAAAAATGAATAACGAATTCTCTCTTTTGTTTTTGTCATGCCGTGATGATTAGCGAAAATCCATTCATGCGCAATTTTTGAAATTCCCCCTCCTAACCTTTGGTACCATTAATTGCATAACTTGATCTCCCGAAACTCTTTCCCTTTGATAAAGCAAATTACCTACCATAACAAACCCGGTTTTTTCTTTTTCTTCATCTTTGAAAGCTCCCTGTAAGGATTCACAACCCTTCTGTTGCGCCCTGTAAATACTCGCGTCTGACTGATGACCCACATTTAAATCTTCACTATTACTTTTCCTTTCAATACACCTAATCATTAATTCCCTTTCTGCAGTTTCATTTTGACTTAATAAACATAAATTCTCATCATTCATACTTTGTTATTTCATTTCACTGCCCCTGATTTTTTATACTTATTTTCCCCTTTTCGGACTGCATCTCATTCGTAGGCGCCGACACATCACATAATTATTTTCTACCTCTCCACTCTGCGCCGATTGTTATAACTCATAAATCGTTGGTGTGATAATACATGACCCATATAATTTATCTGTAGCAGCAAACAAAACATCTACACTGTTGTCTACACAATTCGACTCGCCGAATTCTAAAACTATGGGTAAAGTTACAAGGTCCGCGGTTATTTTTCTCCGAAAGCCGATATCAACTGAATATTTGAATTTTCGTTATTTCTAAATTAATCCAGTACTAGCTTGAATTAACTACTCGGATTCTGGCCTTCACTATTCCTTAACGAGCTCATCTTCCGCTCCCCTAACCACACATTATAGTATTGCAAAGACTGAGTATTATTTATTGCCTCATTTCCAGAACATAAAGGCGTCACTTTAACAACTAACTAATCATCATGTTTATTTTTCTCAATACAAGATTCCTTTTTTGATTTATTGCGAAAATTTTCAGTTTTATTTTTTCTTTATTATTCGAATAGAACCGCAAATGAATTATTTGTTTATACATCTTACAAATATCGTTACTTTTTCTATCAACATAAAGAACATTATTACTAGCGTGAGGTGGAATATACTTTCCATGATTTATACTTCCGGGTTCCTCATAATTACGAAAGGATTTGACCGGTCTGTCATACAATTCCGAAAAAGTTCTACCTTTTGAAGTAAGCCAATTATCGCATAATTCCGCGGTTTTTCGTGGTTTTAGTCAATCGTTAGCCAACTGCTTTAATTTAACATAACTCCGCGTTTCTGAATCTAGTGAACTTAAAAATCAATCAGTAACAATTAATTCATTAAGTGTATCAAAATCATTTACTTTCCTAAGCTCACAATAAAAATCCCAATTCGCTCGGATCCTGCTTGCTAATTGTAAATGATTTTCATTTTTCATTCTTTTAGCCATGTGGAAATTTTCGAGACAAGCTTCCAGGGTGGGTTGAAACTCTTTCAAAATTAAAGCCTTAACCTTCGGATAGTTTTTCATTTCATTCGTGTTTGCATAAACTAATAAATCTGCCGCGCGTTCGCCTACTAAATTTAGTAAAATTTCAACTTTTAACTCCTCCGCAATATTTTTCATTTCGAATGCCTTTTCGAGCGAAGTAAATATAAATTCCACGCGTCCGGCTAAGTTGGGACCGCCATGCTCAGAGTTTTAAAACTTTTAATTAGAGATTCTAAAGAATTAATATGGGATTTTTGTCCATCTCTCCTCCCGTGTCAGAATTTTTGTTATGAGTCTGAAGCTTCGCCATTTCTAACTCCGCTTTCTTAACTTCTAATTTCTTACGCTCTAACTCCAATGCAGTGTTTTGTTCATTTTTCTCATTTTCTTTTTCAATTCTAAGTATCTCTGCTTCACATTGTTCTCTTCCGATTCTATTGGACACTGTCGTGTTTCAAAATTCTTTTATAAATTCAATATCTTTACCATACTGATCAATACCCTCTATTAGTGTTTTTAAATCTATAATTCTGTGATCAGCCTCTACTTTTAGGCCTAACTCAGTTGCTACTACAACCAAATCTTCTTTCTCAGACATTTAATACTAAACATTTTTCTTTTTACTTTTAAACACTTTTATAATTTCTACACTTAACAAATACTAACTCTCATCTTAAATAAATAAATCTATATAATTTCATAATAATAAACCACATTCTTTTTTCTCATCTGTTTAAATCATCTATATAAATCTCATAATAATAAATTACATACATTTCTCTCATCTACTTAAATCATAGTTAAATATTTCTTTATCCACATTCTTCAAATAAAAATATAAAGAAACCTGCACCTTACTTCATATACAGCTCTGGGTCTCGCAAGATAGTGTGTGATAACTTTATCGACTTCTGTATATCCAGGCTACCAATTTTCGAACAGAACACTCCTTGTTATAACAAATAAATGTTTATTAGCACAAAACAGTACGTAGACATTACGATGATCAAGTAACTATAAATTTCAGCTTGGTGCACAACACCTTTATATTATTCTTACGCACATAATACTCCTTCACTATACTATTAAATTTCTTCACTTTCTCATGCCCGTAGCACCCCGAAAGATTTTTATAACCAAATTTTGTTTGTTTACAAAAACCCGCCGAGCACACAGGCTGGCATAAAAGTACCTCTACCCTTCACTCTCAAAACAGAATCCCCCCCCCCTTTTACCCTACGCCGGCGTGTCACGAGACCAATGGCGCCAGCTCAGGCTAATGAAATGCTATCCAGACATCACATGCTTCATTACAAAAACTTACATTTTAGTGAATATGGGCATTTTATCGAAAAAAAGACTAAAAAAGCATTTTATCCACTCAAGCATTTTCGATATTACATACATTAACAACTAAATATACCAGTTATTCTACAGAAAGGAATAAACTTTATGTATACATCGTCCTAGGTGTGTACAAGCATGGCCGTATTCTGACCACATGCAACATGAAAAGACTTTCACCATTATTTCAGATTAGTATTTTTTTCCTTATCAAATACACGATTAATAAGGCAAAAATAGCTATTCTAAAATACTGGCAGAATATTGTACATATTGCAAGATTTCAGTATATGACTCCCCGTGCAAAATATGAGTCTACTAATGATGAATGGCTGAAAGTTTCAGCCCAGGATACCAAGAGTTCGTTACACCAGAAAATAACAAAATATGAAATTCGTGGCTTTTTTATAGGAAAGATACTGTAAATATATACGGGCAAAAACTAGTGAAATTCTTAAATAAAAAAATATTTATTTTTGAGTTTCGTAGTTATCAGTGAAAAGATTTCCTTTTTATCAGGCTGCTTAATTCTGCCAATATGATAATTAAAGAGACATAAGTACAGTAAACTCTTGTTTTTACGAACCTCTTTTTCACGAACACTTGCGATTTTACGAACTATAGAGTGGTCCCGAATACGCTCCCATAGGAACAATGTAATTTTTCGTTCCCATTTACGAATTACAGATTATGAAAATCTCTTTTTTGCGAACTCAGTTTTCGTACTTCTGAAAAAAAAAATTAAAGTATTGAAATACACTGCCAATGTCAGTTAAACTCTATACATGTACAATGAGACATCGGGTGCATTCCAAGTATGTGTTGTTTTCCCCAATCTCTTTCGGAGGTAGGGGGAATAGCAACAATTTCAAGAAGTGGTTGACAGGACTAAGGCACTTTTTTGATGGGAACAATTACTCACAGTTACTGTGAAAGGTAAAAGTAGTAAAGGTTTCCATAGATATAATGGAAACATATATTTTCCAAAATGTGATAAAAAAATAAGTGTTTATTTCAATTCCTAATTTTTTATCTATGTTTTAATCTATGTATTTTCATCTACTAAGTAATAATACAGTCTGTTTTTCATATGTAACATTTTCAAAACATGGTAACGTATAACCCTGTGTACTAAAATTATTTTTTGTGCATAAATTTGCATTTATTTCTTGTATATTTAAAAATGCATGTGTAACATTATTAAATAATAAATAATCTTGAAATAATGCTTCATCTATGAAGAGGGTGCAGTTTGATAAAAATAGACATAAATAATGTACGTAATATCATTTTTTGAGTTTTTCTATTTTACGAACTTTCTATTTTACTAACTATAAGGGTGTTCCGTACGAGTTCGTAAAAGCGAGCGCCGACTGTATTATAAAAGAAAGCCCATTTTATTACTTTAATTAGGCAACGTCAAGATTGTAAGTAACCAAGAGAAATTAAATGCACCATTTAGTTAGTAATTAGGAAAGTGGCTGTCACATGCATCTAACTAAGAGGTATTTCTTCCTTTCTAACAGATGACCTGGCCCCTACCTGCTGGGTTACCCCAGCTGAGCAGATTTGATACCTGATATCGGGGCGGGTGACCGGCTTATCACCGCGTATCCGCAATACGTTTGACGGGCGCCTAGATCCTCTTTTATCAGCAGCGCCTATTGCTTAGTTTTGTACTTTTTTTATGCCAGTTACTTAAGTTTTATATATTGTTTGATACCTGCACTGCTCATTGATACTAAAGTTGATCTCGTAATTTAGAGCCCTAATCAGATGACGAGACCTTCACCTAACAAGACACCTCCAGAGATATAATTCAGAAGTAACTTGGAGGACTTTACACAGACGACGGTTTTGACATGCACCAGGCGTCATTAGCGTACATGGCGAATATTAGCCGGCAGTAAGCCTCGTTCCCGAGACCTTTCATCTACGACTTCGATGCTGTGCCATCTGGCTACCGCTGCCCGATTTGAATGGAATAGCCTAGCCTGGAGTTATTGAAGCCTAATTTATTGGTGAACTACTCCGTCACTGGGCATAGCATAGGAATATGCCATTTAACAAACAAAAAAGTCAGATTCTAAAACTTTATAATTTTGCCAGTCAGATTACACCAAAATAATTGCTTTTCCGATAAAATTACATTTCAGATACATTCTATGAAATCAGGAATGACAATTTTGGCAAATAAAGATGACCAACCAATAAATTTTGTTTCTAAATGATGCACCTCGTGTATGGGATAGTATGAATTAAATTTTGCGATGCATGTCTCACAGCTCAAAAAATCATTAGAAAAAGTAGGTGTTTCAATTATCTTAAAATTCCTTAATAGATATTTTCATAATTTGTATTTAAAATGATATATTTTGAGAATGTGTATTGATATTTATCAATCATGCTGTCTCATACATGTTTTTAACTCAATTGATATTATTATTATTATTATTATTATTATTATTATTATTATTATCCTAATTTAATTAACAAATGTTTAGAGTATTTTCTTTAGATCTTATACTACAAATTTTAATAACTTGAAAAGCAATTAGTAAAAGTTCATGTGGTATTGTTTTTTGTGACACTCCAATGCGATTTAAATTAACGAAGAATTGTATATCCTTACCAACTGCTGTCACCGGGAGCAATATTAATAAAATGGAATACTGTGATATATTCAGGGTTATTGTGTGTAAAAAAAACTGGAATGTTATTTGAAATGCAATTAACATATTTCTGATTTCAGAAAATTTTCACAAATTTTGTTGCTAAGGGACTATTTATCCAATTTAAAAATTACAAAATGTTATCTATGATTTAAACTCATTCTTCATGTTTCGATGATACAAGAAAAATAGAAAAACAAGAGCTTGTTAACAATGATCCAGTTTCCGAAAATAAAAATCAAATACTTTTTCAGCGAAAGAAAAAAAATCAAGAAGATCATTAAAACAGGAGAATATTTTTTTTTTAATCTGACAAATTCAACAGCTAAATGTTTTTATTATTGGAAATGGATTTGAGCTTCCAGAAAAAGTGATATTGGGAAGTGTACAAAATTATATAATTTTACACTATTGCACTGGTAAATATAAAACGCATATTTTCCTATCTAAAACACCCGTTAATGGTTGTTGAATATAAAATTTTATTACGTGTCACTTCGAAAACTATGCCTGTATATATTATCACTAATATTATTCCCGATGAAATAGAATATGATATGCGCTCGCCTGTATATGTATCCATTATCATTTATTATTATGAAATTACGGCGAGTTTAACTTACACATTTATACATACTAAAACTATATAACAATCTATGGCAATAAGTCATAGATGAATGTTTATAAATGCATATTCGTTGTGCAATTACTTTAAATAATTTTAGTACATATTCCATGATTTGTATGAAGTATAATAATACGGATTATAGTAATCACGCGTGGTGCATATCTTATAGGACTTATAGAACTAATAGGTTGAAAATATTCAATTTTCTTTCAAAATTCATAAATCTAATTTTTGGTTAGTATTTGAGATTAAATTTATATTTTTCTATAAGCTGACTTTAACATTCGATCTGTATCAGTCTGCCTGTAACTGTATACACTGTAAAAAAAGACAAATGTTTCTTAACCTATAAAAACATAATATAACAACGAACTAAAATCTGCAATAACCTCTTTCGATTTCCTTTATTCCCAAAAGCTTTTTCATTAGAAACATCAGAAAACAGTGTCTTTTTTTTCAGATTTAAAGAAGCATTATAAAAACAAATTTGTTTTGCATCCTCTGAATTTCGGTAACGCTTCCAAATAGTTTTTTATAGCGTATTAATTAGTCTCCTCAACTTCATTATAGATTTTTCGGATACTATCCATTTTTAAGTAAACGTTTTCATATTCAACAAACATATTAGACAAACAAACACGATACATTATTAACATTAAGAATAACATTAACACCTCTACCCATGGTAGCACTGTTGCTACTACCAGTGCTTTCAATTTAGTGGAATTTTTAATTTAGATATTCCAAATTTATAGCCGAAATTTAAAATAGCAATTATTCAATTTATTTAATAACAGGCATTCCATCATTAAATATAGTGAAATTTACTATTGAAATTTTCTGATATGAATTCAGATACTATGAATTACAGAATTTCTGGAACGTATTCTACATGGGAATTATAGAGTTAAAAGTAATAGAATTTGGATTTGTATATTGCATATTTATTGAGCATATTTTAAGTTCTTTTTAGCCCCCGATATGCTATATCTTTCTTCCAGCTATCAAATGTCGTCTCCAAAAAATAGCGTTCCGTTGTATGAGCCAACCGTAAAACAAATCAGATGCATCATTGTATCGTTAAATACTCTACTGAGAATTTTTTAACTTCTAAGGATTGCACATTTTCAGTTTTTATAACGTCGTATTGGAAAAAAGTACTTTTAAATGCAATTTGTTTGAAAACTGCATCGCCATTTATTTTTGAGATATTAATTTTTTATTTATTTATTTATTTATTTATTTATTTTTTGTAGTTTTTAGCGCCTTTTGATTTTTATTGACAATTTAAGCACTCCATTTCTATAGAAAACAAAGGAAAAATATTTGGAAAATAGTAATTATATCTTTTTGTTGCCATTTTCCCATAACAACCGAAAACAAATTGTAATTAAAATAGTGCTATTTTGAAAAAAAAATAAAATTAATGATTTCTGATAAAACATGGAGGTATTATAAACTATATTTAATTTTTTGTATCTGTATTTATATTACAAACAAATGAAGGCATATGAATCCTTAGACAGCCGAATTTTTTTTTGTCGACATCGTTCATATATGACGACATCTCGCTCGTGGATTTGTGTATTATTTAGCGATAGTGACGCCACATGCATACTTTACAGCAGATGTTGTTCAAGACTAGATCGTAAATGAGGAATTTTTCTTCCAGATGCCAATGACGTCATTTTATATTAAATAAAAGGGTGTGTTTTAAGTGTTAAAATTGAAATATTTTTTGCACTAACTATATTTATATACATATTTTTTTTTTCATCGGGTGCAACACTAAATTCTGAAAAATCAGAATTCCTGTTTTCTAGTAATGCATATTTCTTGATTTTTTATTACGCGTATAAAACGGACTTTAGAATTATATACGGGTATAAGTGAACATAAAATTCTTACCATAGCTTACCATAACCCTTAGAAAAATATTCAATTTGTTTTCAGAATTTTTAAATCTATTTTCAAGTTATTCTTGCAGTTTAAAAGTTCATTTCTGTATAAACTGTAGTCTTCGTAGAACTGTAGTTCAGAGACATGATTCAGAAAGCTTGCTTGAGTGTTTTAGGCCTATGTTTCAAAAGCAAAAATGTTTTTAATTGATGCGCATGTTATTAAATTCTAAACATAATAATGTTACGAAAGCATACAATTCAATTCTAATTTCATTCTGGTTTTTGGCTTATAACCAAATAACAATCCATTCAAAAATTGTCATGAATAAAATGAAAAAAACGAATTCAGTTATGCAATTCAGCATTTTAAGTTACAATTCGCACAGAAATATTTATTCACTATTGTTCCAAAATTTTTGGAGCTGTATACCATTCAAAATGATTGAATAGGCGAATAACGTATGACTTTGATATATTGGTTCTGAATTTCGAGAATATCAAAGGACCATAACAATTTATTCCTATTCAAGTTATTCACACCTTCCTAGTCTTTAAAGCATTCTGCCTCAAATAATGAATAAAGAAGGGAATTTAATTTCCATCTCTTTTGTCTATTCAATTTAATCTGGATGTTTGCACGGTTTATATTCAAAGAAGCACATATTTATTCAAGCTATTTTATACACATAAATAATTTGAAATTCTTAAGGCAAGGCTTTATTCAGTGTGCAATCTTATGGGAAATATGCGAGACCCCTTGCCTCGGAACTACTTGACCGATTTTGATGTAATTTGGAATCAATATTCACTGGATTATGCTCAGGACTTATGGCAAACAGCTTTTTCTGCGACTAAAACCTTTTATTTTACAGCAATAGCAATTTTTCAGAAAAAAATGTGAAACTAATTAAAATTATTTAAAACTGTCTGCCACAGATGATCCTATGTTTGTACTCTACCACTAATTTTTTTTTTTTTTTTTTATCGAAATAACCTGAGTACTTTAGGAGTTAACACGTTCACTGCCACCGACGCGCTAGCGCGTCCGACCAGCACCTCTTCGTATGCCAGCAACGCTCTGGATCATTGATCGATATGATAAGTTATATCCTCTGTTTTTAGTGTGGCTTTGGACATTGAACGGAGAGGTTGTTTATGCACGTTAGAGAAGCATAAATAGGAAAATAATATGTTTTTTCGTTTAGCTGATAAAATATAAGGAACATTTAACCATTAAAACACTGTTTTGTAATCCGACTTCTGAGGATGGAAATATAATTTTTAGTGGCAGAGAATGTGTGAATGGGGTTTATTGCTGAAAAGTACAGTTTTTCAGAGAGCTAAAATACTTAGGCACTTCTAACACAGTTCTTGCACAGTTATATCAAACACATGAATTAAAGTATGTCTAATACACTTCGATGAAATTTTGTTACATATAATAAATGAATATAAAAAGTTAGAGGAAAATTATTGTGAGTGGGCGTGGCATCTCAGTCGTGTCTTCCCTTAATGTGGATGGTTGCACGGTTTATATTCAAAAAAGCTATTTTTTTACATATAAATAATTTGAAATTCTTAAGGGGACAAAGGACCTTTAAACTCATAACCAAACTTTTGTTATTGCACCTTAAATACTAATCAAGGGAATCAATTCTATATGAATTATGGCATATCCCATATCTACTGTGAGCGGTCTGACAGACCGCTCCAGATTTTCTCGCATTCATTTCCAACCTCTCAGAATAGATAATGATCCTCACCCTCACCTCTACCTTCCTGAAACGGCCCCCAAGGTCACATTTAGCTTGTCATTCTTCCAGCTGCTTTTGTTATTATTTTTTTTATTTTTACTCTTTTTATTGCGAAAGCAGTCTGTCAGACCGCTCACGATAGTTGTGATTCTGTTTTTGTCCGAGAAGGAACTTTTTATTTTGTGGATAATTTTGTACTTTTTTTCATAATAATATGAAAAAATCAAATCTAGTTATTCGAGAAAACGTCCAGTGTATCTCAAACAAACTAAAATTGAGAGGCATGTAAAAAATTAGTCGGATATAGAAAATTCAGATTCTGAATATTTTGAAAAAAAAAATTATTGAAAGTGATCAAGATTCCCGTTCGCAATTATCACTAGACGATGAAGGAAATATTTCAATTAACAAAGAGTATTTTTATAGAAAAAATAATTTTGTATGGACACAAATAAATACAAAAAATAATTTTATTTGTAAATATGTAAACCAAACTGACATAAAAAATATTGTGGATTTTAATTAATATGGAGTGAGGTTGGGACATATTGAAAGTTCTTGATGACGCTTAAAATATTCAGGAAGCTTCCTTATTTTTCTCCAAATTTTTCTTTGTGATTTCTAGTGTGATAAATACATGCCATATTTTATATACTGCGACCATTAATAGTATTTAAGCTGCAATTAAAAAAAATGAGTTTCAAGGTCCTTTCTCGCCTTATGAAAGCTTTTAATTAAAACACTTTTTCTAAAAAAATTACACACAGATATTATTTCTCTAAGCAACTTTACCTTTTTGATATTATTTTTCACGGTTTTTCTGTTTTTTTCCTAAGTTTTCTTAAATAATCAAGTAAGATTTTTTTTTCCTTTCTTTACATTATTAGTTAAATGAAATTGTCCAGAGTGTAAATTTGTATACAGTGTTTTTATATTAATAAGTATTTTGCTGATATTTAAAAGAAACGTAGAAATATATTTATATTATAAACTAGGGGGCTCTGCCCCCTGTAAGCTACGCTCGCCAACCGCCGTTTAGACACTGCAGAATCTAAAAGCACGCTAATCTGATCGGTTTTAAAAAGATTAGAAAAGAGGAATTATACTGAAAAAACTTGTAGCGATCTCCCTGTAAACGGATTTCCATTCAATTTCCTTCGATGGCAAAAATTTAAGGGAGAATCGGTTGCTGTTAAGACATGGAATGTTTGTTTTCATGTTTGGTTGAAGGAGATCAGTTAAATATTTGAAAAGAAGCTAAAATAAACTGAATTAAGTAAACAGAGTCTTTTCCTACCGGTATTTTTTAACAGCGTTATAAAACGATTGACATAATGCAATTTACTAAAATTACTAAAATTTACTGCTTTAACGCCTTCAAGGGCGGTGGTTCATTTTTGGATTTCATGACAAAATTTTCAAGACATAACTTTCAATATTATCCTGCTCTTAACATGTACTCATTTAATAGTAATTTTAAAGTTTTTTTTTCTGTTTTTAATAGTAACGTTTAGATAAATTTTCAATCGTTAGGAAATATTATTCTTTGCGCTTTTTTTAGAATTGAAAACAACATCTATAATAATAGCCTAAGTTATGTGACTATAGTCAACAGTTCCGGGCGGATCCCTTCGCTTTTTATGTTCCAGGAGGCCATTTTGGTGCTTTAATGTTAACCAGCCACAGAAGTAATAAGTCGCCAAATATTATTCTATCGCCATCATTTCACCTATATTATAATAGACCAAGTCATGTAACTGCCATAAACAATTACGGGCCGATCCCTTCGCTTTTCATATGAAAGGTTTTCATTTTGATTAAAGAATCAAAATTATTTTTTCGAATAAAACTACATAAAAGTTGCCACTTTCGCAAAGAATTCGTGGTGCTTTTATGTTAGCCGGGTGCAAATCTCGCCAAAAGCTTTTTTTTTAACTCGCCAGTTAGAATTTTTTTTTTATTTTTCGAGTGGTAAATTAAAACGGTGCTACTTGGTTATCCCATTGACCAAAAATCTGTCGCCAAACTATAAGATTAAATGCCAATAATAGTTGATCGTAAATGTCACATTCACTTGACTTAAGGAAGTTACACGTGTGTACGCCATCAAGTGATTTTTATTTCGACGTTTTATTTGTATTTTTATTAATGTTATACTAATTTCTTTGTTCTTTCGTTATTTAAAATAAAAAATTATGTCAATTTGTATAATTTGGCGAAATTGGTCGACGGGAGAAGTCGTACCATTAAAACATTGCTTTGAAGTTTAAATTAAATGTCATGATTTGTTGCATCACGCATCAAGTCTGGCGTGATTTTTTTTTTTTTTTTTTTTTTTTTTTTTTTATTGGCGAAAATCTTGTTTTCGAAAATCAGTGACATATGTATTTTTAAATTATGTTCTATTATTTCTAAAATGAAATAACAATAAATAAAAAAAATTTAATTAATAACTATAGAGCAAAACAATTTATAACATTTTTTGTAAATAAAAAGAAAAATAAATTCAAATAAACATTTATTAATAAATAAGCAACAATAGCCGGGTTACCATGTCAGGCAAAATAACGCCATTTTGGCGTCAATTATGTACCCCGTTACATATATGATATGTGTATCTAATATTTTTCTTTTCGTTTCTTTAAAAAAAAAAAAAAGGAAAGAAATGAGAGCCATTTATTTTAAATGTTTCAGTTTTAAATGAAAGTTTTGTATTAAATAAAATGATAATGAAATACAAATTGAATTATGAATAAAAGTAACATGATATATTTCTTAGCATACATTTAAGGGAGGCCAAACTGGTGGCCAAATTAGTTTAAAATAATAACCTTTTCTAAAATATGAAAAAAAAAATCTGTTATGGTTAAAGTTTGAGTTACCATCATTAGAGAAATGTATTTAAAATTTAAAAAAAATTAATATTTCGAAAATTAATTCGAATTTAAAAATTCTAATACAAGTTTTGATATCTGCGGATCAGTCAGGATTTTTGGTTTTAATTACATCGCAAAATGTTCCATATTATAGGAGAAATCGCTGTGAAACATAATCAGTTGTTTATTCAGTCGTTTCATAAAATCGTTACATAAATTCGTTTCATTTCAGCCGTTTCATATACCCGTTTCATAAATTCGTTTCATTAGGATTTTATATATGTAGGGTAGAAATATCCCTACCGGTTCGGCATAGAGGCATTGGTAGATTTTGAATTTAAGTACTAATTTCATCAACAAAAACCAAATCAAGATTAGAGATAAACCCTGTTTAACAATTTTATCAGTCCGCTTTTGACGAATTTTTAACTTAATTTTTCTCTAAGAGTTGGTTTTATGAAAATCATTTTAATGCGATTTTTTTTCTTCTACAGAATCCCACCCCCACTCTTTTTTCTATTATTTTTTTTATCATTATTTAACTATTTGTATTTAATTTTACTTTTTTACTGTAAGACTTGGATCTATAAAAAAAAAAAGCGTATCAATATAAAAGTTCTAGATAATATTAAGAAGATTTATCTTAAGTTTAAGCGGATTTGATATATTGTGAATTGACGAAGTAATGAAATTTTTTCTTTATCAACCACCCCTTTTTTGCGGTAAGAGTTGATCCTATCAAAAACTTGTTAATGCAAAAGTTGTAAATAATATTAAAAATATTTTTAATAAATTTAAGTGGGTTTGATTTCTTAAGAATGGACGAAGTTGTATGAATTTTTTTTATCTTAAAGCCCTACTTTTTGCTTCCCTTGAGGAGGTTTTTAATGATAGAAAAAATCTGTTATCTATAAATTTCTGGCGCTTTTCCTAGAAGTAATAAAAGTTTTAAACTGATTTGATATGTATTATATTTAAGAAGTTATGGGGTTTTATCTGTTTTCACAAAAACCCTCTCCATTTCCACCCCTTTAGTCCGATTTTGCCCAAAATTTCAGAAATTCCAACATATGGGAGAATGTAATGGTAATGTATTTCTTACTAAATATACCTAAAAGTAGATCATTGAGCCGCATTATCTTATATCCTGTGGAATAATTTGGGGAAACAAATATCATTAAACAAAAGATTCAAAACGTTTTTTATTTAAATTAAGCCTTTTTTTTTTAATGGTAGGCATTTGTACAGTTTTTATATGCGCAGAAAATAACTCAAAATATATTTTAAGGCCTTCTCTGCATATTTTGTATCAAAATATGTGTCAAGGATATTTCGATTTTGATTATTTTTATAAAATGCATATTTTGGGACATTTTTATGACTTCCACTCTTCACAGAAAGTAATTGTAATAAAAATGACGTATTCATAATATTAAATTCTAAACGTATAACAATAATAATAAGTAAAATGATCGTGCCAGAATAAATATGATCGTAATGCAACTGCAGTCAAATTTCGCTTCGATTTTGCTTTTCATTAAGTAACGTGTTCTATTCAAAAGTTTTGGTATGTAAATACACAAAGATAGTTTCATCGAGACTATTCAACATTATAATCTTCAGTAAAAATTGGCATAGAAATATTCATTCACTATTATTCCACAATCGCTGGAACTTCATAACATTCGCATTAAATAGATAAGGTATTTCTAACATACATTAGTTCTGAAATTCTAGGATATCAGGCAACCATAATAATTTATCCTTATTCAAATTATTTACGCTTTACTAGATCTAACACTTTAATAAAATATTTTGCCTGAAATAACGAATGAACAATCAATATTAACTTCCGTTTCCTTTATTTATTCGATTTGGTGCGGATTTTTGGACGATTTATTAACTAAAAAACTCAGTTACGCACATAATTTTTCACGCAACTTTGTAAAACATAAAAAAAGATTCACGGCGATATTTTTGGCTTGCAATTTTTACGTGTAATAACACTATTAATGTTTAATTCATGGCGTACGTAATGTAGGATCAACTCCGTGCGATTTTTTATGTCTTAAATTTTAGTCTTCAAAAAAATCGTTTTCCAAATGGTCGTTGTAATTTGTTAAATTGCTATTTTTTAATATTAACGATGAAAGGCCATGCTTAAGCCTTCAAATTGGATGCCGATCTACCCGGAATATCTACGCAGATTTTCATTGGTCCATTTCCAAATCAAAACTTTTTTTTTTTTTTTTTTTTTTTTTTTTTTTTTGTAATTTTTTTTTTCAGATTATAGTGATTCGATACTTTTCACCAATAGAATAGATTGATAGAGATAACTAGAGCTTTTAAATTTTGGATAAGGTGAGTTTTGAAACTCACGTCCTCATGTTAATTAAAGGTAAAGGTGTACTTAGCAATTTTGGCCTTAGCAATTTAGAATACATATTCCTAATAAAGTTACTTTAGAGTGTCTTCTGTTAGGAACTCTCCTGGCCAAAACTTAACACTGACAAGAGTATGATTTAATATTCTAAAGATATTGTAAAAATGTGCGTGCGTATTACATTCAACAACATTTAAAATGTTAATGCTGATACAACATATTTTATTCTGATCTGAACCCTTAATGTCGCCTTATTTAATACAAATACCTTGTTAGAATACCAATCAATAATAACATTAACATTAAACTCTAAGTTATTGCGTTTATCTTACATGGTAATCCATACCGTATTTGCAAGTAAAATTTTTATATCAAGATAATTTGTGGCCAAATTATTATCAGCCGTTCCTTTTAAAACTAAATATCTGTATAGATGTTTAAAAAAAATTAAATACCCATCAAAATTTAAATCAAGGAAATAATTTATCTATCTTCAGGCTTGGAAATAAAGAAACGTATAAATTTTCGTTGAAAAAGAAATTTAAAATAGATATTTTAGGGCTTCTTCAATTTTTTCCCTTTGAAGATATATATATGTGCATATATATATATATATATATATATAATATGTAATCTTTTTATATGATTATTACAGCAAGAACATACTATGTTTTAATGCTTTAAAACAAAACAAAACAAAGTTTCAAACAAAACAAAGTTTCCATGAATATTCAGCGAGAAATATTTTGCCATTCTTTATTTTAATAGCTGTTTATTAAATTTATTGGAGTATAAAATGACACATAGTGGCATACACAAAAAAATGCACTATAGAAGTATCAACAAACTAGAGTTTCATGCTATATTTTATCAATTTGAAATCTGAGACGGTGAAAACACTTTTTCATGGTTTTAATTTTATCTGGCATTGCAAATTAATATAATAATCTTTCATTATTTGTTAATTATCTATATTATAAAGGACAAACATATCTGTGCGTAACGCATACGTCATTTTGCGAATGACAACACTTTGAAATTTGAAATAAAATTTCGGTTTTGAGAATATTAATGAATATTTTGGTTGTTTTAAATAAACATACAACCTATGTATATAATTTAAAAAATAATCATAAAATCCTATTAATTTTATTCGGCTGAGTGAGTTAAGCAAACGAATATCTTCAAAAATTAAAATTAAATTTGAACTAAGCCGTTTTTTTATGTGGATAAAATTTATATTTGCAAAGAAAAAAAAAGAGCTTAATATGTGAATATGTTAGGACGTTTTTCTTTTCTAAGATATATTTTTAAATTAGCGCATTCATTATTAAAACAAATTCAGAAAGTTCAGCTTCTGGAACCACAGTGTATTCCTCGATTGAAATAAATATTTACTTTTATTCTATAACTATTGGAACTGTATATAATTCACAATGAATAAATAGAGAAATAAAATATTACTTCACTGCATCATTTTGAATTTGTAGAATATCATGTGAATATAACATTTATTCTGATTCAAGGTATTCACACTTTTCTATTCCAAAATTTTAAGAAATTATTTGGTTAAATTAAGGAATAAAAAATGAGGTTTCATTTTCGTTTATTTTATCTATTAAATTTAATCAAGAGGTTTCAGCAGTTTATACTCAAGACACTTTTTTTTATAATTAAATTGAAATTCTTAAGTTAATTTTGAGCATTCATATGCATACACATTTTCCAAATAAACACTATAGTGTAAAGTTACGTTTTATTTTATTTTATTTTTAAATATTTGTTTTAAAAATTTTGATGAATATTCATTGATGAATTTTTTGTCATTCATTATTGCATTATTTTTTTAAATGGAGATAAATGAAGTTAAAATAGACACATATCTGTAAATTATTTTGATATTTGTATGAGGCTTTCAGTGATTGTTCTTTATCTTGTGCATTTATGATATTCAATTTTTTAGTAATTTTTTAACTGAACATAGAAGTATAGAATATTATATGAATAAAATATAGATCATATAATCGTATTGGCTTTAATTCTGCTGAGTAACTGTTGGAAAAATGTATTTCCAAAGAAATAATTAAAAAGGAAATTTGATATAAGCCCTTTTTTAATGCGGGAGTAGTACAGCGTATATTTCCACAGAAAAAAAATATATTTATATATACATTATGTTATTTTCAGTCTATCCCTTCAAAGAGAAAGAATATTTTTAAATTAAAATATTTATATTATGAAACTCTAAACATATAGGAATTGCTGAGAGTATGTCATTGCAGTGTTGTAGTTTTATTTTGAGTTATTAAACATCATTAAAAAACACTTCATTCAAAAATTGTCACACATAACGGATACAAATTAAATGCTATTAATTCAACACAAAAATAACTAATAACAGAACAGAAATATTTATTCACTTCCATTCCGCAATTGCTGTAATTTCATATCATTCACAATGAATGGATAAAGTATTTCTTACATATATCAATTTTGAATGTCTTTAACATCGGACAAACATAATAACTTATTAAAGTTTCCCACACATTCCTAGACCTAAACTGTAAGGAAAATAATTTGCGTGAAATACAGAAGAGAAGCTTTCGTGTCCTTTAGCGGTACTCGAATTTCTTTTTAAATTACTTTTGAATTAAAATATTTTCTTGCTTAAAATGTGTAGTAATTTTAATATATGTGTGTATGTATATATATATATATATACAGGGTGATTCATAAATATCGAAACAATAGGCTATCTCCTTAAATATTGCCCCTAGGTACATACTTCCAATTGCAAAGTTTCATAAAAAACGTGCAAAATTTAATGAGATAAGTTTCAACTCCATGGGGGGGTCTATATGAGAAAATACGAAAATTAAATTTTTATACGGCCCCCGTAGAGTAAAATTCCCAGTTAGGAAACTTTTCCTTATCCATTACTGAATTAAACACAAAAAAAATCATTTCGATATCTTCAAAATTCGCAGAGATATCAAAATCCAAAATTCGTGACTTACACCATTTATCCATACCTCTGAGCGACGAGTTTTTGACTAATTTCGAATGCAAGATAGGGATTATCCACAAATTGTACATTATTAAAAGTCGATATAAGACCTCTCCTTTGGGCATAAAATAGGCAGCGTACAGATTTTACGTTAAACTGTTTTTCAAAGTATGTTGGTGATCTGCGCGGGTCGAAATATCTAGGTCCGGTCCCGAACCGACCCATAGAAAAAAAAGTTCGGCCCTGCTTGGAAAAAGTTCAAATCGTAGCTTGACCCGGCCTGAATGAATTTCTAGATAGTTTTTTACATCGATGTGTGGTTAAAAGTAGTTTCGTATGGAGGAGTTCTGACCAAAAATATTTATTATAGCTTTTCTTTTTTCATGTTTATAATTATTATTTTTAAAGAAGCGCCAAAAGCTGTGATTATTTGTTTTATTAATGAATCTCTATGTATATGTAAATGATTCACTTCTCCTTTAATATCGTTAGTCCATATTCCATGTGATAGAGACAATGAAAAATGCTATTAAGTAAAATTTTTTAAGACGGAATCACCTAGGAAAGAAAAGAAAGCTTTATAGACAAGTTGCCTTCTTAGGAGTTGTAAATGTAGTCTATTTTTTCTCAGGCATTATTATATTCTTTTTCCATGGATCAATAGATTTTACCGTTTAAGAAAGGGTTCTGTTATAAGCAGATTTTTTTCGCTAGTTTTACTGTATTTTAATTTTTTTGCCTTAAAATCTACTATCCTTTAAAAATATGAATATTAAAGTTTTATTGTAAAATAATGGCCATTTAAAAATATATGCATTTGTTGTAAAACTTTTTGGGATGAGCCAAATTTTAGTTATTTTTCCACGGATTAGGTCTGTCAGAGATAATGATTTTAATAAGGGTTGTCTCGAGACCGGGACTGAAAATTTCGCCCAGGGGAGACCTAGGAATCAAGAAGCCAGTCCCGGTTCGGTATAACCAATGGCCGAGAGGTTCAGCTCTCAAAGCTGGTAGACGGGAGGTGCTGGATTCGAAACCAATCGCGTCCTTCGTTCCAATCGTTCGGAGTTTTCAGTAGTTTTCTTCGAACCTTGGATATCCTTGAGTAAATACGGGTTAGGTTCCCTTACAAAGACCTCCACGGAAGGCCGCCCCCCCCTTCGGGCTCATATCCCTCGTGTAGATAATTGGCCGTCATAAATCACACCAACCTGGTTCGGTATGAAAAAGTACGTCAGGCCCGGGCTGGCCGAGTCTTCAGAAAAATATCGCCAATCCCGGGTCTGGCCCGGCCCGGCCCCAGAATAAAGACTTTCTTAACGGCCTCGCCGGGATGATAAAAAGCATGAATTTGTGAAGGCTACAATTATGAAAAAAGCTTAAACGGCATATTAGAAAAAGCATTTTTTCAAATTACACATTTAACATTTATTTATGGACATTTAAATAGTACATAAAGGAGTTGGAAACGGCAAAAGCGAAACTGAATCGGAAGTTTAAACTTCAGAAAGAAGTTACTTTTTCACCTGCAATTTTTTAAAAAGCATTTAAACATTTTATTAGGAGCCAATCAATGTTTAAAACTTTAAATGCGTTTTTCTGCATGATTTTTTCTCCCTTTTTTACCATTTTTTGTCTTTAAATTATTCTTTATTTTACTTTAATTTTGTTTTGGCAAATTTGAAAAAAAATATACTTTTGAAAATATTATATTTTTAAAAAATAAGTTACATCGTTTTTTAAATAAATATTTTTAATATTTTTAAAATTAATATTTAAAAAACATCTTGAAACAAAACTAAAATTATACTTTTCTCTTTAATTAAATGAAAAAAATTGAAATCCGATGAATAATGTTTCGAGTTAAAGATTTTAAATTAAATCCGCTTAAAAAAAATCCTAATCATTAAAATTTTTAAAAAACTTTATGAGAAATATTAGGATGCGATTTTGTTTGCAAATTATATGGTTAACCATCACAAAAAAAGAAAAAAAAACCATCAAAATTCTAACTCCACAAATATATTTTTTACATGTTTCCTAGAACTCTTAAAGTAACATTGTTTCTTGGATTGCACGCATTTCAATTTGTGTCTAAACCCTTAAAGCCTGGTAAATTAGTTAAACGATCATAACTCTGCGAGTTTTTCAGACATGAAGATGCAATTTTTTGTGTCCAATTCAGGAATGGATAAGGAGAGTTTTCCTGATTGGAATTTTTACACTATGGGGGCCGTATAAAAATTTAATTTTCGTATTTTTTCAAATAGGTCCCCCATGGAGTTGCAACTTATGTCATTAAATTTTGCACCTTTTTTTATGAAACTTTGCAACTGGAAGTATGGGTCTAGGAGCAATATTTAAGGAAATAGCCTATTGTTTCGATATTTATGAATCACCCTGTATATGATTAATACCTAAATCATAAAGCAGTACGAATTGAATATTTCCAACTGAGCGAAAAATTGCCCAGGTCGGGAATCGAACTCAGGTCCTTGGTATACAAGGCCAATGCTTTACCGTTTAAGCTAACTTGGCCGACAACCAGCCAGCATATTTCGCTCAGATAACCTTATTGGTAATAACATCTGGTCTGTCATGTAGTCTGGTCTGTCAGCTCAACAGAATAAACCGTAGGTAAAGGAACTATGGAGTTCCTTTATATTCCTTTTATAAAGCAGTAATTACTTTATTTCTGCTTAATATTTTTGGAATAAATATGTTTAAATTAGTAATCAATGAATAAATTTGAAATTTGACATTGCATTATGTAGGAAATGTATACATAGTCTACTCATACAATTGATATCTGCGTAAGAAACAGTTCAAAATACATATTTTAGAATTTTTTAGTATTTATCGTCGAATATACGGAATATTTTAAACTTGGACTATCTATATTATAAAGGACAAACATATCTGTGCGTAACGCATACGTCATTTTGCGAATGGCAACACTTTGAAATTTGAAATAAAATTTTGGTTTTGCAATTTTCTCTACTGCAAATTTTTAAACTTCTAAACATCGCACATTTTAAATTTTTACACCGTCGTATAAGGAAAAAAATGCTCTTTTAAATGCAATTTGATGGAAAGCTGTATCTAAATTTATTTTTGAGATAGTAATTTTTTTGTAGTTTTTAATACCATTTTTCTTATCGTGGCAACAAAAGTACCTCATTTCTATTGAAAGCCATTGAAAGTAAACGGAAAATAGTCAGAAATAGGAGATACTGTATCTTTTTGTTGCCATTTTCTCATAAAACCTGAAAAAAAATTGAAATTAAAATATGGGTTACGTCAAGAATATTGTCTGTTATTCCGTGATAATGACGTCATATGCACACTTTTCTCTAGACGAAGATTAAGACTGAATTATAAAAGTGGATTGCTTTATCGCAAATGACGTCATGTTATAAAAAGCGTGTATTTTAATTCTTAAACCTGAATTATGTTTTCTAGAAGTTCGTCATTTTCACAACCCAGCTGTTTTGAAATTCTTCGCAGGTGAAAATGCTTCACTTTTTAAAATAATGTAATCGATATCACACACTGATAAAACGCAATGTTTTACAAAAAATTAGAGTGTCTTTATAAAAGAGAGGTGACATGCAAATAATAGCCATTTATATTACAGAATTTGACGATTCTCGCCTGCATGGGTGAGCTTCGCCGAGTTAGACAAGCAAACAAATAATTCGTGGTTTAAAATAATGTCGTGTAGCTGAAGTTTTTGTCGAAAATTCTCTCGAATAATAAAATTTTAATGCTATTCTTTAGGACATTCTACTATAATTTTTCAAAATAATATAATTTGCTTAATTTAATTTTTCCTAATTTTATATAATATATATACTATTTAAAACACCAGTGTGTTTTTTGTCATCTGCCCTGATCTTTCTGCTGAACAAATTTTACAAATATTTTTTTTTAATTGAAAGCTCTTCCTTTGTAGATATGATCGCACTATCTGTTTTTTTTTTTTAAATATCCCCACTTTTATAATTTAATTTTAAAAGCATTTTATGAAATTTCTTCAAAATGATGAAAATTAGATAGCTTTCATTATTGCAGACCAGAGAGAAATAACGAGATATTTTTAACTTTATTTATGCTATTTTCTGAAAAAAATTCAAAATTGTTGACAAAAATTGTTGTATAGGGTTTAGTGGCACAAAATACCATTAGGAGCAGAATATTATATTAGAGGCATAATAACGGAAAATGCCATCCTGCTTTTGAAAACACGCATTTTTCCTCATAAATTTTCTATATTGTTTTTCCTTCTGCATGTGTACTGATACTAAGATTCAAAGACTAGGTGAAATGCTTATTTAAGTGAAAATGAAGTCATATTTAAAAGAAACCGATCATTTTCTTAAATAAAACTAAACATTTTAACACAAATGCGTCTAAAAAACATAAATTATGGAAATTTTTACTCTCCGGAATTGAGATTAGAGTCTCAAGTAAAGAGTGGGTCTGTTCACATAAAAGATGTTGCTGGCAATCGTGACTTCAAGTTTTGAGTTAAATTGATTTTTAAATAATTAAACAAAATACAATTTTTTTTAAATGATGAATATGGATAAGAGAAGTGCATATGCAAATTTTGAGAAGGTGAAAATTGCTGTTTTCATTCTGGTAATCCAAGCATAAGAGCCTCAATTGATAACCACATCCTAATAACTGATCTTTATTATATTTTACTGACTAAGTATCTATATTATAAAGAACAAATGTATATGTGCGTAACGCTGACGTTACTTTGCGAATGGCAACAATTCACGATCAAATTTTGGGTCTTGAAATTTTCGCTACTGCAATTTTTTATCTTCTGACCATCCTACATTTTCAATTTTCGTCGCATAGGCACAAAAATATACTTTCAAATGCAATTTGTTTAAAAACTGTATGTATTATATTTTCTAAAATAATTTTTAAGCATGATTTTCTTTAAGTTTATCTTCTCACTTGCCGCTTTCAATACATAATAATAATAAACATTTTGCACGTAAAGCAACAAACATTTTTTCAGCATTTGTTTCTGACTATTTTTGCATAACGAAATTAATACTTCCTTTATTAAAAAATAAAAGAATAATATTAAAAGAAACCACCAATCAAACATATCTGTGAAAGACAAATTAACGAAATTAATACTTCTTTTATAAACAAATAAAAGAATAATATTGAAAAAACACAAATCTAACATATTTGTAATCGTACAATTTAAATTTTTAGATCCCCAAATAGGATTTTTTTTTTGAAGGAATTTGTTTGCAAAGTTCATCTCAGTTTACTGATTGTCTATGGTTTTAAAAACAATTTTAAAGCATGAAATATTTTTTAATTTATTTATATCGCGCGGAGCTCGATTACGAAAGATTAATCCGTTTGCCCTTAAAACAAAATAAAGAGTTCATCATTTTCTTACGGCTATTACCATTAAAAAAACTTCCCTATAAATAAATAAATAAAATAATATAAATAAAACACAAATTTACTAGACATGTATAAGCTCTGAAATTATCCGAATATAAAAGGATGCCATAAGTAGGAAAATCTTGGCAAATAACTCTTAGCATGCGGCTAATAAGAAAATATCGCTTTTGATAAATTTCAAAAATTTATTTCATTGTATAATTAGTATTTTCCATATGAAAAATGCTTTTTTAATGTAAGTGGTCATAAAAAATTTATTGCATATAAAATTTATTAGTTTTTAATTAAAAAAAAATTTTTCATCTATATTCTTTAACGCGGGAACCCCGGGTACGATCCCCTAGTTATTATTAAAATTTAAACATACTAAGGTATTGCTGAGAATATATACTAGAATTCTAATTTCGTTTGGGTTTTAGATCATCATTAATTCCATTCAAAATTGTCATGCGTAAAAAAACAGAGAGAAATTTATCTATGACATTCTGCACTATAAACCCCAATGGATGCTAGAACGGAAATGCATATCCATTGTCATTGAGCAATTGTTGGAACTGCATATCTTTCACAATGAATACTTGGAGGGATAATGTATTATTTTCATATAATATTCTGAATTTCTAAAATATCAGGGAACTGAAACAATTTATTCTTTTTAACATTATTCACACCTTCCAATTTCTAACATTTTAGGATTAGATTTTGCTTAAAATTACAAATAAAAAAATCAGGTTTTACTTCTATTTCTTTTATTTATTCAATCTGATCTGAATGTTTGGAAAGTTTATGCTGAAATAAGTATGTACAGTCGTGGGAAAAAAGTAAACACCCCCTACTAATTTTACAATAAATTATAGTAGAAGAAAATTACTGGTAACAAATGATTGGAAATAAAGTCTACTTTTAAATGACGTATATAAAATTTGCTTATGATGCAATCTACATATCCAAACGAACCTAATCTTAGTTTTCCCCAATAGCAATACCTAAGTTTGAGGCGATAAGTAAATTCTAAATCCTTCAATTAGCCTAAACACAAATTTTAATGAGATTCGTACGATGAGGTTCAGAGAAATTAATTATTTTAACACATTGTATGCGGGCAATTTTTCGAAAATTAGCACTAAATTTGCGTTCACGATTGCCATTGTAAATTAAATCCTGCTCACAACCAATAAGGAGCAAGCATGCTTGGATTACACCTTCTTTTTTCCTTCGTACAAAATTTCCGGTACCAGTAATAATTTTGGTCCTCAACCCACAAAAACGTACTAGTACGTGTCCCGCATACAATGTGTTAACATGAACATATTTTAGGAAATGTATCCAAATTGAAGTTCGATACACGATTGTTGAAATGCTACAGAATGATTATGTCACTTTTAGATTTTTTTTTTTTTTATGTCATCCCTGACAATAGAAAACTGACAAACTTATGTCCATTTTTAGACAGTGATGGCATCATTCGTGTTGGTGTTAGACTGAAAAACAGTAACTTATCCGAACAACAAAAATATTCTATGATTATAACTGCTAAAGATAATTTTACTTTTTGTGTTATTAATTACTTTCATGTTTTATATTTTCATGCAGGTTCACAAACAACACTGTCCCTCATCAGAAATCAATTTTAGATTTTATCTGCAAGTAATGGTCCGAAAAATCATTTTTAATTGTATTATTTGTAAGAAAATTAACGCTAAAATTTCACAGCAACAGTTGGCTGATTTGCCAGAAGCAAGAGTAACAGTGTCCAGAGCATTTAAGCGTACTGGATTGGACTACTGTGGTCCTTTTGAGGTAAATAATTCAACAGGTAGGATTACACAGGTAAAAAAGTCTTTTATTTGTATTTTTGTGTGTTACACTACAAAGGCCTCGAACGTCGAAATTGTCAATGATTTAACAAGTGCAGCGTTTTTAGTAGCTCTTAAACGCTTTATTGCGAGACAAAGCAAACCTTCTGATATACAGTGACCTCTCACTTATACGACTTTCAAGGGACCGTAGAAAAAAGTCGTATAACTGAGAGAGTCGTACAAGTGAGAGACCTTTCTATTATAAAAGTTTCAAACTGTATAGACATTAATTGTTTTACCTATACTAAAAGCGATAAGTTTTGAGTACTAAGAACATATTTTAACAAAATTTACAAAATGTATTTAAAAATTAAACATAAAATATATTAAAAAAGTTCACAAAATAGTTCATTTACCACTATGTTTATTTTAAAAATTTACAGATCAGATTTTCTCAAAAATGAAGTAATATTAGTTTGTCTCTGTCGTAGATGGAAAGAGAAAATGTCTTTTTCTAAGTCTAATATAGCTTTTAAGCTAGCTTGGGAATAATCATTTTGATGGACATAATTCTTTAATTTATTTAAAGAGGTACTTGCTTTTGAAAAATTTACAACAGCAGGAACATGCTCTCATCTTCGTCATCCTCCTTGCTCAAGTTTTCCTTATTAATAACTTCAAAGATTTCTTCAGCAGTTCTCAGTTCTGACAGAAGATGTTTATCATCACACATAATCTTTGAAATTAATACCTTCGTCCATAAACATTTCATTCGAGTCTTCGTTGTTGAAGGATTCCATACGCTCTCAATATCAGGTTCATTCATTGAATTGGCAGTTTGGTCTTGTGGAAAACTGCATTTCCTAAAACAATTCTTAATTGTCTGCGATGTCACGTTTTTCCATGTAGATGCTGTAAAATTCATAGCATCTAAAATGTAAATTGATTTAGCTTCCTTTTTGTTTTCCCGATCAAAAATTAAACGGCGAATCAAACTTCTTCTGTAGTTTACTTTGAAATTCTTTTTAATCCCTAAATCTAATGGCTCTAATCTGCTTGTAGAATTTGCTGGCGAAATTTTAAACTTTAATTTGCTGCAGAAACGGTAGATGTTTTACATCGGGATGTGATGGACACTGATCCATTAGAAGTAAAACCTTTCTTTGTTGTTTTTAAAATTTATCATCCATCTCTTTTAAAAAATCAATGAAAATCTCTGATCTCATCTATGCTTTTTTTGAATTTCTGTAACCCCATGGCAATTATTTTTTATTCATAAAGTATCGACATTTTCTTGATTTTCCTATTACTAAAGGTTCTATTTTTTCTGAACCATCACTATTTGTGCAAAAAAGGATAGTTAATCTTTCTTTACTTTTTCTGCCCCAGTGACATGGTTTTCTTTGTATGATAATGCCTTATTTGGCATCAGCTTGAAAAAAAGTCCGTTTCATCACAGTTAAAAGTGTCGTTAGGTCCCTTAATCCTTAGTTAACATAGGTAGGTTTTGCAACCATTGTCTAACATCATTTTCATTAACACATGCGCTTTCTCTTGTGATGCGGTGATTCAAAAGTCGATGTCTTTTTTTTTTTTTTTTTCAGTTTCTCGAGCCACCCCAAGACGCTGAAAAATTCTCGATTCCATACTTCTCAGGAAGAGTGCGAGCCTTTTCTTTTAAAATCACACCATCTATCGGTAAATTTGAAGATCGCATTTAGTTAAACCACGCGATTAATGCTGATTTCAATTTTTTTAAATCTGCCACATTGTATCCTGGATCTCTGAATCGACATTTTTTGATGCATTAATAATGACATTTTTATTTTTCAGAATTCCTTTTAGTGTCGATTCTGGAAGATTGAAGAGAGCAGCTAATGTCTTCCTTGATTGTAGTATATTTTTATCATATCCCATAATGATTTCAATTTTGAATTGTATCCTTAATGCTTTACGTTTTGACATTTTCAGTTTAGATATCGACATGCAGTAAACTAAAAAATTTCAGCGAAATGAATAACCTTTCACGCATCTAGTACGGAAGCTTGTAGTGATTTAATATAACCTCAGTGCTGAGGAAGGTATGCTATATGCTACCGAAACCGGTATGCTTAAAATTTAAAATTTTTGGTGCTTTTAACCTTGCTATTTTTTACGCTTCTAATATATTGTACCAAGCTCCTTCTTTATAATTCTTGTAGGGATTTGCTGTGACGTAGATGTGTTTTTCCCCCTTCACTCTGCGGGCTGTACGCGCATAGGTCTTTTGGCACGATTGGGATATGTTTCCGATATGTTCTCGCTTTAGTATTTTTCCTAGTGATGTTCATGAACTGCCATTTTCGATTTGTTAAGTTTAAAATAAAAATCTATTTTTCTTAAAACAACCTCATTCCTAAAAGACGACGCATTCCTAAAAGCTGTTAAATTAATCCAGGAAAATGCATTTTGCAAAAACCCTGATTTCTCACCCACTGACATACAGAGAGATCTGGAAGTGGTCATTTGGCTTCTGTTAAATGGAAGACACAAGAGAATTCCATACAGTCACCCTCCAGCCATAGATTTCATCGTTAATAACAAACGAAGGTAGATAAGAAATGTTATTCATTATTGATAAACACTTTAACAATAATGAAAGGATAAATGTAAGAAAACGTGAATGATTTGTACTTTAAAGATTATAAAAATTAATTCTAGAGTGAGAAATGTGAAATCGCCTGAACCGTTTAAAGCGTCGTATAAGCGAGAGAAGCAGTCGTATAACTGAGAGAAGTTTAGCATTATTTTCCATAAAGTGTGGACGGGACCAAGAGAATTCGGCGTATAACCGAGCGAGTCGTATAAGTGAGAGATCACTGTATTTAGTGATAATGACCTGTGTGCCAATAAAAAATTAAGAGAAATTCTCAGATGTTTATTCAAGGATAAAAGTGAGGAGGAAATTCAAAATTATTTAGCAAATGAAGGAATTACTTGGCATTTCAATCCCCTTTCAACTCCTCACTTTGGAGGTTTATAGGCAAGTGTTAAATCACTCAAATATCATTTAAAGCGTGTTGTAGGTAACACTATTTTAATTTGAGGAACTCTTGACTCTTATTATTCAAATCGAAGCTGTTGTTAATTCTCGTCCACTCTGCTCTCTTTCAATTGATCCAAATAATGTTGAAGCTATGACATCTGCTCATTTTCTTATTGGCTCATCATTAATAGTCTTACCTGAACTGAATTATATTGAAATCCCTATGAATATGTTGAGCAGGTGGCAATTAGTTCAGAAATTGACATAACATCTTTCGAAAAAACTGTCATCAGAATACATAAATAAACTCTTAAATAGACCTAAATGTCATAAAGGAAGGGTTGAGATAAAAGAAGGTGATTTAGTAATTGGTAAATATTCTGATAATTATTGCTATTTAAAATGGCATTTGGCACGAATTGTTAAAACCTTTCCAGGCCAAGAGGATATAAATAGAGTTGTAAGTTAAAAATGGCACATATAAAAGGCCAGTGGCCCAAATTCTTGTTTTACCTTAGGTGAATAACGCGCCATTAAATTCTTAAATTCTTAAATTCATACATTTTATTTAATTGTCTGAGCGAAGCGAAGGCTAATACTCAGCGAAATATTACTGTCCGGATACATTACTACTACGATGGATATTAACGCCATGTCCTACTAAAAAAAAAGCCTAATAAAAACCTTTCGCCGGGCATAACTCAAAAAATATTTGTCGGATTTCGTTTCTGATTGCACCAGAAGGTACCTATGAGGGTCGCCTACTGAATGCACCTACTATGAAAAATAAGTTCCAAACCGTTTAAAAATTATATAGAAAAAACTGATAAAAAAGCACAATTTATTCTGCATACGTCACAGAAATTTGGTGTGCGTCACTTTCACCGGTTGATGTTTTCGTAGACAACTGGTTTGAACACATGGAGCAAATAAAAAAAAAAATACGAACGCATTAATATTGAATAGATCAGTTTCAACCACGTGATCACAAACCTAGCAACAACCCGTGGCAACCAGTTTTGGTGGGCAAACAAATAATAATACAGTACTCCGTACCACGGTGACCGTTTTTAGCCTGTTGTATAAAATCTGGTCTGTTGTATGACATACAATTGTGGATGATTAAAACAAAAGACATGAGTGTTTATTGCTCCGGGAGGTTATCTTTCTCTGGATGTCTGTCTGTCTATCATACAGCATGCAATTTTCTTTTAAAGGATGATATTATTATGCAGTAAAACCTCCATAACGGACACACCCGATTAGTGAACACCTCTATTTAGGGGGCATTTTTTCGATTACCAACCCTTAAATAACTGTACATTTTTTACTCTCAGTAGCAGACACCTCCAAATAGAGGACAAATTCTGCCCTCCCGAGGTGTTCGCTATTCAGAGGTTTTACTGATAAAACATCCATAGCAGACACACCCGATTAGCGGATACCTCTATTTAGCGGACATTTTTTCGATTACCAACTCTTAAATAACTGTACATGTTTTACTCTCAGTAGCGGCCAGCTCTAAATAGAGGACAAATTTTGCATTCTCGGGGTGTCCGCTATTCAGAGGTTTTACTGAATATAATATTGATAGTTATTTTACAGAGTCACACAAAAGAATAAGAATATATGAAATGAATATAAACTAAATTCGGGATTGGTAGATCGCTGATGGTAATGTAATTTTAGGATGCTGTTACAGTGATCCACAGCATGTTTTTAGAGTTCTGTTCATCTAACGAAACCCTACCTGTCTCACTCCTTTGTCTGTCTGTCTGTCCCTCTGTCACAGAGCCCGTTCTCAGAAACTATACATGTCGGAGACTTGAAAATTTGCATACTTATAGCTGAACACCACACATTAAACGGCAAATAATAAAATTTTGAAAAAGTCTAATATTTAACCCTCTGGGCTCTAACTTGTGTATTTTAAGCAATTTTTCTATCTCAGCCCCTAATTTAATTAAGTTGGAGACATGAAATTTTGCATACTTATAGCTGAACATCAAACGACAAATAATAAAATTTTGAAAAAGGTTTAATATTTAACCCTCTGCGCTCTAACTTGTGTATTTAAAGCAATTTTTCTAACTCACCCCCTAATTAAGTTGGAGACATGAAAGTTTGCATACTTATAGCTGAACACTTGCGATAACACTATAAATCATAAAATTTTGAAAAAGTCATATTTAACCCTCCGGTCTCTAACATCTGTATTTTAAGCAATTTTTCTAACTCAGCCCCTAATTAAGTTGGAGACATGACATTTTGCATACTTATAGCTGAACACCTCACATCAAACGACAAATAATAAAATTTTGAAAAAGTCTAATATTTAACCCTCTGGGCTCTAACTTGTGTATTTTAAACAATTTTTCTAACTCAGCCCCTAATTAAGTTGGAGACATGAAATTTTGCATACTTATAGCTGAAATCCTCACATCAAACGACAAATAATAAAATTTTGAAAAAGGTCTAATATTTAACCCTCTAGGCTCTAACTTGTGTATTTTAAGCAATTTTTCTAACTCAGCCCCTAATTAAGTTGGAGACATGAAATTTTGCATACTTATAGCTGAAATCCTCACATCAAACGACAAATAGTAAAATTTTGAAAAAGTCTAATATTTAACCCTCTGGGCTCTAACTTGTGTATTTTAAACAATTTTTCTAACTCCGCCCCTAATTAAGTTGGAGACATGACATTTTGCATACTTATAGCTGAACACCTCACATCAAACGACAAATAATAAAATTTTGAAAAAGTCTAATATTTAACCCTCTGGGCTCTAACTTGTGTATTTTAAACAATTTTTCTAACTCAGCCCCTAATTAAGTTGGAGACATGAAATTTTGCATACTTATAGCTGAAATCCTCACATCAAACGACAAATAATAAAATTTTGAAAAAGGTCTAATATTTAACCCTCTAGGCTCTAACTTGTGTATTTTAAGCAATTTTTCTAACTCAGCCACTAATTAAGTTGGAGACATGAAAGTTTGCATACTTATAGCTGAACACTTCCGATAACACGATAAATCATAAAATTTTGAAAAAGTCATATTTAACACTCTGGGCTCTAACTTGTGTATTTTAAGCAATTTTTCTAACTCAGCCCCTAATTAAGTTGGTGACATGAAATTTTGCATACTTATAGCTGAACTTCTCACATCAAACGGCAAATAATAAAATTTTGAAAAAGTATAATATTTAACCCTCTGGGATCTAACATGTGTATTTTAAGCAATTTTCCTAACTCAGCCCCTAATGATGTTGGAGACATGAAAATTTGCATACTTATAGCTGAACACCTCACATCAAACGACGAATAATAAAATTTTGAACAAATCTAATATTTATCCTCTAATATTTTGTCTCGCGCAATTTTTAAATTTAAACTGTTTTGCAATAATATTTTTTGTTCATTTTGCATAATAAGTGTAATGTGACGCAATTTCTTCTGTTTCAGACTTCTAACGTATGTTAATGAATTTATTTTACAATATCCTTTCTTTTTCAAAATTCACATGTAAATATAGTTTTAATGGCGTAATTTCCAATAAGTGCCTGCTTTTTATACCTAATTATTTAATTCTAATTTGAAGGTTTTTTTCTGTTTATAATAGTAACGTGTAAATATTTTTTTTTATTTGAAGAAAACATTGTTGTTTGCGCTGTTTATACAGTTGGCAACAGTTTAAATTAATACCATTTTCTAAAATATGTAAAAAATATCAGTCAAGATGCTGAATATTTGAATTTAAAATAGAAATAAAACCTCAAAAAATGAGCCAAATTAAAAAAAAATTAATGAAATCTGCACACCGGGATTTCCTATTGAATAAAATGTTCTAAAAATGATTAAATTCACATGTATAGCTTTTGCTCCTATAATTTTTTTTTAATGGAACGATTTTGTCCAACTTTAGCATTAAATATCTTTTAAAATAATTCTTCGATTTGAAAACTGTATGCATTAGCGTGTTGATCAAACATTTCGCTATAATACCACCGATTTTCATATTTTTTGTATGCAATAGTTTTCTTAATATTAACGAAGAAAGACCTCCGCTCACAAAAAATTCAAAACCGGCGGCGGCGGCAGTGACAGCGTTAGTTACTTTTTAGGTGCGTTCGTAATTATATAAATACGTAGCACCTATAGTCGTCGTTCAGTCCGTCCGTCCGTCCGTCCGTCCGTCCGTCCGTCCGTCCGTCTGTCTGTCTGTCCGCATGTAACAGAGCAAAAACTGCCCAACTGAATGGTCTGAAATTTTTAATGTATGATTGTTGCAAAATTTTGTCGAGCCATTTCAAATTTTATGAAAATCGGATGCATAGTTTACTTACAGGGACAGTCAAAAGTTTTTCTTTACATTACGCCCAATGGGAAAAATTATTGCAAATGCATTTTAATGATGTTACAGCCTTCCGAATGGTCTGAAATTTTAAATATACAATTGTTTCAAAATTTTGTCGAGCTATTTGAAATTTTAGGAAAATCGGATGTATAGTTTAATTACAGAGACAGTCAAAAGTTTTCCGTTACATTACGGCCAATGGGAAAAAAATATTGCAAGTGCGTTTTAATGATGTTACAGCCTTCCGAATTGTCTGAAAATTTAAATATATAATTGTTGCAAAATTTTGTCGAGCCATTTCAAATTTTATGAAAATCGGATGTATAGTTTAATTACAGGGACAGTCAAAAGTTTTCCGATACATTACGGGGAATGGGGAAAAAATTATTGTAAGTGCATTTTAATGATGTTATAGACTATGCACTTATGAAGTTAAAAAATATATACATTCAGTACAATATGGGGTACAAAAAATAATTATAAAACTAGTTATAGTACGAACGCATCTCATTTGCCACGTTTGACGAGCAATTTCCGACTTGTTTTAGAATAGAGAGATATATAAAAATGAAAACTTGTCTATCTGTCTGTTTGTAATTCTATAAAAATTCACGATTTGGAAGCCAAAATTGTGAAAAGATACGTACATGTGTATTTAAACATGGCCGAGGCAACTAAAGTAATCCGGAATCGAAATAATTTATAGTTAATTTTTAGTTAATAAAAAACCACCAATTTAACAGCAATTTCTTATCAAATTTAAACATTTTTCGTTATAGCAGTTGCCAACAATTAAAAAACACAATAAAATTATTACTACAACAATTAATTTTCTACTGCAAGATTTCCACGTGAAAAATGAAAATGAAATAAATAGTTTGACGAATTTTTAAAAAAGGTGAATATTACGTCATAACTTTTCTATTGCAAGATATTCACGTGAAATATGAAAATGAAATAAATGGTTTGACGAATTTAAATGAAAGTGAATATAACTTCATAATTTTTCTATTTCAAGGTTTCCACGTGAAAGAGGAAAATATTACGTCACATTGGAAATATAAAGGACGTGGTGGATATAGTATAACGTCATATGAGTGTGAAAAATGTATTGAAGCATAATAAAAATCCGATTAGGGAAATATTGGCCTATTTTAACATTATTGCTCCAATTATAAATTGAAATAAGTTCATTTATAGCTGTATTCTTTTGCGTCTGTTATAAACATTTATACACTTTTATGTAGCGTTTTCATATGATTCATTCATACAACATTTCGACTGCTTTTTTTAATGTTTGTTTTGTGTTGTATGTTAAATTTTGAAATTGATTTTTCAGAACAAACATCCTTCAAATTCTGGGCAACGCCGGCACTTTAGTTTGTAACAGATAAATGGCTTTTGTATCTGTACATCTAATGCTGATATTATAAAGCGTTATAATATTATAAAGTATATAATATTATTAATGCTTGTACGTTTGTGAGGTGTTATCTTGAAACTACATAGCCAACTTAAAAAAATGTTGGTGGCCATCTCTGCTCCGAAAAAAAAGACTATTTTATGGCAGTGCAAGAAACTACATCGCTGCAGGAGCAAAAAAGCTCTAAAATTGCGATTTCTGTGATATTGATTGGGTTAGAAACTTTAAATTTGGTGCGGTAGTTACTTTTAAGATGTAAATGCTCGTAATGAACGCTCTCTAAAAGGTTCAATTTGGCGGATAAACGTAAAAATTTCTAGAAAGGTTCTAAACTATGATTTATTGGGAATACTGAAATTTTTGGGATACTGTTGCGGTTAGAAACTAGAACTTTGGCATGGTAGTAATTAATAAGATGCAAATGCTCGTTGTAGAACGAATTCTAAAAAATAGAAAGACTAAACAAAGCGGAAAAAGATCTAAAGATGATCTAAGTAACGACGTACATGGAATTGTTAGGAATATAAACATGAAAATTGACATGGCTGTATTTATCATGACGTAAATTCTCGCAATAGAACAATTTCTAAAAATGTCGCTATATGAAACAGTGCAAAAACAAAAAACTTTCAAAAATTTTCTATTTCTGTGTTACTGCTGAGCCCAAAATCTTGAAATTTTTCTTCGGGTTAGTTTTAAAATATACAATTGTCTCTATGAATGGTTTCTAAAACATTTAAAATTTAAAAAGATGAAATTAACGGAAAGCGATCTCAGTTACCATTAATTTGGAATTATTAGGTACAGCAACATTAAATATTTCATAATGCTGCATTTCCTCCGCAAAACATGCAATTTAAATGCAACAAAACAGATAGATACTCACCTAGCATTAAATAAATTGTGTAAATATTAAATAAAGACCTGTATGAAACAGTGAGTAGGTTGCCCGAAAGTACTTGTTAAAGTGTTCCTTCTCTAGGCTTTTCTCTCTCTCGCCAAGGCCACTAACAGAGGGAAGTGCCGTTTTAAATGTGATATGAATTTTTTATCCGATTCATTTTTCTAGACATTTTATCAGGAGGTCATATTCTCAATTATCATTAGTAGCTTTTTTATATATTAACTTATTCTGGTGAAATTTTATAATCGGGATCATATTGGCGTATGTTAGCTTGCATGATTTCCTGAATAAATATGTATGGATTTGTAAATTACTTCAAATGACACTTTGACAGCTCAAAAGTTATGCAGACTATATATTCAGATCTTGTGTCATACTTTATGTTGTAATCATTGCCGATTTCTTTTATTTAATACATGCTAAATACAGCTCAACTTGTGCAGAATATGTTTGAAAACAAAACAATACAGCGTATGTAGTGGCCAGCATACACTCATCATTTAAATCCGATCGAGCATATCTAAAACACACTCTAACGAAGCATTGCATGCCACTGTTGATGTATTCTACAGTGTACTTTGATACTATATTAGATTTTGAGGAGAGAATTTCTTAAATGTTATCGACAACCTCATTGCATCTGTGGAAAACATATATTGTACAATATTAACTATTCCGGGGGAGCACACACCATATAAAGTATAGTCCATTCTTTTTAAACATCATATATTTGTCATTTAAAGTTACTCAAATTGGTGCGGAGAGTCTGATTATGCTCTTGACATCATTTAATACAGTTAAAACTCCGATATAAGTAATTTAGTGTTTCATTTTCTATTTTACATTTAATATATTGCGTACTTTCAATTTTATATCCATGCATGGCTGTCTTGAATGGTTTGATTTCCCATTTTTTTTTAAACAGTGTATACGAATTTATATAAAAGATTTTGTAATTCTACGATTCTTTTATTTTCATCATTTCAGTTTATCGCAGTATATGGACAATTAAAGATAACATCTCATTTTCTTTGCTTCCACATGTTATTATTAACTCTATGTTCTCAGTAATATCGCTCGCCCTTTGAGGGAAGTCCTAGTTATACAAAAATTATTGTAGTGTAGTGTATTATTACATTATTGTGTTTATATTTGTAAATTAATATATCATTTAGTGTATGTGCTGAGAAAAAAATTGTATTATTGAGATTGTATTCTAAATTAATATCGTATTTATAGTATTGATTGTTTACAACATTCAAGACCCGGCGGTATGTTGCCGCTAGAAGCGCCATCTATAAAAGTTGTATAAAAATTTGTGAGTTGGGTTCGAGACGCCGATCCGAGGATTAATGTAAATATCGGCTCTTGATCATTTTTATTGTGTTTTAGAATTAAGTTAGTGATACAGTCCGCAAGTTTCTTTTTTGTGTATGTTGTGTGTAGAGATTATTTGAGGTAGAGCTATTAGAGGGACCAAGTATTTTTTTACAGATCAACTAATATGGACTTAACATTTTTAAAATTGAATGAAACGTAAACCAAGAAAGCTATTGAATTTATTCTTTAGAGATATTTTAGCTCTAAATATCTTCGATAAATAGTGCTGATGTTAAAATGCTCAAATAAATGCACAAAAATGAACGAAAGCTCACTGAACTATTAAACTTTATCCTGTTTATCTGTTTAAACACCTAAAAGAGGGTTTGGTTTTTGAAATGGTAAGATTATTTTGGGCTGTATTGCAGTTTGAGTAATTTTAGTGTTGCGTTTTAGAGGAAGAAACCACAAAGAAGAAATTTTCTTCTGTATCTGAAATCTCAAAAAGTCAAACATTTTGGTTATTATGAGGAAAAGAGTAGAAGTCCACACCCGTAAGGCATGGTGACGTCACGGCAACGTAGTTGTGAAGTCACACTGTGATTTGTGACCGGCGATGTGACGTTGATGTGACGTCATAGTGACTAAAATGCGAGGTCGTTATGGCCGTTTTAGAGGTCGTTTGTGACGTCACATTGTGACCACTCTGTGAAGTCACGGTGTGACAAATTTTTGAAAAGTTTGTCATTTGTGACTATTTTAGCATTAACTTTATGACGAACCTGTGACGAAAGCGACAATGCTTTGAAGTCACACTGTAACCAATTTGTGAAATATGTGTCATTCGTGACGAACTTGTCATAAACTCTGTGACGATTTCAAATGAAAATCAAATTTTGAAATTAATTGCTTAAAAGGCGCAAAGTCGAACATAGTGAAAAAGATTCCATGCTGGGACTCAAACCCGGGCCACCAGTATAGCGCACTGACATTCTACCGACTAAACCACATGGAACAATACACAGCCTAGAAAATTTCTCACTATTACATGTTGGCAAGGTTACAAACGCAGCACAAGATGGAATATTTATCGTGAGCCACCGACATGGGGTAAACACGAAACTTAATTAAATCCAGCATCGATTGAAACGATATTAACACTTGGAAATTTTTCCAGAGCCCACCATTACCATTCGCCTTGCATACAATATTTCAAATGAAAATCAAATTTCAAATTAATTGCTTAAAAGGCAATTTTAATTTGAAATATTGTATGCAAGGCGAATGTTTCTTCCTGGAAAAATTTCCAAGTATTAATATAGTTTCAATCGATAGTGGATTTAATTAAGTTTCGTGTTTACCCCATGTCGGTGGCTCACGATAAATATTCCAGCTTGTGCTGCGTTTGTCGCCTTGCCAACATGTAATAGTGAGAAATTTTACAGGCTGGGTGTCGTTCCATGTGGTTTAGTCGGTAGAATGTCAGTGTGTTATACTGACGGCCCGGGTTCGAGTTCCGGCATGGAATCTTTTTCACTATGTTGGCCTTTGCACCTTTTAAGCAATTAATTTGAAATTTGATTTTCATTTGAAATATTGTATATAAGGCGAATCTTTCTCTCTGGAAAAATGTCTAAGTATTAATAGTGCGATGAATTTTAAAGTAAATTTTTGTTGTAAATATAAAATTTTATTTTTTACCGTACTTTTTAGCAAAATATCGCTATTTTGGAGCACTTTTCTTCTAAAACATTTTTAATTATCCACTTAAAAAACAATGCTTATCAACTGACATATTTTTTTATTAAGTTCTAAATTTGATATTGAGTTCAAGCTTTATATTTAGAATGGGTAAGTTTTTCAATGTGTTGTGATTTTTTATTGTTTTATTAAATACGAACATGTAGTCTAACGGATATTAATATAACTATTATTTGTATAACGGTATGATAAGCCATATTTATTTAAATTTTTTATTCCCGCGTACATTGTATTTTGTGAATATGAGCTAAATAGATTTGGTATGTTTTATAGGAAAAGACTGATCTCGGAAATAGAAAAAACAAGTAAGAAAAATCATGCGTTAAGCATAGATTATAAAATACTTTCCAACAATTCCTGAATGCTTTAACAAGATATCGTAATTTAGGGAAATAACGTAAATAAGATAACTAAGTAAACATTTTAGAAAACGCGTAAAACATTTGAAAAACTGATTTCAGCAGTTACCGTCCATAGCAAAATATGTTTTCCAATTCTTTTGAACAGCCCTGTATTTGATCTGTAGGTTGATACACTGAAAAAAATCAACTACTCAAAAATGAGTAAACCGATGTACTCATATCGAATTGAATATTTTTGGATCAAAAATGAACCTATGGTTTGTCTATTTTGAAGCATCACATGTTATCAAACCCAAACAAACGAATAATTTTGTACTCTGTAATGGTTCATTTCATTTTGGTGGAATAAATTATGTTTATTAATGTAAATATTAAATTACGCACAGTATTTTAAAATGATTTAAAAGTGCTTGGAAATATTGCTCTTGTCATAAAAATATTCGATTTGAGTATCTTGTTAAGAATTTTGCTATTTTTCTTAATAAATAATCAATTAAGCGTTTCTTGTTAATAACTTTGAACGGGAAATAAATGTCAGTACATTTTTACTTTAATTTTTAGGGGGGGGGGGGGGGGGTTGAGGGGGCAGTACATAACGATTCATTTTTGATCACAACCATGGAATAAAAAATTAGTACATGTGTTTCTCAACTTTGAGTACATTTGGATCGGAGCAATTTTGAGTATGTGACGCATTTAAAATTGTGTACTTTTTACTCAATTTTGAGTACCCATTTTTATCAGTGTATATATACTATATAATAGGAAAACTTAGTTTAGCAAGAAAACGCCTAACAGGTTGAAATTCTCTTTCAGCAATTTATACTAATACATGGAAACATACTTGAATACTTTTGTACAACCCTGTAGTTTACCTAGAACCTTTATTACACGCCACTATTTAGTTAAAATTTAATTAAAACTAAGACACTCTTAAAACTGCTAAAATCACATTTCCAGAAATTATAATTTATAGACTGCCATGTATCCAATTCTTTACGTGACCCTTTATATCATTTTATCTATATTATACAAACATTTCTTAGTAAATTAAATGCAGTTCAGCGAAAAAAAAGCATAACTCATTTAAAAACCACCTTTAAGCGATTTGCGCCCATACCCCGTAACACTTACGAAAACTTTTGTGTAGCCCTGTATAGGAATTATAGCATTTTTATACACCATATATTATGCATAAATATAGTGAATCATAAAAGCGCATATCATAATTAAAAATGCATTTCCAGCCGTCATCGCTAATGTACAGTACTTCGGATACAATATAGTATCTGAAATATTTTATATAATGTGTCCCTGTAAATACGTATTATTCGTATTATACATGAAATTATTTATAGTATATAAACCTCAGCGACGTATATGAATTTCATTATATATGAAGCAGATTAATATAATAAAAGTACGCAGCAAACAATTCCCTCCATCCCTACATCATTATGTATTGGAATTCCTTTTTTAGCCCTGTAAATGAATAATAACTATTCTTTGCATCGCATAGTCAACAGAATGCATATTTTAGTGCGCTTCATAAATGCATATCAATTTTATTCTCTTTGAAAAAGTGCGTCAAATCCTTAAAAATCATTTGAAACGATTTTTTTCCCCATAGGACGTAATGTAACGAATACTTTTGGCTGTCTTGTAAATAAACTAAACACGCTACAAACTGCATTACAAATAGGGACCGTGCTATGGTAAACGTCAATAACATCCAAAAATTTCAGGGCAATCCGAGTATATTTACGAGAGTTAGAGCGCGGACAGTTTGCTAGACGGACAGACGGAGAGACAAACCGAAGTCATCAGCACTTTTCAACTTTGTATCCTATATTATGTATCCTTTAGTATATGAACTTAAAAAAAATATATACTAAAGCAGTTTAATCTATAACTTCCTATCAGACATGAAAAACACTTTATTTCAATGCTTAAATATCATATTTTATTTTTTAGTGCCAATAATTACTTGTATCATAAACGTAGAAAATGAGTTTATAATAGAAGAAAATTTAATAATCGATTCAAAATGTCTATAATTAAATGTTTGATTAAAATCATAAACAGAAAAAATGCTTACATACAATTTAAAAAAATAAATATACGAATTTGAAAAACACTAAAAATAATAATTAATATTTATAGTTGTACTATTAAACAACAACAAACTACAATAGATGAATTACATGCATTATTAGATTTAACAATATCTCAAAAATCTTTCCATATGTTATAAAGAATTCCTATTGTTTTATAATTTTGACAAATGTTAAATCTGAAAACATTGGTATGAAGATTTAGGTTTTTAAAAAGTAATTTAAAATATTATTAGCACTAAAAAAAACTCTTTCAAAAGTTTCACTACTGTAATATGTAAAAGTACATTTTCCCAGTATAATGCAAATTTCTAATCTGAAACAATTTCGTAATATCATAATAATCGAATATATATATAATCTATGAGTGTTAGTAATTAGAAAACAGTAAGATGCCGAAAAAAAACCTCCAAATCATTGTCTCAACACATTTTCAATCTCAAGTAACTGAAAATTGACGTTTTCATTAATTTATCTATGAATGGAATCATAAATCAGTCTCTGCGCAGCTATTTTTTTTTCAAGCGATGACAGATTAAGATATTTTCATTAACCTTATCGAATAGGAAAATTTTGCTTCTGAAAACAATACCAGATCGGTCTCTTATTAATATAACATAAAACTATTTAACTCATAACACATCAGGAATAAAATATTTAAATAAAATAAGACTTACATTTATGTTTCTATAATAATATTCGTATGTCCTAAAATGGCAGCTGTCATTCTCTTATCTTAAAAAAACTATTGTAGAAGTGGCGATGTTCTAAACAGTGACGTAACTTCCTGGCTTCCCACGTTTTCCCTTATTTTTTTCTGTGGTTACATCTCGCGCAGACGATTTCGGCACAATAGATTTGGAACTTAAATGCGCAATGAGAGTGTCTTTATTTAAAATTTTCTATTTGAAGAATTTTCCAATGTATTTTACCTTTTCTTTTTATCAGTACCAAATATTTATGTTAAAATGTATTGTAAAGTTTCTTTTTTGTAAATAATAATAATAATAATAATATTCATAATTAGAGTTTATTAGATAAAATATTGTTTAACTTTTTAAAATGTGTTAAAAACAATTTAATGGTAATAATGAACCCCAAGCCCCCTCTTTCGAAAGTAAAGTTTGTTTCACACGTTTTCTGTAAAATAAAACAATTTGTAAAATAACTTTTTTTTTAAGTCATATCTGTAAAATACAAATTTGAAATACGAATAATTAATTATATCACAGGTTTTGCATAAATTTTGTGTATTTCTTTTATTTTTGGAAAATGTTAATTTTATTTAAAAAGTCTGAAAGAAGTAGAATTTTTGAGAAAAAAGTTACTTAAAATAGTTAAACACTAAACGGAAAAAATATGACTTGAATGCAAATTATAAAGCAAATAATGCATATATGACTAAACTCTGAAGACTCTTTCTACGTGCTCATTAAAAGCTGCAGACTTAACTGTAATAGAAAAATTTTAGTTTGAAACCACAGAAGTGTTTCGAACACCACTGGTTGGTAAAAAAAATAAAATAAAAATTCCTCCCTGCAAACTAAATATGTAAAGTGTAAAGATTTAATACTCCTAATTCTAAATATGTTATCCAAATTTCTCCAGCACGTACCATTTTTTCGAGAAACACTTTTATCATAATAAAAATCAGTGAGGGATTATTAAATTGCAATGCTAGATAAAATTGAAATCATGAAAAAAGTATACTTTCACTATCTTAGGTATCAAATTGATAAAATATAGCATGAAAATTCAGTTTATTAATGCTTGTATCGTGCGCTTTATATGTTATGCCCCTCCCCCCTTTCGTAACAGAATTTACCATTTGCTATACACTAATATATTTTCATTCCTTATGCCGCTGCAACTCGGGACTGTTTAAAATACTGTTTAAAATATTTCTCTTCATTTTCAAAGATTTTAAAAGTTCATATTTTTGTCGCACTACGACTTACAATATGGTGGTTTATTTGTCACATATGTGACGTGACGTACGTTACATGCAATGACATAACAATGACGTCACAAATTTTTAACTGCTAGAAAAATATAATTTTGCAGTAAATAATATGTTTTAAAGAATTTTCGTAATATTTTAAAGTTTTCTAAGAAGTTCACATCTCAGTCACAATGTGACATCACTGAGTGGTGGCATTTTGGTCACAGATGTGACGTGACCACAATGACTTACAGTGACGTCACAATGACGTCACCGTGACCATGCATGCTATGAGGGCATATACGGACCTCAGGATTACAGAGGTTCAGAATCATAACGCTTTATATTCATGACGTGGATGACTTAAAAGAGAAAAAGAGAAATAATGACTATGATGTTATGCAAAAGCATAGTTTGAACTTTTGAACTTGCGTATACTTGAAATCGAAACCTAACTATCCTAAATAATCTGTCGAGAACCCTATGAGAAAAACTATATAGGGTTTTCATTTCTAAACATTTTAAACTCTTTATTATTTTTTAAACGTTAAATTCCTATCCAATTATCCATCTTAAAGTAACATAAACATTTTAGATGAGACTGTGAGAGAAAAATAAACAAAACTGGTGGAAAATCTTCAAATTTGAATGACTAATGAGACGACGTGTAACATGGGTGATTGCGGTTCAATTACCCATTGGATGATATTTTCAACTTTCTGATGCATCATTAGAATATAAATATTACTGGTATACCCCAAATTGATTTTCATTAAAAACAGCACAGAAGTAAACATATGTAGATCTTTATTTGACGTCCTATATTTGCATGCAAACCAGCTTTTCATTCCTTCATTTATCAAACGTATTAAACAGTGATATCGCACTTATCTTTCACATACACTCAGTCAAAAATAAGAAATGTTTCTGGATATAACAAAACTTTACAAAATCATAGCATAACTTCTAGTTATTCACGATTTCAGAAAACGTTTCTTTATCTTCAGAAATAAGAGAAACTACAATATTTCTGTGACTTGATGAAGCATTTCTGAAACAAAAGATTTTTTAGATATCTAATTTAGAAAAACGTTAAAACTGATGCGTTCCAGAGTGTTTTTTTATTGTATATTAATCAGTTTTCTCAACATAAAATAGGACTTTTTCGGATGTTATCAACTCTCAAATAAATATTTTCAGCTGCGTAACAAAATTTATATGTGCAAGAGAAAAAAATACTCTTAATTTCATTATTAATGTTAATGCTGTTATTTTACTATATTTGTCTATTGAACATGTTTTTTGAACCTGAAAATATAAACTTAAGAATTAATGGCATTCGGTTTTTTAGCCCCTGGTATGCTATTTCTTTCTCCCAGCAAATAAAATGACGTTTCCAAAAAATAACGTTCCGTTGTATAAGCCAACCGTAAAACAAAGCAGATGTATCATTGTATGCTTAAATGCTCTACTGCAATTCTTTAAACCTCTAAGCATCGCACATTTTCAGTTTTTATACCGTCGTATTGGGGGAAAAATGTACTTTAAAATTCTTGAATTGCAATTTGTTTGAAAACAGCATCTATATTTATTTTTGAAGCATTTGTTGTTTTGTAGTTTTTAGCTCCATTTGTTTAATGTTGGCAACTCAGGTACTCCTTTTCAGTAGAAAGTAAAGAAAAATAGTTGGAAAATAGTAATTATATATTTTTGTTGCTATTTTCCCATAACAACTTTAAAAAATGTAAATAAAATACGTGCTACATTTAAAAAAAAATAAATGAATGATTTCTGATAAAACATGGAGCTATTATAAACCAAATTTAATTTCAAATATCGATATTAATAATAAACAAATGAAGGCATATGAATCATTAGATAGGCGATTTTTTGTTGAGTTTCTTAAGTAACATTTTTTTTTTTGTTTTTTAGCGAGATTGACGTCCTATGCGTACTTTACTGTAGATGTTGTTTAAGACTGGATCCTAAATGAAGAATTCTTCAGTGGATACGGATGACGTCATTTTACAGGATGGTCATTAATTAACGTGGAGCCCTTTAGCGAGTAAAGTATTGGACTAAACATATTCATGCAGGGTGGTGCACCACCCCACATTGGACTTAGGGTACAGCAATGTGTTGCGGCAACATGTTTCTGACAGCAGCATCATAAGTCGTGCATTTCTTACGGCATGATCACCGAGGTTGCCCGATCTCAATCATTGTGATTTTTGGTTGTGGGGATTTCTTAGAAGTTTTTTTTATCAAGGACATGTCTCCGATATCGCAACGTTGAAAGATCAAATAACGTTACAAGTGAGTCAAATCAACTCTGATATACTTCTAGCGGCAGTAGAAAACGTCGTGCATCGTATGCAATTCTTGGAATATACCAATGGTGATCATATTGAACCTAATTTGTAAGTGAAAAATATTTGTTGTAAATACATTTGATGTGTACTGTATTGTTTGGCATTTAATCATGGCATTTAATCATTAAATATTACACTAATGCACTTTGCAGCGCCCAAATTGACCCTAGTGGCAAATTTTGGCATTTTTTTAGAAGAATTCGAAATCCCTCAGTCTACTATGCATGTTCATCAAATTTGATTATGTTTCGTCCAATACTTTACGCGCTAGAGGTCTCTGAACACCTCGCGTTAATCAATAACCACCCTGTATATAAAATAAAAGTGTGTGTTCGTCTTAAAACTGAAATATGTTTTGTACTATCTATATCTATATACATATATATTTCTTTTCATCGGGGACAAAACTAAATTTTGAAAAAGCAGAATTCCTGTTTTCTAATTTTTCGTTTTGCTTTTTGCAATAAGGGAAACTTTTGTTTCCGAAATGCTATATTAGTATTTTGAAATCTTGGTTTCTGAATTTTCTGAAGATACAGGAACGCTTTTTCAAATCGTGGATTCCTTGGAGGAGGTTTAATTATATTTCCGTTAAGTTTTGCCAAAAGTAGAAACATTTCGCTTTTTTACAGTGTACGGCTATCTCGCTTATACACCAATTTATTCAGATCCTAAGACTTAAAGAAAATAATGTATTTCTCTTAGACATGCAACATTTTCACTCACTTTCACACTAAATCAAAATTGGTACTTGTAATCTTTACACCTTTCTTAAATTTTATCTAACTTATTCATTTTTTCCTTATTTTTGGTTAATTATTTTTATTTTTATTAATATCAGTTACAATGAATATTCACGTTGAAATTCACTTTCTGCTCCTTTAGCTTACAATAATTAAACCGTTTCAGTCTGCAATTTTATATTAAAACGAATTCCCTCCAAAAACTTTTCTCTCATCATATGCAATAATGTAAGAAAAAGTGTAGCGCTGTATACTAAAATTTATTTAAATGTCAAATTTAGAGATGAAAACAGATGTAGTACGTTTACATTTTTTAGCATTTTTCATTTAATAACTATATTTTGTGTAAGTTTCGTCTAATATGTAATATAATTTCACAAGAACAGTTAATTTTAATAAATACAACGCATGAAACTTATTGCATGTATTAAGTAATTTTATACAACAGAGTTGCCTGTATTTACAAGACTAAGTTTTGCGAAAATGTTATTCGTTCACGTCTTTCAAGACGCAGATGAAGATAATTTAATTTTTAATGCAAGTAATCCCATTTAGTTTTTTTTCTTTTTATTTAATAATAGATTTCTACAAATAAACAAGACAAAGATTATGACTAATACAAAACATACAATCTATATGGATCGTATAGAGGGCTGTTTCAGATGACGTCGCAAATTGACCATTGGAGGTCAAACAATCCTTGTACAGCAGTTGTGATTCCAAACTGAGAGGATTGTGGGCGCGCTTTCTGTCAACAAGGTCGTTATAATTGGTGGTTAAAAAGGTTATCAGCTGACTGCAACTTTCCTATACGTAGCTGATTGATTTTAATAGATGCAATGTATAATAATACAAGTATGAAATAATTTGATACACCAAAGTTGTCTTTATTTATAAGACTTAGGTTTACGAACATGTTACCGTCCTTTAACCTCTTCAAGACCAGCATCATTTAAAAGTATTTTGATTTTTATTACCAGTAAATCCTTTTAGTAGTTTTCGCCTTATTTAATAGAAGAGTTATGTAATTAGACACAGCAAATATTTCGACTAGAATAGCCTGGTATTGAAAAATAAAAACTATACACACCCTACATAGAATATATACGCGGCTGATTGATTTTAATAGATAGAACATATATTGCATGTATTAAATGATTTGATACAACAGAGTTGTCTGTATTTATGAAACTTAGTTTTACGAACGTGTTATTCGGTCCCTTAACCCCTTCAAGACAGGCATCATTCAAAGAAATTTAAATTTTTGATAAAATAAATTCCATTTAGTATTTTTTCCCTTATATAAACCAAAAATTTACAATAAGACAAAGCAAAGATTGCAACAAGAAAATCCTGGTTCAAAATATGAAATCATGTGCACCCTATATGAAACGTAGTATATGTATCACTCGTTCCGAATAGGATTTGGAGATGCTATCGAGTTTAATCCAACGTTCGAAAAACGTGGAAGTTTGTTGAGAATGGTTTTCACCCTTTTGAGACCTGCGCCTAAAGTAACGGTAAGAAGAAGGGTCGGTGACCAGCCCGATGTCTGGCGTTTCATAATATATCTAATGAATATGGTTACAACAATAGAAAATAAGACATGCGATGTGGAGGCCCCACAACCCCATATTTCATCCAATGCTCAACCGGAGACTGCTACGCCTCAGAATATATCTAAGGGGAAACTGACTGCATCAGCCTCAGGCCTTCAAGCAGATATAGATCAGAGCCAAACCAAATCTTGGGCCGATACAACTGATGATACATGTTCTGAAAGATTCTTTCTTGTTAAAAGGGTAGAAGGCAGCTTCGACAAGACCTCTCCCTTCTTGATTCACAAATCTATCCAAGGATTGATAGGTGAACCAAAAACCATTAGAAAATTCGATCGGGTGAACTTTTTATTGAAGTAAACAATAGCAAGCAAGCCATTAGTTTAAAGAAATGTACATATTTTGCAAACATCCCGATCTCCGTAAGTCCACATAGAACCCTCAACACATCTTGTGGGGGTGATCTCTGGATGTGACTTGGTGCATATTACAGAAACTGAAATAGTTCATAATCTAAAAGAACAAAATAAAGCTACAAATAAAATGAAGCTAGACGATTCAAAATCTACCGTAAAGACGAACAAATACCATCCAATCAAATACAAATCCCTACCAAGCACATCATACTCACCTTTAACTCACCAAACTTACCCAAATATGTAAAAGCTGGATATCTGTCATTTTCTGTCAGACCGTACATTCCAAACCCACTGCGTTGCTTTAACTGTCAACGCTTTGGGCATTCAAAAACAAATTGCCGTGGTAAGGAAACATGTGGTCGGTGCAGTGCAGTTGGCCACGAAAGTGCGCAATGCAACTCTCCACCTTGTTGTGTCAACTATAAAAAAGATCATCCATTTTACGCCAAATCGTGTGAACAGTGGAAAAAGGAAAAAGATATTCAAACCATATGCACAAAAGACAACATTTCGTACCCAGAAGCTAGAAAAATAGTTGAATCCAGGACACCTACAGTTGGTGTTTCATATGCTGCTGCTTTATCCAAAACGTCCCATAAAACTTATCAAAGCATTGCCACCCAAACCGAATTCCCCACTGATAATAATTGCCAACCAAAACAAAAAGAAATCAACCTGTCTACTTATTCTGGTAAAACAAATAGTTCAACGCAATCTGACCTTCCTAAGCCATTTAAATCTATTCCTCCTAAGTCACCAAACTCTCTTCCTCCTAGGTCACCAAAATCTGTTCCTCCTAAACCATCACAAAATGCCACTTCAAAATCTTCACAATCTCATATTCCTAAGAGAGGCTCTCAAAATACCACCAAAAGAGGACTTCAAAAAACAAACCGTAGATCTGATGCAGAAAAATTTAATCTACCAACAATTAAAGCCACTGTGTCATCTGAAAATACAGCCAAAAAGATAAAAAATAAAACAACCAAAAATGAAATCTATCCAAAAATGAAAGAAAAAATGGAGGAGGATGATGCTGTTGCTCTTCACCCAGAACCGGATGAAGAATTTAACGATGGTCATAGTATGTCTACTATCTCCGGATAAAAGGGCGCAGATAAATTTATAAAAAAAAACTCACTCATGACTAATAATATTTCATGGAGCTGTCGAGGCTATCATAATAAATATAACGAAATCCGAAATATTCTTCATGACCATCACCCACTTTGTTTAGCTTTACAAGAAACCCATCTTAAACCCAATGACAAAGCATAACTACAGGTAGTGATAGGTCCACTGGTGGAGTGGCTCTTTTCATCTCTCGCAATTTACCCCATACTCATATTAACCTAAACACAAACTTACAAGCCGTTGCAGTCGATGTACATATAAATCGTTTCATTACAGTCCGTACCATTTATTTACCACCCCACCAAATTATTCAGCCAGCACTACTTGATGATCTCCTTCCCCAACTCCCCACTCCTTTCATCATCGTTGGGGATTTTAACGCTCATAGCCAACTGTGGGGGAATTCTGACACTAATCAACGCGGTGATATAATAGAAAAATTAATTTCTGACAATGGCTTATGCCTACTCAATAATGGTGATCATACATATTTTCATGAACAGACCCGCACCTTTCATGCCATAGATCTCACTATTTGCTCTCCATCTATCTATACGTATTGGAATTTCAGGATTTCAAATGACCTGCACGGCAGTGACCATTTTCCCATTTTCATTTCACAGACCACTCCTAACAGGGATTCTAATAATTATTTTAAACGCTATAACTATGACAGGGCCAATTGGCCAACTTTCACAAATCATGCTAAAATCACAAATCATATGGTAGAAGATGACATAGACGATGCAGTTGATAATATCTCTCAGTGTATTATCAATGCTACAGATGTTAGCATACCAAACTCATCATCTACAATGAGACACAGGAAGCCATGGTGGAACAGTGACTGTCAAGCTGCAAAAAAAATCAACAGAAAGCTTGGGGCATCTTTCGACGTTATCCCAATAATACTAACTATATTGCCTACAAAAAAGCAAAGGCTGAAGCTAGAAGAGTGCGTCGTAAAAGCCAACGTGAATCCTGGATTCAATATGTATCTAACATTAACTCAAATACCTCTAGTAAAGTCCTCTGGAAAAAAGTAAAAAATTGTATGGACCTTTATTCTTAAAACCACATCTCAATTTTAAATCACAACGGACAAACAATAGCTTCTCCTAAGAACATTGCTGAAACCATAGCAAATACACTTGCATCTAACTCTGCCTCTGACTCATACCCGGAACCTTTTTTATCATACAAAAGACAAGCAGAAACTAGCCACCTCAATTTTAACTCCCGTTACTCTTATGACTATAATCTCCCTTTTACTCTCTCAGAGCTCTTAAAATGTTTGCAAAATAGTCATCTATCAGCTCCAGGTCACGATAGCATCACCTATACCATGCTTAAACATCTCTGCACAACCTCTCCAATAATTTACTTGCATTCTATAACAGAATTTGGATGGAACAGGTCTTTCCTCATGCCTGGTGTAACTCTATTATCATTCCTTTCCCTAAATCAGGGAAAGATGCTAGTAATCCCAATAATTACAGGCCAATTGCACTCTCTAGCAGTCTTTGCAAATTACTTGGAAAAATGATCAATTGTTGTCTTGTGCATATTTTAGAAAATAACAATTGCCTTGCTGCATTTCAAAGTGGATTTCGACGAGGTAGGTCAACTATCGATAACCTGGTAGATCTTGAAAATCACATACGGACAGCCTTTCTAAAACGTAACCATTTGGTGTCAGTATTTTTTGACATGGCGAAAGCCTATGACAGAACATGGCGATACGGGATCCTTCGTGATCTTTTTAACCTAGGCTTTCGTGGGAATCTTCCTATTTTTATTAAGAACTTCCTCGCCATTCAACTTTTTCAAGTCCGAATCGGTGGGGTACTTTCTAGTTTCTATGTACAAGAAGACGGCGTACCCCAGGGCAGTGTCCTGAGTGTCACCCTCTTTGCTATAAAAATAAATGACATTCTTAGTCAACTACCCCCTTCTGTGAAAGGTGATTTATATGTTGACGACTTTCGAATTATGTGTATGGGACAGGATATCCGTTTTATTGAAAGACAGTTACAAATTGCAATCACCCATATTCTTAATTGGACTAATAAAAATGGATTTATCATTACAAAACGTCTTGTGTTCACTTCTGTAGACGTAGGGATCTGCATCCAGATCCTGAAATTTTTATTGGACCAACTCAAATTCCTGTTGTGGACAGTGTCCGTTTTCTCGGCCTCCAATTTGATGGTAAGCTAACCTTTTTACCACATATTTTACAACTACGGGCAAAATGTGAAAAATCGCTTAACTTACTAAAGATGCTTTCAAATACTTCCTGGGGAGCAGGCCGTACTTCTCTCCCTAAAATCTATCGAGCCGTCATCCGTTCCAAAATTGACTATGCCTGTCAGGTCTATGGTTCCGCACTTAAATCTGTTCTTAAAAAACTTGACACTGTGCATCATAGTGCACTCCGTGTTTGCTCTGGTGGATTTCGTACCTCTCCAGTTTTAAGTCTTTATATTGACTGCAATGCACCAGCATTACACCACATTCGTGAAATGCTTTCGTTAGAACTTTATTACCGTATCCTTTCTCATCCTGGCCATCCTCTTCGTACATACATTCTAAATACAAACAAAGATATCCTTTATCAGCACCGACCATCTTGCATCCCATCTTTTGGTGTCAGAATTAGGAACATTACTGATAATAGTCCTCTGTGTAATATCGAGGTGAGTCCATGTCCAAATCATGTACACCCTCCTTGGAAACCTCCTAATGTTACGCTGCTCCATCCCTTTAAAAGATACGATAGGAACAACTTGGATCCTGTTGTTTTTCAACAGTTATTTGCTGCAGACAGATCAAATTTTAATGAATATACTGATATCTACACTTATGGCTCTAAGAGTGGAGATACTGTTGGGTGTGGGGTATTTTGTTAATGCACTTCTTTAAGCTATCGCCTCCATTCATCTACTTCTGTCTTTACAGCCAAACTGATTGCAATAGATAGGGCCATAATCCACATCTCTCATCATCACAGCTCATCCTTCATTATTTATACTGACTCAAATAGCTCTATTGACGCAATCAAATCATTTAAAAAGCATTCTTATGTCTCATCAATCCTTGAATTTTACAATAAATTGACAAGACTTGGCTATAATATATTATTTTGCTGGGTACCTGGACACATGGGTATTCCTGGTAATGAGAAAGCGGATGAGGCAGCAAAGCGTGCTCTTAATCCGTTGTGCCATAAAGTTCCATTCTCAGACGTTAAACTGCTTATCAAACAGTTTATTCATAATAAATGGCAAGAAAGTTGGAATTTAGAATGCAATAATAAACTGCACCACATCAAACGTACCATCATGACCTGGCCTCCGTGTTATCCAAGGAAAACCGATGTTCTTCTGACCCGTCTGAGAATTGGACATCCTAGAATCGCTCATAAACATCTTTTACTTCGGGAGGATGCTCCCATGTGTCCACATTGTCATTTTGATTACCTGACCATTCAACATGTTTTAACTGACTGTCCGGGTCTCCGGCACTTATATAGAATTTATTTTAACTCATCATCACCAATCTTGACAAACCTCATCGGGGACACACGTCATGGGACACTCTTCACTTTTTTAAAACATGCTGGTTTTTACTTTGAAATATGATTTTTATATCTTTCTTTGGTTTAACAACAACTTGAACTGTTTTTTTAATTTTTTCTGACATCTGGATTGGAAACCCATCCAGACTGCACTTTTGCACTTTTTATCTAAAATCTTTTATAGTCCAATTGTTTAGTTTTTAATTTTCTTCTCTATCTACACTTGTCTTACTGCATCTGGATGGGATCCCCCATCCAGATTGCTTTTCTGATGCTCTTTATTTTTATGTTTTTATTCTATTCTTGTTTGGCGCAGTATGTCCCTTAAGGGATTTTGTGCCATTAAACACTATACAACCAACCAACCAACCGTTCCGAATAGGCTAAGAGTCATATAAATGAGAGATCATCGTAGTTCAAATTATACTAATCGTTCTTACAGTAAAAATAACTTATATGTCTTATTGAAAGTGCCACGCTTGATCTGTGATTATTATAAGCTACAAACTTATAAAAGAAGACGTATACGGACATTATTGAAGTTAGTAACGCTCATAGATGCATCATTAAATTATTTTCAAAACTTTTTTTCATATGTACATATTGGAAGGTAGTACGGCTCATTGAAGCATCATTATTAAAATCTTTTAGAAATCTTTTTCCCTCACCAATTCGGCACTTCTTTAAAAATCGCACTTTCTTACTTTAATTTCACCGAAAGCTATAAAATTTTAATAACCCTTACATTTAGAGAAATCTATGACCACCCCCCCCCCTTCACGACGGAGAATATTTGAAGATGTTTTACTTTTTTTAAGCAACTAGGGGGCTCGGCCCCCTACGAGCTACGCTCGCCAACCCCCGTCCAGACACCGCAGACTCTAAATGCATGCTAATTTGATCGGCTTTAAAAAGATTTCGAAAGATTGAATTATAATTTAAAAAACAGTGGCGATCTCCCTTTAAACGAATTTCTATTCATTTCTCTTTGATTGGGGAATTTTAACGCCAAATCCGCTGCGGTACTACTTGATTATCCTGTCGACCAATTTCGCCAAATTATATAAATCGCCAAACCACTCGCCAAATTATACAAATAGATATAATTTTTATTTTAAATAACGAAAGAACAAATAAATTCGTACAACATTAATAAAAACACAAATAAAACGTCGAAATAAAAATAACTTGATGACGTATACACGTGTAACAACATTTCAAAATAAGCTAATATAAAAAAGGAATTAAGTAAAGAGAGTCTTTGTCTCCTGGTATTTTTTAACAAAGCGAAAAGAAAGTTCTTTTAAATGAGACATTTTAAATTAATTCTCAAAATATCAAATAAATGTCTAGCGCAATTTCTAAATGTAAACTTTTTTGCAATATTATTTTGTGTTCATTTTATGTAATAACTATAATGTGACGTAAATATGACGTAATTTCGCCTAAGACTTCTAACGCATGTTAATGAATTTATTATTTTACAATATCCTTTCTCTTTTAAAATTCACGTGTATACTTTTTATGAGGTAATTTTTAATAAGTTCCTGCTTTTTATACGTAATTATTTAATTCTAATTTGAAAGTTTTTTTCCTGTTTATAAAAGTCACGTGTAAATAAATTTTTAATTTGAAGCAAACATTATTGCTTGCGCTTTTTATACAGTTGGCAACAGTTTAAATTAGTACAATTTTCTGAAATCTGTAAAAAATATCTCTACAAATGCTGAAAATTTGAATTTAAAATAGAAATAAAACCTGAAAAAATGAGTCAAAATAAAAAAATTAATGCAATCTGCACTCCGGCAAATTCTAACGCATAAAATGATCTAAAAATGATTACACTGCCATGTATAGTTTTTGCTGCTATAAAACTTTTTTAGTGGAACGATTTTGTCCAACTTTAGCATTAAATAACTCTTAAAATAATTCTTCGATTTGAAAACTGTTTGCGTCAGCGTGTTTATCTAACATTTCTGTATAAAACCACCGATTTTCATATTTTTGTATGCATTATTTTCGTTAATATTAACGAAGAAATGCCTCCGGTCACAAAAAAATCAAAACCGGCGGCGGCGGCGGTGACAGCGGTAGTTACTTTTTTTTAGAATAGAGAGATAATTTCATTTAATACTTTTCGTCTTAATTAATCAGGAATTCCACGAGTAGACAAGGAAAAGAATACACCTAGAATATTCTAGTACTAAAAAATACAAAAAGAATTCTACCTTCAATGTTTATGTTTTTTTTATTGTGGAACGCTTTATTATTTAATATTTAAAATTAATTTGGAATTATCCATCTTAAAATAACTGTCACATTTTAAAAATTAGATATAGAGAAATAAAAAAGTATATCTTCGTAAACTTTGAAAGTGATTAAAAAATCTTCAAACAGTTAAGTTTTGGAAAACAGTTTTAAACCCATTATATCTGTTTCAAAATCGCTGTCAAGAGTTTGAAATAAAAAGAAAAATTAGGAAATTCGGTAAAATATTTTTAAAGAACGGTAAAACTTTCTTCTGTTAAAGATACAAGATCATAAGAAACTTTGAGTTTTATGTCGATAAAATCTTTTTGAATATTTGTTCTTTTTCTTTTTTTGTCATAAATTAAATCTGTTATGCTTCAATTGATCATCCCTGTTAAATGAAATAATTCTAAAAATTAAGTGCCTTTACTATATCGATGAAAAAAATTTAATGATGGTGTATATGTTAACCTGCTTATAACACTTTATTATGTTGCTGATTTATACTCAGTAGTAATTTGTTTTAGAGTACGTATATATCGTTTATTTATATATATCATAACCAATCACAAAATAAACATAAATTCAAATTCAAGCGAAACGCGCAAAATGTTGCTGTGAAACACACAAATAAAACTAATCTAGCAAAAGAGTATTTGTTCTTAACCAGCACTCCCCCCACTGAATAAGAAAACGTAAGATGTAAAACTGCACTAAAAAAAGTTTAATTTAAAAATATTGAAACAACAAAAAATACTGCAACTTCTTTAGGCGATAATTGTCAAGGCAGCCAAGCAATCAGAAATCAAATTGTATTTAAAAATATATTTGCGATGGTGGGTTCCAGCCAAAATAATGCATAGCAAAATCAAACTGAATCTCACCGCCAGATAAATTTAATGCTGTGCCAGGAAAAAGTAACAGAAATATTCTAGTCTAAATAGTTCAAATGAAGTTGAAAATTTGTGTATAAACACTTTTCACTTACTTGTAATTTTCACGTGAAGTCGAGTATTTTCACTATAAATAAATGCACGAGTAAAAGGGTACAGTAATTAATAAAAATGACAAGTATTTTGCTTTATCGGGAATATTTTTCGTTAAACTATAAAATTATACATTTTCCCAAATTACCAAAAATGAAAATTTGTCATCGATCAGCAATGATGTTTCTAAGCGAGAAAAAAGTTCTTTTAACATCCACTGCTGTCATATGGCAATATTTAAAGTATTTTACAAGGTGACTTCTTTTGATAGGTTACTTTTTTCCAGTTAATGCAGTCATTTATCAGTTTAAATTTGAAAAATGTCTCCATTTTTCTTTTTACTTACCCATCATACGTAGTATAGGGTAAGTCTTGTAATCGTTTTAAAAATCGAAAAAAAATTTTTGACGGATTTACCCTTTCAGACACTGGAGATTCCGAAAAACATATTTTTAGAAAAAAAAAAATTGCCATCCGTCTGTATGTGTGTGTGTCTGTAAACGCTCAATCTCCCGAACAAATTGAGATAGAGACTTGAAATTCGGTGTGTACTTAGGAAGTAACAATTGGAAGAAGCCTCCTATTCAATATCAGTAACCTCGATTATCCGGAATTATTTTTTCGGACTCTCGAAATATTCGTTCTGATAAAAGGTATACAAAAATTTTCGAAATTCTTTATTTGAAGGTGTGAATATAAAATACAATAAAAAAGCATACATTTTGCATCATGAATGAACTCTATCGGATAATTAGTTGTCAAGATATTTGTAATTCCATTTTTCACACTCTTCGATTTTTCATGACCCTGCATTTCATTCAAATTTCAATTCAAAGATATATTTTAATTGGAAATGAGACGCTTAATACGACGCAGTAAACTGTTAGTTAATATTATTATAATTTTTCGAGTTATAATGATGTTTCTTTTACGCAATTTGGTTCTACACGATTATCCCGCCAACCAAAAAACTTTAGCATGTATCACATGTTTTATTTTCATATTTCATATTATGTATATCCATGATGGGTAAGTATTACGGTGGCCCCCAACGACTAGTTACTCTTTGTTAGGTTTTCTTGTATCTTTTGTGTCATTCCTCCTGGTACTAACGATATATTTTTGATATCTGTCGTTATTTCTCAAATTTCATCTATCAGAATCATATCAGGTATTTCTAATTTTTTGACTTCTCGTAATGAAAAGGACTTTCAATTATAGATAACATTTTTTTTTACGTTATGGTTTGACAAAATACCGTTAGCTATAAACAATCCATAATAGTCTGACTGCCAAACGTTTTAACTACATTCTGTATAATAATTTACTTTCGCCCAAAAAATAAAGCTGCATGAATCCAAGTTCCCCATCTCGTTAGTTCTGCTCATGGAAGAAAGTAAGGATACAGTTTCCTATAAATTTTTATTCCCATTAATGCATTAAAACAGATTTGTTTTAATCCACGAAATGGTTTTATTTACAGTTTCCTATAAATTTTTATTAGCATTAATGCTTTAAAAAATATTTGTTTTAATGCACGAGATGGTATTATTTACTGTTTCGCAGTTATTCCCGAATTTGTTTAGGTATGTGATTAAGAACGTGAGTCAAACATGTCACATATCTGAAATTTGGATAGAGCACTTTTAACCCGGGAGAACTCGCTGCATGAGATTTTCTCTCACAGTCGTACTTTTTTAAGACTCTTATTTAAACCATTTTTCATTTTATTTAAAATTTGAAAATGTTATTTCAATTATTTTACCTCTTTTGTGAATAAAAGTACTAAGCCAACCAAAAAAAGTTGATATTATATGAATGTAAAGTAAAAGAAAAGCAATTGGGCATTTTCACTAGCGAGTTCTCCCGGGTTAATGATGTTGAAGCTTTGACCGTATACATATCGGGATCCCTTACAAATGCAAGAAAAAGTTTACAAAACGTATCTTTCTCAGGCCACAAATTACACAAAGGATCGTTAATGAACCTTGCAATAGTAGAGTGGTCAACTTTTCCGAGTTCTTTGCAAGCAACAACAAGTTTCGATGATCATTTTCGCACAAAAAATGTGTGCTATGTATATAGTGATCGTATGTGTCAGTTGTGTCGTTCGTTTGCACTCATTCATATAGATTTATTTTGAATGTCATTTATAATGACAGGTGAACTTGAAACTTCTTTTCTCGAGTTATATTTTTTTTTTCACGTGTGACACAGTTTGTAACTTCACCATCTAATACGTTCTTCATTATGTTTTTTTTTTTTTTTATCCACGATTAAATTAAACCACTTTCATTAGATTTTATTTTAGGCATTATTTGCATCAGTATTTTAATTGCGAATATAAATCCGTTAGATAAAATTATACACTAGTGATCATAGTGAGGTAATGGATGAACATCTTTCAAACATGAAATAGATCGTCTATTTTAGATCTCCTTTATTTTTTTTAAATCAAAGGCATTTTAAAACGTGATACAATGTACCAAATATATTTTAATACTGTAATTATCTCCTCACCGTTAGTTACAGAATCACTCGTTAAAAGATTTTTTGTCTGGGAACTGATAAATATTTCTAAAATCATAAATTTAAAATTTACTTTTCTTTAACAGAAATAAAAATATACGATATATGAATCTTTGATGGATTTTATAAAAGTTTATGTAATTATATCCACTTGCATGCACTTGTAGAAAATTTAGCCAGAATATGCACATATGCAGTAGCATGTAATCCTGACATTAGTCACCAACCTTCATCTTAGACAACACATAATTACTTGATTCTTTAATTATTCACTAATTTTTTTCTCTGTGTCAAATTGTTTGCTCGTCGTTTCTCTAAAATACTATAAATTAAGCAATTTTATGTCTAGTGATATTCAGGAGAAAAGAAAATTTCTCCGAAATCATGCAGCAAAACATCTCTGGTGGAACCAGAGTTGCCAGTTTAGTCTCCGTTTTTATCCACAAATTTCGACTTTATACCAGAAATAAAAAAAATAGTAATTTTTGCTTCATTTAATGAGAGACATTTAGGAATCACATAAAGTAAAATTTCTTCTTATGAAATTTCAGGTATTAATTAAAAATTTAGGGCTAAAATTGGGGTCCAAACTGGCAAACCTGGGTGGAACTAATTTCTGACTTCTCATGAGAAGTTTCTTTTCAGTTGAATCTCGCATAGAGGGGAAAACATCCAACGTCCATTAAACAACACATTAAAAGGCTCAAATATAGCAAAAAGAGAATGACCACGTCTGCGACTTAGAGTTTTTTCATTTCTTTCTCTTTTTATACAAATGCAGTTACAGAAATAAATTCCAAACAAATGCGAAAAATTTAATTTTTTAGGTAAACTCAGCGTCACGTATACGTTGGATCTTTATCATATTCTGAAATCGTTCTTAATGCAAATAACATTGTTTTCGACCTATATTTCAGCTTTTACAAGCACCCTCACACCATCCAGTTGTTGACAAAAAACGTGATATTCGCAAAATCCCTTAAAAATTTACATTTAGCAAGTGAGTTGAACAGGGGATGAAGAAAATAAGTAGTTCATCCCCCATGTCAAACCATGTAATATGTACTTTCCAGAAAAGAATCATTCTCTGAATTTAGTTCCAAATATATCCTCTGTAAATTTCTATTTTTAAAGAATCAAATGATTCTTTAATAGAAAATGTCCGACAACAACATGCCAAAAGTTTTTGTTTTTACCAAGGAAAATGATCGGAACGGTAAAAGCAATAAAAAAAATTAACATACTCTCAATACGAGCTATAATTTGAGGTCCTCAAAATTATGTCTCCCCCCAAATTTTGCCACCTTTTTGCCTGCAAATGCCTAAATACGTCAGTGCATAGTATACTAGATTCAAAACGTCACTGTCCATGTTTTCTGTTAAGTTTGATTGCAACCATGTCATTTTTACTTTACCTGGCCATCAGAATATTTCCAAATTGCTTTTTTTTCACAAATGCATTTTTTCAGGGTATCTGAAATATATAAAATGAATTGGAAAAGCCATGTGTATAGAATCGTACGGTTAACTCTGTATTTCAATTGTTTATTAATTTTATGTATAACATAACATAAACTACCCACTGTCATAGTAATTATGCACAGAAGACTACCCTTTAATCGGCCTAATGTGGCAGGAGAGCAAGGCAAATAACAACAAAACTGGATAGGTCGGAATTTTGTAATAAAATATTCCTTTTCAGCCCCCTACCCCATGCCATGGAAAACATTATTATATGAAACTCGTCCTTATTCTTATTTTCTGACCTCTTAGGTTCTTTATAAAAAATTCTTACAAACTACGTTTTAAAATGTTCTTACTGAAAAAGAAATCCACGAATAAAATTATCGCATACAGACTCTAAGATAAATTTTATAACGTCTAATTTAATTTCAGAAATGTATGAGTAGAGTGTATACAGTTTAAAAATAAATAAAAGCTTTAGATAAAACGCAAGCTTATCTCTTTAAAAAAAATGGTTTAAACGTATTTGATTATTCACCGATAAATGTCAAAACTAATGTACAGTCGTGGAAAAAAAGTAAACACCCCCACTAACTCCTCAACAAATTATCGTTGAAGAAAGTTACTGGTACCGAACGATTGGAAATAAAGTCTACTTTTAAATGATGTATATAAAATTTGCTTAGGGAGCCATCTACATATTAAAACGAACCCAAACTTCATTTTTTCCAATGACAATACCCACTTTTAACAAAATATTTCAAATCTTCAGTTCAAACTATGTCTAGATACCAAATTTAAATTCATTTGAATGATAAGTTTTTAAATTATAAACATTCAAAATTAAGTGCTTGTAATTTTAAATTGCATTTCATATTTTCATTTATATCGCCTGAAATTATACTCCTAATGTGCTAATTTTTTGTGTAGTAATAATATTAATATACGCAAACATAAATACGATGAAATCGCAATTTTTATAATTTTATGATATGAATTATGAAATTAATATTCGAAAAAATTATGAATTGCAACCTACAATTTTTTTGATGGATTTATATTTATTAAGTCCTGCTTTATGGATATCCAAAAGTTCACATTTTTCTTCCAGGTAGTTTTCAAATTATGCTTAAAAAACGGCAAAAGGATGGTTTAAGGGGACATCTATGATAGAAGTGACTAGATATTTTGAAATTTCTTCTGCCATCCTGTAATCTAGCAATCTTCAATGACTGCTTGAGTAGCGCTTAAGATGCCTTGATCAAGAAGGAGGCTCTCTCCGTTCAACAATCGAGCACTGAACTTCAATTTGGATACATCCCCTAAAATACGCACGTTTTAAAATAATTAATTTCTCGGAAACTTATGGTACGGATTGCATAAAAATTTGTTTTTAGGCTAATTGAAGGGTGTAGAGTTCATTTATACAGTCAGTATTGTGTACGGTTATTGAAACAAACAAAGTTATGGTTCATTTTAATATGTAGAGGTCCCCCTAAGGAAATATTATATACATCATTTAAAAGTATACTTTATTTCCAATCATGTGGTACCAGTAACTTTCTTCTACGATAATTTCTTGAGAGTTAGTAGGGGGTGTTTACTTTTTCTTCCACGACTGTACAAAGCTACACCTAAGATACACCTAACACTGAAAACGTAGTTATTAGTTTTTTAGCTTTTAAAACTATGCTTCTCATGTCGCGTTTTGTATGATCGTAGACGACTCTCGCTTACAATGTCTTGGCAAAGTAATTTCGAATTTTATAAAAGAGAATATCTTAAACTACAATGTAAAAAAATATATGTAGTACTACTAGAAAATCTTTATACAACTGGGATTCCATGAACTTTTCTAGTAACCAATACAGTTTCTTCTTAAGTAACATTACTGTATTTAAATTAGTAAACAACACATAGACTTCCATAGTGAACGTAATAAGAAATCTTTAATAGCCATTACACGCACTTTTTTAGTATGTATACTAAGAAATGGTTAGTAGTATTACAAGTACTTCTCTTGTATCTTCACTAAGAAATTGTGTGAACTGAATTGTGTATAAAAAGTGAAAAAAGTCGCTGGTGGCGCCGTCTTTGAATAATTTCGGAAGCATCTATATTTATTAGTAGGTGAGATTTGTGTGAAGTTTTTTTTTTTTCCTCAGCGGAGGGCAGAACTCACTATCAGGGAATTGGGAACCAAGCGTTCTGCATACTTTGCTACTGGGCTGTGTTTGTAAACGATTTTAATGCGAGTAATGGGTGATGAAGCTGATTCTGCTGTGTGTTTATATTTTTATAAGACTAAATTTATTGATGCTATTATAATTCCTCCAAGTTTCAATTAATAAGCTTAATTTTTTATTAGGGGTTTTCTATAGTTAATGGATTAATAGAATATGGTTTGAATAATATAGTCCTTTACTAGAATTTTCTTTGCATAATAAAGGATTCAAATATGTTCTGAATTATAATAATAAACACACATACTACAATATATATTAAAACACACATTCACACATAAATAACGCCTGCATTCAACAGTTAAAGGTATATATAAATATTTTTACAGACATACATACAATAAATACAATAAACCCAACTGGAGTGAAAAATTAGCCAGAGCCAGGAATCGAACCCGGGACTACAGTATACAAGACTGCTGCTCTAACCACTGAGCTACTTCGGCCGATGCCTGGGTCTGCAATTTCTCACTAATAAACCAAGTTGTGGAAGTCACCAGCCATCTATACGATAGCCTTGGATGACCGGACAACGATGAATAGATTTTTACTATTACATCGATCTACGAAATATAATAATAAACACACATACTACAATATATATTAAAACACACATTCACACATAAATAACGCCTGCATTCAACAGTTAAAGGTATATATAAATATTTTTACAGACATACATACAATAAATACAATAAACCCAACTGGAGTGAAAAATTAGCCAGAGCCAGGAATCGAACCCGGGACCACAGTATACAAGACTGCTGCTCTAACCACTGAGCTACTCCGGCCGATGCCTGGGTCTGCAATTTCTCACTAATAAACCAAGTTGGGGAAGTCCCCAGCCATCTATACGACAGTCTTGGATGACCGGACAACGATGAATAGATTTGATCGATGTAATAGTAAAATCTAGTCATCGTTGTCCGGTCATCCAACGCTGTCGTATAGATGGCTGATGACTTCCCCAACATGGTTTATTAGTGAGAAATTGCCGACTCAGGCATCGGCCGGAGTAGCTCAGTGGTTAGAGCAGCAGTCTTGTATACTGTGGTCCCGGGTTCGATTCCTGGCTCTGGCTAATTTTTCACTCCAGTTGGGTTTATTGTATTTATTGTATGTATGTCTGTAAAAATGTTCTGAATTATTTGTTGCAGAAAAATAAACAATTTCGAAGTGTAATTTGGATGGAATAAATTTCAAGGTGGGGGTTAAGTTTTTATGACGGATTTTAAGGACAGAGAAGAACGCACGCGCAATAAGCATTCAGTTACAACTATTTTCTTTGTAATATTACAAGCAGTGATTGGTTACAACTGATTTTCTGAACTACTGACTGTAGTAGCTGCTACAATATCTGTAATGATACTAAGTATTTTTTAGTAAAATCACATACTTTTTTTACAATGTAGGCCGGATAATGTGGAGGATGGATAATCGCGAGCAGGGTAAACACGCATCTACTGCATCTTACGGAATTATTTACTCTTGATTAGCAGAATCATTCAGTTATGCAGAGCAAAAATATTTTATTACCAGTTAGAATTTGTTTGAGTAAATTCTGTTACTTAATTTGTATACCATGTTATAAACTTATTTAACTCTGTTTTACTATTTTAAAAAATAGTAGACAGAGTTTACTGTATGTTAGTAACTATCTTGAAATATGGGATTACACTCCTAAGCATTTCAAACCCATTATTTTCTGATTAAATTTTTAATTAATTTAAATTCTGCATCGTAAAGTAGTCTAAGCACTTTATGAATTAAATATAAAAAATAATATTGTGATGACACTTTCACAAATTCAAAAAGCGATTAAAAAATCTTCAACCAGTTAAGTTTCCGAAAACTTCTTTAAGCCAATACATCTGACGGCAAAGCTCTGTTAACTGTTCGGACAAAGAAAGCCAAATTGGAAAATCCTGTAAAATATTTATTTTTATACCTTGAAGTGTTTTTTTTTTATTATTATTTCGCAAAAAACTTTGAAAGTTAGATAAAACTTTTCGAAATGTTTTTCTTCTTTTCTGTTATCTAATCCCTTTTGTCATGAATAAAGGTTATTCCATCTCCACGATAAATCATAATGCCAACTAAATGAAAAATTTCAAAAAATATTTTAATCTGTGCTTTAATCTTACATAATTGGAAATTTTTAATGATGATGTAGATGTTAAGCTCTTTATAAAACTTATTTATATTTTGATTCTTTGCTTTCGTTAATTATCTATTTTTATGTAAGACAAAATTAACCTTACACGTATAAAGGCTCATTTTTTTAATCAGAATAAAAAGGATCTTTATAATTGAAATTGCTCCATTTAAAAAACAGAAGATTATTTAATTTTTAAGATTTGTAGAAAAAACTTCAAAAATGTGAAAAGTAACCATATAAAACGAAATTCTAGAATAAAACTTTTTTAGTAGGCTTTTCAGTTTAAAATCAAATTTTTTAGTAAAGTATTGTAGTTTAAACTATTTTTTTTTAATGTAATGTGATTCGAAATCGCATAAAGTGAAGTAAACTAAGCTAAAAAAATGCTATAAAAGTGATAAAATACCTTTATTTAGATTAACCTACGTTTCATCGCACAAACGGCGACATTTTCAAAATCATTCATGATAGAAATATTTTCGCAAAATATTTTAAAAACAAGAACTTGGTAAATAATGTCACGATACTTCATGCATAATGAAAAGCAGTGCAAACATAAAATAAAATGAAATTGGATTTTTGTGAACGTGGATTAATTTTTACTATTATTACTAAACCTACATAGCATCTCTTTTCACATTTTAGGCACTTCAATGGACACTGAATAATTGCAAATATTCTCATTGAGTATAGATATCTATATTGATTCCCGGATAATGAATGGTAAATAAAATCTTGACGGATAAATTATTCTGCTATTCTTAAAATCGATCTGCAAAGGTTCTTTGCTGCATAATCTGGCCAAAGCTGTGGTTCGCTTGTTGTATTTGATGTATGCTATATGTTCTTTAAGTCTAGTTTTAAGTTTCTGCTTGTCATACCAATATAAAACTGCATTTTTCCATCTTCTTTGGTGAAAGGTATTTCATATATTCCTAATAACTGGTTTAATTCAATTTTATCTATTTTCTTTCATACTATATTTTTTAATTCATGGAAGGTTTTTCAACAAGGGAGATACTGAATTTATTGAGTTTATATTTCAAACGTTCTAAGAAACCAGGAAAATATTGTAAAATGGATAACATGGAATTTTGTGGATTGAAATTTCTTTTCTTCTTATTCTTCAAGCTCATACTTAATTTTCTATAGTGCTTTCTTTGTATCCATTGTTTCTTGCAATATCATATATTTTATTTATTTCGTTATTTGACTGCCCGGGGGTACAGACTGTGAAAGCTCTTTGAATAGAACGCCTAAATGCGGACACTTTGTATGAAAAGGGTGCTTGAGAATTATGAGGAATAATGGATTGAATGGCTACGGATCTTCTGTACACGGTGTGTTCTATTCCCTGGTGCCTCTTGATTATTAATACATCAAAATAAGGCAGCATACCATTCTGTTTCATTTCCAATGTAAATTTAATTTTAGAATCAAGGCTATTAATGTGGTTTAAAACCAGATTAAACTAGTTGTTTAATTGAGTATGTGTTCGTTATCCGAACATAAAAATATCTCGCGAAAGGGTTTGTTAACCCATCTGTTCTTAAACGGAGCAGTTCGTTAACCGACCACCCACTGTATACCGAATTCAAAAGAAAATACTGTCAAAAAATGAAATACCAATTACGTTTTAACAAATTGTGTGGGCTGTTGAAATTCGTAAAGTTTTACTTCAAAAGGTTTCGCACTCGAAATTTTTTTCGAAAATTGCCAATCGAAATTGCCAATAAGGTATACAATCAGAAACTTTACCATTAATCACTTAAGCCACATATTGATTTACCAAAATTAAATCACATTATTACCTCTGCCTTATGTATGTTTGTGGTAAAGTTTACTCTTTTTTAGCCATTGCCGCGCACTTGTGTGCATTTCACTGTCGGATTGTAGTTTATGCTTAAGACGTTCGCTTGCCTTCAGCTCGCTGAGCTTCAGTTATTAAGATTTTGTGTAAAAAAAAATGAACCCGAGTTTTCATTAATTATTCTTATTCAATTACTTATAATTACTTACTTATTTGTTGTAAATTGTGTATTTACAAAAATAAAAACTGCACGGCTACGTAGAGATTTATTAATTTATATATTTGATTAATCTTAATTAACTGAATCATTCCGTCATGTAATGAAGTCCACTCAGTCCAGTAGTTAGCATTGGTGGTCACAAAACCAAAAGTTTGGACCGATGTTCTTGAATTCCGTACTTGCGCGGCCTGCGCGAGAAGGTTGTGGAGGTTTTCATGGTTTTCTTGGTAGAAAACGATAAGTCGGGTCATATTCTTTTTAAAAGTCCTCCCTGAAGACAATTGTCCTATAGCAATACACCAAAGTTGGATGCTTTTAACAAACTTCATACCTAACTTCATTATGTGGCATCAAATTATGTTACTGCCTGTTATAATTAGTTTCGATGAATGTTTACATATTTACATATTTTATTTTAATAATTTTATCCAAAAGAATAATTAAGATATGAATTTTTAATAAAATAAAAATTAAGGTCACTGTGCATAAATGAGACGAGATTCCCCATAATTTTGTCTAGAATTGGCATTTATTAAATAATATATGTTTTATTAAGTAGAAAATTATTGAATACCGTGCTTCTAAATCAAAACTAACTTGTTTTGTAGAAATGGAATCATTATCTGTAGTTTTTATCCACAATACACTATTGTCGCATTTAGGTCCTTTTTGTTGCATATACGGCAGTTAAAACCTAAATGTGACATCCTAAGTCCTAAATGTGACAATGTGTTTTAAGCATGCCAATTTATCTAAAAGTTTTCATTTAATCATTAACTGCTGTAACAAAAATTGTCACACAGCAACTGTAAACGATCTGCGAGACCGCTCGATCCAAAGGTGTTTAATAGGCGCGATTAACTCATAGAATACTGTTTCTGCGCTAAACATTTTGTACAAGATGAATTCTAATTAAATGTCATCTATTTAATTATTTCTAACAATAGTGCTCGGACTAAAAACGAAACAAAATTTCACTAGCAACTATAGTTAAACTAGAAATTACAAGTTAAACAGTGAAAATTGGCAGCGGTCAGTGAGACTGCTAAGAGCAATTAAAAGTTAATTTTGTTGGCAGTATAGTGATAATGAAGTATCACCACATGATTCGTATACGAAATTTAATAAGGAATCTAACAAGGATATTGATTTTGATCAAGAATCTTATTTTGTTAATGAAAAATGTGAATTAATTTATGAATGTCTTAAAGAAAGCCCACATTTAAATTTTGGTCGTTGCGAATTCGCATTAGGTCACTGATTAAAAAAGTATTTACTAGATATTTATAACATTGTTAACAAGAATATTTATTACATACAACTCTAGTTATTATAAAATGTCACATGATAAAACTATTCGACTTAAAAACAGATAAAATCGTGAAACGTTTTTAATAATTCCATTTAAGCGGGCTTTGTAAACCAAAGAGCGGCCCAGCGTCTGATAATCTGTTGACCCCTCCCCTTCTTTTTCTAACACTTTCACAAAAAATTAAAGATTTTTTATGCCTTAGAAAGCATATATCGGATTCGGCATTTAAGCTATCGAACGTTAATGTTTGTAACATGAACTTACTTAATCGCATTAAAATAAACATAATTTAAGTGTTTTAAATCTTTACATAAATTTTCAGAATTTTCACCATATAAAAGTATTGTGAATGCCAGTCCCGTAATCAAGTGTCTGTATTATCTGTTTCGAAATACACCGGTATTCTTGTGCCATTTTTTTAAATTAAAAGTTTTAAAGACACGTATTTTTCTATTTTTATCATTTTAAACACATTTTAAAGTAACCAGTTGAAGAAAAGCACTGTTGGAGCATCATGCTGGGATTCCTAATTTAGTAACTCAACACAGCTTAATTAAACACAATATCTGCTAATCAACATTCTTTTAACACACTGTATGAAAATACTATATAAACTTACCTTAGTTCATCTTCTTAAAATCTCAGCACATTTAAGGTATTCAATTGGTCGCTAATATGTATCTGATCAAAGAAAGTCCCTTAAAAGCGTAGATTATTTTAGAATTCTAGCTCGAAAACTTGTCACCTTTACCCGAGCTTACATTTTAAGTAAATGAAACACACGTCATTGCCCTTGAGTCCGTAATTTTATTTGATCTTCAAAGTTAAAAAAGAAAAATAATGAACCACTTTGAGACCATGGGGGCGCTTGATAATGAACGATGTGCGTTGTAATGAGATATATTTTTTTAAAGAAAACGTTTTAAATACAGAGAAATGTTCCTTAAGTTTGGATATCTCATTATATAGCAATTATATACGATTCTTGCGTTAAGATTTTAAGTATGAGAACAATGTGGCATTTTGGAGTCGTCAAATTTCGGCACAATAGGCCTACTTAGAGTTTTATTGTGTTTTTCATTTTAGTGTGCTCATTGATAATAAAGATACACCTCACCGAAAATAACAAATCAAAATATGGCCCTTTAAACATTAAATTAAAAACTAGCTGATAAATCAGGTTTGTACAGTGAAAAACAGATTAAGTACTACATCATGTACGTAATAAAAAAATGGAGACAAAATACTCCATTTTAAATGAAAAATATCACATTTTCTAAGACAGCAAGACATGTTTTTAATGGTGAGCTTACTGGCATAACATCTACGTTTATGACATCACATCGCTAACAGAACTTTTACTACAGTACAAAAAGTAGGTCGAAGGAAACAGATCAAGAATATTAGACAATATTAGCACTATTTACACAACCAATGTTCTGAACCAATTCTCAACAAAGATGCTGAATGAAATTGTGCTCAAAGATACTCAAAAAACTTAGAGTGTTTAAGACTACTGAAGGGTTGTTTCGTCAGTTTCTTCTTTTAGATCTTTACAAGTATGAAGATTTTATTTCTAGAAATACCTAAAGAATTAAACAGTTAAATAATGCTTTTACGCTATTTTTTCAGTGGAATATACAGAAAATTTCTATTTCAACATAAGTTTAGTTCAGGAGTATCAAAATTATTATTTTTGATAAATATTCAAAGTTAAACGCACTTAAACAATTAAATCAACATAAAATATATTCAAGAAAAATAATTTAAACTATATTGATATAAAGTATTTTAATTGTTTAACTAACTAAGGAATATTCTAATTTTTTTCTATTGAAATATTATTTTCTTTTTCTTTTTATCCTTTCAAAAAATCCAATTGATGTTACGCGTCTTTATTTCATTTGGGCTTTGCGCCAATAAAAATTTCCTCCCTTCAATATCTACTTTATACATTTATCCCCTTTCCCTTTGAGTTTCTCTCGATTTTATAGAACATTGTTTTTTCGAAAATATAAGACCGTATCACAACCATATGATAAAACTGCGATTTTTGGGTGTTTTTTCATTGGTTACTCGCTTGGCCATAATGCAGATATTTTTATCCCTACGCTCTCACTATAAAATATTCTGCGCTGGCGTAGCGAAGGACTTGATTTAGTGAAATAGACTGTTAAAAATAACTCGACATCAGAGGAATATCATTCTGGAATTCCATTAATGGAATTTCCTCACTAACATCTTTTGTAAAATATTTCTAAAAAATAATTTGGGTGTGCTCCAATCTTTTGAGGAATATGTATGCAAAAAAAAAGAAGTTGATCTACAGCTAGAATGCAATTCTTTTCTCGAGGAAAACACCCAGGAATTTCGTCGCTTGCTATTATTAATTTGATTTTTTCAGCACTAATCGGGTGATATCTGCACTGTTGTTCATTCACAGCCGACGTTACATTGCTGCTTTTAAATATGAAAAGTGAGTGCATAAATTCCTCTCCGGCGTTAGTTAATATCCGATTGATAGAATATACCAGCTTTAATTAAGCAGTTGGATTACATTTGTCATGGCTGCTAACCGGCATAAACAAACGTTGGTAATAAAGTAATAAATGCACCTTGCTTAAAATGGAGTATTAACATTTACATCTTTCTTTAGTCGACAGCTGCAATAATCACACACACATATGTACATATACAGTGAAACCTCCCTGTGCGACCATCTCTATTAAGCGAACACCTCACTGAAAGATCATTTTTTCATGGAACGAAATTTATTCTCATAGGCTCAATACTAATTTTACCTCCATTCAGAGAGCATCCCAGTTGTACATCCTCCATAAGCGACCAATTTCTTTGAAGAAAATTAAACAAATTCCGTTTATTCCTGGACGCTTGCAGAAGGTTTTATTAGAAAAATAATTCCGGAGAGCGCATTATTCATCAAACTTCTAAACTAAGTTTAGATTTTTTTTTATTCCGGTAACTTTTAAGTGTTTAAACCCCTTTGTGCCTTTTTAGGCAATGAATTTAACTCTGATGACACATTAAGAATCCCAGTCGATAAACTCCCCTGCTCTATTCTGCCAAGAATCTCTCAAAGAAATAGATAAATTAATGAAATCGTCGTTATTTGTTTCCGTCCAGAAATATTGCATTTGCTGAACTTCGAAAGGACTTGGAATTAAAAGTTATAAAAGAAAAAACCCGTAAAATCAAAGCAAGCGTCAATATATTCATTTTTTAAATTCTGAAGTAATGAGATTATGTAATTAACTTTTGTTTTGATTAAGTTTTTGATTAAACTTAAATTTTCTTATTTTTTCCTAATGTGAAAAATAAATTTTAGTAACATTAATTGTTACCTTTTTTCAACAATTAAAATCTAGATTTAAAGGACCTCCATGAAGCGACCACCTCTAGGAACGACCAATTTTTATTGGAACGGAACGTGGTCGCTTTAGGGAGGTTTTACTGTATATTTAAAATTTACATGAGCATTGTATGAAGGTTTCAAATGATGAATATCTAACAAAAATCATTCCGAATGTTTCTTCTGAAATATATTTCCATAATTTTACAGGATTCAGTTTTATGTTCACGTGGATTTTACTCCGTCTACAATTTCCCTTGTGAATTTTGTAACTTTGAAATATTATGACAGTTGCATTAGATATTCTCCGTAGAAATAAAGTGAAACAAAAAAAATTGTAAAAATGGTCACAGAAAAAAAGGTAATTTTACTGTTGAAAGAGAAAAGCATTTAAACTTAATTTTCCCTTTGAGAATTCCTGTTTTTCTTCGAATTATAAAAAAAAAAAAAATTCAGTTTTTTTTTTTTTTTTTTTTTTTTTTAAGGAAATTTTTATATATTTTTAAAATATATAATAATTATATCATAATAATATACATTGTGCACATTTTATTTATATCAATATACGATCTGTTACAGATATATTATTAAACTGAAAATGAATATATATAGAAAAAAAATCTCTGAGTTATTTTTAAGTTAAAGCTTTCCAATAAGCACTTGTAAAGTAGTTAGATTTATTAAATTATGTTTTAGAAGTATTTTTAGAATAATTTCGTAGTTGTGATAAAGGAGTTCAAAATAAATACAAATTCATATATTTTAACATGCATCTGTTGAAAATTATGTTTATAGGGGAGACCGGGGCTAGTAGGCGCAGTTTTTAGTCATTGATTTTTATTATTTTTAGTTTAAGTTTTTAAACAAACTTTAACTGCACTTTTAAAGAACGGGCATTTGGCTATAAATACCCGGAGTTTTGAGTTTGTAGCTTTTGTAGTTTATGTTTAGTGGAAGCCTTAAGTAAAAGGAAAATTGTGCGCAAACCTACCCCGTCACGGGGCAAGTTGCCTATATCTATGGGGTAAGATGGCACACGCTTCAGAAAAACTTAAATGCAACTCAAATAAGACACGCAGTTAAGAGAAATCAATTTCATTATTACCAGTAAGTTTAAACAAAGGCGTTATCACCGTACAATGTAAATTCTAAATTATACAGACATAAAAATAATGAATAAAATATTAACATTGAGTAACTTCTATCCTACTCGATATCATCATCAGAGTTACAGTTGTCACAAATAAAAAATCGAGTGTCTCCGTTTGGGCAAGCCTCATGTGCCCAAAATCTTGCATTGCAACAACTTTTCTCTTTGTTTGCTGTATTTCAAGACACCGAGCCAACTTGCCCCGTGTTCAATGCGCCTACTAGCCCAATAATGAATTTCTTCACAAAAGGAAGACGTAACCTTCTAAATATAAATAATCCAAGTAAATCGTATATGGGGTAGGCACAGTTAATCATACACTAAGAAAAACTGCATAAGTTAAATCGCAATTATTAAGATAAGTACTAAAAATTAGAAAAAGAATGAAGCAACAAAAAATTACTTATGAGTGCAAAAAACAGAAAAATCGTAATAAATATCTACTGCACGTAGGTAACGGTGCAATACCGCAATGAAGATTATAAAAAGCAATAAGAAATGTACTCCGTGACTGGTTGCGCAATCTATCCAAAAACAGGCGATTTATGAGGACTGCGCCTACTTACCCCTGTAGCCAACTAACCCCGGTATCCCCTAATATTAATTTAATAATTATATACTCACATGTACAAACAACTTTTAAAACAACCTAATGAAATTATAAAAAAAGATATTTTTGTATGAAATGTGAAATTATAATAAGCATAGTTAAGAAATAACTAGAAAACAGGAATTCTGTTTTTTCAGAATTTAGTTTAACCCCCGATGAAAAATATATAGATATATGTATATAAATATAGATAGTACAAAACACATTTCAATTTTAAGACTTAAAACACACGCTTTTCTTTATATAAAATAACGTCATACGCATCCGCTGAAGTATTCCACATTTACGATCCAGTCTAAAACAGCATCTACAGTAAAGTATGCGAGGCTAACGAGAAAGACAGGCTACCGCGGTGGGTCCGATTCTTCTTTTTTTACAGACCGCTGGAGTCACGTGATGCTCTTTTCGCACATCTTGATTGGTGCATTCGAGTATCACGTGACTCCAGCGGTCTGTAAAAAAAGAAGAATCGGATCCACCGCGGTAGCCTGTCTTTCTCGTTAGCCTCGTAAAGTATGCATATGACGTCACTATCGCTGAATAATACACAAATCCAAAAAAAGAGATGTCGTTATTCAAGAAACTCGACAAGAAAAATCGGCTATCTAATGATGCATTGCATATGCCTTCATATGTTTGTAATATTAATATAGATATTAAAATTAAATATAATTTATAATAGCTCCCTATTTTATCAAAAATCCTTCAGTTATTTTTTTTTTCAAAATAACATGTATTTTTTTTTTTTTTCAGTTGTTATGGGAAAATTGCAGCAAAAGATATAATTACTATTTTCCAATTATTAGCCCCCTATATGCTATTTCTTTCGGCCAGCAATTAAAGTGTCGTCTGGGAAAAATAGCATTCCGTTGTATAAGCCAGCCGTAAAACAAAGCAGATGTATCATTGTACGGTTAAATTTTCTACCGCAAATTTTTAAATTTCTAAGCATCTCACATTTTCAATTTTCATACCGTCGTATTGGGGGAAAATAGTTCTTTTAAATGCAATTTGTTCGAAAACTGCTATCTCAAATTAATTTTGAAATATTAATTTTTTTGTAGTTTTTAACGATTTTTTTTTTTTTAATTTTGGCAACTGAAGAACTTTCTTTTCTGTAGGAAGTAAAGAAAAAAGAGGAAAAAAGGTTGGAAAATAGTAAATTATTATATCTTTTGGTTGCCATTTTCCTATAACAACTGAAAAAAAATGTAATTAATTTACATGCTATGTTGAAGAAAAATATAAATTTATGATTTCTGATAAAACATGCAGCTATTATTAACTATATTTAATTTCATGTATCCCTATTAATGTTACAAACATATGAATCATTAGATCCTTTTTTTGTCAAGTTTGTTGAATGTCGACATTGCTTTTTTGTTGGATTTGTGTATTATTCCGTGATAGTGACGTCATATGCATACGTTTCTGTAGATGTTGTTTCAGACTGGATCGTAAATATGGAATTTTTCGGCGGATGCGAATGACATGCTTATAAAAAAAAAAACATGTGTTTTGTGTCTTCAAACTGAATTATGCTTTGTACTATCGATATGCATATATATTTTTCTCTTTTCTTCGGGAACGACACTAAATTCTGAAAAAGCAGAATTCCTGTTTTCTAGTTTTTCCTTTAACTTTCTACAGAAATGGAGTACTTCAGTTGCCAACATTAGACTAATGGCGCTAAAAACTACAAAAAAATTAATGTATCAAAAATAAATTGAGATGCAGTTTCCATACAAATTGCATTTAAAAGTGCGTTTATTTCTCAATATGAAGATATAAAAATTAAAAATGTGAGATGTTAAGAAGTTTTTAAAAATGCAGTAAAGTATTTAACCGTACAATGATACACCTGCTTTTTTTTACGGTTTATACATCGGAAAGTTATTTTTTAGAGACGACACCTTAATTGCTGGGAGAAAGAAATAGGATATCAGGGGCTAATAATTAGTATTTTTTCAGATTGCATTATTAATACTAAATTAATACTAAAAAATAGTTTAATGAAAAATAAGTTAAATCCTCAAATTTTGTTTTTTAAACTTTCAAAAAATAAAATTTTAAGCTGAACTTTATAAATGCCACTTCTATTTTACGTTTTGAAGGGAGCATGATGGTATGACGCTCATTAAATTAAAAATATTTGTGTATGTTTTTGGAAACCAAATTGAAAATTTATTTTCAAACTGAAATCAGAATTACACTGCAAAAGAGAACAACGTACTTTTAATATAAGAAAATATAATATAACAACAAACGAAAATATTTAGCAACTTTTTCCATGTTACTCACGATTTTGAAAAGTGTTTTTTTATTTTCTAGAGTTCCAGAAGATATATTTTCGATATTCAAAATAGCCTTTATAAAAACAAAGTTTCTTTTGCTACTCCTGAATTTCGAGTCATTTTTTTTTATATATAATAACCAGTTTTCTCAACCTGGAATATAGATTTTTCATATGCTATCTATTCTCAAGTAAACATTTTCTTGTTCATCAAACATGTGTTATAGACCAACATGATAAATTACCTGCATTAATATTAACTAACTTTATATTATTTTGTTACTCTTGCAAGTGCAAATTCAATTTCGCCATTCAAAATGTTTAATTCTTACTGGATAGCACTCTAAAAACTATATTCTGGTTTGAAAAAGCTTATTACTACATTATAAGAACTTCTCGGAAAAGTTTCAAAAAATCAACCAATGTTGTTTTTGTTTTTTTTTTACCATTTGGGAAAATGGTTATTGTCCTCGGTCAAGGTAGGAAATCAAAAACATTTCTGAAGATTTTTATTAGTTGAATCCGCATTTTATTCGTTTACAACAATAATTCGTTTACAACAAATTGTTTTAATACACAAATCCAAAAAAAGAGATGTCGTTATTCAAGAAACTCGACAAGAAAAATCGGCTATCTAATGATGCATTGCATATGCCTTCATATGTTTGTAATATTAATATAGATATTAAAATTAAATATAATTTATAATAGCTCCCTATTTTATCAAAAATCCTTCAGTTATTTTTTTTTTTCAAAATAACATGTATTTTTTTTTTTTTTTCAGTTGTTATGGGAAAATTGCAGCAAAAGATATAATTACTATTTTCCAATTATTAGCCCCCTATATGCTATTTCTTTCGGCCAGCAATTAAAGTGTCGTCTGGGAAAAATAGCATTCCGTTGTATAAGCCAGCCGTAAAACAAAGCAGATGTATCATTGTACGGTTAAATTTTCTACCGTAAATTTTTAAATTTCTAAGCATCTCACATTTTCAATTTTCATACCGTCGTATTGGGGGAAAATAGTTCTTTTAAATGCAATTTGTTCGAAAACTGCTATCTCAAATTAATTTTGAAATATTAATTTTTTTGTAGTTTTTAACGATTTTTTTTTTTTTAATTTTGGCAACTGAAGAACTTTCTTTTCTGTAGGAAGTAAAGAAAAAAGAGGAAAAAAGGTTGGAAAATAGTAAATTATTATATCTTTTGGTTGCCATTTTCCTATAACAACTGAAAAAAAATGTAATTAATTTACATGCTATGTTGAAGAAAAATATAAATTTATGATTTCTGATAAAACATGCAGCTATTATTAACTATATTTAATTTCATGTATCCCTATTAATGTTACAAACATATGAATCATTAGATCCTTTTTTTGTCAAGTTTGTTGAATGTCGACATTGCTTTTTTGTTGGATTTGTGTATTATTCCGTGATAGTGACGTCATATGCATACGTTTCTGTAGATGTTGTTTCAGACTGGATCGTAAATATGGAATTTTTCGGCGGATGCGAATGACATGCTTATAAAAAAAAAAACATGTGTTTTGTGTCTTCAAACTGAATTATGCTTTGTACTATCGATATGCATATATATTTTTCTCTTTTCTTCGGGAACGACACTAAATTCTGAAAAAGCAGAATTCCTGTTTTCTAGTTTTTCCTTTAACTTTCTACAGAAATGGAGTACTTCAGTTGCCAACATTAAACTAATGGCGCTAAAAACTACAAAAAAATTAATGTATCAAAAATAAATTGAGATGCAGTTTCCATACAAATTGCATTTAAAAGTGCGTTTATTTCTCAATATGAAGATATAAAAATTAAAAATGTGAGATGTTAAGAAGTTTTTAAAAATGCAGTAAAGTATTTAACCGTACAATGATACACCTGCTTTTTTTTACGGTTTATACATCGGAAAGTTATTTTTTAGAGACGACACCTTAATTGCTGGGAGAAAGAAATAGGATATCAGGGGCTAATAATTAGTATTTTTTCAGATTGCATTATTAATACTAAATTAATACTAAAAAATAGTTTAATGAAAAATAAGTTAAATCCTCAAATTTTGTTTTTTAAACTTTCAAAAAATAAAATTTTAAGCTGAACTTTATAAATGCCACTTCTATTTTACGTTTTGAAGGGAGCATGATGGTATGACGCTCATTAAATTAAAAATATTTGTGTATGTTTTTGGAAACCAAATTGAAAATTTATTTTCAAACTGAAATCAGAATTACACTGCAAAAGAGAACAACGTACTTTTAATATAAGAAAATATAATATAACAACAAACGAAAATATTTAGCAACTTTTTCCATGTTACTCACGATTTTGAAAAGTGTTTTTTTATTTTCTAGAGTTCCAGAAGATATATTTTCGATATTCAAAATAGCCTTTATAAAAACAAAGTTTCTTTTGCTACTCCTGAATTTCGAGTCATTTTTTTTTATATATAATAACCAGTTTTCTCAACCTGGAATATAGATTTTTCATATGCTATCTATTCTCAAGTAAACATTTTCATGTTCATCAAACATGTGTTATAGACCAACATGATAAATTACCTGCATTAATATTAACTAACTTTATATTATTTTGTTACTCTTGCAAGTGCAAATTCAATTTCGCCATTCAAAATGTTTAATTCTTACTGGATAGCACTCTAAAAACTATATTCTGGTTTGAAAAAGCTTATTACTACATTATAAGAACTTCTCGGAAAAGTTTCAAAAAATCAACCAATGTTGTTGTTTTTTTTTTTACCATTTGGGAAAATGGTTATTGTCCTCGGTCAAGGTAGGAAATCAAAAACATTTCTGAAGATTTTTATTAGTTGAATCCGCATTTTATTCGTTTTCTGATTGGTCTATACAATAATCTGTATTTTCCCCTTACTTTCAACAGAATTGGATACTTCTGTTGCCACTATGGCAAAAAAGTAATAAAAACTACAAAAAAAATTAATAACTCAGAAACAAATTGAGATACAGCTTTCAAACAAATTGCACTTAAAAGTACATTTTTTTTAAATTCTATACGACGGTGTAAAAAGTAATAGTGTGGGATGTTTAGAAGTTTAAGAATGAAATTTCATTTAAAATTGGTTTAGGAATATTAATGTTTAATCCATGGCTTACGTAATGTATGACCAGCTCCTTAGAAGTTTAAAAATTTACAGTACCGAAAAATGTAATCCATGGCGTACGTAATGCGTGATCAACTCCGTTCGATTTTTTATGTCTTAAATTTTAGTCTTTGAAAAAATCATTTTACAAATGGTCGTTGTAATTTGTTAAATTGCCTTTTTTTATTATTAACAGCAATAATAAAAATATATTACCAGGTATCTCTTCTGGTTTAGGTTCTTTGTATTTTACTCCTAATGAGAATGCAGGAGATGATTCGTGGATCTTCTTATCGGCTTTCTCTACATCATAAGAGCCGGGAGCTGAAACCGAATTGTAGACAAATTATTACGTTTTATGCGGCTTTATGAATAGTAATGTATTTCATAAAAGTCTATCTACATTTTTTTTTTTTTTTTTTTTTTTTTTTTTTTTTTTTTTTTTTTTTAATATGTCGAAGCTATATTGGTGTTTGAGATTTTTAAAGGAGTGAATGATTTTCGGAATCATGAATAAATCGGAATAGGCCATTGGATATGTTTGTGTTTTATGATATATATTTATATGTTTTCATAAATTAACCTTCCGCCTACCAGACGGTTCCAATGGACACTGCAGGAAAAACGGAATTATACAGTTCAAATATCAGCTACATGTGATAAAATGAAGAAATTGGTTTGTAAACTCGTATTTTTAGATCTAAATTCGTAAAAATCTAGAAACTTTTAAAAAGAATATCCAATAAAAACTGACGAATTTTAATTGCGGTTGAATGTATTATTGTAATTTTTGTTCGTTGTTTTGCAGGGCTCCATAAGAGTAATCAGGATTTTCATTAAAAGGTGCTAAACAATTAAAACTAGTGAAAAGTGACCAAAATTCATATATTTTCAAGCATTTCGGAAGGGAGTGCGAACCTTTTCCGTTTCTGTTTCCAGTACCCCTTCCACCTATGCAAAAAACAAACTATATTATTAGAAAACTAGCGATTAATATTTTATTATAACAACTTAGTGTATTCTACTGTTTTCAAAAGAAATTTCTTATTAACGTTTTCCTCGTAATGTGGCAAGTTAAAACCATTAATTATGACAAATTTGGGGCATTTTCTTTTAGACCTCTTATAACGTACGCAGATAAGTAAGTTAAAAGTTTGTAAAGAAATACTCGTGTCAACCAATCTGTCATTTTTTTCTACTATTATACTACTAGTATTTTTTCTTAAAGTTCTGACCATCTTCTTGTGATACCCTGCATACATATGTGAACAGTACTGGGTACAAAATTTATGCATACATACAATGAAATACATGAAGTTTAGTACTAGCCATTTCCACATTATTCGCAAAAAAATTCTATAGATAGATAGAAGGGGGCCCCCAGAATGATGCTTGCCTCTGGGCCCCCCATAGTTTAAGTCGGGACTGCGGGTTTGGTTTTCTTTTCTATTGCTTGGGTTAAGATACATTTGCTTTTTCTATAGTGTAGTTTAGAAAATCTTTAAGCCCCAAACTCCATTTAAACTTAATTAATCTGATCACTCAGAAGTTGCGAATAAGAAAATTATTCACAGCCTTCTCCCAAGGACCTCTCTAATTAATGGGCACTGCTCATTTTTAACAGTTCTCAAACAAACGAGTTTTCATGTATACACTATATGGCCAAAGGTGATCGGTCACTTTTAAATTTTAGACGTTTTCTTAAATATCTAGAAAAATACATGAGGAATTATCTTGAAACTGCAAGTATGTAAACAAAATATTACAGGTCATATATTTCAGTGAAGATTTTTCCCCGAAACCCCATAGGAGACCGCCAACAAATTGAAAAATAACGAATACATTTTGGATAGCCCTGTAAAAGCTAATGTAGCAAAAGCGTTTAACACAGTAGATTATGATTAAGTGCCTTATTGCAATAAACTGTGTTCATTTTTATGAGAATAGCATGTATATTCGTAAAGAAATTAAAGTTTTTATAAAAAGAGTTCCACATTTTGTCAAAATTTTTTGCTTATAATTTGTAGAGTTCTTAATATAAAAAAAAAGTTATTTTCAGAAAATATGACAAACAACATTCTACACAATACCCTGCAATTAGAATTTAAAAATAATGAAAATTGGATGAAAAATGAGCAGGTTTACTAAAAATTGTTTCACTCCGCATGCGCGAATGCAATCAAAATATAATATGCATAATGTATTAGCTAAGTGTATAGAGCAATTTTTATGAAAGTCTCAAAAACATAGCTTGAAAATTCTTAAAATTATCGTTGATATTACAAGCTCGATATCCGTTGTTCCCAAAATGAAGCAAAAATATGAGGGGCTGTATCCAAATACATCAGTACATGCAATATTATGTATGCTATATTTGCACTGATTAATGCATATATGGATACAACCCTTCATCTTTTTGCTTCAATTTGGGAATAACGGATTTCCAGCTTATTCTATCAACGATAATTTTCAGAATTTCCAAGCTATGTTTTTGAGACTTTCACAAAAGTTGCTCTATACATTTAGCTAATACATCATGTACTTTATATTTTGATTGCATACGAGCATGCGCAATGAAACATTTTTTAGTAAACCTTCTCATTTTTCATCCAATTTATATTATTTTTTAATTCTGATTGCAGGGTATTGTGTACAATGTTGTTTGTCATATTTTCTGAAAGTAACTTTTTTTTATATTAAAAACTCTACAAATTATAAGCAAAAAACGTGGCAAAATTTGGGACTCTTTTTATAAAAACTTTAATTTCTCTACGAATATACATGCTGTTCTCATAAAAATGAACACAATTTATTCAAATAAGAAACTTAATCATAATCTACTGTGTTGGACGCTTTTGCTACATTAGTTTTTACAGGGTTATCCAAAAGATATTCATTTTTTTTTTTCAATTTGTTGACAGTCTCTTATGGGGTTTCTGGAAAAAATCTTCACGGAAATATATGACCTGTACTATTCTGTTTTACCACTTGGAGTTTCAAGATAATTCCTTGTGTATTTTTCTAGATATTTAAGAAAACGTCTAAAATCTCAAGTGACCGGTCACCTTTGACCATATAGTGTATGTAGTACTTAAACTGAATGTAGAAATCTGAAAAAGCATTCATTTTCATCTCCTGTCAAACTTTGGAAAAAGTTTTAAATTTTTATTACAAGCCACGTTTGAAAAAATATAGTAAATATATATATATATATACAAATTTATAAGTTCACTCTATAAATACCTGTGTGATGTCTCATGAACTTTCACTTAAAATGTTAAGTCGATAGCTGAATTAGTAACATTCCCACGATGCCCACAATTTCAAAAACAAAGTATTTAAATATGTTGAAAGTGGTAAAAACTCTTCGGAAATAGCCGCTAAACGCACGTGTCTTTTTTTAATTAAAAGCTTAAAACTGTTGGGTACTGTTGGATTTTGTCGTTGTTGTTGCTGTTGCTGTTTATGTTGAAGGATTTACAATTGCATCTGTGGTCAAGTGTTTTCCTTCGGATTTTTTTTTTCTTGTCAGTTGCAAGTTAGTCATATAAAATCTAGTAAATCATTATTTATTTTACAAAATGCATTTTCTAATTATAAATTGCTGCACTTGCGCTAATTAAAAAAAAAAACAAATATTCTAAATAATGCAATAATAATACATTATATTTTATTTAACTGTATAATGACATACATAAGTATATAAGTGACATACATACATAAAAATCATGATATCGTTCCAGCAGCATTCCACAGACGGGGATTTTTTTATTTTATTTATTTTTTTTTTTTTTTGTAGTCCTCCGTAGTCAACGGTATTTTCTCGGCAGCCTTACGTGGTCAGGATACACGAGAAATTTTAAAAATAGCCCAATATCGCTTCTCAAAATTCTATTATAATGTCCTATTATAGGCAAAGTTTTGTCTTAAGAAGTGATAGAAGTCAAAAAAAGACAAATATTTCTTAATCTACAAAAATGTTATATAACCGTCCACGAAAATAAGGAATATCCTCTTCCGAGTTACCTAAGATTCTGCAAAGATTTCTTTATCTGTATAATCCTCAAAAAACAAAATAATTTCGATATTTAAAGAATAAAGTGACCTTGTCAGTAGTTGATACCTTTCTAGTAGTTGATCAAATTTTTGAAATATTGCACTATTTCAGGCAGAAGAGAGTTTTACGCGTGGTACTAGACATAATGTTTTTTTTTTTTTTTTATGTTAGTGCGTTTCTTGTCACATTGTTGTTAGCTGCGTGCTGGAAAGGAAACCATTTTACGATTTTTTTAAATTAGAAAATATAAACATTTAGTTTTTGACTAGTTGGAGACAATTAACGTAGGTTAAAATAGTCCACTTCCATCTTGATTATTTCAACTAATGCATTTATAAGAATTATTGTTAATCACAGTCCAAGGCTGATATTTTAAAGATTAACTTTTTGATTTTCGACGGATTTATTCGATTGATCAACTACTGGGAAAATGGCAATTAAAGTAACTATTTATTTACAATTTTGTTACTATTTAATTTCAGCAGATTTCATTTTTGCCCATTATAGTTCATTCATTATAAGGGTTGTAGCAATCATGTTAGTTTACTACTAAAACTTAAAAAGGAAGGAAATATAATAAAAAACCCGTACACAGACCTTATTTGATGACCTTGGTCCCCCTATATATATATATATTTTTTTTTAATTTTGCTGCCTCTGGTTTTTGGAAACTTTTCCGAATAGTTTTTATGGCTTGATATTAGTTTTTGATTGATTTTTTTTAAAGATAAAGAATACTTTTCAGAATCGTAAGTAGTTTGGAAGAGGATATTGTATAATTTTCATCCTAGTTATAATATATTTTTATAGTTTAAGAAGCATTTTTCTTTTCTTTCAGTGTGGCCACCATCCGCGTACAAACAGCATTGAACTAGCCACTCTACCTTTCAGAATGTAATTAACATTATAATATATATAGTCACACAGGCCGAAGAACTCTTTATTTGCAGCGCTATTCGTGACCTAATTGCAATTCACACAAAGTAATATGTAAGTTTGTGTAAATTTATTTAAAAATATTCATTATTGCTAAAGTTGGAAACAAAAAGTCGCGTTCGGATTGATATGAGATACTTTACATTTTTTACTAAATACGAGAATCAAGACTCTGTTTTTGCTCGCAAAATTGTTTCTTGTAGTTATCCCTACCAGCCCTTAAAGTTTAAAAGAACAATTCTGCGTCAAACTTGTATGTACACAAACATACAAGCACCTTCATAAGAGGGATTTAAGTAACATTTCCGAAAGCATTATGATTTTTTTTCCAATTATATTTCAAAACAATCTATTCTTTTTTTCTTATAACATACATAAAAATAAATCAATCTCAGAACAGGTACCATACTGTTATAATAAATTTACCGCAACTTATTTTAATGATTCTGTTAGCAAATTTGTTTATCAAAGTAGATACATTGAATTTTATATTTAAGACATTTCCTTGAATTTGAATTTTAAATTATATATACTTATTGGAAAATATTTTATTTAAAATGTTTGCATATGTTTTGATTTACAATTCCGAGTTCCAACTGAATGGAATATTTAATTAAAATTCTTGTTATTTCCCTGAAATTTATATTTAAATTTATACTGTACGGCAGATTTTCTGTCATATGTTTAGAATAAGAATTGTGTTAGTCGAGAATCCTTCCTTTAAATACACATATTAAATTGTTAGAATATTTTTAACAAACATTTTACTTGAAAATTGAGATTATTTTTTGAATAATTCTTCTAGCAAACGTAAATTTTGTATGCTGAGATAGTGCATACTATTGATGAAATTGCTAAGATATTTAAATAATGCCTGCAAATATCTAAACTTAATTTCACTCTACATGACAAAGATTTTCTCAAAAACCAATTTGGAAATCTTCAGAAGACATAGTTTCATTATGGAGGAAAATTCACAGGAAAATAATAGAAAAATCTAGAAACATAAACTGTCAAGCGCGAGTATTACTCGCGCTCAGAGGATTCCGTACAATAAATATATGAATTATTAACTGTATTAATAAAACATTGTCGCTGAAAGAATAATAAGACTTTGTAAAAAACTGTACAACGTAGGGTTGGTTATAGATACTAGAAAAGTATGAATGGCTATACCATAAAAGTTCAAAGAGATATGAAGCCTAAATAATATCGAATATTGCTATTCTGTATAACTTTTTTTTAATCATATCCTAATCTGTTTATGATGAACTTAATTTGATACTGACAATAAAAGTAGTGCATATTTAAACTTAACTAAAACAATTGGCATTTCCAAAAACTTAACCCATTAACCGCCAAAACTATTACGATAGAAATTTTCAAATTTCTTGTTGAAAGTAGTTTCCCACCACAAATTCAGTAAGGTAAATTTCGCTTTACTAAAATAGTAAAATTCCTGCCAATAAATAAGACATTTTTTTAAATTCTAAAATAGTGGTGCCAATGTAATTAATTCATTGCATGAGCAACTATTTTGATTGTTGCGTGAACGCAACGTCAGTGGTTAATGGGTTAATACAGCGTAGTAATAACCTTTTCTTTTTACAGTGTAGCTAAAACAAAACACTTATCCAAAGTTTAAACTTGGCATTGTGCTAAGCGCGCTTCGAAAGGAGGTCTCAAAATTGCAACGAAGCTTTGTTCCGTGTCGCGTTCTTTCAGATAGGTTTTTAAGTAACTTTTAAAGACACTGGAGGCGTGTTTAGAGATCCACTCAATACAAATTAGTCGCGAATCCCATAGTAATTATGTGATTAATTCCAATTAAATTAGTCTGTTTTTAACAATATGACATGTATTGCTTTTATAGTACTATTCAGATAGGTTTTTAAGTAACTTTTAAATACAGTGGAGGCGTGTTTAGAGATCCACACAATACAAATTAGTCACGAATCCCATAGTAATTATGTGATTAATTCCAATTAAATTAGTCTGTTTTTAACAATTTGATATGTATTGCTTTTATACTGCTATTGCTCATTGCAATACAGAAATATATTATTAAAAGTTGTTATCTAGGCTTTAAGAGCCTATGTAAGTACGCCGTCCCTGTCATTATGTAAATTCAAACAGTCCGTGTATTTAAGGGTTACTATCTCAGCCAATTACCAACGATTGTTTTCGAAAATCATTGGCAACAATGATTTTATACATCTGCTACGATAGGTACCTCCAGCTCTCCTCAACATCTTTGCCGAATTCCCGCAAATCGACATTTGTGTGTAACGGAAAAATGCGCTTTTCTCAAGATCTATGTGACCGGGTAATCCCTATAGTTTTCCTTTAAGGCTTAAATTAACTTCTACTACCTCTGAATCTTTCATAATTTTAGTTTCAGTATATTTTGAAATAGAGGGGACGGACATACATTTGCACTAAATTTCTGACGATATGAAAAAGCTGTCAAAAAGGGTCGACCTGGATTTTCCCTAATTGCCTCAACTTGAATTATAGTCAATAAATTGATATTTTGCTCAAGCAAACTGCTCAAGAAACTATAACACAGTTTCAATAATTAATATTGTCTCATGAAATCTTTGTGTGTATGTGTGTTCCTTTGTCTCGGGAACTACTGGAGAGATTTTAAAAATTTTTAACTCTTTTGGCGATAATTTATCTATAATTTGATAGTTTACCAGAAAAAAAATATCAATGTCAATAGTTCCCCAATTGGGCAAATGAAAGAAATCTTGATATTTTTTTATTCAGTGTTACTAACAATGTAACTAATTTTCCAGGAAAGTAAACAAAATACAGCTAATTACAATGCATTTTTTAGATATTGAAATATTATATCAGAATTATTTTTTTTAATTATACGCTACTAGCAAAACCCGCGACTCTGCTCACGTAATATTTAAAATATGCCAAGTGGTATTTCTGTAGCTTTTTAGGGTTCCGTACTTAAAAAGGGAAATCAGAACCATTATAAGATCACTCCTGCGTCTGTCTGTCCGTCTGTCACAGCCACGTTACTCGTAATCTATGAAAGTGGAAAGTTCAAATTGGGGGAATTAATAAAGACTACTGACCCACATATTTACAGATTATTAAACATTCACCAATATATTTAGGAAAAAGGTAGGAGTTCTAATTAAGTTACTTGAAAAAAAAAATCTTTTCTTTGTATATCGTGTGGGGTATCGTGATAAAGCGTTCGTAACGCTGAACTCAACTATAAATTTCTTTCAATTTTACTTATTATATTTTCAGAGATAATGTTGAATATGTAGTGCAAAAATATGTCACCACCCTCCATCTATTTCCGAATCTATTGAAACTAAAATTATGAAAAAATTAGAGATAGTAGACATTAATTTAAACCTTGCAGGAATATTATAGCGATTACCCTAGGTCACATAGTTTTTGAGAAAATGGCATTCTTCCGTTACACACAAATTTCGATTTTCGGGCATTCAGCAAAGGTGTTGAGGAGCACTGGAGGTACCTATCCGTAGCAAAAGTATAAAAGCATTGTTAATAATGATTTTCGAAAAAAAATAGTCTGTCATTAGCCGAGATATTAACCCTTAAAGACACGGACGGTGTGGACATACATGACAGGGGTAGTGTACTTTATGTACCATCGGATTTTAAAGGGTAGATACCAACTGTTAATGATATATTTGTGTAATGCAATACCCAGTAGCAGCATAAAAGCAGTAAATATCAAATTGTTAAAAACAGACCAATTTAATTAGAATTAATCGCATACATACTATGGGATTCGCGACTAGTTTGTGTTGAGTGGATCTCTCAATACGCCTTCCATGTCTTTAAAAGTTAATTAAAAACTTATCTGGAAAAATGCGGCACGGACCAAGGCGGCGTTTCAACTTTGTGACCTCTTTTCGAGCCACGCTTAGCACAATTCCAAGTTTAAACTTTGAAGAAGGGTTTTTATTTAGTTACAACTGTAAAAAGAGAAGATTATACCACGCTGAATTTAGTTTTATGAAATGCGAAACGAAGTTTAAATATGCACTACATTTATTATCAGTACAGAATTAAGTTCATCATAAACAGATTAGGATAAGATAAAAAAAGAAGAGTTATACAGAATAGCAATATTTGATATTATTTAGGCTTCACATCTCTTTGAACTTTTATGGTATAGAGTAGGTCGGGGTAAAGGTAAGCACTTCCCGTAAATTTTGTTTTTTAATGCACGCATGGTCTTAATTACGTAACGAGTGATTAAAATATCAGATTACAACCTTAGGCAGTGCCACCATCAACCGACTTTCGTCAAATTATAATTCCGTGAGAAACAGAAATTTTTAAAAAACATTGCTCTGCGTATCTTTGCCCCATTGGTTGGGGTAAAAGTACACAGTTGTGCAGCAAAGATACGCAGTCCGTATTTTTACCCCATTACTGCGGGTTTTTGCCCCATTTCCAATAAAACGAATGAGTTACGTAAAAGCATTAGTAAATTTAACTAGTATTTATAGTTAAAATGAAAATTATAAGTTAAACCATAAAAAAAAGAAAAGTACACCGGCCTGTGAGATCGCAAATAGCAGTTAACCTCTAACTGCTGTGACAAAAATTGTTGCATAAATACTGTGAGCGGTCTCAGAAACTCCTTGATTGTAGAGTGAAAAAAATTTTGACTGACTCATAAGATACTGTTTCTGCGTTAAACTTTATGTAAAGACCTATTTCTGAAAATTATTATTTAAAGGTCTTTAGCTATAATGTTAAGTTTCCGAACGAATCAAAATTAAACTAACATCAATAGTTAAATTGGAAATTACAAGTTAAACTGTGAAAACTGAATATAGCAGCGGTCTGTGTGACCGTTAACAGGAGTTAAGGGTTAAGACTTAAAACAAAAGCGTTTTATGAAACAAGAATATTGATTTTTAAAAGTTGGTAGGTAGATACATATGTAATATTAAAAAAAAAATTAACTAGAAAAAGAGAAAGGTAGTTAACTAGCTTATATTACATATGTAGCTATTATATTTTATACAATACTAATTAATAAAAAATAAAACTTTCTACGACGTAATTGTGGTAAGCATTGCATCTAGCTAAAACAATAGGACAAAGCCCCGCATCTTAAACTTGTGCTTATCTTTGCCTCAAGATTGATGCGTACTTTTACCCCATTCTGCAGTATTTTGCTTAACCTGCTATCTACAAAAAAATAGCAATTTTGCTATTTTTATGTATTTGTCGTTAACGGGCCTTTATTCTTCTGTAATTTTTTTTTTCCACAATGTCTCAAATCAATAGGTTTTGTAATTTACGATTAAAAAAGTACAGGTTTTTGGAACACTTACATTTTCTACTTGATTGTAGGCGTAAGAAGGTTATTCCTAAATTCATTTCCATTCGTTGTAATTTATTTTCTTCAAATAGGATTGAGAAGGTCTTATTTCGTTCTAAATTAGCTCTTTTAAGAGCTTTGATTCAAGAGACTCGCCACAAAATTGCTCATATAGAGCGCGAGTTATATTCTTTACATATCAGCCTCGCTAATTCTACTCCTGATTTTCAGTCCATTGACAGAAGGTCATGGAGCAGAGTTCTCACAGCTTCTTCTGTTCATTGTTCGGTTTTAAAGAAGAAATTTAATGCGCTTTGTGGAAGTTCTGTCGCTAATAACTGCAGTAATTTGCCTCTTGTTAACCAAAATGCTGTTGTCAATCTTTCTAGTGTTCCATTAAGTAACAATCAGCTCGATGCTCTCAAATTGAATAACAATTTTTCTGTCTCTGCTATTCCTTCTTTACCTAATCTTATTGCTCCTATTGAAAGAGCCTTTAAGCATAGCGCTCTATCTTCTTCTCAAAAAGAGTCTATTAGGCATCTCATTGCCAATACTGTTGATTTCAATTCTAATGTTTATAAACCCAATCTTAAACATCCTGTTAAACAATGTCTGAAAAATTTGCGTTCTGATCCAAACTTAATTATTACTAAGGCCGACAAAGGTGGTCAGATTGTTCTTCTCGACAAATCTACGTATTTGGAAAAAACCCATAAATTAATTAATGATGGTCCGTATGTGGATATCCGCAAAGACCCTTCCACTAGTGAAATTAACTCTATTAAGTCTGCCATTAAGTCTTCTTCCATTATTCCTGCTAACTTTAAGAAATCCCTTATTCCGTCTATTGCGCATTGTGCTAGGTTTTATGCTTTACCTAAGGTCCATAAACCTGACATTCCTTTTAGACCTATTGTCTCTAGTATCGGTACTGCTTCTTATAAGCTTGCCAAATATTTAGTTTCTGTTTTTTCCCCACTTTTGAGCAGTAACTGTTTCACTGTTAAGAATTCTTTTGTTTTTGTTAAAAAACTTCATAATTTTAAGCCGCAGGGTCAGATGATGGTTTCTTTTGATGTTAAATCATTATTTACAAACGTTCCGGTTGAGGGGGCTTTAGATTGCCTCATGAAAAGGCTTTGTGAATTCCATTTCTCTTATTTTGAAATCGAGGAACTTATACTCCTCACTCGCGCTTGCTTGTCGCAAAATACTTTTGTTTTCAATGGTAATTTCTTCCGTATGATTGACGGTTTGGCTATGGGTAATCCTCTTAGTCCAATTTTATGCGATATTTATCTGCACTATTTTGAGGTCAAGTTTTTTGAAATCTTAAAATTTCCGTTCTATGTTCGTTATGTTGATGATGTTTATGTCCTGATTGAAATGAATTCCGATATTAATCATATTCTCTCTATTATGAATTCCATTGATCCCTGCATTCAATTTACCTCTGAAATTAAGACCAATAACTGTCTTTCTTTCCTGGATGTCCTTGTTATTCGTTGTGAAAATGGCTTTCAGACTACCGTCTTTCGTAAACCTTTTGCTGTCAGTCTCCCACCTCACAGGTATTCTTCTCATCCCCCTAACCAGAAATTCGCTGCTTTCAATACTTTTGTTTTTCGGGCTACTAATATTTGTTCCACTCCTCAGTTACTTAGTGCTGAACTTAATTACCTCAAAGCTATTGCTGTCGATCGTGGTTATTCCTCTAATATTATCGATTCTATTTATAAGAAATTGACGAAATCCGACCATTCTGAAAAGCATTCTAATTCCAACTCTAATACTTCAGTTGTATTACCATTTTTTCCTAAAATCAGTCAGCAAGTTGCTAAAATCCTAAGAAGGTTTGATTTTAAAGTTATTTTTTCTCCTGTTAATAAAATCCCTTTTCAAATCTCAAACAAGCCGTTGATCGCCTAGATAATTGGGGCATTTACCAGATCTCTTGTCAGTGTGGTCTTTCTTATATTGGTCAGACTAAACGTGCTCTTAGATTTCGTTTAAAAGAGCATGAAGGTTATGTTAAAAATCAGGAGCTCAAACGTTCTTCTATTGCTCAACATTCTTGGTCTTCTCAACATAGGTTCGATTTTTCCTCAGCCATCATTATCCAAAAATGTTCTTCTAACCTTGATCTTGATTTTTGGGAAGCTTACCATATCATTAAAAATTCTCACTCTTTAGTCAATGACTTATCTAGTACTCCAGATTTTCCAAGTATTTGGAAAGCGTTAATTTAATTCCCCCCTTTTTTGGTTTCTTTTCTCTTCTTCTCCGGTAGATGTCGCTACTTGTCCACCCAGTCGTTTCCACTGCTTCTCTCTCATTGGTTGTTTCGGCGCCTTCGCCACCCGCATAGGGTATAAAAGCCAGCGCGTCTCTGTCTATGATTTTGCTCAGCCTTGCTTTTTTTTAGCACGCTGTTCCTTTTGCACTGAAGAAGAATCTCGCTAGTAGATTCGAAACAGCTGTTTGCTGCTTTTCATATATTATTTGTGCATTTTAAACGTTGGTTTTTCTGCTTTTTAATCTGCTATCTACAAGTTTAAACAAATGCGATCTAGGTAAACTGTATGGCAATTAAAAGCTGAATATCTTCCGTTCTCCACTCAATTTTTGGATTTGTAAAAATTCGAGGTATTGTAAGCTAAAAAATAAAGTGAATTTTGAAAAATGTTAGATCAAAATTCGAAAATTTAAACTTACCTCATTTTCTTAGCTTGGAGTGGTACTTTTTTTCACAAGGTCAACTACTACTCTTTTCAACTACTACTACACTTGAGACCAAACTTCCACCTAGCGGTCATAATTGTAGAAATGTTTCTTCATATTGAATCAGCCAGTGCGTATATTTGCCCCTTGCATATCTTTACCCCCACTTACTTTACCTATTTATACTTTTTTAGTATATACAGCTATACCCAACACTACGTTGTATAGTTTTTTACAAAATCTTATAATTCTTTTAGCAACGATTTTTTTTTAACCATGCAGTTAATAATTCATATATTTATTGTACGGAACCCTCTGAGTGCAAGTAATACTCGCACTTGACCATATTTTTTTTTTATTAGAAGTCATTATACTGCTACGAATAATTCAAAAATTACTAATTAATCCACAGTTTAACTAAGCTTCCTTATTACACTGCATTAGACAAAAATGACATTTAAATTAATGAAATGAACTAAAATTAATTCTAAACAAATGATAATTTTAAAAAAATTGTAGCTTTTACACTCCTTTCAGTTTTCATTTGAAGTTTCGCATTTTTTAGAAACCCTTCTTACCACGTATTTACATATGAAAAGTAACCACATGCCATATTCCAAGATTCTAGTCTGTCTGCCACCTCCCTGGAGGTAGTGGTACCATCATAAAATATAGCCTATGGTGGAACAGGGACTGTCACCATCAATTTGTCAGCATTAATTTTCAAATCGGCTAGGTATCTTACTGAGATTCCATAGAAATCGTAATTTAGAAAGTTTTAAAATTTAGTTTTCGCTCATTTTACCCCTTTTAATTATAAATCTTTTATAAACTGTTCTTAAAGAGCATTTACGTCTTATAAGTATTTACCATGCCAAATTTTAAATTTCTATTGTTAACAATTCCACTGAGATCATAATGTAGGACGGTTATGGAACACCTTTTGTTTATTTTACACTTTTAAATTTTGAATTTTCCTTCAACTGTATTTCAAGAGCATTTACATCTGATAAGTAACTCCTATGCTAAATTTCAAGTCCCTTTAATAATTGCATATAAATCGTAATCCAGAACGCTTTTTGAACGCTTTTCGCGTATTTTCACCCTTTTTAAATTTGGAATTTTTTTCGACTGCTCTTAGAGAGTATTTATTCTTATAAGTAAATACTATTCAAAATTTCAAGTTTTATTCCCTCCAATATCACAAAAAGTGCAAGTTTAGAACATTTTTCACTCCTGCACATCCCCCTTTAAATGAAGAAAAGAAGTTAATAAAATATCACTATTATATAGGAAATAACTTTACATCAAATAAAATTTTAAAGAAATTCTTACTGTTTAAGAATATTTAATAATAGCTTTTCGTTACATAATGCGTTCAACAGTAATATTGTGTTCATTCACTTGTCCCTGAACGGAGGCATGCATACTTTTCTGTAAATAAAACAGGTGGACAGCATTCTTCCCCATTGTTTACTAAGTAAACATGACAAGAATCATTTAGAACCTAGTTTCTCTAATAACGAATTTTATGCGCATATGGCAGAAGAATAAGAATAACGAACGTTGGGATATTCCATATTTTGGATTGAAATGAATTCATAATAAATAATAATAATTAATAATAATTAATAATAACTTTGTATTTTCATAAAAATAGATAACAGACTAGCAAGAAAAGATAACAGAAAAGATTTGTATAAGAATTCATAGAAAGCTGCCAAAAAAAAAAAGAAAAAAAAAAGAAACTTTGGCTGTATAAAACATAGCAATGATATCAACAGACAACCACCCTCTCCCGCTAGAGATAGCTTACAATATCAAGTGACAGAGAGCGCCTACCTTTTAAAGTAATAACGTTATATATGTACAGCCCCAAGAGGAAAAATTTATATAGGGTGGCAAATTTATAAAAATGACAAAGTAAAGTGTTTTATAGTTTTGGAACGTATGCATAAAATTCTACTAAGCCCTTCACAGTTAATTTTAAATATCTGAAAAATATATCAATATCGTTTAAAATAAATAGGATTAATTGAAAACATTAAAATCAAAAATTTAGCATCCTTAATTTAACTTTTTAAATAAATATTCCAAATGTGCCATTTTCATTTCAAAGGATGCAAAAAAATGAATCAAACTTTGAAAAATGTCGGAATTTTCGTAGAAAAGCCATTAGGAAATGAAGCAACACTTTCCATATTTTCCAGAATTTATCCACTAATTTTAACCAAAGGCGATACAGCTAAATTCTGATAATTCACCAACATATTTACCAAATATCAAGTTAATCGGATGCTTTTTGCTATCGCGGGGCATACATACACACATACTGACAGATAACAAAAAAAAAAGGTTCTCCACAGTAAGTTTAATTTACGTTTTGTAGCTTGTACGATTTCAAACTCAAATGTCATTCAATTATAATTGACAAAATAAGATTTTTGACATTTTTCTTTTGAACGCTAGATTTAAATCACGTCGCGAACATGAGACGATTCCGACTCTGGTGAACTATTTGGCTATCTCAGATTTAATGCAATATCCAGCATTTCAAAACAAACTAAAACGCATCATTGTTGATTGTAAGAAAAAAGAAAACTTACGTGTCATGTATAGATTATGAAACATTTTCAAACTCTTCCAGAAAACTGTAAGGTAACTTAATTGTTTAAAAAGGGTCAAAGAAATTATCTAAGAAAACAACTTAAAAAACTCACAACAAACTTGAAAACCAGATTTTAACAGTTACGACCCATAGCCTGAAAAGTTCTTGTGCATCCATTTACATGATTTATACATCTGTATATAAACTACATAAAGTGCTAAAATAAGCCTAATTGCAAAACGAATAACTCAGTCGAAAATTCAACTTCAGCATTTTTCTCCATTAGACGGAAATGCACTCGAACAATTTTGTAGGGCATTTTATATTATTTACAGATTTTTATACATGCTTCATAATGCACAAAAAATGTAATTCGGGAAAAAAACGCACAACTCAACTGAAAACATTCTTTCAGAAATAACCACCCATAGATGGCAATTTTTGCAGTTCTTTGCGTAGTCCTATATATGATTTTATTTATATTCTAAAAACAATTCTTTGTATAATATACATAGTTCAGCTGTAAAATGCACACAATTAATGTATCAATTAAAAAACACCGTTAAGCAACTTACGTTAATATATAGAGATGATTATGAATTATTGTGTGCAGCCTTGTATATGATCTATACAAATTATACATGCCACTTAGCATGCAAAAATATAGTTAAACTTAAACCGGCATGATACAACTGAAAACTTACTTCCAGAATGTATCGCTCATAGAGAAATAGAAAACCTTCTGTGTGCTTTGTAAATGAACGGTAACTGATATAAACGTCATATTCTGCAGTAAATATCTTGTAGTATACCTCAATAATCTCAATAATATACATAAATTTTAATGCTTTTGAAATAATGGAAAATCATTAAAATACGCTGCAAGCATTTTTTCTGCTAAGCCATCATGTAAACGAATTCTTTCGTGGGACCATGTTGATAAATGTCAGAGGCTTTACACGTCTCATAATCTACAGAAAGCATGTTTTAGTGCACTTCAAAAACGTATATCAATTTCATTATGTTTGAAATACCGTAGAAGCATTAAAATATACTGCAAATAATTTTCCTTTTTTACCAGAATATAACGCATTATTTTAAGTAAAGTTATTTTCAGTCTTGTAAACGAACTATAAATGCTACATATTCCATTTTATTAGCTAAGATTCCAAAATAAACCTGAATAACATATTTTCAACTAAGTTCGAAAAGTGTTAAGAAATTAGGCTAATTTTTCAAAATATGCCCTAATTCACTTATTTACATATCCTCTTTTATTTACTTATTTCGAATATGTGCAAAAAGAAAATACCTAAGTGAAATAGAACTAATTTAGTTTTAAATATTCATTTTAAAATGTTTAATCAAAGCGGTTCGCATACATTTAAAATTAAAAAATAATAACTCATCCAATTGTACATGTAAAGGCTTAATATATCGGCACTCGTCCAATTGAATGTAGATCTCATTAAATCTATTTGAATATTTTACGTCGCTGAAAGGCATCTACCTATTTTATTCTTCTTAATACGTCAACACAGATAAGAAGAACGAAAAATCAGGCTTCCAGCATAAGATTATGAAACACTTTCCAACACATTTCGATTACCGTATCAAAACTTCAGAGTTTATTAAAGTGAAAGATTATGGCAAAATAAACAATTTAAAAAACGCATAACGCATTTAAAAATTCCAGTTTCTGTTATTACAATCAACAGTCCAAACAATATCCGTTTTTTTTAGCAGCTCTGAATATGTTCTATAGATTTGTATGTATGCTAAAAGTCTGTTCTAAGGTATATATGCTAAAGTGTAAAGCTATAGTATAGTTATAGTATGCTAAAAGTTTGTTCAGTTAAACGCATAGCACAGTTGAAATTTTCCATTCAAGAATTTCCGTGCATAAACGGAAATGTACTTGATAACTTTTTTGCAGCCACGTATATGATCTATAGAAATTATACACACTAATAAATATTTAAAAAAAAATAGTTACTACAACTGACGTTACGTACCACAACTGAATACACATTTTCAGCAATTATTGTTCATAGGCTTCAATAGTTCAATTATATTGTTCAATTGTAATCAAACTCAATGTGTGTCCCTGTAAATGAATTATCAGTTATGTGAGCATAATATTCTACATTAATCTCCTTGTAGTACTCGTAAGTGATATATATAAATTTCAGTATGAACTATTATTTTAACACAGTCAAACTGACTGGTAAAGTTATCATACGAATTGAATATTTCCAACTGAGCGAAAAATGCCCAGGCCGGGAATCGAACCCAGATCCTTGGCTTACAAGGCCAATGCTTTTCCATTTAATCTAACTGGGCCGAAAACCAGCCAGCATATTTCGCTCAGATAACCTTATTGGTAGGAACATCTGGTCTGACATGTAGACAGCTCAACAGAATAAACCGCAGGTTAAGGACCTCCATATTAACGATGGATACGTAGATGAACTATTATTTTAACACAGTCAAACTGACTGGTAAAGTTATCATACGAATTGAATATTTCCAACTGAGCGAAAAATGCCCAGGCCGGGAATCGAACCCAGATCCTTGGCTTACAAGGCCAATGCTTTTCCATTTAAGCTAACTGGGCCGACAACCAGCCAGCATATTTCGCTCAGATAACCTTATTGGTAGGAACATCTGGTCTGTCATGTAGACAGCTCAACAGAATAAACCGCAGGTTAAGGACCTCCATATTAACGATGGATACGTAGATGAACTATTATTTTAACACAGTCAAACTGACTGGTAAAGTTATCATACGAATTGAATATTTCCAACTGAGCGAAAAATGCCCAGGCCGGGAATCGAACCCAGATCCTTGGCTTACAAGGCCAATGCTTTTCCATTTAAGCTAACTGGGCCGACAACCAGCCAGCATATTTCGCTCAGATAACCTTATTGGTAGGAACATCTGGTCTGTCATGTAGACAGCTCAACAGAATAAACCGCAGGTTAAGGACCTCCATATTAACGATGGATACGTAGATGAACTATTATTTTAACACAGTCAAACTGACTGGTAAAGTTATCATACGAATTGAATATTTCCAACTGAGCGAAAAATGCCCAGGCCGGGAATCGAACCCAGATCCTTGGCTTACAAGGCCAATGCTTTTCCATTTAAGCTAACTGGGCTGACAACCAGCCAGCATATTTCGCTCAGATAACCTTATTGGTAGGAACATCTGGTCTGTCATGTAGACAGCTCAACAGAATAAACCGCAGGTTAAGGACCTCCATATTAACGATGGATACGTAGATACGTAGATATGCTGGCTGGTTGCCGGCCCAGCTAGCTTAAATGGAAAAGCATTGGCCTTGTAAACCAAGGATCTGGGTTCGATTCCCGGCCTGGGCATTTTTCGCTCAGTTGGAAATATTCAATTCGTATGATAACTTTACCAGTCAGTTTGACTGTGTTAAAATAATAGTTCATCTACGTATCCATCGTTAATATGGAGGTCCTTAACCTGCGGTTTATTCTGTTGAGCTGTCTACATGACAGACCAGATGTTCCTACCAATAAGGTTATCTGAGCGAAATATGCTGGCTGGTTGTCGGCCCAGTTAGCTTAAATGGAAAAGCATTGGCCTTGTAAGCCAAGGATCTGGGTTCGATTCCCGGCCTGGGCATTTTTCGCTCAGTTGGAAATATTCAATTCGTATGATAACTTTACCAGTCAGTTTGACTGTGTTAAAATAATAGTTCATCTACGTATCCATCGTTAATATGGAGGTCCTTAACCTGCGGTTAATTCTGTTGAGCTGTCTACATGACAGACCAGATGTTCCTACCAATAAGGTTATCTGAGCGAAATATGCTGACTGGTTGTCGGCCCAGTTAGCTTAAATGGAAAAGCATTGGCCTTGTAAGCCAAGGATCTGGGTTCAATTCCCGGCCTGGGCATTTTTCGCTCAGTTGGAAATATTCAATTCGTATGAAAATTTCAGTATGTTTGAAATAGTGTAATATCATTAAAATATACTACAAACGTCCCCCCCCCATATACCGTAAAATAATGGAATTCTTTTGAGTGTCCCTGCAAATGACCGTAAATGCTACACACTTCATTTTCAATACAGATCATGCCCTAGTGGTACACAATAACATCTATAAATTTCTTGGCAATCGGACTATATTTACGCGAGTTACCGCACGGACAGACAGTAAGACAGAGAAACCGAAATCATAAATTTTGTTGGAAGGTGTTATAACACTAATACAATCTATTTTTCATTTAATAGGGGACATTTTTTAAAGAACAGATTTCCAGTTGTATAAAAAGAATTTTATCTGATTACAAATCTCAAGCTAATATAATGCCTTCGCATCTTATAGATTAATTCTTAATAGGAAAGAAGAAGTAAAAATGCAGATGAAAAATCCAAATAAATGTCGTATTAAAAATACCAAATTTGTTTGTAAATATTAACAGTTCAGAGTAGTACGAAGTGTTTATGGAAAAATTGCAACGAACACCAATAATTCTTTGTATTATTTAAAAGGTTTGCACAATATTACCTTTATACAGAACTATTACGGAATTACATTTCTAATATTGTGTGTAGGCTTCTTTATAAGCAACTAAATCTGACGCGTCTTTTCTATTAAATTGCAAACTTAATCACACATAAAAGAGTTATACTTTCCTTATCAGGAATTGCCTAAATTCAAAGTATGAATAATAATTCATTACTGAATTATTATATGGAATAGTGACACTGGTAGTTGGCTAGATAGATCAACTATTAACTTTTTAATAATTTAATTCAACAAAATGTTTATTTTTAGCTCACAGGCTATCAAAGCCTGAGAGCTAATGTGACTGCAGGTTCTGTATGTACATAACGCGATTTCTCATGATAGAAAAATCCGATTCGCTTCAAATTTTGTAAACACGTTTATTCTCATAATTCGCTTCCCTGATTAGTTTTGAGGTTCCTTGGTTAAGCATGAAGGGGGTGGGACCGGGGGGCTCCCTTAATTTGGGTAAAGGGGTTTTTCATGCAGAATTATCCATTTTGTTTCAAATTTGGTATCCCGGTTTATTCTGATAAGACGTTTTCCCGCTTAGATTTGGAGGGTCATTGGTCAAGTATAAAGAAAGGAACGGGGAGCTAATCCCTCTTAAATTATATAAATAGGTTTTTCATGCACAATTATCCGATTTGCTCAAATTTGGGATACCGGTTTATTCTGATAAGGCACTTTCCTGATTACATTTGAAGGTTCGTCGGTTAAGTATACAGCGAAGAAACGGGGGTCTAATCCCCGCCTTAATTTATTAACCGTTTTGCTCAAAAGAGTCAGTTTTATTTTATGAATGATAGATATAAATAAGAGTTAAATATACAATTAGTCTGAATAGTCTGTGAGCTCAATGCTATCAGTTTAACTGGGCACTTTTCATTTTATTTAACTACATATCATTTTTTATTTTTAATACATTATCAACACTAATATGACATGTAACACCTATAGACTTACATTTAAACAACTAGTGATATTAAATACTTTTAATTTTCTCCTAATCTTTAGAAATGAATTTTATTGAATTTTATCTTTTTATTTCACTTTCAACTTAGAATCGCATTTTTAAAATTAAACATAGAGAAAAGATAAATTGACTCTTTTAGAAAAACTTAGAAAAACGATTGAAAGACTTCAACCAGTTAAACTTTTAAACTTTTTATATCTCACTAAAAATCTGTAACAGGCGTTTCAAATAAAATTTAGAAAAATATTTCAAAAGAACGTTGAGATTCCTTCCTTCAGATAAGGAAAACTGTGCTTAAGTACAAACTTTCATTGTTAGTTGAAATCTTCAGTAGTATATATTTGTCTGTTATTTATTGTCTTTACATATTAAATTAATTTTATTTCGCGTTGTATTTATGTTATAGAAATTTTTAGTTATAAATAAAAATTTTTAAATCTTGAAATGATTGGACTTTTTAAGACTTTCCATCATAGTTGAAAAGTGTTTATGAATTCGGTTGTCTATCTGTATGTCTGTCCGTCCGTGCTCTAACTCGCGTAAATATGATCATATTTCTATGAAATTGATGTACTACGTTGTTTCTGTTTACGGTGGTATGTTCGGAATTTAAAATGAGGTATGTAGCATTAACATTCATTTACAGGAGCACTCAAAAGAATTCTTTACATTACGGCCTATAGAGAAAAATCGTCTGAGGTGTACTTTAATGATATTACACTATTTTAAATATATTGAAATTTATATACATCAATGAGGTGTACTAAAAAACGCTGCATATAATTTCAGGTTTATTTACACAGATACACTAAAGTATTTGGCTACAGTACAGCCTATAAAGAATAGTCGCTGGAAATGGATTTACATTTGTAATGAGTGTTTTAAAATTTAACTGCGTTTTTGCTTATTACTTTGTGCGTACAAATTCTAGAGATCATATACAGAAATACACAAAAGATCTCAAGTGAATTTTTGTTTATGGACGAGAATTGCTGTATGGGAAATTTCAACAGTGCTATGAATTTAGTTGAACTAATTTTTATCATACTATGTAACATGCATGTAAATCTATAGATCATATACAGAGATGCAAAAAAGAATTCGGATATTTTTCAAACTATTCGTGGTAATTTTAGAATTTGTGTTTTCAAATGCGTCATGTATTTTCTAAATTGTTTATTTAGACATCTTTCACCGTAATAGTTTTGTTACAGTAATCTGTGCTGGAAGCATGATATTTCGTTCTTGTTTAGTAATAACTTAGATTTTCACGTATTGAAGTGGTAAAAGTATTTGTAGATTTAAGATTATCAAATTAATTTAACAGCAGGGAATTCAGAAATACCGGGCATTTGGACAAGGAAGGAATTTATTTTTCAGGAAATCTGTGAGTAAAAAAAACAGCCGTAGAAAAACATGATGAGAAAACTTTTTACTAGAAACAGTTTTTAATACACACTTCTCCTGGAATAACTATTAATATCACTTACGATAAGGGTAATGTGATCCCTAGACATTAAACAATGTCAAAAAGAAATTTTACTTCCAGAATTTAAGTCCAGGTCTGTAAATTTGATAATTTAATATTTAAGTGAATAATCCAAAGATACCCTTCTATTTGCAAAATATAATATTTTACGGTCATTTGAATACAATAACAATGTAAAATAATAAAAAAATATATGAATAAAAGAAAATGTTCTGTAAATGACAAGCGAATCACACAAATCATACAAAAAACTCTATAGCTGCTTTCATATACAAGGTGTGGCTATACTATTAAATAACCGGACTTGTGCTGATATCGGCGAACAGCGAGCGCAGTGCAGTCGATATTTCATTGACACTATTACATATCTCCCCTATCTCCTGCTAGAATTCATATATTTTTTATTGTTTCGCATTACTTGGGTGGGGCTTGTGAGTGCTTAAGCCATTTGGTAGGCCTCCCCACCTAGCTGACCCTTGTTTCGCATTACTATTGTCCAGGTCACGCGTTGCTTAGTTTGGTTGAAGCATGTGCTTGGAGTGAAGCGTGCGCCAGTTATTCTACGGAAAACGTGTTCAGATGGAGCAACGGGTTAACCTCAGGTTTCTTATGAATTTTCTCAGAAAAGCTACCACAGAAGATTATGCTGTGTTAAAAGAAGTATATGAACAGGAATGTTTATAGCCCACTCATGTTTTTGAGTTGTTTAAAAAGGTAAAAGAGAAACGAGAAACGATTCTAGACGATGCTTGCCCTGGGCAATCCTACATCTCACAAACAGACGCAAACATTGAAAAAATTGGTCAGTTGATCGGTCTGAATATCGGAGCTGTTACTGGGTTGACTGGAATCAACAAAGAAGAGTTCATCAGATTTTGCATTAAACATTCAACATGAACAATCCTGAATCCTTCATTAGGGCAATACACCAGACCATCTCTGTTTGTCAGTGAAGGCGTTCTGTGCAAAGCACACCCTTCCCGCGTTGAATCATTCACCATAGTCGCCTGACCTAACCGCCTGGAACTTTCATTTGTTTCAAAATGTAATTTCGAAGCTCAAGATAGCAAGCTTCCAGAGCATAAAATCAGCCAAACCAAAGGCGGCGGTGACTCTCAATACGCTGTCACAAGAAGGCTTCCAGCACAGATTTGCCCGGTGGTAAAAAATTCTGATGGTACGGCGCAGGGATCACCAAGAGGAATATAGTAAAGGCGATAAAGTTTCTGATGTAATTGGTGACGATTAAAAGTTTTATGACGACAGTTCAGATATTTAATAGCCACACCTTGTACTTCACCCACAAATCCTCCAAATTCCAACTTAATCTGAAGCTTCTAACTGTGTTATCCCGTAACAAGCAGACATACAGACACAAAAAGTGATCCTGTTTCCATTGATGCTTCGGAAACGCATAGGTACAATGACGGCATTTTAAGTACTTCCTAGAGTTTTGTCTTTATAAAGAAGAGTAGGATTGAAATTTTCAGAACATTTAGGTATGATTTTTCAGTCAATTTGAAAATACATCCTGAAAGTGCATAGAATGTTTTTCTGATTAAAAGACTGAATGTCAATCTTTATTTCCTTTTAAATGTCCAAAAAAACTAAAATAACTGATTAATGTTTGTTTATATGAGAATCAAGATTACTTGCAAATGCATACATGGGGCATTCTCACAATCTTTTGACTTTTATGTCCCTCAATAATAATTTTTATTTTAGCACATATTCTTGTGATTTTTTATTTCATATACTGGGGAACATCCCATTGCATGATTGCATAAGAATATTAACGAGATAAATAAATTTTGAACGATGTTGGGGGTCCAAATACCAAGATAACTCCTATACCGTCCCGTGTCCCTGATGCTGATTTTTAAGTTTAGATCTGTTTAACCTGCACACATTTCTGCGGTTGATGTTATTTTTTGAAATGTGTCCCTGGATTTTAGATTCCTTACCGTCTCTCTTCTAAACTTATACAGAAAATCACTTCAGATGCAGCCACAGAATTTTTTTTCAAGTTTTTTCTCATGCAGAAGTATGCTAGAGAAAGAATGTATAAAATTCTTTAACAGGAAATTTACTGCAGAATTTAAATCAGCATTTAAATATCAGTTTCAAGCAACGTTGATTTATTGGTAGTCTTACCGTCCCCAAGGTTTATTACATCACTTTTCGAGGTAAATTAATTTTTTATATTCAATCCGATGTAAATAACTGTTTCTAAAAATCAATGAACATTGTGTGCTATCACTTAGTCTTCTTAACATGATTTGCTTAAAAATAGTGATGATTTTCCTTACCGCCCCATCCTTAACATCCCTTTTCCCCTTTACCGTCCATTTTACCTATACCATCCCCTTTTTCTTCCTTCCGTCCCTTCTTTAACACCCCTTTAAGATAATGTTATACAAACATTTTGTACTAAAAATACTACATTGTTATTATTTCTTATTTGAATGTCCTGTGGGTACTATGGAAATGTATTATAAGTAAAAATTTAGAAGAAAATAAAAAGTTATAGTGGTGGCTATCACTTAATCTTAACATAATTTACCTAAATATAGTGTTCATTTTCCTTACCATTTCTTTTTCCTATACCATCCCTTTTATTTCCTTCCGTCCCTTCTTTAACACCCCTTTAAGACAATGTTATACCAAAATTTTGTGCTAAAAATACTACATTGTTATTATTTCTTATTTGAATGTCCTGTGGGTACTATGCAAATTCATTATAAGTAAAAATTTAGAAGAAAATAAAATGTTACAGTGGTAAAATGGAAAAGAAAATTAAACTCACAAGTTTAACTTAAACCTCAGTTAAATAAAACATTTTCGCTGCTGACCATTTTTTCTTTATTTTGAATAATTAAGGCAATCGTCTATCAGATTAAAATGTTATTTTAGCATGTTTAATTTCACAAGATTTTTATTCCCGAAAGTCAAAAGATTGTGAGAATGACCCATATGCATGTTCATTTGGATGTTTTGTCTATACTTTCTATGAATGTATTTGAGTGCATAAATCTTTATAAACATAATAAAAAATGCATATTTTTGCTTTAAAAAATCATGCATATAAATTTAGTTTTTTTTTTTTTTTTTTTTTTTTTTTTTTTTTTTTTTGTACTAATGAAAAATATCTAAATAAAAAAGGGAGGAGAAAGTCGATTCATGTTTATTATAAATTATCATACAATATTTTTAAAATGACAAGAATGATTATTAAGAAGCACATAAAAATATTACGAACTTTTACCAATGATAAAACATACCTAATACAATTCTGCCATATGTGAAACAAATAGGTTTTCTAAGTTAAAAGCCAATTCTTTCGTATATCGATAGTCATTGCAAGAGAAGTTAAATATGTCCTTTGATCGTCTCAGACATATTCAATATGCCGGACACTGACAGTTAAAAAAATAAATTAGCCAACACGCAACAATGAATTGCTGGTCTGAGATGTGAGCAAGGTACGCGACTATTCTGGACGAATGGCAGAAGAATTTTACTGGAACACTGATTTGGTTTCTTACACGAGAAAGTGAAAAGTGTAGGACTATAAATGAATAGCATGTACTATAGATTTCTGTCATAACGAGGGCGTATAAATTACAACTTTTGCACGTAATATCAGAGTTCTCGCAATAACAAATTTTAAGGATTCGACAGGTAACAAAATATGTACAAATTCAGATGAATTGTTACAACTTGCAGAATTATTACACCTGGGGGGCAATTTTATATTTCGGTTATAGCAGGACTAAATTAAATAGCAATGATAATAATTTGACATTAATTATAAAGAAAATTCAATTATAAATTTATAAATATGTGAAATTCTATACAAATTACTGCCGAAACCTGGCTAACCATTTATTTATTACTCTAAAGGAATTTTTCTCTGTTTTTTCTATGAGTACATTCATAACATGCATTATCACATATACCATAATCGCTCGAGTATTATTTATTCTAATTAATTCAGTAATTCAGAAAGAGAAATTATTATTAATGAAAATATATTCAAAATACAAACCGGAATAATATAGAAAACATTCTTTAATTAAAAAGTAAAAAGTTTCGCACATGTGGGAAATACGTATCTATCTGTTGCACTCAAGACACCTAACTGTACTTTTGCGCCAGTTGGTGAAGCCAAAGTATTATAACAGAATGTTTAATCAATGGCGTAGCGTCTGTCTCAGTACTAGCACTTCGGCTAAAATTTTAAGGATAGGAGATATAGAAATTGGCGTCATAATGATTGCAGCATTAATGATTTTTATGTTTTTGAGATTCGTATATAGCGAAATAAATTATTAAACTGGTGTTTTTTTATTTAATTAAATTTGTGGAACCAAACAGACGCATTGAGATCGTAGCTTTAAAGATCTTCCTTTTTTTTTTTTTTTTTTTTTAATTCGTCTATAATACTGGATCCAGTGATGGTTTTTCTTTCATTCTTTTAATCACAGTAAGGAGTTCATATACGCTTAATACTAATTGCCTCTTTAACGACTTTCATATTTTTAGAGAATTCTATACCACGATTTTAACACTTTCCAACAAAGTTGAAAAGTGTTTATGACTTCGGTTTGTCTGTCCGACTGGCCGTCAGGCCGTCTGTCCGCGCTCTAACTCTCGTAAATATACTCGGATCGTTCTCAAAATTTTGGAGGTTAATGACCTCTACCATAGCACGATCACTATTGCAAATGAAGTTTGTAGCACGTTTAGTTCATTTACAGGGATAGTCAAAAGTTTTCTGTTACATTACGGCCAATGGGAAAAAATCGTTTCAAATGATTTTTAATGGTGTTACACTCTTTCAGACATAGTAAAATTGATATTCATTTATGAAGCCCACTAAAATATGCATTCTGTTGATTATGCGGGGCAAACAATAGTTATTGTTTATTTACAGAGCCACATAAAAGAATTCCGTTCATAATAGTATAGGGGAAATTGTTTGCGGTGTATTTGAAAAGATTTCAGATACTATATTGTATCCGAATTACTGTATATTAGTAATGATTGCTCGAAATGCATTTTAAATTATGATATGCGTTTTTTTAGGGTTTCGTTCATCTGACGAAACCCTATTCGTCTCGCCCCTCTGACTGTCTGTCTGTCCGTCTGTCACAGAGCCCGTTCTGAGAAATTATACATGTTGGAGACTTGAAATTTTGCATACTTATAGATGAATACCTAACATCAAACGATAAATCATAAAATTTTGAAAAAGTCGTAAATTTAACCCTTTGGGCTCCCACATGTGTATTTTAAACAATTCTTTCTAAGTGACCCCCTAATTAGGTTGGAGGCGTGAAATTTTGCATACCTATAGCTGAACACCTCACAACAAACGATAAACCATAATAGTTTGGAAAAGTCGTACATTTAACCCTTTGGGCTCCCACATGTGGATTTTAATCAATTCTTTCTAAGTGAGTCCCTAGTTAGGTTGGAGGCTTGAAATTTTGCATACATATAGCTGAACACCTTGCATCAAATGACAAACCATAAAATTTTGAAAAAGCCGTACATTTAACCCTTTGAGCTCCCACATGTGTATTTTAAACAATTCTTTCTAAGTGAGCCAGCCCCGGAGGCGTGAAATTTTGCATACTTATAGCTGAACACCACATATCAAACGACAATTAATAAAATTTTGAAAAAATCGTACATTTAACCCTTTGGGCTCCCATATGCGTAATTTAAGCAATTCTTTCTAACTGAGAAATTGGAGATTTGAAATTTTGCATACTTATAGCAGAACATCTGAGATCAGGCGAGAAATCATAAAATCTTGAAAAAGTCTTACGTTTAACCCTTTGAACCACCACATATGTATTTTAAGCAATTCTTTCTAAGGGAGCCCCTAATTAAGTTGGAGACATGAATTTTTGCATACGTATAGCTGAATACCTCAGGTCACACGGCAAATAATAAAATTTTCAAAAAGTCTTATATTATTTACTCCTCCGGGCTCTAACTTGTGTATTTTAAGCAATTTTTATAACCTCCGCCCTTTTCATCCGGGGAGCACTTTTCCAACTTTTGCCGACACCCCTTTGACCATTCTTTCATATTATGCGCAATAGCCTTACATATTTCAGTCCCACTTTTTAGCGCCAGGGGCACCTTCTTATCTCGGGTGCTATCGGCCCAATCCCCTCGACTAATATATCTACGGATAGTCTATAAAACGGAGTTTCGTTCGGATAGAGGTTGTTTAGAATAGAGTGCGCCCCTGGTTGCGAAATGTGGAACTACGAGATTTTTCAAAAGGATAAAGTGTTTTGAAAGGAATATTAAACGAAACCCTCTGTGAGATCTGTGATCACACTTACCTACTTGTTCACTATATTTATGCATACTATAAAGTAGAGATGCACAACCTGTGGCCCGCCATGGGTTAACTTGTGGCCCGCGATCACAATTTATATAATTTCTTCGTTTTTTTGACACAATTTCGTCAATTTATAACTGGAAAAATTACAATTTTTTGTCCATATGTCGTAGGAAAAAATCGCGAATTTCGTCAATTTGCCCGGGGAAGAAATTGCAAATTTCATCAGAACAGGTTAAGAGTCGCAAATTTCGTTGATCGAGTTCGAAAAAATCGCGAAATTTATCGATGAGTCACAGAAAAATCTCAAATTTCGTTGATAAACTGGGGAAAAATCTCGAGTTTTATTAGTTTATCGCGAGAAAAAATCGCGAATTTTGACAATTTGCCTCTGAAAAAAATTGCAAATTTCTACAAACACACAACTTTCGGGCCACTGATGGGTTCGTTAGCCTTGGCCGAAAGTGTTCGATGGAGGCCCGTTATCAATGAAAGTTACGGCTCCGTAAAAAAAGTGTCACGCTGGACACAATAAGGCTGCAAGAAAATTGGCCGTAAGTACAAGAAGTTGCCCTCAATCGTGCCACTAACTTTTCAGTAAAAGTGTTAGATAGCCTTAAACTGCCCACAATTATTATTTTAATGGCCATTAAAAATGAAAACTAACCAGAAGCGAGCTTTTGTCCTACCATTTATGGTTGTAATAAATTAAATTTAGCCCAAACCTGCCCACAAAAAAGCCTATTATGGTTATTTAAAATGTAATCACTAGCCACGGTTGTGCCATAATGATTGTTTAGGTATAAATCAAAATTTATTATATAAAAGAAAATACCTTTTTAGCAGGCTAATTAAATGATAAAATATTTTTGCAGGATTAAAGAAATCTTATAATTATTTAGGTACGCTTTTCAAGAAAATCAAATTCTTTCACTTTGAACTTTTTCAAAAAAAATTCCAAACACAATACTTCACATAATGCATTCGTTTATTTTTTTACTTCTTCACTTACATATTTACAAAATTTATATGCAATGCATATTTAAATTGTTGCATTTCATAAAAATTTATAAAGTATATAAATGAAGAAATAACTAATCAATTAATTCATTATCAAATATTGTATTTTGAACATTTTTGAAAAAGTTCAAGTTAAAGTAACTTGATTTTCTTGATAAGTATATCTAAACAATTATAGGATTTCTTTTTTAACCTGCCAAAACATTTTATCATTCAATTAACCTTTTTAAAAGTATTTTATTTTAAAGAATAAATTTCGAATTTATGCTTAAATAATATACATGATTTTAACATAGTTTATTGTATACTTTATATTAAATTGTGACATGTTTGTGATATTATTTTTACTTAGGCTTTCACTATATTTTACACAGGTTAGTTGGTAAATCTATTAGATTATGCTTATTCATCAAAGTTTTATTAAATCCTTATAATCTAAATTTTTGCATCATTTCTGATAATTTTTCATTCAAATATTATATACAAATAAGTTTAAATGTTTATGTAGTAAACAAATGACAGTATAATATTCCTCATATATTTTTAAATTTTGCTTTTATGAGATAATATTTAGAAATTTCTCTTGCAGTTTAATAGACAAACATTAGAAAAAAATATATTATCAACTTTTTCAAAATCCTTGAAAATTATTTATAATTATTAGAAATGTAAATAATAGTTTAATACTGATTTTAAAAATTTATTAAATTAATCTTGATATTTCTAAATTTAAAATTTTAGTTAATCAAATTTTCTCGTGTATAAATTCTTAAATATTTTCTCCTGGTAGAAGAAAATAAAACACCTTTTTTTTATAAACCGTACACAAATAGTCACATTTTTATATTTGCACTAATACAAACTATTTTAAAGAAAGTAATACCGATAATTATAACGTTTAAAAGTTATTTAGGCAATCGCTTAAAAAATAATAAAATTAATTAAATAAAGAAAAATAACTATTGATAAGAATTTTGCACTACTTTATCGAAGATTACAAAATGTATGTTTATAAAATTCTTGTGCATTCATAAAGACTATAAAATAAAATAAACTATTTAATGTAATTTAACCGAAAGATACAAAATGTATGAGTAAAAAATTCTTGCATATTCAGAAAAAATAAAATATAAGTATCAAACAATAATTTTGAAATCAAATGATGCAAAAGATAGATTCTGCGATTAATAAATTTGCAATGAATAAACATAACTTAAAGACTTACCGAATCAATACCTATGGACGGACGCAAACGTACAATGCAATGCTATATTTTGAAATGAAATGAGTGACCGCTTGTAGTTGTTATCACCGTACACAAATAGCACGAATGACGCGGCAAAAAAAATCCAAAGCTGGGTGGGGTGGAGAGTAATTCTAGGAAAGATTCTCCTTGACCTTGCTTTACCGCCTTAGCGATACGAAAGCGGTATTTGTTTTGGGGGGAAGGGATGGAGGATATTTTTATGAGAAGTCCTTAAAAGTATGATAAATAAATTTCACTTATTTCTCAAGTCATATATTTTTGAATAGCTGAGATTAAATTCTAACCGGGTTAGTGTTTACCTTTCTGACTTTGGTTGCAGAATTTTTGTTTTATAAAGTTATTTTCATTTTTACAAATTTGAAAAGAACGCTACCATAGACAGTGTTAAATTCAGAAGGTGGCGATGGGGGAGGGGGGGATATTCCCCCCAGAGCAATGAGATGTCCTCCCCCGGAAGATTTGAGATTTTGTGTTTTTAATGGTCAATATGAACAATCCCCCTCCCCCCCCCCCATAGAGCCGCAGAAATCCCTCCCGGTGAAAAGCGTCATGAATTCAACTCTACCCATAGGTTTAACATTGGCTTGCGACTTTCTTTGTACTTCATATATACATATATACATATGTGTTTCGTTCTCGCAAGAATGTACAGTCAAACTTATTTATTTATTTTTTATTATTATTATTATTAAACAAATAGCACTTGTAACTTACATTTTATTTATTTATTGTTATTTTTTTTTGTAATCTAAATTTGTTCTGTAATTCTTCCGTTTTTCTTAACATTGGTTTTCATGTAACTGGCATTGAATTAACTATTTTTATGCTTATGAAAAAATATATATGGCTTTAACTATAACTTTTATTAGTGAAATAATGATAATAAAGCAAATAAATATGCATAAATCATTAGGAATTTAATAGAGGCAAGGAATTTTATTTTTTTTTTTTTACCTTTACACTGAATTCACAACTTTAAATCTTATATTATTTTGTTTTACATTCATTGTTTTCAGTATGAGAATAAAAAAATATCCATGCAAAGATATCGAAGATTAGTTTGGAAATATTATTTTATATTTTGTAAAAATATGTTAAAACTAAAAAAAAATATCTAATCTATTTTGCTGCTTTAAATATAAATCTTATAACGTATTTATATTTTTACAAAAACCCACATTTAAAGTAATTAAGATTAATTTAAAAGAAATGAAGAAAAAATACATTTCCTCTCTTTAAATAAATATGCCGGGTAGGTAATATTAGCCCTCTACTGTCTAAACGGTGAGGATACATTAAATGCCCTCAATGACTGACCGGCGAAATAAACGCAACTGTTTTCTCGCTTCCGATCCCTAATCTGTTTGGTGATAGCTGCCGTCATTAGCGGCGCGTCACTTACGGCACAGTATTGTTTGGCTACAAATGGCCTTAACTCACCTTGGCCGCAACGAATACGCCATGCGGCCCGAAGTCAGGTGTTTGTTGGGTTCATCAGAGTCAGTTAAAAATAGTAAATTTCGTTCATCGAACGCGTTAAAAATCGTGAATTTGTCGGTTATGTAATCTTTGATCGGTTGCTGAAAAATTGCGAGTTTTGTTGGTTGATCGTGAGAAAAAATCTGAAATTTGTCAACTTGCCGCAGGAAAAATTACAAATTTCGTCAGAGTCAATTAAGAATCGCAAATTTCGTTTATCGGGCGCGGAAAATTTTCGAATTTTGTTGATTGCGAGAGGAAAAATCTCGAATTTTGTCGACTCGGCACGGAAAATTGTCAAATTTCTTTAATCGGGCACAGAAAATCGCGAATTTTGTCGATGAAGTACGGAAAAATTGCAAATTTTGTTGACCGGCTGCGGAAAAATCACGAGTTTCGTCAATTTATCACGAGAAGAAATGTCGAATTTCATCAATTTGTCGCATAAAAATTACAAAATTTCTTCAGAGTCAGTTAAAAATCGCGAATGTCGTTGATCGGACGCGAAAAAATCGCGAATTTTGTCGAGGAGCTGCGGAAAAATTTCAAACTTTCTTGGTCGGCTACGTAAAAATCGCGAATTTCGCCAGCTTATTGCGGGAAAAAAAATCGCAAATTTCGTCAACTCGCCACGGGAAAAATTCAAAATTTCATCAGAGTCAGTTAACAATCACGAATTTTGTTAATCGAGCACAGTAAAATCGCGAATTTTGTCGATGAGGTACAAAAATTGCAAATTTCGTTGATCGACTGGGAAAAAGTCGCGATTTTGTCAATCTGTCGCGGAAAAAATCACGAATTTTGACAATTGATAGAAAAAATTTCAAATTTTGTCAATTGGTCGCAAAAATATTGCGAAATTTGTCAATCGCTCGTCACAAAAATCGTGAATTTCCCCAAAAATTCACGAATTTCGTGAATAGCTCATGGAAAAAAATTATAAAATTTGTGCGTCGGTCCCAAAAAATATCACGAAATAGAAATCCATTGGTCGCAGGAAAAAAATCGCAAATTTCTTCGATTGTGCTCGTAAAAGAAATCGCGATTTTCGCCAATTTATTGCGCAGAAAAAATCTCAAATTATATCAATGTATATTAGGAAAAAAATCACGTTTCGTCGATTGGTCATTGGGAAAAAATTGCAAATTTTGTCAATCTGTCACGTAAAATATCGCAAAATTCGCCAATCACTTATGAAAAAAATCGCGAATTTTGTCAATCGTTCATGGGAAAAAACTTGCAAATTTCGAAGATCGATCGCAGAACAAAAAAATCGCGAAATAATTCGATCGGGGGCAGAAAAAATCGCAATTTTCGTTGATCCGTTGTGGAAAAAAAAATCGCGAAATTAAAAAAATTATCGCTGAAAAAAATCGCGAATTGCGTCAATTTATCGCAAGTATCGCTAATTGATTGTTTGAAAAGATTGCTAATTTTGCAAATCGGCAATGGAAAATTACCGCGAAATCTGTCAATCGGTTGTTGATAAAAAATCGCGAATTTCGTCAATCAGTCGCACTTGATTGACAAAAGAAAAAAAAACGAGTTTTGTTAATAGTCCGCAGAAAAAATAGCATAATTAAGTCCATCATGCATTGTTATTTCAAAAATAAGTTTCCTTTTCTTTTATATGAAGTTATTCTTCAATAATTTCTTTTTTTTTATAATTTTCAATAATGTTCAATTATTTAGAAATTTTGTGTAATTTTTTTTCTTCAAGTTACCATTTGTCAAGAAGGAACCGTTAGTCTTCATAAAGTGTTAAGGGTCCTGTCCCTGCCGGCGAAGACACTCATGAGCTAATGCTAATCCTATGGGGAGGGATTTTTCTAATATCTCGTTTGCATTTTGACATTTTTAAATAATTTTTTTTGCATTGGATAGCCGAGGTCCGTCTCTACAGCGCGCCTTGGTTACTTTTTTGATTTTGGTCGCAGATATTTTTTATAAAGTTACTTTCATTTTCAAAACCGGTTCTGAAAATGAAAGTGTCATTCTAAATTATAACGAAATTTCTAATCTCATTCTAAACGAGATATTAGAAAAATCCCTTCCCATAGGATTAGCATTAGCTCGTGAGTGTGTTCGCCGGCAGGGACAGGACCCTTAAATGGTTATTCATACAGATGCGAAGAAACCCTGCATTCCTTCATACAATTATCTATTTCCGTTTGTTAACTTTTATTATAGGCAAAAAATAATTATTCATCAAGAATAAAGACTTATTACCCCCTTACCCCCCCCTCCCGATATAGAATTTTCTCTGTGTTACTGATGTGGCCCTCGGCAACCCAAACATTTTTGTAAGTGGCCCTTCTCTTAAAAAGGTTGTGCACCCCTACTATAAAGTGAGTATAAATGCTATAGTTCATATACAGGGCTACAAAAATGAATTCATAAAGGTTACTGAGTATGAGCATAAATTGCTTAAAGGTGGGTTTTAAAGAAGTTATGCATTTTTATGCTGAACTGAATTTAGTGTACTAAGAAATATTTCTAGAATATAGATAAAATGATATACAGGACCACGCAAAGAGTTCGATACATTTCCGTCTATGGGTGATAATTTCTGGAAATGTAATTTCAGTAGTTTTAAGCGTGTTTTAGTTTGAATTAAATTTTAGCTAAATAGTGACGTCTAATAAAGGTACTAGGTAAACTACAGGGCTGTACAAAAGTATTCAGGTATGTTTCCATCTATTAGTATAAATTGCTGAAAGATGAATTTCAATCTGTTATGCATTTTCTTGCTAAACTAAATTTTCATATTATATATTATATATATCAACATACAGATCGAATACAGGGCTGTTCAAAAGAATTGGAATACATATCTGGCTATGGGTGGTAACTACTGAAATCAGATTTTTAAGTGTTTACTTAATTATCTTATTTACCTTATTTCCCTAAGTGACGAAGTTTCGTTAAAGCTTTCAGGGAGTGTTGGAAAGTGTTTCATAATCTATGCTGTACGGATGATTTTTCTTACTTGTTTTTCTCCTAATCTAGTGTTTTGTGTGTATGGTTTTTCGTTTTAATGGGTGTTGCGAAGAGCTAATTCATGAGTTAGGGATTTCAGTTTTAACGAATTTTATGCATTTTATACATTGCTACGAGACGAAGTTACTGCTTCCAGTTTTTATTATTGCCGAAACGTCAGTGAAGGCTTACTGTGGAGACACGAAAAGTTTTGGTTTCCGTTTGTCTGTCTGTCTGTCTGTTCCGCGATAACTGCCGTAAAAAGCATCCGATTAGCTTAAAATTAAGTATGCATGTTGGTAAAATCCCCGGATTTAGCTGTATAGTTTTTGGTTAAATTTGGTTCATGCGTTCGGAATATATAGAACATTTTATTTTGCGACTTAATGCTTTCCTATAGCAATTCAGACGATTTTTCCATTTTTATTTGTTGAAAGGAAATGGCTCATATGATTGAAGGATTTAAATAGTAAATTATGGATGATGTAATTTCTAATTAGAACCATACATTATTCATATTAGTTTGAAATTTTGTGTATACATTTGTCAGAGTTTTTAAATTCGGTGTTTAACTTATGGAGGTATTTTATATATGTGTTCCAATAATATATCTTTTTATAAATTTACTTTTTTTCAAAGCACATATTTCATTGTTTTATTTTCTTTTAACTGTTGCCTAGCGACGGAACTACACCTAAAAATATCGTAAATGTGAAAGTATTTGTAACTGTTTGAAGTCAATCAAAGTCAAAAGGGACGAATTAATGCCTTTCTGACTTTACATATAGATGAAATTTACCCCCAGAAATAAAGAAAGACTATGTTCTACTTATTTTGTTCAAATATTTTTTCTTTTAAATGAAGAAGTTCATTATTTTCATAAGGAATAAATCGACATTTTGCTATAAAATTTAACAATCTTTTTTTTTTTTTTTTTTTTTTTTTTTACCGTTGCCAAGAAAATCCTATCCCAGAATAATAATTTATCCTAAACAGTTAATTTTGATTTGAAAGATTTTCATGTGCAAGAGGAAAATGAAATAAAAAATAGACATGAATACGTCTTCATATTGGAAATAAAACTAAAATCCGAAAAGAAAGTGAATTTGATCTCAAATATCAAAAATAAAATTAATATGCTTTGAGGTTGAAATAAAAAGGGCTTGTGTTATGATATTAATTCTTATTATTAAAAGAATGTTACTAATATCTCATGGTTTATCGTCTGCACACAGCTAACAGAAATGTTAATTTTTAATCGAAAATTTCAATGAGAAAAAAAAAAAAACTTTTGAAAATCAAATATATAGTAAACGTCAAAATTTTACATCGCAAAATTATCGCTGTCGAAAATGACGTCATTGTATTGGGAAATAAATATTCTCATTCTTAAAAACCAAGCATTAACTAGATTACCTAAAAAAATATTTTATGACGAGTGTTACTTCTTAATGCCGCCTCATTTCAGAAAATATGAATGAAAATTATTTTATTTTTAAAAGGAAATTATATTTTCATTCATAAAACCTAAACTTTTAATATAATTGCGTCAATGTGAATCATTTTCTGTCCACCAGTATTGAAAATTAAGGCTCGGAAGTGTAAAAAGAAATTTAAGATTTGCGATAACCATTAGCGCAATTAATAAAAAGTTACATATGTAAATTAATGAGACCACGGGGAATTCAGAGGGCGGAGCCCCCCCCCCCTGAAGAAATCTCTTTTATTATTTAAAAAAATATCAGAATTAGTAGCTCATGAAAATTTTTTCAAAATATCCTTCCATAACAACGTTTTTAATTTAATGCTTCTAATGTCTGAAAACTTCGTATTTTTTATTCTTATAAATAATTACATAATTTGAAAACTTTAAATTGCGGTTTGCAGGAAATTGAATATTACCAAAGTGTGTCTAAAAACAGTGACTTGCAGGGCTGACGTTGAGGCTCCTGATCTGCAGATTTACTAGTTATTATTATTATTATGGGTGAAAGTGCATATTCATGTGTTTGTGACCGTGACTTTATCGAAATTGATTCATTTTTTAGATTGCTGCCAAATGAGATTATTCACACAGTGATGTTTTTTTCCTTGCGCAATCCTACACGTGGTACTGATCGCTGCTTTAAGGGAGCATAGGACCTTTGAGTTTGTCTAAACGATCAACAACATTATCTTTTTTCAAAGTACCAAAACACAAATAATATACAGTTAAGATCTTTTACCCATTTCTGCCTAAAGTATATGTCCTTAAAAATATTATCCAGTAAAAGAAATGTTGTATATACAAAATTAACATTTAAATTTTAAATTTTAAATTTAAAAATTCATCTCACTAATGCGTGAATTAAAATCATTAAGTGTTGCGCGCATGATAAAACACTAAATTATGCACATAGAAAACATTTTTTGAACAAAATAGAATCTTAACACAGATACTTCTAAATCATAACCAAAATATACACAAATAGGTTTGTTTAAAATTAATTTTTAACACAAAATATAAAAAAATTCAAAATTTTGCAAACAAATTTCAAGTTTTCGAAGTGCAAAAAAATAAACAAACAAAATATATGATTTTTTTTCGTTTTCAGAATGTATACTATAAAGAAACTCATATTTGGTTAATTTTTTAAAGTTGTATCTTGCATAGTTTGAAAGTAACTGTGCGCGCAAACTCCAAATTTACTAATCTCAGAAAATGCGTCGTTTAAACACGAAAGTTTAAAGGTAAGGGGACCGGGAAAGCCCTATCTCCGCCATGTTAAATTCACCACCTTTATGTACCTTTTTCTCAGAAATGGTGAAAGATAGAGGCCTAGATTTTTTAGAGTAGTTTAAATAACATGATTTACGTATTTTAACAGACCATTTTATTTCTAAGTGAAACTCAAAAATAATTATTAATTATTTATTGAAAGTCATTTTTAAATTAGCATTTTTGGTGAGATTTCACTGACTAAAATAAATAATTCTCAGCAAATCATTAAATCCCTGTGTTAAAGTATACAATATAACGTAATAAAGGTATTAAATAAAAATCTGAGTTCTTAAGTTTAATTGATATTGAAAAAAAGGAACATAAACATGAAAAATCCAAGTTTCGAGAAAAAGTCAAAGATTTAAATGGCCATTAACCTGTGAAGTACTCTTCCAAAATTGCCAAAGGATCCAAAAGGATCCAAAATTGCAATTTCTTTAGAAATATTTGTAGTTTTTTCTTCATCGAGCCCATCTGAACTTGACTATCCTTCTAATAAATCTGCTTCAAATATTTTGTCCGGAACCTCTAAATTCAAAGTCTGATTTATTCATCAATTTCAATATTTCTTCTTGAATTCTTTTTCGTTTAGGCATCTCAAAAAGTATTTTATTTTGCTTTGTTAAAAGTTAATAAAATATTTTTTTAAAAATGTCTTAGAAAATTTTTTAATTGAAAAGAAAAAATAAATAAAATTTAATTAAAAAAATAATTCATCCATAAAACAACCAAGAAAATATGGCATTAATTATATAACAACATACTTCGTTTTTATTCTGGCTGTCACCAAAATTATTGAAACAAAAAACAAAATGAACATTGAGAAAGCTCTTACCTTTACAGGAGCACTGACTAACGTAAAGCCATGTCGCACGACCGTGCGGGTAACGAAATCTGAAGTCCTATGAGCAACATAAATAGTGTATAATTAATGTTTTTTATTATATTACACTTATTTAGACATTAAAGCAAAAATATTTATCGAAGCAATTAGAAATATTCTGATAATTACCCTTTTACGATAGATAAAATGATGAGCTGTTTTCGTTGTAATTGTAAACAAAGTTAATCATGCCGGCTAAAGTAAAACATGTACTACAACCGTCATCCGTTGATAAAAAATGATACTTTACTCTTTTTGCAAACCAGAACAATCGTTCGATTCGGGGTTTTATTATATACGACTGTTTCAGAAGCAAAAATTTACATGTATGTCTAAGCCGCACGATCGTGCGGGTTGGGTCTTAAAGGGATAGCAGGTGAACTTTGTTACGTTCCAATTTGGATCGTCACCAGATTTTATAAAAAGATTTGATGCAATTGTTTGTTTTGATAATAAATCATAAGACGAAATGCAATATTTCACCTTGATTCAAACATAAAATATACAATATGAACCTTAAAAAGCTCACTGTTTTACTTTAAAGGCGACTAAAATAATAAATGGGATATTACAAGTTAAAAATACATTTTATTTAAAACTTCTAACTAATTGTTGTTTATTTATACTTATTTATACATAATATTTATTCATTTATACATATATTTTTAAAGTTCATATTGTACATTTTATATTGTTAATTTTTTTTTTTTTTTTTTTTTTTTTTTTTTTTTTTTTTTTTTTTTTTTTTACGGTAAATGTGGAGAACGTAATTTGCTAGAGTTCCAATTAGACAGTTCCATATAAATCAGAGGCCGGCCTTCAGTTGAGTGTCGCAGGAACAAAATTTCTTATAGTTACTAGGGGGCTCGGCCCCCTACGAGCTACGCTCGCCAACCCCCGTCCAGACACCGCAGACTCTAAATGCACGCTAATGTGATCGGCTTTAAAAAGATTTCGAAAGATTGACTTATAATTTAAAAAACAGTGGCGATCTCCCTATAAGCGGATTTCTATTCATTTTTCTTTGATTGGGGAAATTTTAACGCCAAATCCGCTGCGGTACTACTTGATTATCCCGTCGACTAATATCGCCAAATTATACAAATTGACATAATTTTTATTTTAAATAACGAAAGAACAAATAAATTAGTACAACATTAATAAAAATACAAATAAAACGTCGAAATAAAAATAACTTGATGACGTAGACACGTGTAACAACATTTCAAAATAAGCTAATATAAAAGGAATTAAGTAAACAGAATCTTTGTTTCCCGGTATTTTTTAACAAAGCGAAAAGAAAGTTCTTTTAAATGAGACATTTTAAATTAATCGTTTTTAATCTGACGTAATTTTGACCAAACTATTCTTTCTCTTTTTAATATTCACGTGAAAATACTTGTGTTAGAAATAAAATATTATTTGCGCTTTCCTAAGAAAAATAGTTGAAAAGTATCCTCTCAAAATATCAAATAAATGTCTAGCGCAATTTGTAAATTTAAACCGTTTTGCAATATTATTTTGTGTTCATTTTATGTAATAACTGTAATGTGATGTAAATATGACGTAATTTCTCCTATTTAAGACTTCTAACGCATGTTAATAAATTTATTATTTTACAAATTCCTTTCTCTCTTAAAATTCACGTGTAATTATAGTTTTTATGACGTAATTTTTAATAAGTTCCTGCTTTTTGTACATAATTATTTAATTCTAATTCCAAATGTTTTTTTCTGTTTATAATAGCCACGTGCAAATAAATTTTTAATTTATTACACGTATAAATATATATTTTTTTTTAAGCAAACATTATTTTTTCCGCTGTTTATACAGTTGGCAATAGTTTGAATTAATATCACTTTCTAAAATCTGTAAAAAATATCTCTCGAAATGCTGAAAATTTGAATTTAAAATAGATATAAAACCTCGAAAAATGAGTCAAATTAAAAAAAATAAATCAATTCTGCACACCGGGAAATTATAACGTATAAAATGAACTAAAAATTATTAAATTCCGATGTATAGTTTTTGCTACTATAAAACTTTTTTAGTGGAACGATTTTGCCCAACTTTAGCATTAAATATCTCTTAAAATAATTCTTCGATTTGAAAACTGTCTGCATCAGCGTGTTTATCTAACACTTCTGTATAACACTACCGATTTTCATATTTTTGTATGGATTATTCTTCTTAATATTAACGAAGAAAGACCTCCGGTCACAAAAAATTCAAAACCGGCGGCGGTGACAGCGGTAGTTACTTTTTTTAGAATAGAGAGGTACCTTTCAAAACATATTATCTGGTTTTAAAACTCTTTTCAAACCAATTTATCTTATATGTACCCTCTCGTCAATGCTCATAGCCACCAATAAATTTTGAATTGTACAAAGAATGCCTTTCGTTCGATCACTGAGCCTACAACATTTTATCAAGCAAATAACGAAAAATTTCAATGTCTCTGTTAGCGTGAGTAAAGCCATCTGTAAATTTCTTACTTACTTTAATTTCAAACCAGACTTGCATGTATGATTTAGTGATGAAATTATAACTCTGACTGTTAGCTCATCTGATGGACTTGCTGTACTTCCATGAAGTATTAGGAGTCTATTTGCTTTTGTAAGAGATCTGGAATACAAAATATACCTGGGGTAACGATAACACAGTTCCTTTTGTTTTGATTGCAAGGAAAAAATCTAGAAAATATTTCTAATCTTTGCTTAATATATCTCGATGCACTTTAGACGTTGTACAATCGATTGTTTTAAACTCTTCCATTGGAAGTATTTTACATCCATTGATTTGTTATCCAATTAATGCACAAAATGTAATGCGTCCCGTAGTTGTTCTGTCTACGTGTTCAAACAGGTGGCGGAATGGCAATTGGATTGAATGGAGCAAACAGATGGCCCATTGCAAAGAACGTCCAATATAGAGTTCAAGCTAATGAATCACGCTATTTGTCCAACCAGTATTGGTGTTAATACCATCACATCCAACAACCTCTAGATCTTTTAGACTCTCTAAACTCATTTTTATTCAGGAAGAACAGCATGCTGCATACGATGCCTTACGTATCAAATAAGGACATATGCTTGTCTGCTGCTGAACAAGTATTTTTATCAATACGTCGAGAATTTTCGTTATGTGTTACTGGGTTACGACTACGTTCATGGGTCGATACTATCGACGATCTGCCGCGTGTTCGATGGCGGTTTAGCGAATTAAAACTTCCGCTACCACGTAATTCGTCGAAAACACTAAATAAATAAATGTTGAATCATCACAGAAGTTTCTATATTTTATAGTAACTTCAAGGCATTTTTAATACTTAAAAACCCCAACATGGCTTCAAATGAATAACAGGTATTAGATTTGTTTTTCGAAAATTCATACAAAATCTTTCTTTTCATTTAATGGATCGGAGGATGTTATCAGATTTCATTTTTTTTATCAATACCATAGGCAAAATTTCCACTCTATAATGTGTGAAAATATTATTGCGTTATTTTCCTTTTAATAAGCAAAAACTTTAAATTCGTCACCCTAGTATCCAGTCATGACTTTTTTTTCTGCTACCGAAGCTCTCATACAAGTGTCCGTGATTGCGGCTTTAACGAATAGCATTCATTTTTGAGATTCCTATACAACGACTTTTTGCGGTCAGTGATGGTTATTTTTGTTTGTCTGTTTTCATGAACGCGAAGGATTCATAGTGCGGTAGGATCACGACTTTAAGGAACTCATATTTTAACAGTTATATAGCCATTTTTTAAATCTTTCTCTTTCTTTTTTTGAAGTGAAAACTTCTTTAGGCGCGTTGGGCTTTTTTTGAGATGGAGAAAAACCACTGATTTGGAGACACTGTTACGTAACCGAAATGCTAGCATTTTGGCACGTAGACACTAGCGCGCCAAGCGGTGAATGACAGGAACTTTTCCCTCTTCAGCTCAATCCGCAAAAGAAGAACGAAGCTAAAACTCACTTTTTCTCCCGGCGTTCACACAGGAACACACACACACACATTATCAGTTTTCGAAAACTTCTTTAGGCGCGTTGAGCTTTTTTGAGATGGAGAAAAACCACCGATTTGGAGACACTGTTACGTAACCGACATGCTAGCATTTTGGCACATAGACACTAGCGCGCCAAGCGTAATATAATTGTGGTATTGTATTCATTAATAAAAATACTTTTGGATAGTATTGAATTGTAGTATGGATTTCAATATTTGGATAGTATTGAATTGTAATGGTTGCCGTTTATATTTCACCGTATAAATCTTTAAATGCAATACGAGAATTTTTGTACAAAAATTTGTTTATTTATATGTGCATGTATAATTTAATAATATAATTTAATATAATAATATATATTACAAATTATTAATGTTTATTTATATGTAATTTATAGTTAAATTATATTACTATGAAAATTGTAATATAATTTTGGTAGTAATAGTTTATAATAATGAATAAAAAAAACACTACATTTAAAAGTATTTCCTGCACAATAAAACATTTCCTGAAGATTAAAAAAACACACACGTAATTGTTGATGTTTTCACTTCTATTGGCACTCCCGGAGTGCCATTGTTTTTTTTTTGTTGTTGTTGTTTTTATGGACGTGAAGCGGTTCTACGTCCATTATTCTTCAAACTTACCAGCGAGTAATTCTATAGTACTGCGAAAAATTAATTTCACTTTTGTAAACATTGCTTTATTTCTCACAAAGTTAAAACTGCATGTTGTTGTCTTCATTGACGCCAGACTTTTCTATAAATCCGATCATTTCAAATTAGACAATTTTACCCATACGAAGAGCGTGTATAATAAAATTAATCGCTTCATTTCGCATACCACAAACTATTTGTTATAATTATATGAAACATTTCAACTTTTGCCAGTTCTTGTACTCTTTTTATAGTTTCCGTGGTGTTTTCAACCCGTGTGAAGAGCGAATTTTACATGAAAGCGGTTTTTCCCGGAGATGACACCCTGAAAATCAATTTCTAGACCCAAAAATCCCATATTCGGCCGTTCTTTACCGCACATTTCTCTAACAGGAGCTCGCGATAAATGACTATTTTATTTCTGGGACATTTTGGGGATTAAAATGTATGGTAATCAGGGATTAATTTCTAAGAAAAAAGGTACCGGAGCCCTAATATTATGTGGTACCGGCACTACAACTGTACCGTTTCCCCTCTAACCCTCTACCTCTGTCAGTCCAATCTGCATATTTATATTTCGTACATTATTTACAAAATTATTTGTTTTTTCTTTAGCAAAATAAAAAATTTAAAAATATCAATCAGCATATACTTAGCTGTCAACTATTCCACTTTTTAGTTACCGCGCCTTCCCAATCGTAATCTTCGCCTAGTTTTAATGTTAATTCATTGCAGAATTCTGCGATTAAATATGGTAACGATTATGATACGGAAATAGTGTTAACACAAAAAAGGGATAGTTCGTAGCTATGCATTTTTTCATAAAAATGCATAGCTACGAATTGCACAGGGCTCCGGAGCCTTGTATTTATGAGCTCCGGTGAATTCAGACCAATATTTAAATATTTCCTGAAAACAGAAAAGTACCGGAGCTGGGCTCCGGTGGGCTCCGGCACAAATTAAGCCCTGATGGTAATATGTTTCTTTGCCTGCACATGATTCAAGTAATAGACAAAATAGGATTTTCGTTTTCTGAGAAAGTACAACTTGCATAGCATTTTAAATAATGCTACAAAATAAGGCTAACAATAATAACAATAAAAAGAAGAAGAAGAAAAGCACTTCATTTTCTTTTTTTCGTTACATTACACCGTCTTCCACTCTTGTCCTCAAATGTCAAACGGTTAAGATAATTTAATATAGAAATGTTTATTCATGAGATATGTTATTTCATTCGCCGATTTATGAAAATATATTAGTCGTATTTTTTTAATTTATTGTACCTTCTAACATAGAACATGATTGTAACATTAATAAATTGTAGAGTCTGTTTATATAAATGCGTCTATGTATTTGTTTAATTCACATTTTTAATCCAAAATTAATTTATTTCAATTAGCTTTAAGTTTTAATTCTAATGCTTATATTATTTTCCGAATAATTAGATTGAATTTAGAACAAATATTAGAGAATTATTTTACATTGGAATTTCTGCTTCAAATTGCTTAGTTTGCAATATTTGTGCATTATTTGTTTATCTAATTGAAAATTTTTAAATTTTATCATTTTACATCGTTTCCTATTACTTTTCGTAAGATTTTTAATTCATTCAATTTGAGATTAGTGAGTGACTAAAAATAAGTATATTATGAATAATAATATGCATAAAATAAATTTCAATAAAAACGGTGTTTTTTTTTTTTTTTTTTTTCAGAACGCTGTTTTTCAACCTCACTGTAAAATTTATTATTTTTATTTCTAACATAAAATGTTTAGAGAACCATTTATTGTGGTCTTGCATCTTTAACCTAATCAGGACCACGGGTGCATATATGCACCTTCAAAAATACATCCAGAAATTACTTTTGGTACCAGTAATTAAGAAAAGAAACATTTACTGTATTTAATTTAAGCATTTTTGTGATTATGTAAGTAATTGTATTATTTTTAATAAGTGGGGTCAATCGAATAAATTTTTGTAAGAGAGGCTGGCCCCGAAAGGGTTAGTAATGTCTGTCAAAATTATTCACACATATTTTTATGGGTATTATTTAGTTTTATCTTTTCTAATAAAAACATGTCTACCTTCAACTTATTTCTCTTGATTGTCGTCAGATATATATGCCAAACTTTCCAATTTACGAATTTTGACGCCATATTTTTAAAACTCCCAGTAAATATCTTTCGTTTGAATATGTGAAACATACTAAATAATTCAGTGCATCATACATAATCTAAATTTTTATAGAAATAAAACGTGAAATGTTTAATTGATAATATCTACTAGCTACAGCATCCGCACGAAGCAAATTTTTCAAAGGCGTGCAAAAATGCATCGGAAACAGAAATATCAGTTTTAATTCGAAGTTAAAAGTTCAATTGACAAATAACAATGACCTTCAGACAGTCTCAGCGACGTATTTAAAGAACAGTTTGGGGGAATCGGAAATGTTCCATCACGAAACACAATTTTTTCACCAGTTCTATCATAGCTGGCAACTTTTACGTTTTTTTTTACTACCACAAACATTTAATAGAAATTTTTATCTTAAATAATCAGACATTTTGGTAAATAATGAAGGCATATTTTGCTACTATTAAATTTTAGTAGTAATAAAACAGCATAAAGGTTGGCAGCTATGAATTTGTCACGATAACTTTTTAAAAAGTTAAGAGGTTTACTTTTTCCTGTGTTTCTGTTTTTATTTTGAATAAGAGAAATTAAATTCGTTACAAACTGTACCTGAATAACAAAGGCAAAAGAAAGTTTTTAAATTATAACAAATAATATGATCAATATTTTTAAATTTCTAATGTTTGTGCAAATAAACGCAGTACGTTCAAAGATGGGTTATTACAACCGGTGTAACAAAGGAAGCTTGCCATTTTGCGTTTTCATTCTAAATTAGTTATCAAAAAATCGAAAATCTGACTTCAAGGTGCATACTTAAGGCATACAAGCGCGTATGTGCTGAATCTTGAACCACTGTGCGAAGCGTTATTTTGAGAACACGTCAGGCAAACACATGAACTTTCCTCTTTATGAAGGATGATTTATTATGGATTATAATACAATCTAACTTCTAGCGTTTCGTAATTAATTACTTCTTCAATTACTTTTCAGCATATAGGTAGATGAGTTAAATAACGGCAAACACACAAACTTCCCTCTTTATTATTATGAATTATAATACAATGAAACTTCAAGCGTTTCATAATTAATTACTTCTTCATTTAATTTTCAGAATACAGATAAATGAGTTAAATAATGGATCAGTCAGTTTTCTTAAATGTGAACAGACGACATACGTTAGCTCACGTGAAAATTCATTTCTACCAATTACCACAATGCTTTATCAGTTGTAAGTTCCTCTGATAAATTAATACCTATACAGATGCTAAACATACAGGATCGCCCATATACTTTGCTTTAGAAATTTGACCTTTAATTACTCAGACCACAGATCAAAATTTAAAAAAATGGGCAAGTTTATACCTCTGTCTGATTAAGATATATGTTTCTGGAAAAATTACATTGTAATTGATCAAGCCATTGCCGAGAAGTCGTGTTCATTTCATTTTCAGATTGAAGAAGATAGATAGGAAGATTCAATCGTTTTCGTGTTGCTGAGCTTTCACTGACTTATGGAGCTAGAATAAAGTTATGTTACTTTTTTATGCAATAAATTCGATTAATTATTACTTCTAATAAATAATAACATAAACTGCGCTCTAAAGTTTTTTTTTTTCAAAACTATGCTATCATGTATAAGTATATATAAAAATAGAGATAACAGAAACTTATTAAGAAAGATATTATAAAAAAAAAAGAATAAAAATATTATATCATAAGTTTTTTCTATAAAAACTCCAAGTCCATATATGTTAATTTCATCGTCAATCCAAACCGTATAAATATGAATATACATAATAAACTCAACTGTTTTATTCACAAAACATTCTCTTTCATAATTTTTTATTTTCATGAGAGCATTAATTTCGTATTTATTAGATATGTATTGAAGTAATAAATGTACAATATTAGTAGATGTTCAAGAATAGTTAATAGGGTGTTTTCATTAATGATAGGCCGCTTTGAATAATTCCATAAATTTATAACAGATTTTTAACGTGTCAAAATCTAATTGAAACAATTCATTATGTGAAATTGTTACATTTAATAAGTAGGTTCAATTAATGCAATATTATACGCGCGCATCTAAAGATTATGTCAGGAATATGACCGTTGATAATACTATTCATTAATTTAGACCACGGTATTGGCTTTAAGTGCGGAAATACAGACAGCTTAACAGATAAATATAATCCATACATCGAATGAAGACGTGTATTATCGTTGTATATCATGGGCCCTGGTTTAAACTATTAGTTATGTGCAGTTCAATTTCAGTTTATTTAAAAACTCAAATAATTTTAATTTAAGATTTGTTATTCATTTATTAACACTAGGGGATCGAACCCGAGCTCCTCGGGTTACAGAATATAGGTGACAACCAATTTTTTTTTTTAGTCTAATTATTTTTTTACATGTAATATATATCTTAGATAGCCCACTAACATCCAAAAGAATTTTTATATGAAAAATATCAATTATGCAATCAAATAAAGTTTTGAAATGTATTAAAAGCGATACTTTCACATGTCACCACATGCCAGGAGTTATTAACCCAAGATTTTGCGACTTACGTCAGTCTTTCGATCATTTCGGTGCATAAGCGCGTGGTTCAATCACATGTCTGTTAAATTTGTTTCTTATTTACATTAAATTATTTATTTTTCTATAGAGGAATTTTTAACTTTGTTATGGAACATTAGACGAAAACGTATATGGAACTTTTTACATTGTTTTAAGGGCAAGCGGATTAACCTTCCGTAATCGAGCTACACGTGATAGAGATAAATTAAAAATAATTTATGCTTGAAAATCTATATATATATTACGCTATCGTACGTTGCACAGAAATCGCGATTAATTTTTGGTTAATTGTTCAATTGGTTAATTGTAAACAATTGACAGTTAATTTTTAACGGCAACGCCCGAATGAAACACACCTCATTTGCTTATTGTGTAATATTTTTAAAAAAGTGAAAAACAATAAATAAATAAAAAGTTTAATTAATAACTATAGAACAAAACAATTTATATAATTTTAAAAAATAAAATAAAAGTAAATAAACAACTACATCCGGGTTACCATATCAAGCAAAATAACGACTCTTTGGCGCCAGTTAAGTACCCCGGTGCGTATATGACATTGGCGTCGAAAAAAAGTCGTGCCAACGTAGTGCGTATATGACACCTTTTATTCATCTAATTTAAACTACAATAAAAAAAATTATAAATGAAGGTGCTTTTCCAGTATACGTATTTGGCGAAATAGAGAAAAGCTCCATGACGAGAAAAGAAATTTTTTCTGGCAACCGATTTAATCCAAATATTTTTTTCAAATAAAACTACATAAAAGTGCCTATGACCGCAAAGAGTTCGTACTTTTATGTTAGCTGGGTGCAATTCTCGCCAATAGCATTTTTTAACTCTCCATCAGCATTTTTTATTTTTCGAGGGGTAAATTAAAACAATGCTTTGATGTTGAAATTAAATGGTTTATGGTATTATTTATTCTTTTTCTTTTCTTTTTCTTTTTGTAAAGAATTTTTTTTTAAGTGAAAGTCATGAATTTTAAAAGTTCTATTTTTACATTAAAGTCATCCATTCTAAATAAAATGAGTGAAAGGATTACATTTTAATCTGAATTAACGAAATATGAAAAAAAAATGCGATGGGTACAATGTTTGTCGATTTATCACCTGTGCCCGACTAACATAACTGTAGGGAGTTCTCGATTTCTCTATCAGAATCTTCAAATTTAACGAAGGATTCAGTAAGTAAATTAAATTATGAATAAAAGTAACATGATACAATGCCTAGCATATATTTAAGGGAGACCAAATTGGTCGCCACGGGCGGCTAGTTACTTAAAAAATATAATAACTCAGTCAAGTAAGATACAATTTTCAAACAAACTGCATTTGAAAGTAGATTTTTTTCTTTATTTGACGGTTTAAAAATTGAAAATGTGCGATATTTAGAAATTTAAAAAATCGCCGAGATAGCACGTATTTTAATTTCCATTTATTTTTTCAGTTTTTATGAAAAAAATGGCAAAAAAAAGGTACAGTAATATATTATTTTCTTTCTTCCGTAATTAGTTTCCCTTTACTTTCAACCCTCCACGACTTTCAACAGAAATGGAGTTCTTCAGTTGCCACAATTACAAAAACTGTATTAAAAACTACAAAAAAATTAATATCTCAAAATTAAATTGAGATACAGCTTTCAAACAAATTGCATTTAAAAGAGCATTTTTTTCCTCATACGACGGTATAAAAATTTTAAACGTGCGATGTTTAGAAGTTTAAAAATTTGCAGTAGAGAAAATTGCAAAACCAAAATTTCATTTCAAATTTCAAAGTGTTGCCATTCGCAGAATGACGTATGCGTTACGCACAGATATATTTGTCCTTTATAATATAGATAGTTCTCAAAGTATGAGAAAAAGCATAACGAGAACAAGCTCTGCAAATCATTGAATTGTTTTACTTTAGATATTAAAGAATTCCCTAAAATACGTAACAAATACATTTAAATATATAAAATTACAATTAAAAGCACAATTAAAAGCACAATAACATCTTATAAAAATTATCATTTCATAATATACTTTAGGTTTTAAATTCAAACACGTTTCTACAAGAAAATAGATTTTTCTACGAATATGATTATATAGCAACGTGTGACAAGTTATATGCAGTTGAATTGTAGCTTATATAATTTGTAGCTATAATTAAAAAGAAAAAAACTCAATTAAATAATTGTACAAATCTTTTATAGATTTTTTATCACAGTTCTACGAAGATAAATAATAATAATAATAATTATTATTATTATTATTATAGTAATAATAATAATAATAATAACAATTACAATTACAAGAATAATAATAATAGTAATAATAATAATAATAATGTGATCCAGCTCTGAAAATCTTCAAACTGCCTTTCAATATTAAAAGTTTTCTAAACTTATATGTGACGAAACGTTTTAAACATGTAAATTTGCCATTAAAAGCAAAATAACCTCACATAAACATCATTAGAGTATATATACACTGGTGTCCAAAATTAAGGATCAATCACAAAATGCTAATATTCAAGTACGCGAATACTCAAAAGGAACTAATATAATTCGAATATTTACTATCTCTACAGCACAGCTAGTCCACATAACATCTCATTCATGTCACACATGGTCAAAAGTGTCACGGTCACCACGGTGAAGCAAAAAAATAGGAAATTGCATACATCTTATTATGAGTCTCAAATGATCACTATATGTGACTCAACTGAGATGTCACTGTGTCTGCTACTTTGTGACGAGTCACCATGTAACTTTAAAATGTAGTTACATTGTGACTCTTATGTGACTGTTATCTGCAGACTCAATTTCAAAGTCATCGTGAACGCTGTATTGTGATACGTTACCAAATAATGTCACATTAAAGTCACATGATGACTTTCAGGTGACAGAGAGACTACCGTGACATCACCATTGTGCTCTTTTGTGAAAAGTCACCATGTGACTATAATGTGTTATTATTTGGTGACTTATCACAATTCAACGTTCATGATGACTTTGAAATTGAGTCTAAAAATGACAGTCACATGAGAGTCACAATCTAACTACATTGTAAAGTCACCTGGTGACTCGTCACAAAGCAGCAGTCACATTGACGTCTCAGTGGATTCACATATAGTGATCGTTTGAGACTCATAATGAGACGTGTGGAATTTCCTATTTTTTGTTTCACCGTAGTGACTGTGACACTTGTGAGCATGTGTGACATGAATGAGATGCTATATGGACTTGCTGTGCTGTAGAGATAGTAATTATTTGAATTATATTATTTCCTTTTGAGTATTCGCTTACTTACTACTTTTGTGACTGGTCCTTAATTTTGAACACCAGTGTAGTAAACTTTTCGTTATAACACGTTTATGAAAAATAAAATAGATTTTTCTACACATATCATTTTATAGCACGAATATACTTTAAACTACACGTTATATACTGTTTAATTTTAGCATATGTTAAAAACTTTTAAAATAAAAATTCAAATAATAGGTTACCAAATATTTTCATGCATTTATTTTCATATAGTTCTAAAAAACATTGGAGAAACAGTGAGTTTAAGAACGAAAAATCTTTAAATTGCCTTACCTTAAATTTAAACATTTCTTTAAAATATAGGGTGAAATACAGGTAAAATATCTTTAAAAATAAAATAAACTCACCGAAACCCCATTATAGTATAATTTGCATGTTTATATCTGATTACGCAAATATTTTCATGCATTTATAGTCATACAGTTGTATGAAAATTTTAAAGGAAGACATAATGAGTTCAAGAACTTAAAATGTTTGTACGAATAAACTTTAGGAATATTTTATATATATAGTGAAACCTCTCTAAGGAGACCACCAATTAGAGCAGAACAAATCGGTCTTTCAGAGAGGTGGTCTCTGAATAGAGGTAATGGGTAAAGCAAATTTCATGAAATACATACTACAAAAAGAAATTATTATTTAATTTATTATATTTCATGTCTATACAGCTTTAAAGAAATAATTAACTGTAGTTTGCTTTGATTGTAACAATTTCTCACAAAACATTTTTGTTTCTAAGCATTATTTGTTCTCTTTAAGCAAATTATTTATTTTAGTATCATTCCTAATAGGTATCGAACTTTCTATCAATCTACTAATTTCAACAAGTGTTTCTTGACATAAAATAAAATCTTTAACCGGCTGAAGCTCGTGTCTGAATCAAAATACGATCCTAAAAAAGATAATAAAAAAGCATGATTCTAGTACCATTCATTTTTATAAATGATTGTAAAATTTATTTTTTAATATAAAAATTTTAAAATCTTACGTTTGTCGAGATTTTCTATAATACGATTTTCCCAATATTCAGAAAAATCATCGTAACACTCAAGAGCTTCCTCATATTCATGTGATTTGTGGTCATAATCAACTTTAGCTGCGTTTGATAGCTGAATAATATTAATTCATCTTCTAAGGCACTGATTTCATCATTGGATATTTCTATGGAAACATTGCTTAGTCCCCAAGTACTGAAGCAATTGGCAATTGTTTGTGTCTTTACGTTATCTAATACACATCTTATACATTGAACAGCAGCAAGTACAATGATAAATTTCAGAATGTCGGACGCATTTTTGGTCTCATCTATTATCGAAATGAGCTTTCGTAAAACAAAACGTCTGTATTCTAGCTTGATACAATGACTAATTCCTTGATCTAACGGCTGAATTTTGGATGTCGTGCTATGAGGGAGAAATAGCCTTTCTCCCACCAACACCAACTATTCCTCCGTAAGCCATAGTGACAGCGTGGTGATGCACGAGAACCAGCTTTATCCTCTTAAACGGGGGGTAAGGAAGAGATGAATTAGGTCTAAGGAAGTAGACTTAGCTGAGCGTGTTTTCCGGAGAGAAGTGAAATTTCAAGATTTCCCCTATGCAAAGGAATGCAATGCTACTCCTCGACTGAAAAGTTGAAAAGTGGTCTTTCAGGGACCACTTTTCAGGGAGTGGTCTTTCAGGGAGAAGGGAAATAGTGGTCTTTTAGTGGAGAAAAATTCACATTGAGCAAATAGCCAAAAAATAAATGGTCTTTATGACAGGTTGTCTCCTTATAGAGGTGGTCTTTTAGTGAGGTTTCACTGTATAATTTTCAGTAATGTTTTTGCATCATTCTATCCAAACATTCATCAGTTTGTATTTTTTGTTTTCAAAAATATATATTTATTAAGTTTATTGTCAAAATGAACAATATAGCTTACATGCTTTTTACATAAATCGATTTCTAGAAGCTTCAAAATATGTTAATCCAAAATTACAGTCAACTCCACTGAGTAGTTATTGAATTTTGCTTAAAATACTACCCTCACTCCACTCTGTTTTGAAACGATTAAAAAATAATTTAACAATAGTAGGGTAAAATCACCTATCATGGCCCATATACCAGTAATGGCCCATTTAATATTCCTACGACGCTAGACGCTAAAATACCAACAATTGAACTTAGCGCCAATGAGAAGTGATAAAAAGGCCTTTCGACTGTCACATTATGCTTTTGTTTTGACAAATCAACGCACGTCACATGAACAGTGGCTGCTCCTACCGAAGCTAGATTTTTTTCATGTTTCAGCTGTGGTTTCTTAGCAAGAATTTTAGTGAGTAAATCTCGATTTCGTAGTGTGTACGAAATTTTCAAAAGGAGAAACGAAACAAAGCAAGTTCTAATATCTTATATAAAGTATAAGGAATATGTAAACATATTGGTGTTATCAAAATAAGCTTATTAAGCCAGCTATTGGGGTGGGCCACTACTGATGTTGTTTTTTCATGATCGCAGTAGTGATGGCCCACACTTACTTTTTGTATTTTATAGCTATGTGTTGTTATTAATTAAAGTTGTTAATATATATATTTCTTTCAAACATTGAAAGCAAAGTGTTTTGTATATATATATTTCTTCCAAACAATGAAAGCAAAGTGTTTTATATATATATATTTCTTTCAAACAATGAAAGCAAAGTGTTTTATATATATATATTTCCTTCAAACATTGAAAGCAAAGTGTTTTATATATATATATTTCTTTCAAACATTGAAAGCAAAGTGTTTTATATATATATATATTTCTTTCAAACATTGAGAGCAAAGTGTTTGATAAGAAATTTATGTTAGCATATTCCACTTATTTATATCCACTTTATTCTATACTTTTTGTACTTGCGACATTCCTTTGTAAATGTCATGATTGACTACTCTTTTAGGCTGGAATCTACATCCTAACTGCCTAACTTCGGTATCAAAACTAGCGTCTATAGCCAGCGATGAATATTTAAAATTTAACTTTAAGCTTTCTAGAGTGCAAGATAGTTCAGTGGTATGACGTTTGCTCAAGAGGGATTCATATCTAGACCGGGCTTCGTATCCAGTGAGCAAAAATCTAGAAAAAAAGAAACTTTTTATTTTTCAGTATGTTTAATTAAGTTATAAAAATAATTCAAAACAATTTTAACTTTAAATATTTTTAAATGTTATTTTTATACTAATATTATAATGAATAAACGTTCGTTTGTAGGAATTAATCAATGCAACTAATAACCCATTTCAAAAGTTATATTGGCAAAATGATGGTGACCGTCTATACTTCACCATAGGCTATATTTTATGTTGGTATCATATTCCCAACGGAATGCAGGAGCAAAATCTTTCTAAAATGCATATTTTTGTGATTTTGAAGAGTATAAAAATTAGAAATTTGACTTGATGGCAACTTGCAAGATATAAATACTCTCTAAAAAACAGTTTCTAAAACATTCAAAATTCAGAAAGGATTTAAATGAGCAGAAAATGTTTTCTATAGAATTACGATTTTTATAGAATTGTTAAGGGTATAAAATTTAAACTTGACATGGCTGTTATTTTTAAATCGCAAATGTACGCACAAAATAGTTTTTTTTTTTAAGGAAATGCGTACTCAAATAATTCTAAAATTCCGATTTTCGTGATGCTGAAGGGGCTATAAACTTGACATGTGTTATGATAATTAAGAGCCATTATTTTAAAATTCAAACAAAAAAGCGATATTTTGATAGTTGTATTTTTTAATTGGCTTGATTTTTTTTATGTTGAAGTAGATCGTATTTAATGAATGTTGTGCAATTTTGAAGTCCTAAAAAAATTTCCCGTTTCCTGCAGAAAATGTCAAAGTTCAAGATCATGAATCTCTTTTTTTCATGAAAATTAAAATGCCAGTATGTTTGGATTGTTATATCTCTGGAAAGCAACAACATCGCAAAATTCTTTTGTCATAAACTATTAGTACAACACTACATACATGCTTAGTAAAATTTACTTGGTTCCATGGGGCATTGTTAATTTTCATTGTTATGTTGCCACAAAAAGCAATCAAAATGACGTTTTTGTCCGTTTTCTGCACTTATTATTTTAGTTAAGCAATAGTACCCCAAACTTTTTCTTACAGAATATGAAAGTTTACTATTAGGACAAGCTAAGTAATATAGAACTTTACCGGGATATCGATGCTGTTAGCAGATATAATCTGTTAAATATTCAGCAGTTTCAAAATCTGCAACTTTTGAATTAGTCCTATCTCAAAACAGCATCACAGTTGAATAAAATAAAATACATCAGGTAGTAGTTGAACATATGTACAAAAACATGGAAACGGAAAATAAGTGGGATCTCATGCTATTTTCAGAAAAGAAAACGACAAACATTACAAAAAGGCAGAATCACTATCAGTCTCTTTCCCTATAAGAAAATGATTTATCCCGTTTCTCTTTCCCTTTCCAATGTCTTACCCCTATGAGGAAATAGTACATCCCTTTTCTCTTTCTACTTCTAGGGGAAAAACCTGATTATTGCACTGCCTTCTTGTAACGTTTGTCATTTTTTTTCTTCTGAAAATAGCATGAGACCCCACGTATTTTTCATTTCCATGTTTCTGTACATATGTTCAACTACTACCTGATATATTTTGTTTTATTCAACTGTGATGCTGTTTTGAGATAGGACTAACTCAAAAGTTGCAAATTTTGAAACTTTTGAATATTTAACAGATTATAATTGCTAACAGCATCGATATCCCGATAAAATTCTATATTACTCAGCTTGTCCTAATAGTAACCTTTCATATTTTATAAGAAATATTTTGGAGTACTATTGCTTAAAAAAGATAATAAGTGCAGAAAACGGACAAAAACGTCATTTTGATTGCATTTTGTGGCAACATAACAATGAAAATTAACAATGCCCCATGGAACCAAGTAAATTTTACTAAGCATGTAGTGTTATACTATCAGTTTATGACAAAAGAATTTTGAGATGTTGTTGATTTCCAGAGATATAGCAATCCAAACATGCTGGCATTTCAATTTTCATGAAAAATGGGATTCATGGTCTTGAACACTGACATTTTCTACAGGTAACAGGAAATTTTTTCAGAGCTTCAAAATTGCTCATTGCTCATTAAATATCATCTACTTCAACATAAAAAAAAATCAAGCAAAACAAAAAATACAACTATCGCACTTTGTCTAATTTTCAAAATAATGGCTCTTAAGATGCAAATGCTCGTCAAGAATTTTTCTAAAAAGGTTTTAATTTAAAAGGATCAAATGAGCAGCAAACGTTCTAAATTACGATTTCTATTGTCTTGTTTGGAATATAAATTTGAAATTTGACGTGGCTGTTACATTTAAGACATAAATTCTCGCACAAATCTGTTTTTAAAAAATCGTAATTTAAAAGGGTGCAGGAGAAATATTTTTTTCTAAAGTTTCCATTTCTTTGATATTGTTGGGCCTAGAAATTAAAAATTCTCATGGTGATTATTTATAAGAAATAAATGCTCATTAAGAACGGTTTCTAAAATATATTGAAATTTAAAAAGCTTAAATGAGCTGAAAACACACTAAATTACGAATTACTTGGAATTGTTTAGAGAAATTGAAATTTTGATTTCCATGTTACTTTTACTATGTACACGCTAGTGTGTAGTTATCTAGTAACTAATTCGTGGCATGGGATGATACAATTTGATCATTTTTCCTTGTGGTATATGCCAAGCAAACAATAAAACTTTAATTAAGCGATTCTGCTGTGTTAGTACAACTATCTCTTTTTTTTTTTTAGAATTGAGATAATGGCTCCGAAGAAATTGAGTAAAGAACAGAAGGATTGAGTCGAAATGGCAGTTGATGCTGCTAAACACGGAATGTTTGTAAGAACTGCAGTATCTTGGTTTAAAATACCAAGGTATACATTGAGGCAAAGATTGAGTGGAATAAAACCACTAAAAGGATCTCCCTCAATTTTGAAAAACGAAGAGGAAATTCTCCTAAAGAATTGGATTATTCACTATGCAAAGAAAGAATTTCCCAGACGCACGTGAGATGTTATAGAGAGCGTCTAGGAATTAGAACCGAAGTAAAAACAAGTTTTACGATAGGTAAGAGATTAATCATTTCTGTTTATATTTTTAGTTTCTGAATGTTTCACAAGTTAAAAGAAGCTATTATTACGTTTTTTGAATGAATAGGAAATGTCTTTGCCCTTTTTCTAGCAAAGAATGATGTTAAACTGCCGGTAATTTTATTTGTGTATGGGCATAACATGCATCTTACGCGTGAAACCAATGAACGTTGCAAATATCTACAGATATTTTTGATAGCATTATAACCAAATGCAACCCATATACTTCAGCCTTGCGACGTAGTTTCTTTCCGTCCGGTAAAAGCTCAGTGGAACAAGGCCCTTCTCCGCTGGCGCAAAAATAATCCACATGAAGCTGTGACTAAAGTGCGCATCGCTACAATCCTGAAAACCGTGCTAGAAAACAACATGACGATGACAATAAAAAATGGTTTCAGGGCAAAAGGGCATTATCCATTCAGTGCAGACTCTGTAGACTATTCAATGTGCAAGGGTCACATCAATGATGCGATGATGGTGGGTGGTGTTTCAACTGAAACCCCTTGTAATCAGGCTCCAATCACTACACTGATAAACAAACCGATCGAGGCCTTCAATCAAGTCGTTGGTGTGAATGTAATGAAGAAGTCGAATATACTCAACAACCACCAAGTGAAGAATCTGGAGCTTTACGCCGTTTGTATAATATTCCAGAGAAAAACCAAACATTCAAATCTGGCTTACAGAAACGGCAACGGATCCAGCTGAAGAACATTACTCAGACAAAGTAGACATCATGATACACAAGCCAAGTACGATATTGAGTAGCAGCAACACCTTTGAAAAATTCCTATGAATCTCTGAATTGTTCAACAGGAGCCGAAGAGTTTCGACAAAGACAGTTTTTCAGAGCTGGAAAATAAAGACAATACTACTTCCACAGCTGAATACCGCTCTCAGCGGTTAAAAGAAATCTTTGAATTGCCGCACAGTCGAGAAAGGAAACGGAAGAGGAGATCGGAGAGAGTGCCTTTCATCCTGACATCGCAAAGATGGAACGAGCTGCAAAAAGACAAGGTACGGAAAAAGAAGAATTGCAACAAAAAGAAGCAAAACAGAAAGAAAGAGCTCTAAAACGAAAAAAAGAAGCTGAGATGGCCAACAAAAGAGTTAAGATGACCAGCAAAGAAGCCACCAAAATATCAGGGCCAAATCTAGCAAAAATAATCAGAAAAAGAAGAATCGACCTCAGTGGGCCATCACTAATGCAGTGATGGGCCATTACGGATGAAAAGCGGTCCTTTATTGATGTTTTTCAACCTTTTAGTAAAATAAATCTTGTAAAGGAAGAAATTTATATTTTGTTGATTTTCTTGACACGAAAGTCTTGTTCCATCCTTTCTTGTTATATTTTTATCATCGACATGAAAAAAAATCGCACGGCATAGTAATTATTAGCTAAAATCCGAAAAATTCGTCCCTAACTTGGCCATAACTGGTGGTTTTACCCTAATTCCAAGATTTAAGACTTTATAATTCCTAAATTACCTTATTTCCCGTTTGTTATCCGAAAGTAAAATTTACCACAGATTCCAGCTACAGTGCCAAAATTGTGTCTCCGTATTGAAAATTTAAAAGTTTGATTCAATTTACATATGCAAACGACCTCTTAAACTTATTTTATTAGCATAAATAGAAAGAATACATAATTTCTAGTCGAATAAGTATTTCCAGTTTTTTTCCGGGACAATTTATTAAGAAAATATATAGTCTGTTTTTGTTTCTTTGACCGACCAAATATGATTCAAGGAAAAGACAAAAGATTCTGTAACGCTAAAAATTAGCCATATTTACTAGACGTTACTACTAACGAGATTGACAGGAGATTGATGAATTTTCCTTTACAGTACTGTACATTCCCGAGTTCTGTTACAGCTTCAATCTGGCGACACTTTAGATTTCGGAATCGGTAAAGATAGTTTTTCTTTTCATTTGAAAGATTTATGCTACAAAAGTTCTGATTTGTTTTATCAACTGCAACACAGGCCTTGAATCTCAAATATCGTATGCTGAAAGAATCATTTAACTATATTCAAATCCAGACGAGACATTTCTAGAGAGTATATAAAAATAGAAAATAAAACCTTTGTGCAAGAATGCTAGAATTTTAAGAAGCAAGAAACCAACTTTTAAAAATTCACAAATAATACATGTAAAGCAGCAAGCAGCTGTTTCGAATCTGTTAGTGAGATTCTTCTTCAGTGCAAGACAGAGCAAGGCACAGCGTACTAGAAAAAGCAAGGCACGGCATCGTTCTCCGGTAGATGCACTACATGTACACTCAGTCGTTTTATCTTCTTCTCTGTTATGGTACCACAGGACGGTACACACACGATTTAGCCCCAAAAGTCTCGGAAAAGAGAATCCTGTTGCATAGGAATCTTTTTTCTGTTTGCCACTAACCACGACCCATTTTCATCATATCTTTATAAATTTGATAGGGTTCCTTCTCCATTATGTGTATGTGGTCAGCGAGCAACATCATTGCATTATATCTTTAACTGTACCTTTACATCATGTTACCATATAAGAAAATCTCCAAAAAATTCTTTGTCTCAGTCGTTCTCTGTAGTTTTGTCGAATCCATCATTTTGTCAAAAGATAATTGAATGTATGAAAGTTTTAGAGAACAACCATAATTTGTTTCAAAATGTTTTGCCATTTATAGATGATGAGGAGAACGTATCTTAACAAATAGACAGATACCATCAATTCAAAATAAACTCTTAGCCACAAACAACACGATTGTACTATAAATGAACTGTTGCATGAAATATAGACTTTTGAACTTTTGTATATAATTACATAATATTCATCATAATTATTCACTATTTTACCTATTTTATGTATTCTACATTATTTTTAAAATTATGAATCTCTTTCTAATTTAGTATTCAGATACTTAGCTTTTATTGTATTTTTGCAGAACGCCCAGCTTTGCAGTGTAATTGAGCTTTCGCCGCTCCAACAAGTTAAAAAAATCCTATTATCTATTATTTCGTGATTTTTTTAATTACAAATATCTAAATTTCTCTCGTTAACACTCAGAAAAAAAAATAGGCTTTCCATCGTGTATATATTGTATTTATATTATATTTAATCTTTATATTTCAATTGGATTTCCTGTAGGTCCCTCCGGGTTTTTTTTATTTTGTGTGTGTGTGTGGGTGACGGCGGTAGTAGATGAAAACTGCTGGGTGGGGCTTGTGAGTGCTTAAGCCATTTGGTAGGCCTCCCACCTAGCTGACCCTGGTTGTTTTGGGCGCATTCGCTACCCTTATCGGCTATATAAGCAGGCGTGTCTCTGTCATTTTGCCCAGCCTTGCTTTTTCTTGTATGCTGTGCATTGCTCTATCTTGCATTGAAGAAGAATCTCGCTAGTAGATTCGAAACAGCTCTTTGCTGCTTTTCATGTATTATTTGAGCATTTTTAAACGTTGGTTTTCTGCTTCTTAATTTCTAGACAGTGTTTTCGTTGTTTTAACATTAGATTGCGAATGTAGTGTATTAACAAATGTATGTTCTTAAATTTCAGTAAACCCTAAAACATATTTAAGTTGCTTTAAAATTCTATTAAAAAATAATTTATTGTTGAACAATTCAGAAAATAATTTATATTACAGTAAAGTTTAGCAAAAGTTCTAATTTTTTTTAAATAAAATATACTTCAATACAGTATACAAATAAAAAGAAACCCCACTACGATAATTGACTTGAAGATTATTGCACTGAACCACGTTTCAATTCTTTTCAAGAGATCGTCAAAAGACAGGAGATCTCTAAGGGGTTCATCCACATTTCTTCAGAAACATACAAGTTAACCTTTTCGAAATCTTTATTTAAATAAGTCTAATCAATCATTCCCAAAATTATATTAGCATATGACGACTTCTTTTGACAATACTTTTCCTTGCTAAGCCCATTCGACTTCAGACTGTTGGAGATCAGCAGAAAAGTCAGTATTTATACACAATATTTAAAATTAGATTTGCAGACATATTTATGATAGTTATTTTCAAAACACGAATCTCCATCCCTAAAAACAGAACGTGATTAATATTATATAAATAAACTTAAATGTTTGTAATATTGGAAGTGTGCTAACACATATACGGGATTCATGATTTTCTTCTTTGTTTTAATTGTTTCTGATTATGCTAAAAGTTTTCTTTTGAAATATTAAAAATATTTTTATCAGAATCAAACACATTTTTTAATATAATGAATTATTTTTTAACCAAACTAACTTTTTATGTGCAAACAAGAAACGTATAAAGTTTTTTACAACGTTAATTCTAAGTTTAATTTAGCTTTGTCAATATATTTCCTTTTTACTTATTATTTATGATACTTTTGCTACGATATTTATTGCCTCCCTTTCTTAATACTGAACAAAAAATTTTCAACAATGGAACAAAAGATGAAAGAATCTGTTGATTAATTCAAGGAACTATTTTCGCAACGTGTCACATTTTTTTTCTACTTAAGTCTTATAAACCTGCATAAAAAATAATCATTATGTATTGAATTTTTAAGAATGTCATTCATCTTTTAAAAAGATTTTTGCAATCTCAATAAAGTTTTTGAGTTTCAAATAATAGTTTGCAAGAAGAAGAGCTAGATGATTAGAAAGTTTGAAAAAATAATTAATGGAGTTTTTAAATATTATTTACTTAAAAAAAGAACAAATCTATTGAAAAACTTTAAAAAATTTTCCAGTAACTTTACTGTTACTTAATAAAAGTCTCCACTTGTGTATTTGTTACATCAGTTTATTTTTAAATATCTTAAATATTTCTTTTTTGTACAAATTTTCTTTAAAAATTACAGGGTTTACGTATTACATGAATCTAAACTTTTCCAATTTTTTCTCGTGATTATGTAAATGAGTATGTATTATCACAAGGTCAAAATATGGAAGTATTCATTTTAAAATTGACCCATAAAGTATTAAAAAACATTTACTTTTTTCGGGTACTAACTAAAAATATCTTAAAGTATCTACTATTTACTAGCTTTACATTTTATATATTACAGGAATATTAAGTGGAATTTCAATTAATTCTAAAATTGTAAGACTTTATTCATTGAATTAAATTTATATTTCATTTTACGGTCTTCAAGATGTTTTTTGCTTGCGTTAAGTTTTTTTAAATAAATGAAATTATGATTCTGTTGCTTTTCAATTAAAAAAAAATTGCGATTGTTAATGAAATACGACAGTTTATAGGGAGTATTTAAAAAAAAAAAATTTACAGCTGCGCGAAAAATTTATGGTCAATTTTTCATATCTTGAGCTTTGCATTTAAAATAGTAAAAAATAATTCTTTTGTATGTGGTTATAAACAATTTTTATTTTAATTTCATGGGGATACGTTTATGCTAATCTCAATAAACATATGACCTCGGTTGTCGAACCGTTTACCTACCGAATAAAAAATCACAGCTGAACTGTATTCTCCCTATATACAGTGTGTCCACGTATAACCTGACCGACCTTTATTTTCGCATCCGTTGGTCCTAGATGCATACTTCCAGTTACAAAAATGGTCAAAATTAGGTGCAGGGTTAAGATAAAAAAAAGTTTGAAGTGAAAAAACAATTTAGTGAAGAATTAAAGAATCTAAATTTGTATACGGTCTCCCGGTCCTATAAGTAATATTTAGTAAAATTTCCCTGTTACACTGGCAAGTAAGGCAAACAAAAGTCCCGTTATTCTACGATTAAAATTGACCGAGTAATAGCTGTTTAAAGTTGGAATATATTTTTTGCTGCATATTGGGGGTCATTCACAAATTTAGTAGAAATATAATTTCTTCAGATATATTAAAGAAATGGTTGAGAGTAAAATTAGCATTGCAATATAAATTTGAACTCTTTAATCATTCTGACATATATGTGCAAAATGTACAATTTGTACTGACCATTATAGGAGGATAAAAATAATTTTTTGTTAAATAAAAGGATGAAAAACAACTGCCTCAAATCTTTACAAAATGATACATATTTTAAAATGCTGTTTGATTGCACTGTCTTTCAAATTTTGGGTTTTAGCTTTTGACTTTTTGGCTTTTGAAAATTGATTCTCATGTATTTTTTAGCACTGAATCCGAAAATGACCTTCATTTTAAACCATCACTTCAGGTATTTTCTCAAATCGCAAATTTCAAAGTTAAAAAGCTAAAAGTTAAAATTGATTCCTCCTCCCCTCCCAACCTCATCGGATCCCCGAGCTGTTTAGCTGTAAGAAACCCAGTATAAGCCAAAAAATCTAATAAATTATTGAATTAAATAAAATTAAACTGAATAAAAAAATCTTGCATCTATTTTATAGTGTCAGATTTTTCGCTATTTTTTAACCTTGGAATTTACGATTTGTGAAAAATATTGACATGATGGTTAAAAGTGAAGGTAATTTTTGATTCAGCGTTAAAAAATACATAAAATGTAATTATAAAAGTTAAAAAACACAACCATCACAGGTTTATGTTATCTAATCTAAAACACTTTCTTAAACTTCTTGACGGTAATGTATCCGAATTTTTTTGTGTTATCCTCTAATATAAGTATGCGTAAGATGGTAAGAGTCGAAAATCATAATAATATTGCATTGTCATCGGATTTAAGTCAGTATATAAAATTTAACTTCGATCGGACATTTGAAAGTAAGTTAAAGTTCAAGTACAAATTTTAAACTGGAAAGACCATCTTTGCAAGTTAAATAAAACCTTATGAAAACAACATAATTTTAGTTAAAAGAAATCACAGCCTCAAATCCTTACAAAATAAAACATACGTTAAAATACAATTAATTTAACTAATCTGAAACTTAACTAATAAAAGTTAATCGTAATATTTGTACGATTTCTTTCAAAGCGCAGATACCTTGAAATAAGTTTAAGTACTTTATACACGACCCCTGAAAGAAGGGTCGAAATCAGCTGTTTTGACATGCAAAAAAGTGGTATAAGTCATGTATTTCAAAGTTTCATAACTCGGTCAATTTTAATAGTAGATGAATGGGACTTTTTTTGTTTTACTTGTTAGTGTCACAGTAAATTTTTAGTAAATATCACTTATAGCACCGGGGGACCGTATAAAAATTTAAATTTCGTAAATTTTTAATAAATGCTTTTCTTTACCCAAATCGCTTTAAAAATAATTCTTTACCTTATTTAAACCATTTTTGTAATTGGAAGTATGCATCTAAAACCAACGGTTGTAAAAATAAAGGTCGGTCAGTTTATACGTGGACACACTGTATAATATATGCAGGGTGAGTCTAAATTCGTTCTACAAATAAAGAGGGTTGATAGGGGGGTGTCATCAAGGGGACGAAAAATTGTCATAGAAGTATTGCAATAAAAATGTAACGATATGTACCTTGTTTTGTATGAAATGTTATAACATTACAAAAAGTTCTGGAAGAACAGTGTGCTCACGCAATCAATAATACCGTATGAACTGGTAATCACAGTCCAAAATGTGGAGCGTCAAGTGCATACTGCTGGCACGCATAATGGATATTTCTACCAATTGTTTGTGGCCTTATCATATTTACAACGAAGGTGAGCATGTCTATTAAAAGTTTCATTATAATATACTTCAATTTTGTAAAAGTTATTTCCGTCAACCAAAGTTTGGAATTTGTTTGTCAGGGTGATACTTCGAATATTAAAGCGGGTGTATTTTGGGAAAACAATTCCTTCAGATTCCTGCCAACAATAGTGGAGCGCCAAGCAAGACCTCTGGTTTAAATGACGTTTTACCTGCATTGTATATTTGCATTCCTTCGCGCTGTCTTTTAAATGCAAGATCATGAGCTCAGAAGGTAGCCTTTTTTAGGTGCGTTCGTAATTATATAAATACGTAGCACCTATAGTCGTCGTTCAGTCCGTCCGTCTGTCCGTCCGTCTGTCCGTCCGTCTGTCCGTCTGTCCGTCCGTCTGTCCGTCTGTCCGCATGTAACAGAGCAAAAACTACCCAACCGAATAGTCTGAAATTTCAAATATGTGATTGTTGCAAAATTTTGTCGAGCCATTTCAAATTTTATGAAAATCGGATGTATAGTTTAATTACAGGGACAGTCAAAAGTTTTCTTTACATTATGGCCAATGGGAAAAATTATTGCAAGTGGATTTTAATGATATTAGAGCCTTCCGAATGATCTGAAATTTTAAAGATATAATTGTTGCAAAATTTTGTCGAGCCATTTCAAATTTTATGAAAATCGGACGTATAGTTTAATTACAGGGACAGCCAAAAGTTTTTCTTTACATTACGGCCAATGGGAAAAATTATTGCAAGTGCATTTTAATGATATTACAGCCTTCCAAATGGTCTGAAATTTTAAAGATATAATTGTTGCAAAATTTTGTTGAGCTATTTCAAATTTTAGGAAAATCGGATGCATAGTTTAATTACAGGGACAGTCAAAAGTGTTCCGAAAAAATTATTGGAAGTGCATTTTAATGATGTATCAGACTATGCACGTTATGAAGTGCAAAAAATTATACATTCAGTACAATATGGGGTGCAAAAAATAATTTTAAAACTAGTTATAGTACGAACGCACCTCATTTGCCACGTTTGACGAGCAATTTCCAACTTGTTTTTAAACGTCTAGACCTCAGCGATGTGTGACACCGCTGGATTTTAATTAAAGAATTAAATAATGAAATATATTTTACGATATGTTTTACCGGAGTGATTAAAAAAACTTTTATAATAATTGACATAATGTTTGGTAAATATTACGCTGCATATTAGAGCCCTCCTTAGTTTATAGAAGGGACTGGCTAAATAAAATATGTCGTTCAATATGATGACTGATTTATTTATATTGTACTGGGAACATTCAAGAAGTGTAGTATCCATTATACCTGAACCAGCCTCACTGACAGCATAAACATGACCTTGCTTCGACCGCTTAAGCTGGTGTTTAATATGTAATTATAACCTGATCATTGTGAGTTAAAATATTATAGCATCTTTTCAACAAATTTATGCCTGCATAAGCATATCTGCAACAAGCAGATCATCGTCCTTTTGTGTTACATTTAACAAATAATTGTAACGGATGGATAAATGCTACATAATACATTATACATATATATTTCAATCATTACCGTAGTCTTATTTTACGCGAAAGTCAATTATTCAGATTAAGTAACATAATCATTATATTTACTATAAAACTATAACTTAACTAACACATAAATTCTAGAAAAAAAAGTACATTTTGTAACAAAATGTTTTCAAAATATTACAACAGTTTAAGCATAATTTTTATCAGTGGTCTGTTTTTTTATTTTCTAATTCCCTATTGACCACATTCATTTTTAATTATTTACTTAGAACAGTTTGATGTATTTATTGCCTCCTAGTTCTTGATATTTAACAAAAGGTTGTTTTTTTTTAATTATTCAACAAAAGATCAAAAAACTGCTGAATCATCTATATAAATTCTTTTTGAAAAGTTTACCTTTTCTTAACTGAAATTGTTTAAATATATACATGCAAATAAATATTCATTATACATCGGAATAAAAAAATATCCTTCATTGTTCGGGAAGTTTTGACATTTCAGCAGTCTTTCGGGACGTTTAAATAATTTGTAAAGAAAAAATTTTCTGTGAGAAGTGGGTTATTCATTTAAAAATAATAATCAAATAAAATATTTGTATTATTATTCTGGAAGGAATTGTAAGCCTAATATACAGCTTAAAATTTATTCTAAGAAAATATGTTACCGCTAATGGACTCAAAATTCCGATAGGGCTTTTGTAAGTTTGTTTGAACACTTTTTACATATTTAACTTTTGAAATATTACATTGTTCTAAAAAATCAAAAGATACAATATTCTATATAAAAATTCTTCATTTTGTTAAGGTATATTTCCCCAAACTATAAATGAAATTCGATGATCAAACTAAGTATTTTCTTTTAATAAAACTTTTAAATACAATTTATAATTCTTTCATTAGAAATATAAACTATATAAATGTAGCATTTTATACCATCACAAAACATTTTTCTATATCAGTTAAAAATTAATTAATTTAAAAATTATTAATTTAAGTTACTTACACAGAAACAGTTATAGATATGAAATGTAATACGTTTCTTTGAATTTATAATAGGATTACAGTGATAAATGAATAATAATAGAACAAATTCCACTGCGTAAATTGCATGAAATGCGCATAAGATTAGGAATCTTTTCCGAAACGTAAGATACAGAATCTTACTTAAGTACGTTTTTATATGCATTTTTATTTGTTTTATATATTTGTGTGTGAAACTTTTGAAAATTATTCAACATTGCTGCATTCATATGTTCATTTATTCACATTAAGATTCATTAATGTTATACATATTTCAAATCAACGACGGAATTAAAAAGATAATGCCGCCTGTTGGTTAATAAAAGTCAAAATTAAATCAGTATCTATTTTTGTTTAGATTTATCTTGGAAATCGTTAAAAACACAGAATAGCAGCGCCACCTTTTGACTGATAAACACTCAAACCTTATCAGCGTCTCTTTAAGTCAAGGTCTAACATATTACGAAGTTTGATGAAATTCCGTGCAATAATTCATCAGATATAGCTATTTTTGAAATCATGAAAAATGCAGCGCTGCAGCGCAATAATTTGTCCTGTATACACTGTAATCTCATCAGCACCAATTTATGTTAAGGTGTGACTGAATGTAAAGTTTTATTAAATTGTGTGCAGTAGTTCGTGAGTTAGAGCGCCCATAAAATTTGTGTCACTTACAGACAGAGACACAGACAGACATTTTCTAAAATTTCTCAGTCACCTTATGCTTAGAAATTTCTAAATTGTGTAACTCCTTCGAAAACCGGAAGTCGAAAATTTTCGTAAATCTAACGCTTTCTTCTTCGTAATATTTAATTGGATAAAAGTCATTTTCAGGTTTCGTGTTTTACAGATATATTTATATTTTATTATATCCATTTTCAATTGGTATGCATGGAAATTTTAAAAAATCCTTCTACATTTTTACATTACAGTAGAGGTAAAACGGACCAAAAATTGAGCAAAATACGGCAATTGTTAACCATTCACGAAAATTTGGGACGATCTTCGTTTTGACTCTAAAACTTAAGATCCGATGAGTCCGTTACCCCCCCCCCCCCTCCAAAAAAAAAAGATATTTTACCATGTTTTGGAAGCAAAGGGGGTCATTTTAATTTTGGAAAGGGGGAAATCAGAATTTTTTAATTGGGTCACGTGGTATTTTGATTATTATGAATTTTTTAATTCTGAATTGAATGAAACCATCCGCAAGTCGATACGATCATTTGTTACGATGTTACAGCAGGTTTTATGGATACAAAGTCGAAAATTATACTTCATTTTAGTTAAAATATGTTTTTACAGCAACAAATGATGACAACTTACAAAAATTTCTGAAGAATTTCGTTTTTGCACTATAAATGAAGATCCATAAGTCCCCAAATATTAAAGTTGTTTCACCGTGTTTTTTTTGGAAAAGGGAGACATTTTAAATCAGGAGGAGAGAACTAAATTTTTTTAAATAGGTCAAGTGTGGTATTGTTTGTTATGTATTGTTTAATTCTGAATCGAATGGCATCGTTTGGAAGTCGATACGATCATTCGTTATCCAAAGTGACGGCAGGTTTCAAGTATACGATGTCGAAAATTATACTTTATTATTGAGCACAGCTTAGTTACATATATTTTACGTTAAAAAAATGTTCTTTATATCATATTAAATAACCTCAAACTTCTTAAATATTCCTTAAATGGCAGTCATCAAAATCAGGGTCCTCTGAGTCTGTTATCAAAATTGTCTAAATCCATACATTCATAATTTTGTATTCATAAAACGAATAATGATTTTGTATTAAGAAAAACTGCCGTAAGTTTGTAACGAATAATGGCGTCGACTTGCGAATAAGGTTATTCGATTCATAGTTTAAAAATACATAATAAACGATACACCACTTGACCTATTTAAAAAAGTTAAAATGAGTTAAAATGTTCCGAGTTAAAATGTCCCCCAAAACACGGTAAAACAACTTTATTTTTTAGAGACTCGTCGGATCTTCATTTCTAGTGCCAAAACGAAGTTGTTTAAAATTTTCGTAAATGTTCATCAGGTGTTGCTGTAAAAATCTATTTTACCTCCGCTGAAGTACAACTTTCGACTTTGTATTCATAAAAGCTACTTGTGATAAAATGACTATCTATTTTACCTCCGCTGAAGTACAACTTTCGACTTTGTATTCATAAAAGCTACTTGAGATAAAATGACTCGCCTCTTTTTTTTTTTTTTTTTTTTTTTTTTTTAACGCAAAATGTCACCGGTTTTAATATTGACCCTTTTACTAAAATATAGTCAACCATTAAATTATAGTAGGGCTTACGTGTACATCGTCAGTTATATATTGTAATTTTAACAGGGCATTCAGAAATGTGCACCATAATTTAATTGATATCGTAACTTTGTATTAAATGATCGTATCGGGTTGCGGTTAGTACCATTTGATTCAGAATTTAAAAATACATAATAAACGATACCCCACTTGACTTACTTAAAAATATTTTATTCCTCCTCCTTTCTGAGATAAAATTTCCCCGTTTTTCACAAAAAAGAATTGGTAAATTACTTGATTTTTTGAGGACTCATTGAGTCTTCATTTCTCGTGCCTAAACGAAGTTCTTTGCAAATTTTGGTGAATGGCAATGAGTTGTCTATGAAAATTCTTATGTTTCCTATAAAATTACTAGTTGGTCACTTTAAAAAAAATACACATAACTCTGATACTTACCAACAGCTGAATAAAAAAGTAAATTTTTGGATTTAAAAAATTACACAATTTGCAACAAAATGTTTTCAAAATATTAAAAGATTTTAATTTGTAAATTATACTGTATATCTATATCATACTATTTTACTTTTGAAATTAACTTTTTCCTTTTATTCATTTTTATTTGCTGCTTATGACAGTTTGCTGTATTTATCGTCTCTCGTTTCTTAATACTGAACGAAAGATAGTTTTTTTAATAACACAATATAATATCAAAAATCCTGAATCATTCATAAAAATTCTTTCTGCAAATTTTAAAGTGTTTTCGGCTGAAATTGTTCAGTTATGTATATATAAATATTCCTTATGCATCGGATTAAAAAGCAACCATTCATTTATTGATCAGAAAAATTTTCTTTAGTTTTCATATTTTAAAAGACATGCAGGATATTTAAATAATAGTTTTTAGAGAGAGAAAAAATGTTCTCTAATAAATCAGGTATTAAGTTTAAAAGAAATTATTTAAAATGTTTACACTTTTCATCCAGCTGAAAAATAAAGTCAAATGCATAGCTTTAATCTTAAAAAGCATTTTTCAACTACTAAACACTATATTCTAATCATGTTTTTGTTTATATTTTTGCACATATCATTTAATTTTAGAAACAATGCAGTAGTCTAAACTTTTACTCTTTTGGTTAGAAATTTTAAATTTTACTAAGTAATATTTTCTGAATTTAAAAAATGAAATTCGACGGTTAAACTACTTAAATAGCTTATTTTGGTAAAAACAGTTTTAAAATGTCTGTTTTCTAAATATTGAAACGCGATGGTAAAGCAAGTTCAGTACACTTTGTAACAAAATGTTTAAAAAATAAAAATAGTTTAAGCTGAAAAGACATTTTCCACATGTGTATCGTAATGTTTTATACTATATTTTCCTATTCCTTTTTGACTACTATAATTTTTATTTGTTACTTTTATCACAGTTTACTATATTTATTTCGTCACATTTCTGAACATGCACTGTTAAAAATAAAGGTTTGACTTTTCACCAACAAACTGGGGAAAGCTAAAGGTTTTAACGAGTTTTTCGTTCAAATAAAAATGACTGGAAAAGAGAATTATATGCTGGATGCGCTAAATCCGAAAGTTTTGGTTCAACGTTTGTTATCGTTGATTGGCAACACGCGATAAATTTTAATGGCACCTTCTGCTCTGCCAACAGTTGGATATCTCAAGCAGAAACATGCATGTACTGGACACTAGTATCCAGCTTTATTTTCTCGGCACATCAATCCATAAAATACTCGAAGTAACTACACTAGTGATTATTGTTTATTTTAATGTTATACACATTATAATGGTTTGCTGTAACTCCCATAAACAAAATTTGTATTTCTTATACCGGTAAACAGTGAACATTATTTTGCTTAAGCCCAAAATGGTACCGATCTGCATTGTATCCGAAGAGGATGTCGTTTTATTATTGTTTTAATATGGGATATAATATATATATATATATATATATATATATATATATATATATATATAATCATGAATAATTTTGTTTTGCAAGTGAAATAATGCATTCCGTGAAACAGTAAAGCCTCTTAATTGAATTTCATAAACATTTGAACATGCGATTAATAGCGGTTAATAGCGGTCGCTCAGAAAATTTCAAAATTGTAGAAACGAAGCATATCGCTTTTTTTTGATGCCAATTACTATAAAATACTTATATATGTTACCGGCCAAACCCGATTTTAGGTCAAACTAGTTTATACTAACGCCCATAGGATAAACTAGTTTTTCCTAGGCCAAACTAGTTTATCCTGACGTCCACAGGATAAACTAGTTTTTCCTAGGCCAAACTAGTTTGGCCTAACACTCATAGGATGAACTAGTTTAACCTGCTATTCATTAGTCTGAACTAGTTTATCCTAGACCAATTCAATTTGGCGAGCTTTTATTGATCCCAAAGACCGCTGCGGTGCCAACCAACTAGTTTATCCTAAGTCAATCTAGTTTATCCTAGGCCAACTCAGCCGCAAATTCAATTTTTCAAAAGTGAGTCAAGTTCACGCTCAAATTCAAAAATTTTCAAACGAATTCGCTGAACTCAAACAAACCTATGGAAGTGAGCAAAGTTCACTATAAACTCTTTTCTTTTTTAAATATATAATAGAAGTTTAGCGTCCAAATTCACAACATTTTGTGTGCTAGTATTTTTGTTATTCTGTGTAAGGTCTTTACGGGCCCACGCAATTTTCCTTCCCGACAATCCCGGCTTGGTTTGGGGATTTTTTTTTTTTTTTTGAGAGGTTCGAACCGTGAAGGGCCGGGACTCAATTTTTTCCGGCTTAAGTCGGGACTTGACTGCATTCTTCTTGAGGTCTGCACAGGCAGTAATTTTCAGTCCAATTTCTAGCTCATATGAACATCATTTCGACCGCCAGGATCTCTGGTCTGTTCAGTAAAAATACCAGTAACATTTGGCCCAGCCCAACTTTTTTTTTAATGAACGTATTTTTAAATAGCTATTATTCCACAATTAAAATTTATATATATATATTTTTCAAGATCAGTAGATGCATTTTTAGATAATAAATTTAAAGTACTGTATAACCTGAGAAAAATAACCTGCCTATGACGGAATTCCGTGTTTAACAAAAAATAATATGTTGATCCATGTAAAATGAGGATATTCGTACAATAAACATCCTCTAATCCGGCACGTTCAGGACTTGCAGCATGCCGGATTACAGAATGAATGTCGAGGAAAAACGTTTAGAACTTAGAATAAAACAGAAAATGCCAGTAAAGCATGTTTTTTTTATTCTTTAAACAGCTTGAATAGAATATTAAAAATTCTCAATGATCTAAGTTTTGTACAAATATGTACAGTCGTGGGAAAAAAAAGTAAACACCCTTACTAACTATTCATCCAATTATCGTAGAAGAAAGTTACTGGTACCACACGATTGGAAATAAAGTCTACTTTTAAATGATGTACATTAAATTTACTTAGGGGGCCATGCACTTATTAAAACGAACCATAACTTTGTTTTTTTTCAATAGCGGTACGCAATTCTGACTGCATAAATGAACTCTACACCCTTCAATTAGCTTAAAAACAAATTTTTATGCAATTCGCACAATAAGCTTCCGAGAAATTAATTATTTTAAAACGAGCGAATTTTAAGGGCTGTATCCAAATTGAAGTTCTGTACTCTATTGTTAACCGAGAGAGCCCCCTTCTTGATCCAGGCACCTTAAGCACCACTCAAGCAGTCAATGAAGTCTGCTAGATTACACGACAGCAGAAGAAATTTCATAACATCCAGACGGCTCCTTAAAACATCATTTTGCAGTTTTTTAAGCAGAATTTGAAAACTGGAAGAAAAATGTGAAATTTTAGATTTACATAAAGCAGGACTTAATAAATCTAAATCCATCAAAAAAACTGTAGGTTGCAATTCATATTTTTTTCGAATATTAATTTCATAATTCATAATTTATATCATAAAATTAGAAAAAATGCAAATTCAACGTATATATGTTTGGGTATATTAGTATTATTGCCACAAAAAATTAGCACATTAGGAGCATAATTTCAGGAGATATAAATAAAAGTATGAAAATGTAATTTAACATTAGAAGCACTAAATTTTGAATGTTTATAATTCAAAAACTTATCATTCAAATGATTTGAAATTTCGTGTCTAGGCATAGTTTGAACCGAAGATTTGAATATCTCGTTAAAATTGGGTATTGCTATTGAAAATAAGAAAGTTTGGATTCGTTTTAATATGTAGATTGTCCCCTAAGAAAATTTTATAAAAACTATTTAAAATTAGACTTTATTGCCAATCGTTCGGTACCAGTAACTTTTGTCTACGATAATTTGTTGAAGAGTTAGTAGGGGTGTTTACATTTTTTTTTTTATCGACTGTACATGAGTATAAAATGAAAACGTGCACTGTACGTCTACACTGTGCGTCTACTGTAGAAGCCATTTTGAAAAAATATCGAATATCAGTTCGTTTTGTAGATGTTATTTTTTATTATGTGAAGGTTAATACTTTCCGCATGGTTGAACGAACAGTTGCGCACAGAAAAACTCATAAATGTATTCGAGGCATCAGCTGCTTGATTTCAACTCATGTTGTTTGACTCGTGCACATCAGATTGATCTGAGCCAACGTCTTTTGGGGCTGTTAGGTTGATAACACTCTCAATGATAGCCTCATCAGTCAAAATTTCAATTGTCGGTTCATCAAAATCTTCTTCAACTCACTCCTTTATTTCTTCTCGATTCAGTTGTGTTTCCGAAAGTCGTGCCGGATTATCCGGCATGCCGGACGTTAGGATGCCGGATTAAACGATGTTTACTGTACTTGTAAAAATAATATAATGCATTTACAAAATATGATGAACTTTCTAATAAGGGAACCTGCCTATAACGGAATTTTCTTCTTTCCTTTGCAATTCTGACTTAGAAGATTTTATTGTATAGCATTTTTAAATTTTTACTTTCTTCTATCATTGTACCATCAAAAATTGTATGGAGTTATGCATAGAATTGAACATAATTTTTTAAGTTTTGGCTATGGCAAGCAGGTCCTCCAATAATTTGGAAAAAATCCGCCGGTAGGGGGCGCTGTAATAGCGATTTTTGTGCATTTTGAATATTTTACCATCGAAAAGTGTATGAAGTTGTGCATAGAATTGAAATAATTTTTTTTTAAGTTTTTGGCTATGGCAAGCAGGTCCTCCATTAATTTGGAAAATATCCGCCGGTAGGGGTCGCTGTAATAACGATTTTTGTGCATTTTGAATATTGTACCATTGAAAAGTGTATGAAGTTATGCATAGAATTGAACCAAATTTTTCGTGCACGTTTGTGGCTATGGCAAGAAGGTCCTCCTTGAATTTGGAAAAAATCCGCCGGTAGGGGCGCTGTAATAACGATTTTTGTGCGATTTTTGCGTATTTTGAATATTGTACCATCGAAAAGTGTATGAAGTTATGCATAATTCTAATAAAAATACTAATTAAACTAATTAAATTGAAATATTGACATGAGATAGAAGAAAGTTTTGAGATTGGCACATCCAACTAGTTTAAATTGCTAAGCCATAAAATGTGGATTAACCATATTAATGATTTTATTGTAAACTACATTGATTTTTTAATGAATCTCTATTTGTATGTAAATATCTGAATAATTACTAATACCATTATTTTTTTTACACGGCTTGGAGACTTGAAAATTTGAAAATTATTATATAGAAAAACCTTTTAAGATGGAATCACATAGGAGAGAAAAAAAGCTTCGTTATAGTTAACTTCCTTTTTTAGCCGGTGACTTCCTTTTTTAGTCATCTCTAGCAAATGTATTATGATTTTTTCAAACGAATTATTATATCCAATTTGCACCGATAAAAATAAATCCGTTTAAAACAGGATTTAATTATACATAAATTCTTCTAATAGGTTTTACAGTTCTGTATGCCCATTCATGTAAATGTATATGTACTATTCTTTAAAGGGAGTTTTAATTGCGGAATAGTGGTATCTTAAAAATATATGTATTTTAGGCCAAACTGGGACCGGGACTTCACCGGATTTTAGAAAATTCCAGATTTTTGAAAGAATATCAAACGTGCTTCTGATATTCTTAATGGTGCATTTAATCATAATTAATTCAAAGACATGTGATATTTATGTGATAAAAAAATAAATATAAAAAAATCAATGTTTTTTGTTTTTTTTTTCTCACATAAATATCACTTGGTTTCGAATTAATTATGAATAAATACACCTTAGGAATATCAAAAGTACATTTCATATTCTTTCAGAAATCTGGTATTTTCAAAAATCCGGTGAAGTCCCTGTCTCAACGATGCCGGATTTTCGAGATTATACCGTACATTATTAATCAACCCTCTAAATTCTTCCTCTCCTAAATTTTATGATAACCTCTCATCCCATTGTTTGGTCCTCCAGCACACAATTTGTCATATGGAACATATTTTGTAATACCGGCGGCGGTGAAATGGGGAAGATAGGGGGGCAGTATCTCACTTCCCATCGATTAAAATACATTATACAGGGGTGACTGCAATACTTTTTTTACAAAATAAAATGTGTGAGAATTTCTACGAAATCAGTAAAAAACTATAGGTGTTTCGTCGCGATTTCTCTCGCTTTTGATACGCATAGGCCCGAAAAATCAAATTACGCAGAAAATAAAATACCATATAGCATATAGTTTCAATGCAATGTCTTTTAGCGATTTTTCTATTTAAAAATACAAATTCATGCAAAATAGTGTTAAACATATAAAATCATACAAATTTGAGGCTCGGGCGATCACGGTCCCGGACAACTCCGGGTGGGGCAGCTAAGCTAATTGAATTATTAAATGTACAAATTTAGTAGATTTTTAATAATAATTAATAGGATGTTTCCATTAATGATATTGGAGCTCTGAATAATTCAATAAATTTATAACAGATAACTTAATAAATCAAAATCAAAGTAAAACAATACAATTCACTATTCGAAATTGTTACATTAAATAAGTGTGTTCAATTAATGCAATATTCCAGACTTGATACTAAAGATGATGGCGGTAATATTATCATTGTTAATACTATTCATTAATTTAAACTGCGGTATTGGCTTTAAGTACGCAAACAGAGGCAGCTTAACAGGTAAATCTGATTGATACATCGAAATATCAAGTATATTATTGTTGGAACCTGGTTCAAACTATTAGTTATGTGCGGTTAAATTTCAGTTTATTTAAAAAATTTTAAATAAAACTTTTAATTAAGCATTTTTGATGATTTTATTAACATAGTTATAAAGGGATAAAAAAAAAAACATAATAAAAACTATATCTGCAAATCATTGAATTGCTTTTCTTTAGATATAACACATTTCGTGAAAATACGTGACAAAATATATTAAATATATAAAATTACCATTAAAAGCAAAATAATCTCTTATAAATATTATCATGGTATAATCCGTTTTATTTTTTAAATTATAAAACGTTTCTACAAGAAAATACATTACAAAAGTTCTGAATTGTTTTATTAACTGCAACACGTGCCTTCAGTCTCAAATACCGTATCCAGAAAGAATCATTCAAATATAGTGAAATTCAAATGAGAGATTTGTAGAGACTAGAGAGTATTTTTATTGGTTTCACTATAGAATGTGATTGTACTATGCTAACAAATGTGGGTTCTCAAACTTCAGTAAACCTTAAAACATATTTAATTTGCTTTAAAATTCTATTAAAAAATAATTTAATGTTGAATAAGTCATAAAATAACTTTATATTACAGTAAATTTAGGGATTTTCTAAACTTATTCAAATAAAAATATACCTAAATATACTATACAAATAAAAAGTATCCCCTTTACGATAATTATCTTAAATGTTATTGCACTAACCCATGTTTAAATTCTTTTCAAAAGCTCGTCAAAAGGCAGAAGATCTCTAAGGAGCCAATCAACATTTTTTCGGAAACATAGGAAGGCTAAAAACACGCCTTTTCGAGGTCTTTATTTAAATGCGTATAAGCAATCATTCCCAAAATTACATTAGCATATCTGGGCTTCTTCTGATAATACTTTTTCTTGCTGAGCTCATTCTATATCAGACTGCTGAGGATCAGTAGAAAAGTCGGTATTTATATACAATATTTAAAGTTCGTTTTGGAGACATATTTATGCCTATTTATGCTTAAGGCAAATTTCCATCCTTACAAGTAGAATATATTTAAAATTGTGTAAATAAATTTAAATGTTGGTAATATTCGAAATGTATACGTGATTCATAATTTTCTTCTTTATTTTAATTGTTTCTGATTATGCTAAGACATTTCTTTTGAAATATTTAAAATAGCAGTACAGTTTTATCAGAATCAAACACAGTTTTAAATAAAATAATTTTTTTTAATGAAACTAACTTTTTATGAGCAAATAAGAAACTTATAATGTTTTTTTACAACGTTAATTCTAAATTTAATTTAGTGTTGCCAATATATTTCCTTTTTACTTATTATCTATGATACTTTTGTTACGATATTTATTGCCTCCCTTTCTTAATACTGAACAAAAGATTTTCAACAATGCAACAAAAGATGAAAGAATCTGCCGATTAATTCAAGGAACTCTTTTCGCAAAGTGTCATTTTTTTTTTCTTTTTTTTACTGAAGTCTTAAAACCATGCATAAGAAATAATCATTATACATTGAATTTTGAAGAATGCCATTCATCTTTTGAAAAGATTTTTACAATCTCAATAAAGTTTTTCAGTTTTAAATAACAATTTGCGAGGTGACGAGCTAGATGATTAGAAATTTTGAAAAAAGAATTAATGGAGTTTTTGAAATATTATTTACTGCTAAAAAGAACTACTCAACTGAACAATTTTCAAATTTATTCCAAAAACTTTCCTGTTAATTATAAATCTAAACTCTCCAGTCGTGTTTTTGTAAAACTATTTGAGTACATCTATTTATTGTTTAATATCTTAAACATTTCTTTCTTGTAGAATGCAAATATTTATTTTTAAAACTAACACAAAAATCATTAGAAAGATTTTTCTTTTTCTGGATTCATAGAGTACTTAAAATATACTAAAAATATATAAAGTTTCTATATTTTACTATCTCTACTTTTTATATATTATAGGGACATCAAACAAGGATTTCAATTTATTCTAAAATTATGCGACATTTTTCTCTGAATTAAAATTAAATTTAACGTTACGGTCTTCCAGATGCTTTTTCGCTTGCGTTATTTATTTTTTGTAATGAAATAAAATGATGGTTCGGTTGCTTTTCCATTCAGAATTTTTTTTGCGATTGTTAATGAAATACGTACGTTTATGGACGTAATATATTCAAAAAATTAAATTTATATCTGTGTGAAAAATTTATGACCAATTTTTTTATACCTTGACCTTACAATTTAAAATAGTAACAAATAACCATTTTATATGAAGATATATGTTATAAAAGAGTAAGTTTTATTTTAATTTCATGGTGCTACTTTTATACGAATCTGAATAATCATATATAGTAAAAACTCGGTTGTCGAACGTTTCCCTTGTTGAATAATTCAGTTTTAGAAAAAGAAATCAGAGCTAAACTGGATTCTCTCTCTATCCCTCTCTCTCTCTCTCTCTCTATATATATATATATATATATACCCTATATATATAAAATCCTAATGAAACGATTTTATGAAACGATTCTTGGAAACGACGATTCAGTTTCACGGCTATTTCTCCTAAAATATGGAATACTTTGCGATGAAATTAACACCAAAAATCCGTATTGATCTGCAGATCTCAAAACTGTTATTAGAATTTTTAAATTCGAATTAGTTTTCGAAATATTAATTTTTTTCTAATTTTAAGTACATTTTTCTAATGATGGCAACTCAAATTTCAATCAGAACAGATATTTTTTTTTCAGATTTCAGAAAAAGGTATTTTAAATTAATTTGGCGACCAGTTCGGCCTCCCTTAAATATATGCTATGAAATGTATCGTGCTACTTTTATTTATAATTCAATTTACTTGAACAATCTTTCGCCAAATCGAAAGATTCTGATTGGCGCCAAAATAGCATTATTTTGATTGACATGGTAACCCGGCTATTGTTGTTTATTTAATAATAAATGTTTATTTACTTTTATTTCTTTTTAAAAATTATATAAATTATTTTGTTCTATAGTTATTAATTATTTTTTTTGTTATTTCCTTTTGAAAATAATAGAAAATAATTTAAAAATACGGTACTACTTACGTAAATAAGTGCGAGTAGTAAATCAAAATTACGTCCATTACTAATCATATCATAATATTAAAATATTTATTTGCTTAAAAGACGTTATAAAAACACATTAAAATGAAATTAAAAATTTATATTTTGTAAATATAGATAAAATATATTTGTAATATAGATTTTTAATTTACTTTTAATGTGTTTTTATAACGTCTTTTAAGCAAATAAATATTTTAATATTATGATACGGTACTACTTAGTTATTCCGTCGACCAATTTCGCCAAATTATACAAATTGACATAATTTTTATTTTAAATAACGAAAGAACAAATAAATTAGTATAACATTAATAAAAATACAAATAAAACGTCGAAATAAAAATCACTTGATGATGTAAACAAGTGTAACTTACTTAAAGTCAAGTGAAAGTGACATTTACGATCAACCATTATTGACATTTAATCTTATAGTTTGGCGATAGATTTTTGGTCGACGGGATAACTAAGTAATACACAAAATGCATATGTAACTGGTATTCGAAAACGAGGTTTTCGCGAAATTTTCGTAAAAAAGAAAAAAAAAAATCACGCCAAACCTGCGGTGCGTATGTGACATCTGGCCAAATGTTAAATAATGCGGGAAGAGTTCCATATTGTGTGCTGGTCTTTTTAACGAGCTTTTTTTTTTTTTTTTGGCATTAAATGAATCGATGTTGTTGCGATCTTCAGCCTTTGGGGTTGCTTTTTTCTGGAATGGACTTTATTCATATGTTTTTTGCGTATTTTTTTTTGCATTTAGCCTATATTTTTCGGAAAAATATATAACTTTTGTTTTAATTTGACATGTATAATAAATATAATAAATACATAAAATATAAGTACATAATATTTATTTATAGGTGTATATATACTATGTATGTATAAGGTATATCTTTATACGTAATATATATAAAACTGTCTGTATAAACATCGTACTTTTTTAACATGTGACATATATAACATTTAATATATATATATATATGTTTACAAATATTTAAAGACCATGTTTTTCCGACATCCTGAAAAATTTTATAAGACGCTAAAATGGCTTTTTGGCGCCATTTTGGATTCATTCACCAATCGTGCCAATCAGCACACAATATGGAACTCTTCCCAATAATGCAACAAACCATGACATTTAATTTCAACTTGAAATCAATGTTTTAATTTACCACTCGAAAAAAAAAATGCTAACTGGCGAGTTGAAAAAAAGCTATTAGCGAGATTTGCACCCGGCTAGCGTAACAGTGCAAAGAATTCTTTGCGACCATGACAACTTTTGTATAGTTTTATTCGAAAAAAATTGATTTTTTAATGAAAATGGAAAACTTTTGGCACAGATGTTATATACGGACCCATATTGGCGCGATTTTTTTCCTGACGCCAATGTCATACACGCAACGGGTAATTAACTCGCGCCAAAATATTGTTGTTTTGCTTGATATGGTAAGCCGGATGTTGTTGTTTATGCTGTTAATGCGTTCCCCAAATTGGCGTCGGAAAAAAATCGCGCCAATATCGTATATGACATCTGTGCCAAAGTTTCATATGAAAGGCGAAGGGATCAGATCGCATTTGTTTATGACAGTTGGTGAACTATTATAATATAGATGAAATGATGGCGATAAAATAATATTTGGCGACTTATCACCTGTGCATGGCTAACATTAAAGTACCAAAATGGCACCTAGAGTATAAAAAGCGAAGTCGCCCGCCCGAAATTGTTGATGATAGTTACATGACTTAGGCTATTGTTATAGAGATTGTTTTAAAATACCGGGACACAAAGACTCTGTATACTTAATTCATTTTATTTTAGCTACTTTTCAAATGTTTAACTGATCCTCTTTAATCAAAAACAAAAATAACCATTGGATGTCTTAACAGCAACTGATTCGCCCTTACATTTTTGCAATCAAAGGGAGCTGAATGGAAACCCATTTACAGTGAGATCTGCAATGCTTTTTTTCAGTATAATTAAATCTTCACTTATATTTTTAAAACCCATCAGATTATCGTGTTTTTAGATTCTGCGGTGTTTGAACGGGGGTTGGCGAGCGCAGCTTGCAGGGGGCAGAGCCCCTAGTATATGTGAGGTATAGGACAACATATGTTTATAATTCAAATTTATTGAATAGACATAAGAAAAACATAGATTGCATCGATATAGTGAAAAGGTATAAAACAAGATGGTTTTATAATAGGTATATAAAAAATGGACAAGATATTAATGGAATAAACTTAATAAAATGCAGTGACCAAAGATGTAGAGTTTGTATTTGTGCCGATATAGATAATAAAGACAAAGCGATTGAAGAAAATCCTTAAAATTTTGTAAGGTATATAACTGTGTGTATTAAGATGTAATGTGTGCAATCAAATGTATATAGGAGAGACTTCTACTCCTTTAAATAAGAGATTCAACAATCACAAATTAGACATTAGAAATCTTAATTATAAAAAAGAGGATCAAGAAATAGAAATTTCACATTTTTCAGAACATGGCATAGATAACATAAGGATTTCTATATTGTGTATTATACCTAATAAAATGGAAAGAAAGATTCGTGAAAAGGATATGATGATAAAGTTTGGTGCGGTATATCTATATGGATTTAATGTTATGTTTAACCATAGTAATATAATTAAAAACTTTAAAACTAAAAACTTAGATGATACAATTTCCGACAAATTTAATCATGACATTGGAAAAGAGTTGATTAGAAATAGTAATCACTGTACTAAGTTGAATCATCTCTCTATTCTAAAAAAAAGTAACTACCGCTGTCACCGCCGCCGCCGCCGCCGGTTTTGAATTTTTTGTGACCGGAGGTCTTTCTTCGTTAATATTAAGAAAAACAATGCATACAAAAATATGAAAATCGATAGAGTTATGCAGAAATGTTTGATAAACACGCTGATGCAGACAGTTTTCAAATCGAAGAATTATTTTAAGAAATATTTAATGCTAAAGTTGGACAAAATCGTTCCACTAAAAAAGTTTTATAGTAGCAAAAACTATACATCGGAATTTAATAATTTTTAGTTCATTTTATACGTTATAATTTCTCGGTGTGCAGAATTGATTTTTTTTTTTTTATTTGACTCATTTTTCGAGGTTTTATATCTATTTTAAATTCAAATTTTCAGCATTTCGAGAGATATTTTTTACAGATTTTAGAAAGTGATATTAATTTAAACTGTTGCCAACTGTATAAACAGCGGAAACAATAATGTTTGCTTAAAAAAAAAAAAAAAAAAAAAAAAAAATATTTATACGTGTAATAAATTAAAAATTTATTTACACGTGACTATTATAAACAGAAAAAAACATTTGGAATTAGAATTAAATAATTATGTACAAAAAGCAGGAACTTATTAAAAATTACGTCATAAAAGCTATAATTACACGTGAATTTTAAGAGAGAAAGGAATTTGTAAAATAATAAATTTATTAACATATGTTAGAAGTCTTAAATAGGAGAAATTACGTCATATTTACGTCACATTACAGTTATTACATAAAATGAACGCAAAATAATATTGCAAAACGGTTTAAATTTACAAATTGCGCTAGACATTTATTTGATATTTTGAGAGGATATTTTTCAACTATTTTTCTTAGGAAAGCGCAAATAATATTTTATTTCTAACATAAGTATTTTCACGTGAATATTAAAAAGAGAAAGAATAGTTTGGTCAAAATTACGTCAGATTAAAAACGATTAATTTAAAATGTCTCATTTAAAAGAACTTTCTTTTCGCTTTGTTAAAAAATACCGGGAGACAAAGATTCTGTTTACTTAATTCCTTTTATATTAGCTTATTTTGAAATGTTGTTACACGTGTCTACGTCATCAAGTTATTTTTATTTCGACGTTTTATTTGTATTTTTATTAATGTTGTACTAATTTATTTGTTCTTTCGTTATTTAAAATAAAAATTATGTCAATTTGTATAATTTGGCGAGCGGTTTGGCGATTTATATAATTTGGCGAAATTAGTCGACGGAATAATCAAGTAGCACCGCAGCGGATTATTAAAATTTCCCCAATCAAAGAGAAATGAATAGAAATCCGTTTATAGGGAGATCGCCACTGTTTTTTAAATTAAAATTCAATCTTTCGAAATCTTTTTAAAGCCGATCACCTTAGCGTGCATTTAGAGTTTGCGGTGTCTGTACGGGGGTTGGCGAGCGTAGCTCGTAGGGGGCCGAGCCCCCTAGTTTTAAAAAATTAAATACTTGTACAGACATAGTAAATGCAATAATCTATATCTATACTCCTATTATAAAGAGGAAAAAATTGTTTATTTGTCGGAGATAAGCTCTGAAATTACCGAACCGATTCCAAAAGTAATGGTATCAAAATGATGGTGTTAGTCCAACTTAGAACATAGGCTATATCTTATGTCGGTGCCACTGCCCCAAAAGGGGAGTAGGAGCAAAAAACGTTCTAAAAATGCGATTTTACCGTTACTGAAGGGCTTAAAAATATGAAATTTTGAATATTAGTTACTTATAAGATATAAATGGTGTCTAAGAACAGTTCTTAAATAATTCGAAATTTAAAAGGGTTGAATATGCACAAAAAGTGTTCTAAAAAATGTTCTAAATGGTAGTTTCTACACAATCTCAGTAAATACCAAACCGATTTAAAAAGTATTGGTGTCAAAATGATGGTGACAACGCTTGCTCCAAGATAGGTTATGTTTTATGTCGGTGCCACTACCCCAAAGGGGGAGTAGGAGCAAAAAACGTTCTAAAAATGCGATTTTAGCGTTACTGAAGGGCCTAGAAATATGAAATTTTGAATATTAGTTACTTATAAGATATAAATTATATCTAAGAACAGTTCTTAAACAATTCGAAATTTAAAAGGGGTGAAAATGCACAAAAAGCGTTCTAAAAAACGTTCTAAATGGTAGTTTCTACACAATCTCAGGAAATACCAAACCGATTTAAAAAATATTGATATCAAAATGATGGTGACAACTCTTGCTCCAAGATAGGCTATGTTTTATGTCGGTGTCACTACCTCAAAGGGGGTGCAGGAGCAAAAAACGTTCTAAAAATGCGATTTATATGTTACTGAAGGGCCTAGAAATATGAAATTTGAAATATTAGCCACTTATTAGATATAAAGGATTTCTAAGAACAGTTCTTAAGCAATTCGAAATTTGAAAGGGGTGAAAATGCGCGAAAATCGTTCTAAAAAACGTTCTAAATAGTGGTTTCTACACAATCTCAGGAAATACCAAACCGATTTAAAAAATAATGGTGTCAAAATAAGGGTGTCAAAATGACGGTGACAACCCTTGATCCAACATAGGCTATGTTTTATGTCGGTGCCACTACCCCAAAGGGGGTGCAGGAGCAAAAAACGTTCTAAAAATGCGATTTATATGTTACTGAAGGGCCTAGAAATATGAAATTTGAAATATTAGCTACTTATTAGATATAAAGGATTTCTAAGAACAGTTCTTAAACAATTCGAAATTTGAAAGGGGTGAAAATGCGTTAAAATCGTTCTAAAAAACGTTCTAAATGGTGGTTTCTACAAAATCTCAGGAAATACCAAACCGATTTAAAAAATAATGGTGTCAAAATGACGGTGAAAACCCTTGCTCCAACATAGGCTATGTTTTATGTCGCTGCCACTACCCCAAAGGGGGTGCAGGAGCAAAAAACGTTCTAAAAATCCAATTTTTACGTTACCGAAGGGCCTAGAAATAAGACATTTGAAATATTAGCTACTTATTAGATATAAAGGATTTCTGAGAACAGTTCTTAAACAATTCGAAATTTAAAAGGAGTGAAATGCACGAAAAGCGTTCTAAAAAACGTTCTAATGGTGGTTTCTGCACAATCTCAGGAAATACCAAACCGATCTAAAAAATAATGGCGTCAAAATGATGGTGAAAACCCTTGCTCCAACATAGGCGATGTTTTATGTCGGTGCCACTACCCCAAAGGGGGTGCAGGAGCAAAAAACGTTCTAAATTGCGGCTTTTTTGTTACGGAAGGGCCTAGAATTGTGAAATTTGGAATGGTAGTTAGTTATAAGATATCAATGATCTCTAAGGACATTTCCTAAAAAAATCGAAATTTAAAAGGGGGTCAAAATGCGCAAAAAGCGTTATAAAAAACTTTCTAAATTGCGATTTCTATGCAATCTCAGGAAGTACTGAACCGATTACAAATATAATGGTGTAAAAATGATGGTGACAGATCTTGCTCCAAGATAGGCTATATTTTATATCTGTTTTCGCTACCCCAGAGGAGATGCAGGAGCGAAATGCGCGAAAAGCGTTCTAAAAACTTTCTAGATGCCGATTTGTCGGCAATATCTCAGGAAGAATGAATCTGATTTCAAACGTAATGATAGGAAATTGATGCTGACAGCCTCTGCTCTAACATAGACGCTATTTTATGTCGGTATCACTATCACCAAGACGTTGCAGGAGCAAAAAAGCGTTCTAAATTTCGATTTTTGTGATCGGTAGGGGCTAGCAACTTAAAATTAAGCAAGGTACATATTTATTAGCTATAAATGATCTTTAAGAACAGTTTCGAAAAAATTGGAAATTTAAAAAGGGGTGAAAATGCGCGAAAAGCGTCCTAAAAACGTTCTAAATTGCGATTTCTACTCAATCTAAGGAAATACCGAAGCTATTTCAAAAGTAATGGTTGCAAATCAATGGTGACAGTCCCTGCTATAACATAGGTTATATTTTATGTTGCTGTCACTACCATCTGAGAGTTGCAAAAGAAAAACATGTTCTAATTTGCATTTTTTGCACAACTGAGGGGTCTAAAACTTTGAAGTATGTCATGGTATTTACTTACAAGATGCAACTGCTTTCCAAGAACGGTCGAAAGAAAATTCCAAATTTTAAAAAAATGAATGAGTGAAAAGTGTTATAAATTACAATTTTTAAGCAAACTTATAAATTACCAAACCGATTAAAAAAATAATGATGACAAATTTTGGTGGTAGAACCTGCTCAAACATAAGCTATATTTTATGTCTGTTCCACTACCACCAGAGGGTTGCAGGAGCTAAAAACTTTCTAAATTGCGATTTCTGTGATACTGAAAAGGCTAGAAACTTTAAATATGACATGGTAGTTACTTATAAAATATAAATGCCCTCGAAGGAACGTCGAAAATAAATTCGAATTAAAAAGGGGTGAAGCGAAGGGGAGGTGCGAAAAGCATTCTAAAAAAGTTCTAAATTACGATGCTATGCAATTTCAGGGAATATAAACCGATTATAAAAGTAATAGTTGCGAATCAGTGGTAACAGTCTCTGATCCTACACAGGCTATATTTTATGCCGGTGATTCTACCACCTGGGGTTCACAGGAACAACAAACGCTCTAAAAAAGGGCTTTAAAAGCTTTTTAAATTACGTTTCTGCGGAATATTAGGAAATAACAAACAGATTTCAAAATTAATGTTGGCAAATTAATGGTGACAGTTCCTGTTTCAACATAGCCCTTTATGTTGAGAGAGGTGGTAGGACTTGGAATTTGACATGATGGTCAATTTTAAGATGTAAGAAGATGGTTTCTAAAAAATTCAAAACTTCAAATGAATACTGAAATGAGCGTATTAATTGAGCATAATAGTTTCAAAATATTTTCTAAATTATCATTTATTTACTTTTATTTCATTTTATTAATTTAAATCTCATTTCTACCTAATACAGTGTAATAATGATGTTTAGTCAAACTGTGTTTTAAATAGTAATTTTTGAATTATTACTAAAAGTAATAAGTACCTTTTAATAAAATAAAATATTACCTTTTAATAAAATAAAAATTTAGTTAGTACCTTTTGATAAAAATTAGGCATATAAATATCACTTGGCATATTTCAAATATTACGCGAGCAAAGCCGCGGGGTTTGCTAGTTAATTATAAAGGAGAGCGAAGATTTAATGTGATTAAAGGTTTGATTTTCAACATTAAAAAGAAATTAATTCTCGTAACTCTAAGAACTTTACAGTCTGGGGTAGAAAGTGGGAATGTTGACTTAGGTTTGGATTTATTGAGGTATAGAATCAAGACACAAAAATTACAAACGTATTGTAACATTGATTATGGCCAAGTAAGTGCCGTAAATAAAATCTGTTTTATAATGGATTATTTGGGTGATAGCCATAGGGGAATAAATTACAATAAAATGTTGAATAAATACAATGAATTACTACCTGTCGGAAAACTAAGATTAGTTAAGGCTTTTAAATATGATAAGCCTTTGGAGAGAACTATTTTTAATTATATTTTTTTTTGCTAAAGTTCTTAAGAGAAGTATAGCAGGGAGTATCTGCCATTGCAATGATTCTGAATTTGTTAATTATATAGACAAGTATTATGGACATGTTATTACTGGAGATCTAAAGATAGTAAAGGATGAGCAGTTGAGGAGGTTAATGGAGTACCGAACAAAATATCGTGTGAAACGTACTGTAACTAAAAGTGTTGCAATTAAACGATTCACTATTAACATAGATATATTTATAAATAAACTAATGTATTGATACAATTTGCCATCCAGTGTTTTTGACGAGTGGAAGTACTATATATTAAGAGATTTCAAACGAGAATTTTCCAGAGATCTTGACGGAGTTAATAGAGAGCAATACAACAAACTTACACATTCAATTAAAGAAATTCAGGAAAATTTTATAATCACCTATGTGGATAAAGCAAACTGAAGTTACGCACTGATATGTAAGTTACTTTACGGTAAACTTTTGAATGATTGCTACAATAATAAAAATAACTATTTACCTTTAAATTCGAAAGCTGCAGTAATAGAAAATCGGATTAAAGCCTTCTATAAAAAAGTTAAGCTGAAACAAATGAGTCGAAGTTTCCCTTATCTCATATTAGTGCCTAAATTCCATAAAACCCCTTTCAAATTCAGAAGTATGACTTGTGGTTTTGGATCATATATTGGTGTTGCTAGCAAGGCATTGCTGGGGTATTGGATGGAGTGTTTGGCAGAGTGATGGGGGGAGAGACGACTTTTATTATCAAAAATTGCTATACACTATTAGATAGTCTGAAAAAATTAAAAAATATTACTGGTTTATTCGCTTACTATTTTACAGACCTCTATAACACAATTGATTTGACAGATTAAAAAGAAAAAATAGTAGATTTTTATAATACAAATAGTACTTTGGATGTTCATAATGAATTTTTCATGAATTTATTTCAGTTGGTAGTACAAGAAAACTACCTCTACTAAGGAAATACAATATTTAAACATATTCGGGGTATTTCAATGAGGTGGGGGGGGGAGAGTTGCGGTTCCATTTTGGCAAACATTTACTTACATATATATGAAATAAATAATAAATTAAACAGTAACACATTATCCTACAGATATATAGATAATGTTTTGATACTCAAATTAAATAATGATATTGAGAACATTGATTTTACATATTATCCTACGTCTCTGAGTCTGAAACCCTCCTCCCAGAATTGTGAAAATATTAATTTTCTAGATGTGAACCTAAACATAGAAAGTAAAAATTCGATATCTAAGTTATTTGACAAGCGAAATGATTTCGATTTTAATACCTTAAAGTTGATATATTTTGATTCCAATGTTCATGTTTCGGTTAAAAGAAATGTCCTAAGAAATGGCTTAATACGAACCGAAAGACTGAGTACTAGAGTTAAGGATATGTTTAATGACATTTTAGAGTGGTGTCGTTAGGGATTCAAGCAAGGTTATCCTCCCAATTTCATCAGGAGAATAACTAGTGATTTTATTAAGAGTAGCAGTTACGGAACTGAACTGAACTCAGTGATGGATGAGAATGGTGGTTTTGATGCTTTGATTGATCTAATGAGATAGAAAGATATTTTGATGGATTTTGTAGATCTGTTTAGTTTTTCATTGTTTTTCATTTTTTTTTTCATTTTTTGGTCTCAGCGAGTGAAGGGGGACGTAGCATGCGTAAAGTCTGACTTAACACTGCAGTGAATGTCGTTATCCATGCCGCTCGACTTCTGTTCTGTTTTGCTGTTATATATATTTTCCTTAGTCAGGTTTTATAGTTTGGTTTTAAGAGTTAATGTTTATGTTGGTTATTTTAGTATTTTTGATGTAGAGTTTCAATTTAGGTATGGTGAGTGATGGAATTTGATATTTTGTTTGTGATTTTTAAATATATATATATATATATACATATCTACCCTATATATATAAAATCCTAATAAAACGAATTTATGAAAAGACTGATAAAATAACTGATTATGTTTCACGGCGCTTTCTCCTAAAATATGGAATACTTTGCGATGAAATTAACACCAAAATTCCGCACTGATCCGCAGATTTTAAAACTGGTATTAGAATTTTTTAATTCGAATTAGTTTTCGAAATATTAATTTTTTTCTAATTTTATATAAATACATTTTTTTAATGATGGCAACTCAAATTTTAATCATAAGAGATTTTTATTTTCATATTTTAGAAAAGGTTATTATTTTAAACTAATCTGGCGACCAGTTTGGCCTCCCTTAAATGTATGCTAAGAACAATGCTTTTTTTTATTATCATTTTATTTAATACACACCTTTCATTTAAAACTGAAACTTTTGAAATTAATGGTTTTCACTTCTTTCTAATTTTTATAAAAGAAACGAAAGAAAAATATTAGGCACAGATGTTATATACGCACCGGGGTAACAAATTGGCGCCAAAATTGCGTTATTTTGCCTGACATGGTAACCCGGCTATTGTTGCTTATTTATTGATAAATATTTATTTACATTTCTTTTCCTTTTATTTAAAAAAAATTATAAATTGTTTTGTTCTATAGTTTTTTTTTTTTTTTTTTTTTTTTGTTGTTGTTGTTTATTGTGATTTCATTTTTAAAATAATAAAAAAAATAAGTAAAAATTACATATGTAACTGGTATTCAAAAACGAGGTTTTCGCCAAATTGTCCTAAAAAAATCACGCCAAACCGAGTGCTTATATAACATATGTGCTAAATATTAAATAGTGCAACAAATCATGACCTTTAATTTCAAATTCAAAGCAATGTTTTAATGCTGCTACTTAGTTATCCCGTCGACCAATTTCGCCAAATTATATAAATCGCCAAACCACTTGCCAAATTTTACAAATTGACGTAATTTTTATTTTAAATAACGAAAGAACAAATAAATTTGTATAACATTAATAAAAATACAAATAAAACGTCGAAATAAAAATTACTTGATGGCGTAAACACCTGTAACTTCCTTACAGTCAAGTGAATGTGACATTTACTATCAACAATTATTGGCATTTAATCTTACTAGGGGATCGTACCCGGGCTTCCCGGGTTAAAGCATATAAGTTAAAACATTTTTTTTTTATTGAAAACTAATAATTTTTTTAGATTGCCCACTTACATTAAAAAAGCATTTTTCATATGGTAAATACGAATTATGCAATCAAATAAATTTTTGAAATTTATCAAAAGCGATATTTTCTTATTAGCCACATGCTAAGAGTTATTTGACCAAGATTTTGCTACTTACAGCATCCTTTTATAATCTGATAATTTCAGAGCTTATACATGTCTGTTAAATTTGTGTTTTATTTATATTATTTTATTTATTTTATTCATAGGAAATTTTTTTAATGGATATTAGCCGAAAGAAAATTACGAACTCTTTATTTTGTTTTAAAGGCAAACGGATTAATCTTTCGTAATCGAGCTCCGCGCGATATAGATAAATTAAAAAATATTTCACGCTTTAAAATTGTTTTTAAAACCATAGACAATCAATAAACTGAGATGAACTTTGAAAACAAATTCCATTTGAAAAAAAAATCCTATTTGGTGATCTAAAAATTAAAATTTTACGATTACAAATATGTTAGATTACAAATATGTTAGATATGTTTTTTTTTCAATATTATTCTTTTATTTGTTTATAAAAGAAGTATTAATTTCGTTAATTTGTCTTTCACAAATATGTTAGATTGGTGGGTTTTTAATATTATTCTTTTATTTCTTTATAAAGGAAGTATTAATTTCGTTAAGTAAGTGAATAAAATTACTTAATTTCGTAATTGCAAACATAGTCAGAAACAAATATTGAAAAATGTTTGTTGCTTTATGTGCAAAATGCTTATTAGCCCGCAGTACGGTATGCTATATCTTTCTCCCAGCTTATTTTGTGTACTCTCCAAAAATTAACGTTACCTTACAGAAGCCAGCCGTAAAACAAAGCAGTACGATTAAATACCCAATAGCAATTTTTGTAAACTTCTAAGCATCACACATTTTCAATTTTTATACCGTCGTATTGGGAAAAAAAGTACTTTTAAATGCAATTTGTTTGAAAACTGCATCTCCGTTTATTTTTGAAATATTAATTGTTTTGTAGTGTTTGGAGCCTTTTTCTTAATATTGGCAACGGAAGTACTCCATTTCTGTAGAAAGTAAAGGAAAAATAATTATAAAATATTAATTATACATTTTTGTTGCCATTTTTTCATAACAGCTGAAAGAAAATGTAATTAAAATACATGCTATTTTGAAAAAAATATAAACGAAGGATTTCTGTTAAAACATGGAGCTATTATAAACTATATTTAATTTCAAGTGCTATATTAATGTTACAAATAAATGAAGGCATATGAATCTTTTTTTTTTCGAGTTCCTTTAATGACGGCATCTTTTTGCTGCATTTGTGTATTATTTCGTGATAGTGATGTCCTATGCAAACTTTACTGTAGATGTTTAAGAGTGGATCGTATGTAGAATTCTTACGCGGATGCGAATGGCATTATTTTACATAAAATAAAAGCGTGTGTTGTTAATCTTAAAATTGAAATATGTTTGTTTTTATATACACATATTTTTTTTTCATCGTGGGCGACACTAAATTCTAAAAAAGCAGAATTCCTGTTTTTTAGTTATTATTATGTATTGAAACCGGCACGTGATAAGATAAACTTTTTAAAAAATCATGCTTAAAAATTATTTTAGAAAATATAATACATCAGTCAAATAAGATACAATTTTTAAACAAATTGCATTTGAAAGTAAATTTTTCCCTATGCGACGAAGATTGAAAATGTACGATGGTCAGAAGATTAAAAAATTGCAGTAGCGAAAATTTCAAGACCGAAATTTTATCGTGAAGTGTTGCCATTCGCAAAATGGCGTCAGCGTTACGAACAGATACGCTTGTTTTTTATAATATAAATACTTAATGAGTAAAATATAATAAAAGTCAGTTATTAGGATGTGGTTATCAATTGTAGCTCTTATGATTGGTATTCCGGAATGAAAAACAGCAATTTTCACCCTCTCAAAATTTGCATATGCACTTCTCATATCCATATTCATCATTTTTTAAAAATTTCCATTTTGTTTGATCATTTAAAAACCATTTTAACACAAAACTTGAAGTCACGATTGTCAGCCACATCTTTTATGTTAACAGACGCACTCTTTACAGGAGATTAAAATCGCAATTCCGGAGAGTAAAAATTTCCGTAATTTATGTTTTTTAGACGCATTTGTGTTACAATGTTTAGTTTTATGTAAGAAAATGATCTTTTTTTTAAAAAAATATGACTTCATTTTCACTTAAATAAGCATTTCGCCTAGTGTCTGAAACTTAGTATCAGTACACCAGAAGGAAAAACAATATAGAAAATTTATGAGGAAAATGCCTGTTTTCAAAAGCAGTATGTCATTTTCTGTTATTATGCCCCTAATATAATATTCTGCTGCTAATGGGATTTTGCGCCATTAAACCCTATACAACAATTTTTATGGACGATTTTGAAATGTTATCAGAAAATAGCATGAATAAAGATAAAAATATCTCATTGTTTCTCTGTTGTCTGCAATAGTGAAAGCCATCTGATTCTCACCATTTTGAAGAAATTTCATAAAATGCTTTTAAAATTAAAATATAAAAGTTGAGATATTTAAAAAAAAAAAAACAGATAGTGCGATCACATCTACAAATGAAGAGCCTTTAGTTTTAAAAAAATATTAGTAAAATTGGTGCAGCAGATGACTAAAAAATACACTTGTGTTTTAAATATATAGATTATATAAAATTAGGAAAATTAAATTAAGCAAATTATGTTATTTTAATAAAATTATAGTAGAATGTCCTAAAGAATAGCATTCTATTATTCGAGAGAATTTTGGACAAAAACTTCAGGAACATGATATTATTTTAAACCACGAAATATTTATTTGGCGAAGCATATCCATCCAGGAGAGAATCATCAATTTCTGTAATATAAATCGCTATTATTTGCATGCCACCTCTCTTTTATACAGACACTCTAAATTTTTGTAAAACATTGCGTTTTATCAGTGTGTGATTTCGATTACCTTATTCTCAAAAGTGAAGCATTTTCACCTGTGAAGAATTTCAAAGCAGCTGGGCAGTAAAAATGAAGCACTTCTACAAAACATAATTCAGGTTTAAGAATTAAAATACACGCTTTTTTTATAAAATGACATCATTTGCATCCGCTAAATCAATTCACTTTTACAATACAGTCTTAAACTTCGTCTATAAAGTATGCATATGACGTCATTATCACGGAATAACAGACAATATTCTTGACATAGCCCATATTTTAATTTCGATTTTTTTTTCAGGTTTTGTGAGAGAATGGAAACAAAAAGATACAGTATCTCCTATTTTCGACTATTTTCCGTTTACTTTGAATAGAAATGGGGTACTTTTGTTGCCACGATAAGAAAAATGGTATTAAAAACTACAAAAATATTAATATGTCAAAAATAAATTGAAATACAGCTTTCAAACAAATCGCATTTAAAAGAGCATTTTTTTTTCCTTGTACGATGGTGTAAAAATTTAAAATGTGCGATGTTTAGAAGTTTAAAAATTTGCAGTAGAGAAAATTGCAAAACCAAAATTTTATTTCAAATTTAAAGTGTTGCCATTCGCAAAATGACGTATGCGTTACGCGGAGATATGTTTGTCCTTTATAATATAGATAGTCTGGCGATAGATTTTGGTCGAAGGTATAACAAAGTAGTACCGTTTTAATTTACCACTCGAAAAATAAAAAAATGCTAACTGGCGAGTAAAAAAAAAAAAAAAAAAAGAGCTATTGGCGCGATTTAAACCTTTCTTATGAAAAGCGAAGTGATCAGTCCGTAATTGTTTATGGCAGTTACATGGCTTGGACTATTATAATCTAAGTGAAAAGATGGCGATAGAATAATATTTGGGAACTTATCGCCTGTGGCTGGGTAACTTTAAAGTACCAAAATGGCCGCCTGGAATATAAAAAGCGAAGGGATCCGCCCGCAACTGTTGATTATAGTCACATGACTTAAGCTATTATTATAATCGAGATTGTTTTCAATTCTAAAAACAGCGCAAAGAATAATATTTCCTAACGCTTAAAAATTTATTTACACGTGACTATTAAAAACAGAAAAAAAACTTTAAAATTACTATTAAATGAGTACGTGTTAAAAACAGGAAAATATTGAAATTGTCTTGAAAATTGTATTTACACATGAGTATTAAAAGAGAAACTTTAAAATAATAAATACATTAATATACGTTTAACGGGAAGGTACTTCTATTCGTAACATGTTTAAATCAGTGAATGCCACCAGAATTTACAAACAAATTTCGAAATACGAAACTGCTTTTATTCACTTACTTAAGGAAAATTTTCATTACAATATTCTGGTGCCAATGTGACATTTTAAGAATTAAAATAAATGGTCAAAAAATGAACCACCGCCCTTGAAGGGGTTAAAGCAGTAAATTGCAGTAAATTGTGTTATGTCAATCGTTTTATAACGCTGTTAAAAAATACTGGAAGGCAAAGACTCTGTTTACTTAATTTATTTTATTGTAGCTGATTTTCCAGTGTTTAACTGATCTTCTTCAATCAAACACGAAAACTATCATTGGATGTCTTAACAGCAACTGATTTGGCCTTAAATTTTCGAAATAAATGGGAATTGAATGTCAAACCGTTTACAGGGAGATCGCTATAGGTTTTTTCATTATAATTCAATCTTCTCTAATCTTTTTAAAACCGATCAAATTAGCGTGCTTTTAGATTCTGTGGTGTCTGAACGGGGGTTGGCGAGCGTAGCTTGCGGGGGGGGAGCCCCTACGTATATATATATATATATATATATATATATATATATATAGATGATCCTGCTTCATTTTGTATAATGTCCGTGTAATGTATTCATGCCCTTAATTAATGGATATATATATATCCCATCTTAAATGCATTCTAAAACGTTCTATTTGATAAAGACTTGTTTATTTTTTCCGAGTAAAGCTTCAAATATTAATTCGAACGTTTTTATTTTATAGATCGTAATTCTTGCAAATTCCTGCTCCATGAACTCAGTGCTAATTGAAGCTTCTGATTAAATTAAAGTTTTATCTGCATACATATTTGAGGACGTGAGTTTCAAAACTCGCATTATTCAGAAAATCAAATTTTGGGAAATCGCGAAACCTCTTATTATGTCGGTTGGTTTTCATTGTAAACCAAGATTTTACAACGGCAGAAATACAGGATAAAACTAATTTTTTTGCAGATCATAGTTGTTTGTTTGTTTTTTTTTTTTTTTACGCATGTTTACCAATAGAATACATTGATAGAGAAAACACGGTTTTTTAAATTTTGGATAAGATTAATTTTGAAATTCACGTCCTCATTTGTAATCCTCTGCACTGGTTTTTAAATACACGAGCATAGACTCAGAATATCGCATTTTTAGGTGCGTTCGTAATTATATAAATACGTAGCACCTATAGTCGTCGTTTAGTCCGTCTGTCTGTCCGTCCGTCTGTTCATCCGTCTGTCCGTCCGCTTATAACAGACTAAAAACTACCCTACCGAATGGTTGGAAATTTTAAATATATAATTGCTGCAAAATTCTTTCGAGTCATTTCAAAATTTGTGAAAATCGGATGCATAGTTTAATTAATTGGACAGTCAAAATCTTTTTACTCATACAGTAAAAGGTGAATGAACTGCTGAATCATTCATATAAATTATTTCTTTAAAGTTTAAAATTTTTCGACTGAAACTGTTTAAGTATGTACATATAAAACATTTTTCATTATGCATCGCATGGAAAAATTACCATTTACAGTTTGGTGAAGTTCTCATCAGTTTTGATATTTTTAAAATTTCTCAGGGCGGTTTAAACTAAACATTTAGACAGAAAGAAATGCTGTTCTCTAACAATTCAGATATTCAATTTAGAAAAAATATACACTGTATATTCATTATCTCTATATATAATTATATCACTAGGCAAAGGTAGAAAAATATATAAATATGCTTAAAATAAATATATTATATGTACTTTAAAAACTTCACTGTTTTACTTAAAAGGTGACTAAAATCTTGGTAAAATATACTGTTTGCACTATTCATCTGGTAAATAATGAAAGGAAAATGCACAGCTTAAAATTTAATCCAGAAAAGCGTTTTACTGCTAAAAAACAGAACACTCTAATAAGTGTTTTGGCTAATTTATCCGTGTATGAAACATTCTCATATAATTTTGACCTTTAAGTCCCTGAATAATAATTTTTATTTTAGTACATATTCTTGTTTTTTGTTATTTCTTATACTGGAAAACATCCCATTGCATGACTGTATAACATTATTAACCAGATATATAAGTTTTGGACGATATTGGGGGTCCAAATATACCACGAAATTCCCATACCGTCGAGTGTTCCTGGTGCTGATTTTTAAGTTTGGGGCTGTTTGTATAAAATTGTTTCAATACAAGTAATTCGATGTAATTTTTTTCCGAAAGTGGGACTATTTTTTTTATATAAATACGTAGAAAAAAATTAACCTGCACATATTTTTACGGTTGTTATTATTTTTTGAACTAATTCCCTGGATGTTTCATTCCTTACCGTCCCTCATGCTAAAATTATACAGAAAAACACTTCAGATGCAGCCACAGAAATTTTATGAACTTTTTTCTCATGCAGAAGTATGCTAGAAAAAGAATGGCTAAAATTCTTTGACTGGAAATTTTTTGCAGAATTTAAATCACCGTTTAAATATCAATTTCAAGCATCGTAGCTGTATTGGTAGTCGTACCGTCCCGAAGATTTATTCCTGCACTTTTCGAGGTTAATTAATTTATTATTATTATTATTTAACCCTATAACTAGGTCCTGGGGTCCAAGCGGACCCCAAGCACTTTCAACAAGTTGTGTCAGAGTATGTTAAAATTAATGTAAATTTAATATTTTTGGGTACAAATAATAAAATTTATTATGAAAACATCAGAACAAGCATTAATTATTCTTAACCTAATTAAATAAATGAAAAAAGTGATTTATAAGATATTTAAACCATATTAAACATGTCTATTATAGTTTGGGGTTTAAGAGGACCCCAGGTCACAACAGGGCATGTTTCGATAGGACATAGTAATAGGGTTAATCCAATGTAAATAACTGTTTCTAAAAATCAATGAACATTGTGGCTATCACTTAGTCTTAACATGATTTGCCCAAAAATAGGTGGTGATTTTCCTTACCGTCCCATCCTTACCATCCTTTTTTTTTCCTTACGGTCCCTTTTTTCGCTTACCGTCCCTTTTTTTCCTTACCGTCCCTTCTTTAACACCCCTTTAAGACAATGTTATGCTATAATTTTGTACTAAAAATACTACGTTGTCATTATTTCTTATTTGAATGTTCTGTGAGTACTATGCAAATTCATTATAAATAAAAATTTAGAAGAAAATAAAAATTTAGAGAGATAAAACGGTAAGAAAAATTAAACTTGCAAGTTTAACTTAAGCATCAATTAAATAAAAAAAAAAATCTTCGCTGCTGACCATTTTTTCTTTCTTTTGAACCATTAAGGCATTCGTCTATAATTTTAAAATGCTATTTTACTAAGTTTAATTTAAACAGATTTTTATTCCTGAAAGTTAAAAAATTTGTGAGAATGCCTCATACATATGCACATTAAATTTTAGATATATTGTCTAATTGTAAATATTTTTACTTAAGGTTAAAAAATAAATATTTGGATAAGATATATTTTTCGCACATAAAAATAAAATTCGTCGATTAAACTATATAAAAATGTTCTTTTATAAAAAGCTATTTTTAAAATATAATTCGTAACATTACATTTTTTTAAGCATTAAAACTCCTTAGCGAAGTAATATATTGTATATCTATATCGTATTTTGCATAAAAAATTCCTCTTGAAGCTAAACTGAAAAAAACAATTTCCACGTCTTGTGTTTATTCATTTACTCATTTTTATATCCATTTTTATTTGTTAGTTATAAATATGAAACTTCCGAAAAATTATTTCACTTTGCTGCATTAACTTCAAATGTTCACATTAACATGCATTAAATTTATATTTATTTCAAATCAACGACTGAATTAAAAACATAAATTTTACGATACAAATACATTTATATATATATATATAGAGAGAGAGAGAGAGAGAGAGAGATACGCTTTGTAACAAAATGTTTGTACAACATTTCAAGCTGTAAATATTACATTTCTGTAACATACTGCTTTTGTTTTCAATTCCCTTTTGACCATATTAACTTTTATTTCTCATTTATAATAGCTTTGCTATATTTCTCTCCCCCCTTCTCCAAACCTCCTGTTTTTTAGTGCTTAACAAAAGATTGCCAGCTTAATAACACAATAAAATATGAGCAAATTGCTGAATCGTTCATATAAGCTTTTTTGCACATTTTAGAATTTTTCAAATGAAACTGTTTTAGTATGCACCTATAAATAAATATTCATTAAGCATCTGATTAAAGGACAATTTTCATTCTTTAGAAAGTTTCTTATTAGTTTCGATATTTTGAAAGCATTTTAGGGGACTAAGATAATAATTTTTGAGAAAAAAAAGTACTTTCTGAAGAGTTAGCTATTCGTTTTATAAAATGTTTAAATAAAATATTTGTATTATTTGTTTGAGAGAAAATGCCTAACGTAAAGATTAAAACATATTCTTATGTTAATAAACAGAAAATAGTAATCCAGGTTTATTAATCTGCTTGTACATTTATTCACGTTTAATTTTTTAAATATTGCTTCGATATAAAAAAGTATCCTTCCTTTTAGAAACATTTCATGTTCTTAAGATATATTTCGTCAAATTTATGTAATTTAAATTCCATAATTAGACTAAATAAATACCGTCAACTGGGGTAACTTTAGACCAAGTGAGAAAAAAAGATTAAATCTGCTATATTTTCTACATCGCTTGAGTTATCGACAAAGTTTTGGCCTTAAAATATAGGTGGTATCATTAGCTTGAGTCTGGCAAGAAGTTGTAAGAAATTCGCCAAGTTTCCACCGTGTAAGCACCAGTCAAGCAAAAACGTGTGAAGACGGTGAGAATTTAGCTCTTACAACTTTTGTCTGCCAAGCTGTAAATTAATTCATTTGGACCTTGGTAAGTACATGTTATTATAACCTCATTATTGTAGATCAAAGCCTAATGTAGGATTATGCGTTGTCTTTCCTGAGATAAAAAAGTAAGGCGTTTTTCTAACTTGGAGTAACTTTGGCCCAACATTTGGGGTAATATTGGTCAAACCAATCATCATTTAAATTTTGTATACACTTCCTGTCAATGCATAAAATAATTTGTTTGAAGGGGGGCTTTTTCTTATTTCGTTGAATTTAAACATTGACGCTTTTGAGGTAATAATTTTGTTTATTTTTGGTATGCTTATGAAAACAGACATTTGCACTTATACAAACAATAATTTTGTGAGAACTCATCCATTCAGTGTATTGGTTGCCACTGAACCAAACAAGAAAGCTATTAACAAAGATGACTGTAATGTTGGAAATTTTGTACTTGTGCTGTTTAATGGCAATATCGATCCCGAAAGAATTACTTTGAAATCAAAATAGGGTTGTGTTGTTTACCGCATGGAAAAGGAGTTAAAGTGTTAGCGTTGGCCACAGCGATAGGACCCGGTGGTGTATGAATGGAACGATATTGTTGGAAAAACTAAAACTAGCCCACCTAAACCAAGAAAAACCAGTATTCAGTCCCAGACCTGGACTATCTACGTTATCAATATTTATGAGTTTTGTAATAATTTTTCTATTACAATATATGCTAATTTACTGCCTTTTTACGTGTTTACACTTCGTACCCTCTATCCCCCGTCTTTTTTAATAGGGTAACATTGATCCACATCATGCTGTAGGCCCTATAACATTCCTTTAAACACATGGACTAATGTTACCCGAATTCAAGGTAACTTTGGCCCAAAACTTCAAAAAACCCCTTTTGGTTTAAAAAAATAATAATAAGTTCAATTTCGACAAATTTGTGATAATGATGTGATTGTATATGTTCTAAGAAACAAAAAAATGAACATGATATTCATTTTTTAAACAAGAGAATGGACATGCTGAACATGCCATGAAACAGAGAAAAATTTGGGGCATATTTACCCTAGTTGATGGTATATAAAAGCTTTAACAGTAAAAGTTTTCTTTAAGAAAAATCATTTGGACATATAATGTGTTTTTATATGTATTAAAAAGCTGAAATAAGTATAGTAGATCCATAGTATTATGTACAAAAAATTGATTCTTCAAAATAAATTGAAAAAAAATTCAGTTTTTAAATTTTTGCATTTATTATTTTCTTATAGTTTTTTGTTATAAACTGTTGCTTTTAAAAATGCCTTCCACATTATTGTGATACTTCAAAGTCATTTCTTTTATTTAAAATAAATAAAACTTATACTTGCTATAAAGTAACTATTGAACTAAAAAAAAAAATTAAAAAAAAACTCTGATTAAAAAAAAATCTCGCCTGTAACAGAATGCCTTCGAAATATTAAAATAATTTCAGCTGAAAAACATATTGCATATTTATATCATAACGATTTAGTTTTATTTTTCAATTCCTTTTTAAGAGCATTATTTTCTACTTTTTTTATTTATGACAGAATAATGCATTCTTTATCGCCTTCCAGTGCTTAATATTGGACAAAAGGTTGTCTTTTTAATAATACAATGAAAGATGAAATAACTGCTGAACCATTCATATAAATTCTTTTTGCAAAGATTGGGATTTTTGGGCTGAACTTGTACATGTAAATAAATATTCATTATTCATCGGATTAAAAAAACTACAATTTATTGTTTGGAAAGTTTTTCCTTAGTTTTCCTATTTTGAAAGTCGTATTTTGATTTTCAAAATAGTTTGAAGAGAACAAAAATAATTATGCTCTTCAAGGAATCGGTTATTCATTTTAGAAAATAATTAAATAAAATGTTTGCATTCGTCATCTAACAAAAAAAAAATCCTCATATACAGGTTAAAATTTACTCTAAGAAAACATTTTATTGTTCATAAACTCAACACTATGAAAGAGTTTCGTATATTTGTTTGTGCGCCTATTCATATTTAATTTTTGAAATATTGTGCTGCTTCTGAAAAAATTTAAAAAGAAAGAAAGTAGTCTTGTTAAAAATGCTTCATTTTTTTTTCGATAACTTTTTTAAACTTATATAAAGGAAATTATTCAGTGATTAAAATAAGTAAATACACTCTATATATGTAGTATAAAATAAAATATGTAGCTTTGTTTAAATATACGCTTTTATAATACAATTTGTAATATAATGTTTTGCAAATATTAAAATATTTTAACCAAAAAAGACATTGTACTCTTTTAGCATATTGTATAAAAAGGTATTTCACAATTATATATTTTTTTAATTAAATTTTTGATTGAACGATATTACTTTAATTTAATTGTATAAAGAAATCTATTTAATCCATTATATAAGTATTCTTTACTAATGTCTATGAAGCTGTACGGTGATATTTTACATTGCTTGTCAAAGATTAAAAAAAAAAAATGTTTGCAGCATATTAAATGAAGGCCTTGCACCATGTAAAATACATAAAATCGTTATGTTCGGAAAAAAATCTTTTGAACTTTATTTTTTTAAGATCGTATCAGACGGAGAACACTTCCCCAAACATCTTACGAAACATGTTTCTCTTGCTCTTTACGTGTTCGGTAAATGGGTTCCCCAAACCCTTTTGTAGGGCATCTATTATGTGTTGAACTCGAAGAGTTACGTGATACGTTTGTCTATAGACCCCTTGCATTGACGTCACTTTGCTATTAGCAACGACTGATACTATCGTATCTGGTGCACACACATGAAGCACAGAACTGCCCGTTTGCCGTTAAAAGCACGTGTTATCTTTCTGTTTAATTTAGATCTTCCTTATTTTTATTATTACGAGTTGGAACCCGTCGAAATTCGACGAATTAAAATGTCTAGAATGGAACTGTTAGATCGAATTTATAATAAACCTACAAAAATAATTACAATAAAAAATTCATTTTGCATTGGTTGTCTAACTCTTAAAACAAATAATGTTTTTAACCTAAAATTACCAAAATATTATTTCCACAAACTTCAAGTGCTTAAATTATTGAAAAAATTAAACTGTATTAGAGTACGTAATCAAGATTAGTAATTATGTTGAAGTTATCGATTGAGGCTCTTATGTTTGTTTTTACGGGATGAAAAATCAGTTAAAAGGATTTCCCTCTGTCACTTCAAAAAATTTCTCCCCATAAAATCTAAACTGTACGTTATTTTCACATTCTCAAAATTTACATATGCACCACTCAAATCGCAATTTAAAAGTATTTTAACGCACAATACATTATTAATGAATGTATTTCCAAACTTAACTTCACGTTTGTCCGATGCAACTTTTCATGTGAACATTCGCACAAACTTTAAGTTCTAATCTCAGTGTCCGCAAAAACTTACCATTCAGAAATTTGCCTTTAGTTGCCTTAGTATTGGCCATTCAGTATCGGTAAATATTTAGTTTTATCAAAGAAAAGGATCGTTTTGTTTTAAATATGACATCATTTTCACTCACTGAATCATTTTGCTTAGCATCTCAAACTCAGTATCAGCGTAATGTAAAAATATTGAACTATCTTCGTCAATATTTTGATTTATGAAGAAGAATGCATGTTTTTTTTTGTTTTGTTTTGTTTTTTTTAATGGCTGACGTCATTTTCTGTTCAAAAATGAGAAAAAAGTTACCTTTATTTGTAATATGAAAATGGCATCAATAAGGATATAATCAATAAAAATAAATAAGCCATGACTAATTTTCCTTTACTTTTAATAGAAATGGAGTTCTTCAGTTGCCACAATTACAAAATTGGTACTAAAAACTATAAAAAAAATTAATATCTCAAAAATAAATTGAGATAGAGCTTTCAAACAAATTGCATTTAAAAGTACATTTTTTTTCTTTATACGACGGTGTAAAAATTTAAAATGTGCGATGTTTAGAAGTTTAAAAATTTGCAGTAGAGAAAATTGCAAAACCAAAATTTTACTTCAAATTTCAAAGTGTTGCCATTCGCAAAATGACGTATGCGTTACGCACAGATATGTTTGTCCTTTATAATATAGATAGTGCAAACAAGTCTAATAAATCAAATGGAGAGCACCATATTCGCCTTATATTTGGGCGCCATACGAAGCGATTTCAGACGTGTGACGTCATGTGCAACCCGTCTATATTTCTGCTATCCATTCATATATGTGGGATCCCATTTCCCAAAACCAACCCCACAGAGCTAGCTTATCACAATCCGCAATAAAGCCATTCTGATGCTGATAGCGGCAGCGCATGCGCACAACAAATGACTGTCGGCGACAGACACGCTGCTAGACAGAAAAACTGAAGTGACGGGAAGAACTTTGGAATTCGAGTGTCGGTGCTGGTATGAGGTGGTAGGCGCGAAAATGGAATGAAAAGACGTAGACGTTTTTAAAAAGACGATAAATGTCACAAGATGTAATAATGTTTGTGTGAGTGCTGTCTTCATGTATATTCTGTAAATAGTTTTCAATATAACTAGTTTTTTTAAAAAAAAAGAAATCGTCTTTATTTCTGGTAGTAAAGTGTATTTTATTCTCTAATCAAAGTGATATTCCATAATTTTTGGTGCCAGAAGAGGAACGAATGATTTAATACTTTGACGTCGTCGCCCACAAGTCTGATGAGTATGATCATATCGCTGATGGTTCAATAAAATAAAAATAAAATTACAGAATTCTTGATTCAAGTGGATATTGTTCTTAGTGGTGAGTACTGTATACAATTCCTTTTTTTTTATTCCATGATGAAATTGATTGATATCCCTGAACTGGAACTTTCCATTAAAAATGAAAAAATCCCTGCCGGCCCGGCCTACAGGCGGAGGTAGATTTTTAAATTAAGTATACTAATTTCACAAACAAAAACCAAATCATGATTAGAGATAAACCCACTTTAAGAATTTTATCTGGCCGCTTTTGACGAGTTTTTATTTCATTTTTATATAATAACTGGTTTTATCCGTATCATGTTAGGGCGGTATTCAAAAAAATACTTTTCCATGCTCAACAACTTGAAATTTTCTGGCATAACTCCAGATTCATTTTTAATAGGAAAAATATGAAACTTATTGAAGTGATTTTTGAAGAGATTTATAAGCGACCTGTGTTTTTAATTTTCGTTCAATTAATTAAAACTTGATATATAAACAATTATTTTCTCAGTAAGACAATATTTTTCGTTTCTAACACAATCGCTTCGGGAAATTCCGTTCAAAATGCCCACTTTGACATCATTTTTTGAAATATATTCTGCCTCTGTCAAAAAATCGATCATTACGGTACATTATATAGTTTCTGAATAAACGAATCTACCAATTGGATGCGTTTGAGAGCAAAAATGAATTTAAAAATGAGTCAGAAAATAATCAGTTTGGATTTGAATACTCCCTTAATACGATGATTTTTCCAACACAATCCGCTTCGGGAAATTCGGTTCAAAAGGCCCACTTTGACAGCATGTTTTTAAATGTATTCTTCCTCTATCAAAAAATTGACCATTACGGTACATTATATAGTTTCTGAGTAAGAAAAGGTACCTATTGGAAGCCTTTGAGAGCAAAAATGAATTGTAAAATGATTCAGAAAATAAGCATTTTGGATTTAAATACACCCTTACTAAGATGATTTTCTTCTTCAACCGCTATGTATTTTTAATTTGTTTTTGCTGTAAAAATTGGTCCTATCCAAAACTTGTCTATATAGATGTTGTAGACAATATTAAGAAGATATATGATAAATTCATGGGGATTTTATATCTTTTGAATTTACGGAGTTATGGATTTTTTTCTTCTTCAAACGCCTTTTTTTTGTTTTCGTTTTTAATTTTTTTGTGGTACGAATTGGTTCTATCAAAAACTTGTGAATATAAAAGTTGTAGATAATATTAAGAAGATTCAGGATAAAATTAATTGGATTTGATATCTTGAGAATTGACGAAGTTATGAATTTTTTTCTCCCAAAAACCCTATTTTTTGCGCCCCTTGAGCCCATTTTTAACTTTATCAAAAATCTGTGATACATAAATTTTTTGCCCTATTTTTAGAAGTAATAAAAACTTTAAAGTGATTTGATATGTACAAAAATTAAGAAGTTATGGGGGGTTTTCTGTTTTCACAAAACCCCTCCCTATTTTTATCCCCTTGGTCCGGTTTTGCCCATTAACGAACTTGACCGAGATTTTATGCCCCTTGATTTTATGTATCAGTTTGGAAGAGATTGGTGCAGAATTGTGGAAGTTATCGCGTCCAGAAGAAAGTGATATATATACATAGATAGATACATAGATAGATAGATAGATAGATAGATAGATAGATAAAGATTTTTACTGAGGGGGGTTCTGGGCTCTAGGGGTCATGATCGGTATAGATCTGCAAAATTTCTTCAGAAATTCCAACATAGGAACGACGCCAATAGGTAGTATTTCATACGAAATCTACCTAAAAACAAGTAAAATAAAGCTTTTGCACAAATTTTTTTTCGATGCTGAAGGTGATAGATCAAATCGAAAAAGAATCAGAGAATTTTCTGGTTTTGGTTATCAAACCTATAGTTACGAATTTAAAAGTAAAATAACAAAAAGCCAAGCGGATTTCTCTCTGAATTACTTAATTACAATTTGTAATGTACTTTGCATTTCGAATGAAGGATCTTTAGTTGATCTTACGACGCGATTAGTTACTTATTTATCGGATTTAAGCTTGCTACAAGCTAATGTTCAGAACGACAGTGACACAGATTCAGAACACGAAGTACCTTTAAATAAAAGTTCAGCAAGTAATGACATGGAATCATTAAATTTGGATAAAAGCAAGCAATTTCCAGTTCAAAGTTTTGCGCCATCAACTATTAATTTTAGTGATATTGAAAATGTTGTACCTCCGTTTGATGGTAGTGCATGTCAGGATATAAATGTATGGTTGAATAATTTTGATGACGTCACTAGTATATTTAATCTGTCGGAATTACATAAGTTTATTTTTGTAAAAAGATCCTTAAGAGGAAAGGCTAAATTGTTTGTTCAGACCGAATTACATATAAATTCATATGAGAAATTGAAGCAAATTTTGATTGCTGAATTTAGCACTACTTATAATTCTGCGGAGTCGCATCATTTGTTAAACAAACGAAAGTTACGTGAAAATGAAACCCTTGAAGAATATTTCTTAATAATGAAGCAGTTAGGTTCACGTGGTAATATCGAGGATTCCGCGTTGATGCAGTATGTTATAAATGGTATACCCGACCATGTTTTTAGAAAATCAATATTGTATGGATGTCAGTCGATTTTGGAATTTAAACAAAAATTAAAATCTATCAGAAGTTACGGTCGGAGTATGAAAATTCAAAATATCATAAACATGAAGGAGCTAAGCCTAAAATTAAATCCGAAGTTGAAGTTAAGAACAGATTTAAGCCTGTAAAGCCAAATATGCGCTGTTATAATTGTGCCGGGAATAATCATAAAAGCATTAACTGTGTGAATAAAAATAAAGGGCACCCTTGTTTCTCTTGTAATGGTTATGGTCACAAATCATTTCAGTGTAATAAATCGAAAGATACAAATGTTAAAAACGCTCAGCCACAAGTTAACAATATTACATCCCAAGATTTAATTCTAAAAGAGGTAAAGATTTATTCTTTACATTTAATCTCTTTGATAGATACTGGTAGTCAAAAGACTCTGTTAAAGAAAAGTGTTTATGATAATTTGAAGAACTTTATGGAATTAAAACCTACGGGTATCACTTTGACCGGTTTAGGGAAAATCTCAGTTAGGCCAGAAGGTTTTTCGATACAGAAATTGAAGTTGATAATTCGAAATTTAAAGTTGACATTTTTGTCGTTAATGACCTTTACATTAATTTCGATTTAATTATTGGCACTGATGTTATTCATCAAGGTACATTAACTATTTCTGAGAATGAAGTGAAATTGTTTAAAACGGAAGTTCAGTCTAATGACTTTTTAGTTAACATTGTAAATGTTCTAGATGAGCCTGTCACATCGCTGACAGAAATTTGCGTTCGGAATTATCCTCCTTAATTGAGAATTATGTGCCTATTAAAACTAAAACTGTAGATGTTAAAATGAAAATTAATTTGACTGATGATATCCCAGTTTGTTCTTCCCCTCGAAGATTACCGTCATATGAGAAAAAAATAGTTGAAGACCAAATTGAGGAGTGGCTAGCTCAGGGAATGATTCGTTTGAGTTCTTCTAATTTTTCGTCGCCGGTTGTGTTAGTTAAGAAAAAAGATAACACAATAAGATTTTGTATTGATTACAGACGTCTTAACAAGAAGACAGTGCGTGAACACTTTCCATTACCAGTAATAGATGATGTTATAGGTCAATTACACTCTGCTGAGGAATTTACAACCATGGATTTCATGTTGAGGTTGAAGAAGGCTCACAGAAATACACCTCTTTTGTCACCCATGAAGGACAGTACGAATTTTTAAAGTGTCTATTCGGGCTGTCCAATAGCCCTAGTGTTTTTCAAAAATATATTTATAACGTATTTCGAAACCTATTAAAAGATCACACTGTAGTCATTTATATGGATGACAATAATAATACCCGCCAAAAATGAAGCTGAAGGTCTAGAAAAATTAAAACTTGTTTTTGAAACTGCATCGGAATACGGGATGGAATTAAATCTTAAAAAATGCAACTTTTTGAAACGTGAGATTGATTTTTTGGGGTATAGAATCATAAATGGTAAATTGTGTCCCTCCCCACTGAAAACAAAAGCAGTAATAAATTTTCCCGAACCAAAGTCTACCAAAGATATTCAAAGTTATTTAGGATTGACAGGATACTTTCGAAAGTTTATAAGAAATTATTCGGTTATAGCTAAACCGTTGAGTGACCTGTTAAGAAAAGATTCTAAATTTAAGTTTGATGTAGAAGAACAGAAAACTTTTAACGAACTCAAACGCATTTTGTCGTCAGAACCAGTGATGTAGCCAGGATTTCGTTTCGGGGGGGGTGGGGGGGGGGGTCCAGAATTTTTTCTTCAGGTTATATATATAGTAAAACCTGTCAAGATGAAGACGTAAATAGTGCTGAAAAATTCCGTTTTACACAGGTTTTTGTGTTATCAGGTGTATTTGTATACTACTCTTTTTCGTTGCAAGGAACATTTCTGTTTAAGATAGAATTCCGTTATAGGCAGGATCCATTTTTACAAGTATTGTGTATTTATATAAATATATTAAATATATAAATATTATGTCATATGAATAGAATAAAACGTGTCAAAATAGTAATTGGCTATAACAGAATCCTGTCTTTAACGGACGGGTTACATGGTCTTAATATGAATTGCGATACAATTAAATTTGCTGAAAACCTGTCTGAAAGGGGATTTTCATCGTTCTTTAGTGAAACATAGTGAAACCTGTGAAAGCAGAATCTTTCTAAAACGGAATCCTGTCTCAAACGGAAGAGTTTCAGAATCCCTGCGAAACGAAAAATAGATCTTATTGAGGAAGTGTATCTTAGAAGCATAATTAATATCACTTCTTTCTATGGAAGCCAGTCTAAAATGGAACTCTTTACCAGTCCCTTTGAATCTTGTCTTTGACTGTGTATGTATAATAGAAGTATTTCGAGTAACTTTAAGAACTTAAGGTATATCCTTATTTAATTTCTTAATTTAAAAAAAAAGCACGGATAAAAAATGTAAGGCCAATCTCTATAACTGCAACTAATAATACATTGAAGTTACATTAATATTTACCAATGAAAAAGATTCACTATGATGTAAAAAGCTGAGCGCATACTGTAGAGTTAAATTTAACTAACCCAATCGCTGTCATCCACGAGTGTACTCGTGGCTTTAATTTATTAATTACTTGACACCACTATTTTAGAATTAAAAAAATTGCCTCATTTATTGGCAGAAATTTCGCTGTATTAGTAAAGCGAAATTTACCTTTCTGAATTTGTGGTGGTAAATGACGTTTAATAAAAAATTTGAAAATTATTACTTTATGGTTTTGGCAGCGAATGGGTTAAATCAAGTTTCATATTACATAACATTTGCCTACAATAAAGTTAGGATCAAGTGGTTAAGTTTAAAACAGCAATTTCCATGTTTAATTTCTTGCCATTGAATTAAGAACTTGTGCTGTAATAGATATTGGATAATGATTTCACATAAGTGTCAATCGCACGAGCCATTCATGCGATCCGCCGCCCTCCCCATGAGAGTTTTTGAGATAACCCAGATAGCATAAACGTTAGCAGCAAGTTTGATTTTTTCTGATATTATCTTGCCATGACAAATTTGAGTTGAGAAATTCGCAGCAAATCCCCCGCAAGGTATACCATCACTCACTTGCATGAGTAGTTTGTTGTGAAACTGATGCAAGACTGACTTTAATTCACGAAAGTGACGAAAGCAAAAAATCACTCTGTTGAGAGAATAGACAATCAGCTCATACACAGAAGTTGAAGAAATTTTATTCGGTAGGCACCGCTTTTTCTAAGCGCTATACTTATGAAATACCAAAAAATGCTCGAAATGAAAAGTGCAAATATTACCTAAACTTCTTTATGGTGATAAAACCGATGCATGCACCTTCTGACGGCGCTTTCGCATCAATAGACTTGATCAGGTCTATGGACCCCCCTTGAAGGGTTTTAACTTATAGTGTGACATGGAAAGATTACTACTTTGCAGTAAGTTTGCTGTATTTTTGATTACTTGTTTGCCGTTAGTTTGCAATAAATTTGATACAGTATGAATTTAACTTGCACGACAAGTCAGCTGCAAGTTCAAAGTGTGGTGACTTCGGCGTTTGCGTTATCTTGCTGCAGTCTTATTATGAACTTTCAGTCTTGTCATGCTGAGCTGTTAAGGGTTTTAACTTATAGTGTGACATGGAAAGATTACTACTTTGCAGTAAGTTTGCTGTATTTTTGATTACTTGTTTGCCGTTAGTTTGCAATAAATTTGATACAGTATGAATTTAACTTGCACGACAAGTCAGCTGCAAGTTCAAAGTGTGGTGACTTCGGCGTTTGCGTTATCTTGCTGCAGTCTTATTATGAACTTTCAGTCTTGTCATGCTGAGCTTACTGCAACTTTGCAGGTTTTCAAAGCAAAACTGTTGCATATTTTCTGCAAACTAAAAATGCTATGTGGGAAGGTTTTAAATTTAAGAAAAATATCTTGCATTTTCGCTACAGAAAATAGTAATGTAAGAAGCACACACATCAAATATAGTTTATGCTGGAAAAAGCAGTTTTATTACAATTGTCTTATTCAGCCATAATTCTTTTGGGTTTCCATGTTTCATGTCTCGCCACTTTTGATACCATATTCGATCTAATAGTTGCTTCCGATATCTGGTCGTCTTTAAGAAAGTTAAATTTTTGTAATAAGTTTATTTGTGATGGATTAGCACTATTTTGGAAGTATTAGAATGCGTAAAAATGGTTTATGGTGGTTTCTGTTTTTGTACTTCCCAGCCAATTTATTTTAGATGGTTCGAAACAGTTTTAGAACATTCTCCAAGTTTAGCAGTAAGCTTCGGACGGGTCAGATTTATGCAGCTCTGGAAGGGGCACTTAGATGTTCCGTGGAAGGGGGTAGCGCCCTTCTAGACCATCAATAATCATAAAATTCCGAATCTTCCGATTGCCCCCTTAAACAACTTGACAGGAGTATCAAGAATCTCATCTCTATATATTTCAGCATTCACAGTTGTACTGGTAAAAATGTGTCGGTCACTGCGGCCATTCAAAATGATGTCCGTCCATACCATGATTCCACGACCTTTGTATCGATGCCTTTCACTGATATTTGCAGCCTTATTGCGTGTGATTTTCTTCCTCCATATGGTAACACGTCTTTAGTAACTCTCTCAACAAAATCGGGATTCATCGGTAAAGAGAACTCGGCTCCAGTCCATTGTACTCCAATGACGATGATCTCTGCAGCACTTTAACCGGGCGCATTTCGCTACCGGAGTTAGTGGAACACAAATAATGGGTTTCCTTGCATGAGACCTGTCACTCACAGTAAACCAGGATAGTTGAGTTCTTGTTGCTGCAGCAAACTCCCTGCAATCTGAACTGACGTCAATTGCCTATTTCTTTTAGCAATCGGTGGCAAATTACAGTCCTGAGAGCCTATTGTGGTGCATTTTCTACCTTGACCTTGTTGTCTGTGGACATTATACCAGTGTCTTTAAACCGTTTCCAGATTCTTGACATGACGCTTTTGGCTATTTATAAGTCTTTACAGACCCCTAAGAGTGTCTGTCCTGCTTCCATTCTCCCTATCGCACACAATTTCTCAAAATCGGTCAAATGTCTTCTGAACGACATATTCCACCTACTAGAAGCGAAAGTTTTACCTAATTATAAAATTAGACTTCAAATTACCCACGTGCGCTCCTTTTCACACTTGAACCGAAAGAACGGGCTGAGGCTGAAAAATGTGCATATATTTCTGTAGCGAATGTTAATCCCATTGGACTACGTGATAACGTTGACATTGAGTACCTTTCTGGAAGTTCCCTTAATATAATTAACATAAAGCACCTTTTTATGGTTGTTCCTTTAATTTTTCTCGCCTGTGTATCTTGAAAGTGGTAACAAATAACCAGTCCAAAAATGAAGTTACTTTTATTAATTGCAGGCAGCAGATTTAAAGTAATTGTTAATATTGTCCGTTATAAAGTGAACAAAGATAAGGGTCACAAAACTCAACCAATGTACCGTTATTGCGTTCGTATAAACTCGTTCTTTCCATAAGTGTCGACAACAGAACCCCATCGAAGTCCAAGATAAAGAAGTTTTACGTTTAATCTAGTTACAGTAAATTTGTGTAAACGGAATAGCAGGTATACTTACATAGTTATCCTCCCGTCTCGGGACATTAAAATGTTTTTGTTTATGAGAGGATTCCGTGTTTTCAGAAAACCTGCCAAGAAGGATTCATAATTGGAACAAGTTTCATTTCAGGTAGGTTTGAAACGTTAGCAAGCACAAATATATAGTGTTGTTTTCGTCGAACCTTGAATTGTTTTCCTTGGAGTTAGGTCATCTTCACAGATTTTCTTGTAATAGATTTATGCTCTTCAGAGGTGGTGTTATAGCAGCGGTTTCCCACCTGGGGTAGCATACCCCTGTGGGTACGTGGCGGTCTGCTGAGGGGTATGGGAAAATAATATCGGTAATGGCAGAAGTCACAAAAATGTTAAAAATATCAATGTAATTTACATCGATTTATTATATGGTTGTGATAAGAATATTACTAATGAAAAAAAGCATGTTTGCGTTATCTCCTTGAGTGGAGGGGGAGAAGGGCGGCGTGTTTATTAGAAATGGTGGTACTCCGAAATGAAAAACCTAAGAAAGGGGTACGTGAAAGAAAAAAGTTTGGGAAGTGAGTACGTTTTAGCAGTTTTAAGGGATACTATAAAAACGGAAAGTGTTTATAACGAAAACCTGTCTAAAACGGAAAAGTTCATAGTCCCGAAGAAAGACACATCTTGAATTATACCTTCTAAGACGAACACCTCTCTAAAGCGGAATTTTTTATAGATCCTTTGTGATTCTGTCTTAAGAGTTTTTACTGTTGTATTTGTATCGGTAATTTAGAAAACCAGGTCTACTTTCGGGGGGGGGGGGGGTCCGTACCCCCTGGACACCCCCTTTGGCTAGGCTACTGGTCAGAACCAATACTTTCAATTTACAATCCCAAAAGCGCGACAGAAATCCATTGTGATGCCTGTATAAATGGCTATGGAGCTGTGTTAATGCAACAATCGCCAGTAGATAATCAGTTTCATACAGTTTATTTTGCCAGTAAAAAAACAACCAAAGCTGAACGAAAGTATACTAGCTATGAATTAGAAATCTTACCTGTAATTGAAGCCTTGAAAAAGTTTAGAGTATATGTGCTAGGTATTCCATTTAAAATTGTAACCTACACGGTTAAAAATATCGACAAGCTTAATGATATGGTTGCTATAAAACGCACACAACAAGGTTCAGGTTTGAAGTTAAAATCAAAATATTTAGGTCCTTACAAAGCCATAAAAGTAAAAAATAACGACACCTACGACGTAAAGAAAGTTGGATTTAATGAAGGTCCAATGGTCACTAGTACTTGCGCCGAGTACATGAAGCAGTGGACGGACGAAGCTTGACATCGAAAAAAAATGAAGAAGAATTTCACCGATTATGACACTACCCCGACTACGACACACCACCGGACTGACTTTAAACGATTTTGACAAAATTAATCCCGAAGGAACAACAAAAAAAAAAAAGACGAAAAGACGTAAGAAAAAGGAAGACGAAAAGACGTAAGGTAAAAGAAGACGAAAAGATGTAAGGTAAAAGAAGACGGAAAGACGTAAGAAAAGGGAAGACGATAAGACGTAAGAAGAAAGAACGACGAAGAGACGTAAAAAAAAAAGAAGAATAAGAAGAATTTTTTCAAGAAATAATTTAAATTTTGATGAAGGATTTAAATAAAGATTACTTTTTTCCAAAATAGAACTTTGGATACTGCTGTTTTTTTTCTTTATATTTCCAGGTGATCCAGCTGCTGCTTCCATCGGTCCAGGATGCATTCGAGGACGAATGTCTAGAAGAACGGATGTTTAGAAGGATCCCATTTCCCAAAACCCCACAGAATTAGACGTCATGTGCAACCCGTCTATATTTCTGCTATCCATTCATATATGTAGGATCCCATTTCCTAAAACCAACCCCACAGAACTAGCTTATCACAACTCCGCAATAAAGCCGTTTTGATGCTGATAGAGGCAGCGCATGCGCACAACAAATGACTGTCGGCGACAGACACGCTGCTAGAGAGAAAAACTGAAGTGACGCGAAAAACTTTGGAATTCGAGTATTGGTGCTGGTATGAGGTGGTAGACGCAAAAATGGAATGAAAAGACGTAAACGTTTTTAAAAAGACGATAAATGTCACAAGATGTAATAATGTTTGTGTGAATGCTGTCTCCATGTATATTTTGTAAATAGTTTTCAATATAACTAGTTTTTTTTAAGAGAAATCGTCTTTATTTCTGGTAGTAATGTTCATTTTATTCTCTAATCAAAGTGATATTCCATAATTTTGCTATCCATTCATATATATCCTGTTTTCCTAGCTTCGTTCCCATTGGCTCAGTCAACCAAGCGTTAAATGAATATCGAACATTTCCAGCGCGATGCCGGAAAAGTTGGGCGAGCAAGAATATCTAGCCAAATTCTTCCCTTCATGAAGGTCAAGTAACATTTGCTGACTATAATGTTCTGTTGGGGAAAATGTTCGGAGAACGACTTTCGTGTGATACGGCTAGATGATTGATAAGAACTGAAACGTTTCGCAGTCTATTGCAGTGAATGCATGTCATATATATTTTTGTTTTCCCACGTGAGGTACATATTAGAAAGACAACGAAAATTTTTAAGTTTTATTTCTTTCATGGCCGTATCAGACGGGGAACGATAAACAACAAACATTTCCCAAAATATTTTCCGAAACATGTTCTTCCAGCTTGTTGCACGTTCTGTAGAGTTATCTATTATGTGTTGATCTGGAAAGATTATCTGATGCGTTTGAATATAATCCAGCTATCCACTCATATAAATCATATCTTCCTAGCTTCGTTCCTATTGACCCAGTCGACCCAACACTGAATGAATATCCATCTTTTCCCGCAAGATGCCGGCAAAGTTCGGCGAGCAAGAATAGCCAGCAAAATTCTCTCCTTCATCAAGGTCAAGCAACTTTTGCTAACTATAATGTTCTGTTGGGGAAAATGTTCGGCGAACGACTATCGTATGATACGGCTATTCACAACATATTAGGCATTCTGTTGTGTAGCTTAAAGAAGACCTTAAATTTTCCTGCGCATAAAGCTGCCATATTAAGAAAACACATTTTAATTTTTAGACTTTTAAAAGAGAAAATATTTTGAAGCTTTCTGAATAAAATCCTATCACTTTTTTCACATGAAATATTAAAGAGCGCCTCATTAAAAAAATATTTTAGTTTTACTGCTTTTAGACGATGAAAAAACAAAAGTATAAAAGTTATAGTATAAAAGCGGATTTTCTTTTTTCATATGAAACACATTAGAAGTGCGAGGCTAAGAAAAGAATCTTTCGATTTCATAATTTTTTATAATGATTAAAAAACACATTAAATATTTTACCGTGTAGCTAAGTGCATGAAATTTTTTTCGCATAAATTAAATAAAAATGTAACATTAGGACTAATAATGTAACTCTTCATCATTTTCAGATGATTAAATACGCATTAAATATTTTACCTTGTGACTCTGTGGAAGAATGCCTTAGATTTAATTCAAACGAAATACTTGAGAAAAATTCCCATAATGAAAAAAATAGTTTTTTTATCGTTTTGGTTTATTTAAAGTTCATTTGAATAGTAGTCAATACAGTGTTGAGTGTGTCAATATAGTGTGAATAGTGTTTTTTATATTATGCACTCGAGTGTCATTTTGAAAACTAGTCGGGTGTTCTAATCCCAAAACTCTACCATCTCATACATGTTAACATTTCAAAAATCGCTATCACAGTGCCACAATTAAATGGCAATCTGTGCTGATCATGACGATTCTAAAGATATGAAATTCCGTGCATTAGTTTTTGAAATAGGAATCTAAAATCGTGAAAATCCTGCAGCATAGCAGCGCCACCTGTTGGTTGATTTACACCACCACCTAATCAGCAACACCTTATGTCAAAGTCTAACTGAATCTGAAGTTTGATGAAAATCCGCGCATTAGTTTTTGAGATCGACCTATTTCGAAAATCGTAAAAATTCCAGCATAGCAGCGCCACTTATTGGACGATAAACACCAAAATCTAATGAGCAATAACTTGAGTTAATATCTAACTGAATCTGAATTTATTAGAAAAATCGTGCATTAGTTCTTGATAGGTATTGCGGAAACCGTGAAAAATACAGTATAGCAGCGTCACCTGTTGAGCGATTTACACCAAAAAATAGTCAGCACCAATTTATATCAGGGGCTAACTAAAAAGAAATTTTTATTAAATTCTGTGCAGTAGTTCTGGAGATAGAGAGCCCACAAAATTTGTGTCACATACAGACAGACAGAGTCACAGACTCACAGACAGACATTTTGTAAAAACATGTTTTTCGGGATCTCTGACCCCTAAAACGTGTAAATACGTCGAAAACCGGAAGCTGAAAATTTTCACGAATCCAATACTTCTTCCTTGTAAAGATAGAAGAAAGTACCCCATGACGATGTTCCTGATTTTCATGTTTTTGGAAATGTGCTTAAAGTAGCAAATTTGTTATTTATATCCGACCGCTGACAGAAATCTGGAAAATTCACAATTATTTTTCATTTAATATGCCATTGTACAACTACGTCAGAAAGACCTGAGTTCTATTTTCTAGTAATTCTGAAAATTACTTCAAACGTAAAGAGAAAATAGAGAAGAAACATTCCACTGCTTCTTTATATTACTAACACTGACCATGCGATGCCTATAGAATCAAATAGAATACTTCGCTTTCTATCCCCTCAATAACAAGTCCATTCCCCCTCAAACTTGTTTTTAGAACATTGTAAAATACTTTAAAATACTTAGACTACATTCATTTTCATCGTTCCTCCTAAATAGCATATAGTACATTTTCATTCCTTTTTTTTTTTTCTTTTATAAGTAAATAAAATTTCCCCTTTAAGTCCGAGCCTGCCCGAGTCCGAAGACTGGTATAAAAGTCGGGACCCAGCTCGTTTAGGGACCAAGGTCTTATTCAGCCTGACCCCGTCTTATCTCTAGTATACTATTTGAAGTTCATTTATATTAGGAGTACACAACCTTTTTTAAAGAAGGGAAACTTATAAAAATGTCTGGGTTGTCGAGGGCCACATCAGTAACACAGAGAAAATTCTGTTTTGGGGAGGTGATCTGTGGCCTATAATCAGACAAAAAATACGGTTTTAGAGAGGGGGGGGATTACTGTTCTAGGCTCCTCTACCCAGTCAACATATCCAATTCAGTTGGCAAAAATATAGCAACAGTTTACATTTGTATATATAACAGAGATATATAGCAAGGATTTTCAAGGAATGACAATATTCCTTGACTTTATTCTAGCAAGTAAATTTTGTTTTATTAAAAGTGCAAAAAAAAACAACCATAGGCATGAAAGTGGCTAGAGCCGTAAAAAAATGTGAACTTTATGAACGAAGGGGGAGGAGGAGCCAATCAATTAAATTTGAAAATTTTCCGCTCTTAATCGACAAAATTCGCAATTTTTCCGAAGCCGATTGACAAAATTCGCGATTTTTCTGCGTCTCATCGACGAAATTCGCTATTTTCCGCGTCTGATAGACAAAATTCTCTATTTTTCTGCGCCTGGTCGACAAAATTCGGATTTGTTAATGTTTGACCAATGAAATTCTCGTTTTTACCGAGCCCGATCTACAAAACTCACGATTTTCCGTTCCCGATCGACGAAATTTGCGAATTTTAGGCCCCGATAGACGAAATTTGCGATTTTTCCGCGCCCGATCAACGAATTTCGCAATTCTTAACTGACACTGACGAAATTTGTAATTTCTTCCTGCAGCAAATTGACGAAATTCAAGAATCTTACGATTTTTCCGCAGCAAATCAATGAAATTTTCAATTTTTCCGCGCCTCATTGATCAAATTCGTGATGTTTTCGTGCCCCATCAACGAAATTTGCGATTTTTCGGAGCCCAATTGACAAAACTCACGATTTTTCCGCGCCCTATCGATGAAATTTGCAATTTTTTGCGCCTGATCGATGAAATTTGCGATTTTTTCGCGCCTGATCAACGAAATTCGCGATTTTTTCTTGCGATAAATAGACAAAACATTCGATTCTTCCGAAGCCGATCAACGAAATTTCAGGTTTTTCCGCTTCTAATCGACAAAATTCGCGTTTTTTCCGCACCCGGTGGACGAAATTCGCAATTCTTAACTGATTGTCGAAATTTACAATTTTTCCCTAGGCAAATTGACGAAATTCGTGATTTTTTTCTCGCGATTGACGAAACTCGCGGCTTTTTCGCAGCCAATCAGCAAAATTTGCAATTTTTCCGGGCATCAGGAAAATTGACGATCTCTCAGTACCTTATCAACAAATTTGCGATTTTTCCGCGCCTGATCGAAAAAATTCGCAATTTTTCCTTGCCCGACCAACGAAACTCGCGAATTTTCCGACCCTGATTGACAAAACTCGCTATTTTTCCGTGCCCAATCGGCAAATTTTAAGATTTTTTCCACATCTCATCGACAAAATTCACAATTTTTTCCTTGCCCCATCAATAGAATTTGCAATTTTTCCTCTCCTTACCGACAATATTCGCGATTTTTCGGTGTCCGATCAGCAAAATTTGCAATTTTTCAAACCTCGTCAACAAAATTTGCGCTTTTTCCACACCCGATCAACGAAATTCGCGACTTATCCGTGGCCGATCAACGAAATTCACGATTCTTGACTGACTAACGAAATTTTCAATTTTTCCCTCGGCAAATTGACAAAATTCGCGATTTTTTTTCGGGACTGACGAAACTCACACTTTGGTCGCAGCCGATCAAGAAAATTGACGATTTTTCCTCGCCCGACCAGCGATGACCGCCTCGCGAACTCTGCTTTCGCTTTAGAGTGTTAGTGCAATACCGAGGGGTAGAACCGCGCCCGACCAACGAAATTCCCGATTTTTTCCTGTCCGATCAACGAAATTTGCTACTTTTCCGCACCCGATCAACGAAATTCGAGATTCTTAACTGATTGATGAAACTTTCGATTTCACTGCGGCAAATTGACGAAATTCACGATTTTTTCCTAGAACCATTCGTACAAAAAATGAAATTTTTCCCGGTAATAAATTGACGGAATTTTCAGACACACGTTAACCCATCGCGGGCCATAGGTTGTGCATCCCTAATTTATATGGACACTCAAAAGAATTCCATGACCTTATGGTATACGGGGCAAAAATATTTTCATAGTATTTTAATGAGTTAAATTATCTTAAACATAATAGAATTGATACTACAAGATACTTACAGTAGAATATTGATGTGCCTAGCATTTATTATTCGTTTAAACAGACACACAAAATAATTCGGCTAATGTCTATGAGCGATGAAAGTGCGTTTTCATTTGTGATATACGAGTTTAACCTTTTTCACTCCACTATACTGTGACATACTAAGTTTAACCACAAATCCACTGACATGGTGGCATACTAAGTTTAGCTACAAATCCTCTGACACCCATACGATAAACATCAAATGAACATAAAATAAATAAAAATACTTTTAAGGAGTTCCCCACATATCATTTAAAATATGTAAGAATGGCGTGGAGTGGCTGGTAGGTGATTGAAATTTTGGTGTGAAGTGCAAAAGGTTAGCCTTAATTAAATTTCTAGATGTTATTCAGTGTTTACAAAATCACATTCAGAACTTAACAAAAAAATTCATAAGTGTTTCTACGTATGAGCGTGAATCCCTTAAGAGGGTTTTTAGTTGAAAAGTGTTTATGCATTCGGTTTGTCTGTCCGTCTGTCCGTCTGTCTATCAGTCCGTCAGTCCGTCAGTCCGTCTGGCCGTCTGTCCACGCTCTAACTCCCGTAAATATGCTCGGATTCTCATGAAATTGATAAAGGTTATTAAGTTTCACCAAAGCATGTTTGGTATTGTATATGAAGTATGTAAGATTAATCGTTCATTTACAGGGGCACTCAAAAGTATTCCATTACATTATGGTATATGGGGAAAAATCGTTTGCAGAGTATTTTAATGACATTATGCTATTTCAGATGTATTAAAACTGATGTAAATCACTGAATTTCACTACGAAAGCGTTAGAACAGGACATTCATAGCATTTTTTATTCATTTACAGGGACACACAAAAGAAATCGGTTACAGTACAGTACTGTTTTTGAGTAATAATTGCTGGAGTGCACGATTTAAAATTCGGTATGCGCTTTTAAATGTAATTATTTTTTGCACCTTATTAGTTATATATAAATTCAATACCTCAAATACAGGACTGCACAAAAGTATTCTAGTACCGTTCTCCTTATTAGAAGAAATTGCTGAAGGTAAATTTTCAACTAAAGTATATGTATCTCTGAAGTGAAATAAATTTTGGCTTGCATGTAGCTAATAGATTCAAATCTATAAATCATATACAGGGCTGCTGAAAAAATTCGCATAATTTTCTAATTGTAGATGGGAATAGCTGAAATTGGGTTTTGAAATGTATTATGCGTTTCCATATGCTTGAATTAGACGTAATATTTTAATTTTTTAAACAGTGCAGCTTTGTTACATTATTCTGAATGTGTTGGGAAGTGTTTCATAATCTATGCTTGACGCATGATTTTTTCTTACTTGTTTAATTGTGTTAGGCATTTCCCAGATGAACTATAATGTAAAGTAAGGTCTCCACACGCGCATACTCGGAATATTTTGAAAAAAATTATAGAATGTTCTTCGCATGAGGATATATATGTGTGTACAAAATTTCCGGCGGAATCTCGATAGAGCGCCCATAAAATTACAATGAAAATATCGTTTTCTTGGCGATTTACCGCTGGTTGGCGACACAATGTAATTTTTTAAAAATTAATTTTTTATAGTAAATATACTCTTTAAGGAAAAACTTTTTCTAGTCTTCATTTTGAACTAGTTTAAGTAAGTTTTATTTAAATTAATACACTTTATAACTTTCGAATTGTCATATACATTTATGTGTATCTATAATGAAATATAACGATCATTTAATGACATTTTAGACCAAAATTAAATTTGATTAAAATTGCTTCAAACTTAAAATCAAGGCTTGATTCTGACCATTGTCAATTTGACTTCGATATTGTTAGTGTTGGAGACAGCAATAGAATAGTATTGTTCTCATAGAAACAACGACTTATTAAATATCGAAATGTCTAAAAATTCTTTCTTAATCGAGTTTAATCGTTCTTAATAAAATACATAACATTTATCCAGCCAGTGAAATCTTGTATAATTTAATAATTTCAGCAACTCTCAACTTGTATATACTATAATATTATATAAATTTACATAAAAAAATAATAAACTGTTTCAACGTTTGAGTTTAAAGTGATTAAGTACTGCACATTTAAACACTCATTTAATTAGCAATTTCCAAATGCATTAAAAGCCCTTGCATTTAGCGAAGAAACGTACAGTTCGTCAAACCACGTATCCGGTTTGTCGTTTCACGCCAAATACTCAAAAGTATTTTATTTTTTACAGACTATCTACTGAAATTACGCCGCTAAATTTGATTGATTCATTATTACATGCAAAGTAGCTTCATTAACATTTTTTTATTCAAAACATTCTGAATATGCGCTTTAAGGAAACCTTCCTTGTAAGTGATGTTGATGTTTTAGCTGAACATGTGCTGTTTATAAAAATTAATACGTAATATACAGTGTTGTAACAATAAAATCCGTGCATAATTTCGTCTATTGGCCTAAATTGTTGATGGCGGATTTTCAAAAGTGTTATGGATTTTCAAACTGAACTAAATATTGGCATTATACAACCTGTGGCCAGAAAGTTCGGTGAATGAATTTTTATTCCAAATAAAGTGCTGTGCAGCATCAAATACAATTTACTGTCCTTCAAAATAATCTCCATGGATGGTAATGCACTGTTGGGAATGAGTATATAAGTCCTGGTAACTCCTGTAAAACAGTTCTTTTGGAATTGCTTTCAGCTCGGCCGTCACGTTGCGTTGAATGTCGGTTATGTCCGTAAATCTCTTTCCCTTCAGGGCCAACTTTAATCTGGGAAGAAGATCAAGTGTCACAACTCCATTCGCGGCCAGAAACTGCCGTACAACCAAGACGGTGTGTGGCCGGGCATTATCGTGGAGAAGGGTCCAGGAGCCTTGCGTGGCGTACTCAGGGCGAACGCGACGGATCCATTGCAGTAAACGCTTCAGACATCGGCGTAGGCAACAGCATTCAATGTGGTACTCTCAGGGAGGAATTCTTTGTGAATGAGACCATTAGAGTCAAAGAATGCGAAAAGTATTGTCTTTATGCACGATTTTTCTGACCGTATCTTGGTTTTTTTAGGCGACGACGGACTCCGCCGTGACGGCCGAGCTGAAAGCCATTCCGAAAGAACTGTTTTACAGGAGTTTCCAGGACTTATATACTCGTTCCCAACAGTGCATTACCATCCATGGAGATTATTTTGAAGGACAGTAAATTCTATTTGATGCTGTAGAATACTGTATTTGAAATAAAAATTCATTCACCGAACTTTCTGGCCACAGGTTGTATGATGTATGTTTACAGATTTATAGATCATGTAAAGAGCTTCACAAAAGGATTCAACTACATTTCCAGCAAAAGACGGTAATTGCTGAAATTGGGTTTTCAAATGTCTTATGTATCTTATAAATTGTTTTCGTCGATATCTTCTTTCACTTTATTAAACGGTGAAGTATCATTGCAGTAGCCTGGAAGTGTTGAAAAGTGTTTCATAGTCTATACTTGACACATGATTTTATTTATTTTTTATTTTTATGTCACGCACTTTTTAGTTTTGAATCCTGAATGTGGCTGATACGTCGGGCAATATAATATAAAGATAGTCCAATCATTATGCCGGAAAAATGCACCTTTTATGTAAAGGTAGAATCCATATTGGCTAATTTAATATATGATATAAATAGAGAAAATTATTTTCCCATAGTCCGATAAATACGCGACGTGAGTAGTCGAATTTTATTTAATCATAAATCATATATTTAAGTCTATTTTTCAAATACTTTTTACTCTGCGCTAGAGTGACTATCCCCTCCTCCGGTGCGAATAGTCAATCCTTTTTATTTACAGTGTACAGTTAGTGTATCATACATAAAAATACTTCGATTAAGAACAGTAAAATTGTTACATACATTCATTTGTAATATAAAATCGCGTACAGAAAAAAATATGTTTGACAAAAAAGATATCAAGAACAAGTAGGTTTGATAAAGTTTTAGTTTTATTTCTTCAAAATTTATTATAGCGAATACTTATTACTGTAATTTAGAGGTACTTCAACGATTATCAGTTCCTAATGCAACATTGTTTTGTATTTGTTTGTTTTCTTAAATATAAATCAAAAGATAATAAAACATTTGCAAAACGTGTTGACCATTACTTGTGAAACATTATTGGAAGTTATAAAGCAACGATCGTTAACCATTTTAAATATTAGCAAAAGCAAGTTGCACAGCAAAACAATAAACTTTGAATGTAAAAGAGAATAACAAATATTAGATATAATTAGTTTAATAATAATAAAATTTAAAACTTTAGTAACCTTGCTTCTTATTCAAACTTTAGTTTCATCAACACTCTGATTTTGCTCATTTACTCTCATATTTCTAGTATTTTAGGACAGGGTTTTTGGTTTGTTTGTTTGTTTTTTAGCAAAAGTCTTATTCCAAGTTTGTTTTTCTTTTAACATGCAATAAAGTGTATTGATTACGTTAATTTTCTAGCAGCTGCACGGGGTATGGAAATTAAATAGTTTTAGTTGAAACGATTCTATATCAGCAAATAAATAAATAGAATGCTAATTTCATCTTTAAAAAGTTAAAATTACACTATGTGCAAAATACTTAAAAGATAAAAAAATATTTAAAAAGATGTTAAATTACATTAATACTTCTTAGTACTTTCAGCTATAAACACAGCTGTCGTCAGAGAATACAAAAATACTGTTATTAACGTCCTAATTTTCAAATTTCACATAGAAAGGAGTGAAAATGAAAGTCAATTTTTATATCCGGAAAACATTGATAAAAATAAAATATGGATTAGATGGAAGTGGAATATTACTTGTTTTATGATTCTTTAAGCAAACTGAGCCAAATTCTGGGCATGTTGTAGAATAAAACGTCATTACAAACGGTATTTTCTTTAGTAATAATTTCTATAGATTCACGGATTTTAATATAATTTTTCTATCTTAGAAATTAACTTGCATATTTTGCTTATGGTACGAATATAAAAAAATTATATGTCCCTTAAAGAATTATCATGATTTAATTATCCGTAAATCAATAAAAATTATTACTGAAGAAAATGTTGTTTGTAATGACGTTCTATCCTACAACATGGCCAGAATTTTGTTCAGTATGCTTACAGAATCATAAAACAAGTAATATTCCACTTCCCTCTATATCCATATTTTATTTTTATCAATGTTTTCCGGATCTAAAAATTGAATTTCACTCTTTTCGACACAAACTACCTGAAATTTGAAAAATAATGCGTTAATAACAGTATTTTTGAATTATCTGACGAAAGCTGTATTTATAGCTGAAAGTACTAAGAAGTATTAATTTAACATCCTTTTAAGTATTTTTTGTCATCTTTTAAGTATTTTTCACATAGTGTAATTTTAAGCTTAAAGGTACTATACATTGCGAATAATTTCTTGTGTAGATTTAAATGGTAATTTTATTATTTCTTCCAGCAATGTTTCCCCAGTATGTGTACTACATGTTATGCAAAAGCTTCATTCTCTTTTCTGCTTAGAAAATACAGAAACAACGGTGTATTAAGAAATAATAATAATTGAATTACCTGTAAAAAATGGTGGTGCAATAGGTATTAGATATAATTATTTTGGTAGGAAGGACATTAAGACTTTAGTAACCTAACTTTTTTGTTCGTACCTGCAACATACAAATGTAATACACATAGGAGGTACTTCCTGTCAAAAAGACTAAAGCTAGGGATCATAAATGTGTTAAGATATTTAATTCACCTTATATTAACATTTATTCTTAAAACCTATTCTTGCAGTCTATGTTGGACGATGCTTTTTAAAGAATTCCGAAATCCTTTTTAAGAGATGCAATTAATTGTAGTGACTCGGGGATAAAATGCATAAATACAAGTACAAATCTTTGATAAATGTGAAACAAAAACGTGTTATAAAAAATTTCTTTTTTAACAGAAGCAACATCTTTGTTTTCTAAAACAATATCTCTTTTATCAAAATTCAGATTTTTTTTTCTTTTTCTTTTTTTTTTTTTTTTTTTTTTTTTTTGCACAGTAGATTTTATTTCCTAAGCATCAAGATATTTTTCTACTGTGTTGTTTGTTTATGTATGTCCCTGTGGAATATTCAACTGAGAGGAATTTTCTTGGAAGCTTCTCGTGGAAAATAAGAAAATTATAGCTTTTAGGTAAGTTTTTCTCTTTTATTGTATTTTTGGGTAAATCCAGACTATTATTAACCGTTAAAGACACGGATGGTTTATAGTAACATAATTACAAACGATAGTTTATAGTTACAAAGACACGGGCGGCGCACACTATGAGCCATTGGTTTTTAAAGCCTAAATGACAATTTTCAATGATACCCTTGTGTAATGCAATGTCCAGTAGTAGTTTAAATGTAATAAGCATGAAATTGTTAAACAAAAGACTAATTTAATTAGAATTAATATAATACGGACGGTTTGAAAAGTAAGATAACGACGCAGATGGCGTATTGTACCTACGCCTTTTAACGCCGCAATATCAACTTCTGGTGCTAAAAAAGAATAGTTTCTAATGTCTAGTAATAGTATGAAATCAATAGATATCACATTTGCAAAAAAAAAATAATTAAAAAAGAATATATGCATTACACAATTACACGGCCGGCGTATTCCGTACGCCAGTCGTGACTTACCACAAAATATACTGACAAAAGGTAGAAAAAATTGCGAATTTGAACTTTAATTACTGATTGAAACATTAAAGGGACTTGGAGCAGCGTGCAAATGAAGCGAAACTCTTAATCACATAATTATTTTCGAAAACAAACTATTTTTTCAATGAGTGGCGCTCTCAGTACGCCATCCGTTTCTGTAAAGTTTGAAGACGAGTCTTTTTTTTTTCATGCAAATTTCAAACTGTTGAAAATTTTATAAAAGCGTTTCATTATGATTAAAATGTAAAAGAAACTTACTACTGTGAATGAAAATATCGAAGACTCAAAAGTTATATAACCAGATGCTCAGGGTTTGCAGCGTTTTTAAAAATTTTTACAGTTGCTACCGCTATTATGAAACGGTAAAGCTGTGGTATTTTTCTATTTTAGATGTTAACCGTAATTACCAGAAATATTATTGTGTTGAACATCTTATAAAAGCGTATGGTTACGATTAAAATACAAACTAAATTTACTCCTGTGCATGAAAATATACAAGACTCAAAAGTGATATAAACAGATGCTCCAGCCTTTCAGCGTTTCTAAAAAATTTTACAGTTCCTATCACAATTATGAAATGGTAAAACCTATGGTATTTTTCTAATGTAGATATTAACTAAATCTGCCAGAAAGAGTATTATTTTAAAAGAGTGGAAAAAAAGGTTAAACATTTTTTAAGAACATCGCGAGCCCTGGCAGCTATTAACAAACCAACGTCCATCGTCACCTCCAGGTGAAACGTCTTTGAAAATACCTCTAGGCTTAAATTTTAGGTGAATGTGTGCCTTAGTTCCTTTAATAGTTCCATATCCGTCGGATTTTTTTTATATGATACTATAGTCTTCCAAAGTTTTATACCTCCTTCAAACAAACACGAGATTAAGCTGTTATTCTTTTTTCGCATACAAATGTAAAAAATAAAATAAATAAGTAAACCAGTAATCCTCGTATTGTTTTGCCTAAATGTTAGAGTTAAGTAAATGTTGAATTGGTATTTGTAGAATTTCGAATGTTTGATTAATTTTTGTTTCTGTGGTGCGATATTGTATTTTTAGTGACATGTATTTTTCAATAAAATTTGTCTTTTGATACTCTTTTATAGTGAAAATAATACAATACAACCTGTGAATAGTAAAACATATATATTATAATAATCATATAATATAGATAAATAAGTTTTCTTATGGGCGTTGGAAGGTTAAGTTATAAAGAACTAAACGAATAATGCATAAGTATGTCCGCAAATGTACGCATGCGTATGTCGGCACTGTGTGTACCCAGCGTTCCATTGCGTCGCCATCATTGTTTTGACTTTCCTAAAGCTAGTATTATTTTTTCTACTACTAGGGCGCTCGGCCCCCTACGAGCAACGTTCGCCAACCCCCGTCCAGACACCGCAGACTCTAAATGCACGCTAATGTGATCGGCTTTAAAAAGATTTCGAAAGATTGAATTATAATTTAGAAAACACTAGCGATCTCCCTATAAACGGATTTCTATTCATTTCTCTTTGATTGGGGAAATTTTAACGCCAAATCCGCTGCGGTACTACTTGATTATCCCGTCGACTAATTTAGCCAAATTATATAAATCGCCAAATTATACAAATTGGTATAATTTTTATTTTAAATAACGAAAGAACAAATAAATTAGTACAACATTAATAAAAATACAAATAAAACGTCGAAATAAAAATAACTTGATGGCGTAGACACGTGTAACAACATTTCCAAATAAGCTAATATAAAAGGAATTAAGTAAACAGAATCTTTATCTCCCGGTATTTTTTAACAAAGCGAAAAGAAAGTTCTTTTAAATGAGACATTTTAAATTAATCGTTTTTAATCTGACGTAATTTTGACCAAACTATTCTTTCTCTTTTTAATATTCACTTGAAAATACTTGTATTAGAAATGAAATATTATTTGCGCTTTCCTAAGAAAATTAGTTGAAAAGTATCCTCTCAAAATATCAAATAAATGTCTAGCGCAATTTCTAAATTTAAACCGTTTTGCAATATTATTTTGTGTTCATTTTATGTAATAACTGTAGTGTGACGTAAATATGACGTAATTTCTCCTATTTAAGACTTCTGTTAATAAATTTATTATTTTACAAATTCCTTTCTCTCTTAAAATTCACGTGTAATTATAGTTTTTATGACGTAATTTTTAATAAGTTCCTGCTTTTTGTACATAATTATTTAATTCTAATTCCAATTGTTTTTTTCTGTTTATAATAGTCACGTGCAAATAAATTTTTAATTTATTACACGTATAAATATTTTTTTTTGAAGCAAACATTATTGTTTCCGCTGTTTATACAGTTGGCAACAGTTTAAATTAATATCACTTTCTAAAATCTGTAAAAAATATCTCTAGAAATGCTGAAAATTTGAATTTAAAATAGAAATAAAACCTCAAAAAATTAGCCAAATTAAAAAAAGAAATACAATCTGCACACCGGGAACTTCAAACGTATAAAATGATCTAAAAATGATTAAATTCTCATGAATAGTTTTTGCTCCTATAAAACTTTTTTAGTGGAACGATTTTGTCCAACTTTAGCATTAAATATTTCTTAAAATAATTCTTCGATTTGAAAACTGTCTGCATCAGCGTGTTTATCAAACATTTCTGCATAATACTACCGATTTTCATATTTTTGTATGCATTATTTTTCTTAATATTAACGAAGAAAGACCTCCGGTCACAAAAAATTCAAAATCGGCGGCGGCGGCGGTGACAGCGGTAGTTACTTTTTTTTAGAATAGAGAGATTTCCACTTCTCATTTGGACTTCCACGAAGCCTTTTACATCTTTAAAAACTCCAAATATCTCATTAATGACCTTTATTCAACGTCTTCAATATCTGACGCCTGGAAACTTCTCATTTAATTTTGTTCTTCCCAGTTCGTTTAACCTTTATTTATTTTTTTAATTGGTTTGTTTTTACTTTTTGTTTTCATTTTTGTTTTATTCATTTTTTGTTAGATTATTTTATTCTTTGTTTTAACTTTCTTCATACATGAATTTTTTTTTATTTTGATTTCACACCAGTATTCTTTAAAAATCTTTTTTATGATTATTTCTGCTGCAACTGTTAATAACTTTGTATGTTTTGTAGCATTTACTGCACTTGTCCTTACCAGTTTTGTTCGTTATTTCAACACAAAAGAATTGTTGCGAGTTTCCTTCCGTTCACTTTACTTGTCTTTTTTTTTTTTTTTTTTTTTTTTTTTTGTTCATGTAAATGACGTTTGCGGACGTACTTTCCTATGTGAAATCGGTTTCCTGATGTATTCCCTACCTCCCCACGAAATTTGAACGATAAGTTTTGAAGCACCCTGTATAAACAATTAATCTTACTAAATAATTTTTGCATTTTTTCCGTTATTTCCAAATGGTAGATAAAATACTTCTTGTTTTGTTGCTTATACATAAAAAGGCAGTAGGAAAATTAAATAAAAAAAGAAACAATACACAAATTATTAATAAAATATATTACGCACTGAAAGAATTAAATTTATTTTGATACACATTTTTTCTGTAAATTATTCATGGAGATTAGTTCGGAATGTGCTTTTGATAAAATGGTGAAAATGTCTTTTTCTCTTTAAGAAGTACACTTCGCACTTATCAATTTCAAGGTAAATTGTAAAAAGTATAATTGCAAAAATCCATGTCAAATGCGAAACCAAAAAAAAAAAAAAAAAAAAATGCTATAAACAAAAGAATTTTGATTGAAATGCATAATTTATATATATTTTTTTATTTATGTGTATATGTATTTATATATTATACAACTGCGTGCTTTTATGTAAACTGCAATACAGTAATCCCTTAACATTCGCGAGGGTTAGTTCACGGAAACCTCCGCGTATGTTGAGACTATCGTAACGTGCGTTAAAGGTGGTTACATTTTAGGAATTTTAAATGGAAAAAAGCAATTGAAACGTAAAAATATATTTATTAAGCATTAAAAGTTCACGCAATAAATAGATTTGAATAATTATAATTATATTGTACAAAGTTTAATTGCTAGTTGGTAGCTAAAAATTTTTTTAATATACGATTGTTTGAAGAATAGATCTTTTGTTTATGAATTTCCATATAAAGAAAATTTGCGATCTCTATTTCTGTTTTAAATTTAAGACGCCTCACCAGTTGAGAATCGTATTGTATTGCTTTCGCAAGAAAATCTTATTAAAGCTTTAAAATTTTTCACAGAATTTTTGGCAGAAATTTTAAATTTTAGAAAATTTAGGATTTTTTTTTTTCAGCATACTGTCATGTTTCGGGTATCTCGGAATTACTTATCTATATTTTGCCTCGATATAAAGATTTGAAATTCTCGTGAACTTAGGCTACACAGTGCAATGCATCTGTCCAGTGTCAAATAGTTTATGGAATTGGTGAAAGAAAGCGAGTTTACTTTGTTAAAAATAATATTCTTTATAAAACAAAATTCGCGACTAACTATGTTAAGTATTCGCGAATGTTGAAATGGTCTTCATTTTTTATTTCCTGAATAACCAAAACTTGCGAATGTAAAGGGATTACTGTACAGTAGAGAACCGACAATCGGAACTCCAATTAACCGAGCTTCCAATTATCCGAACAGCTTATTTCTCTCAAAAAAATTTTTAACCAAGCTTCCAATTATCCAAACACCCTATTTCTCTCATTTTTTTTTTCATGCAAAATCGAATCCTCGATTAGTGTACCGTTGGGAGTCGTAACAAGAGAATAAAAGGCTTGGGGAAAGGTTGTGAAATGAAAGAAAATGTAACCGAATGCTCTGAAAATGACCCAGGTCCATCACATAACGAAGCCTTAGAATGTTTGGAAACAGCTATGGAATGGATCGAACGGCAGAAGAACGCTGATCCTATTCAACTAACGTATTTAAGAAGAATTCGAAATGAGGCAGCATTGACAAGAATGTCTTCGTTGAAGTAAGCAACAATCGAAAGCTTTTTGGCTTAAATTTGGCTTATTATCTGGTGTACAGAAAATGATAAAAAGAGAAAAAGAAAATTTTAAATGATAAAAAAGTAAACAAAAATTAAAATTAAAACGCCAGCTCCCTGTAGGAAAAATTGGCTTTTCAAGGACAAACGTCCTCTTTTCATTATCCCCGCGTTGGTCATTCTTTGGCCCTTATCATAGGTTAGTAATTATGGTAACGAAGGGAAAGTAAAAAAAGGACGTTTGTCCTTGAAAAGCCGATTTTTCCTACAGGGTGTATAGGTGCTGGCAGTCCTAAGCCTGGATAAAGTGTGAAGGTTTTAGTAGTCAGGAACATCCCTGAAATTGTCTGTCCATTTATCCAAACTTTTGCTTATCCGAACTAGGGTCAGTCCTGACTTGATCGGATAATCAGCGCTCTACTGTATTTTGTTTTCCTAAAACGTAATATGTGTCAAATCAAAAGTGGAATATTTTTCTGAGAGATAAATTTTTCTGTCTTTTCTGAATACTTAAATATTTTTATACTGTGTTGTTTGTTTATGTTATCCCCTTGGAATACTCTACCAAGAAAAAATTTTTGGAAACTTTAGTTTTACCAAGAAAATGCTAGCTTTTAGAAATGTTTTCGTGTTTTATTGTCTTTTTTTTTGGGGGGGGGGGGAAGAAAGCAAAACTAATACTAAAAGTTTTTTAATGCAGATTCCAAGCTATTTCAGTATCTGTTAAAAAACGTTTTATTACGATTAAAAAAAAAAGAAACGTAAACGTATTTTAGTGCTTGAAAATGCTGTATACTGAGATGTACTTTTTCCATGTTTATAATATCGCTTAAGTCTGCTCAAATGAAGTACATATAACGAACGCTATCCAAACAGCTGAAATTAAAAGAGAAATTAAAAAATATATATTCAGTGCTTATGATAAAGGATCGTTTAATGAAAATATTTTAATAAGTTCGAAAAATCCTCATTGTAATTTTGTTTTTTCAACATGCAAATATTTCAACTATAATATAACAGTTCAGTCTTTTTTAACACTTTCCAACAAAGTTGAAAAGTGTTTATGCATTCGGTTTGTCTGTCTGGCCGTCTGGCTGTCTGTCCACGCTCTAACTCTCGTAAATATACTCGGGTTTTAATGCAATTGATAATCGTTCTTTAGTGTCACCAAAGCATGCTTGTTATTGTATATGAAGAATGTGGCATTAATGCTTCATTTACAGGAGAACTCAAAAGAATTCCATTACATTATGGTATATGGGGAAAAATCGTTTGCAGTGTATTCTAATGAGATTACGCTATTTCAAATGTATTGACACTGATATAAATCATTGAATTTCTCTACAAGATGATCACAACAGAATAGGGTATTCATTGCATTTGTCGTCCATTTATAGGGACACACAAAAGAAATCGGTTACAGTACTGTCTTTGAGTAATAATTGCTGGAAGTGCGTTTTAAAATTCGGTATCCGCTTTTAAATTGAATTAATTTTTAGCATGTTACTCGTTGTATATAAATTCTATATCTCATATACAGGGTTGCAGAAAAGGATTCACGTACCATTCTCCTTATTAGCGGAAATTGCTAAAGGGGAATTTTCAACTGAGATATATCTATTTCTTAACTGAACTAAATTTTGACATACATTTAGTTTATAGATACGAATCTATATATCATATACACGGCTGCTGAAAAAATTCGGATAATTTTGTATTATTTTTGTATAATTGTAGATTGGAACAGCTGAAATTGAGTTTTAAAATGCGTTATGCGTTTCCATGTCGTTGAATTAGAGGTAATATTTTAATACTTTAAAGGGTGCAGTTTTGTTACATTATCCTGAATGTGTCGGAAATGTTTGATAATCTATGCTTGAAGCACGATTTTTTTTAGTCGAACCCCGACGATTTAAAACCAGATCTCCCTTCCCTCCTCCTTCCTCCGAGCCCGAAAAATTTCGTGGCATCAGATCCCGAGCCCGATACCAAAAGTACGCAGTAGAAAATTGTTAATGACATTTTAAAATTGTTTCGAGATTAATTTACTCCTTTAAAAATCTCTTCTTGAAAAGAGATAAGTTTTAACCCTTAATACTGCCTCATGACAACGTTTCGCGATTTTCAAATCCCTGAAGATCTGTTTAAAATAACAGAATTGTTATTTACACCCAACCACTGCCAGAAATCTGCCAAATTTACTATTCTTATTCTTTTGAAATATCATTGTAGAACCATGGCAGAACGACATGAGTTATGTTTTTCCAGTCATTCTGGAAAATGACTTTAAACCGAAAGTGAGGATAGACTAAGGTCACCCCAACGGCTTCTTTATAGACCGGGATGCGGCTGCACAAACCATCACCTCATAGAGTTGATAGCTGAAATTGCAGAATTAGTTGAAACTGGATTCGCTTATTGCAAATTCGCAAAATGTAACTGGTCTACTAAGTCATGTCTTGGTGGAAAACACATACAAACCCGAATTTAATGGTTGACTGGTAGGTTTACCTTTGTGTTTTCCTGCTTTCAATCCTCCGTGTTTTCATACCTTTGGGTACAGGAAACATAATGATAAACCTACCGATCAACCACTAAAATCGGGTCTGTAGGTGATTTTCACCAAGATTATGACTTGTCAGAGCAGTTACATTTTAATATGCTAATCGATATGTGTCTAATCCTGGAATTCCAGCCGTCAACTCGGCCACATGATGACCTGTGCAGACACCTCCTGGTCTATTATGTCACTAACATTAACCGTTAAAAGGCTTCAAAATCAGATAAAATAATTCTTTTTTATATCTTATCAATAGCAATACTATTCATTTTCAAACTGATTTTTTAAAGGATTTTTAAACACTTCTAGGAACGTAAACTACATTCTTGGTTCTTAAATGGCAAAGTTTTTTTTTTTTTAATTTGTGAATTAAAATAAAAATTTACTTTGAGCCCAAAACCGACGACTGGTATAGAAATCGGGTTCGGGCCGTTTCATCTCTAAAAGCAATGATATTTATATACCATTTACCTCATTTTTTAATTTCTACATTTTTTTAATAATTATTCCAAAATGGTAGAAAAATAGGCCTTTTTTTCTTTTCTTTTTGCTGCTTATATACAGAAAAAGCAAAGCGGAAATTCAAACTTACTAGGAGACCCCATTGTATTGCGACGCAATTCACATTGTGTTCAATACACGGTCCTAGCACGCTTCGCTCGCTCTCAAATAAAATAAGTGCTATTATGTATCCTTTTAACACATGAAATTTACAATTTTTTTAAACATAAAAATCAGTAATCGAAAATTTTGTCGTAATCATAATTAAAAATGCATTTAGTTGGTTCTACCAATGAACATAAATCATTTTAACATTTTACAAGTTATACATTTTTGAAATGTAAAATAATTAAATAAAAAAATTACCTTGGAAATACAATTAATTAAAAACCCATGAGTTCTGTAATATTGTACAACACAATTTTGTATAGTTAAATTCCTTTCGAAAAACTTTTGAATATGAAGTCATACTGACAAAATTTTACTAAGATATTTCAGCTCTATAAAAACTCTAAAAGTCATGACGTCATTGAGAATATTTAATAAACACTTGCTATGTATTTTCTGGCTGTTACTAGGCCTTCGCACAGTGGAAAACCTATCCAGAAATCGGTTGTTTGTTTGAAAAAATTCTACCGTGTGCCATCACATTTTTGGAATGTATGTGAAAATGCATCCTTTCTATAAAATATGACATAATTTTCATCATCAGAAACATTCATCCCTCATAGATTAGATGTTCTAAAATTCCTAAGTTTTATTAAATATTTATTATAATTAATTGGAAATTACGTAATTTTCAGAAATACTTTATTTCGTGCGTACTAAGGATCTTTAAATAAATAGCAAGAGTTCAGGCTATTTAGGTGGAGGAATAAGAATCAGATCAGTGAATCTGACGATGGAAAAGCCTTTTCCCGAACAGCCAATGAAATGCTTGGATATTTACGTAAGTTTCAGGTAGATAATACTTAAGTTTCATGAAATCTGACGGGTCGCAGGCGATATTTTTGGCTTGCAAATTTTACGTGTAATAACACTATTAATGTTTAATTCATGGCGTACGTAATGTAGGATCAACTCCGTGCGATTTTTTATGTCTTAAATTTTAATCTTCAAAAAAATCGTTTTCCAAATGGTCGTTGTATTTTATATTCATGAATGAAAACGCATCTTTTGTTTTCCGAATGACGTCATTTTCTTCAGCGAAAACATTTTGCTTTACATGTTGCTAACTGTATGATTTCTTATGAGCAGAGACTTTAATACTGAAAGATAGATATAGATGGCAGCACTACGAGAACTGAAAATGACTGGTTTTCTCTGCCTTAAAAATAGTAGATTTTATTCAATTTTTATTCTTATTATTTTAACTCTTTTTTAATTTTAAAATTCCTATTATCCTTTTTCTGTATTATATGCATATTAATCTTGTTTTATTTTCTTTTATTAGATAAATTTCATTCTGTATTTTGATGGTCATGTGCGGACCTGTAATAGAACATTCCAATGTTTTGATTCTTGAGATGAAGTCGATTAATTCTAAAGATGTTACTTATTCAATTAAATATTCTGAAAGACAAACTCAATCGTATTCATTTAAATAAATTTCTGTATTCTTTAAGAAAATAGTAATCTAGATTCACCCATTCAAAGTCGTCAAAGTTCCTGCAGAATTTAATATTCTTTACGATCTTCATTCCCAAGAAAATAGCGTATTCAACGATGAAGGACTTCGCAGCAAAAAAGGTACTGTTGTGAATTCAATTTATTCTATTTACACAAATAAAGTCTATATCAATTATTCCTAAAATTCTACATATTATATTTTTGGTCCGTCGCAGCTTGGAGTCAAATTAGTGATATTCTTATATAATATATGATATTTAATATATGATATTAATATATCATGACGAAAACTAAAGCAGAAATTGCTTCTGAAACGAAATTCAGTTTCACTGTAAAAGAAATAAAAAGATTTAGCGCTCAGGTTACTGAGGCAATTGAAAATACAAAATTAAAATTAATTGAAAAGTTAAAGGCTGAATTGATAAGTTTAGAAAATGATTTAAAAAAATCTTATTTTGGCGTAACTGAAGAAAGTGTAAATTCGTTATACGAGTCCTTTACTGAAGCTAAAGATATTGTTGTTGATGATTTAGTGAAAATTGAGCAATTTTTAGAAAGTCAAGGCGTAAAATCACAATAAAATGAAAGTGCAGTTAATAATATCTCAAATATAGGAGTTAGTAATAACGCTTTAAAGCTTCCTAAATTCGAGTTACCCATTTTTTATGGAGATGTCACTCAATGGATTAGCTTCAAGGAGATATTTTTGACTTCAATTCATAATAATAAATCTCTTTCAGATCAGTTAAAATTTTCGTATCTTATAGCTAGTGTTAGGAATTATCCGTCGAAATTAATTTCCGGTTTTTCAATTTCTGGTGAAAATTATAAAGAAGCTTGGGAAACTCTTGTTAATAGATATGATAATCGTAGGAATTTGGCATATTCATTGCTGTCTAAATTTGTTAATGCCAAACCATTGAAATCGCCCACGCAGAAAACTATTTTGGACCTATTGGATACATGCAATAAAGTGATTCGTAACTTAAAATCTTTGAAATTCGAATTTGATGAATTTGTTGATTTGATTTTAGTGTATATAGTACAAAATAAATTTGATGAATCCTTAAAAAAGCAATGGGAATTATCCTTAAATAATGATTCATTTCCAACTTATGAAATGTTGATGACATTTCTCGAAAAACAGGCTCGTAGTTTGCAAAATTGTAACTCTGAATTTTTTAAAGGTGAATCCAAATCTAATTTAAAATTTTCAAGTAAGTCTCAACATTTTTCAAAAAAGTCTGTCGCCAATGCAGTTGTAATGGATAATGTAAATAAAACTGCAAATCTGTCATGTGCACAGTGTAAAGAATCGCACCCACTTCATAAATGCCCGGAATTTTCAAAATTATCTCTTGATCAACGTTGGAATTTGATAAAATCAAAAAGGCTTTGCACTAACTGTTTAAGATCAAATCATTTCGTAGTCGATTGTCGTATTACGACTACTTGTAGGCATTGCAATTCTAAACACCATACACTCTTTCATCGTGATCAGTCTATCCCTGCATCACAGAATTCTTTCAGGCAACAAGATCGTGTTACAACACCAAATGCTGTTGTTAATTCTAATGAATCTAACTGTTTAAGTTCTCAGTCTATCAATGAAAATTCTCAAACATTGTTGGCTACTGCCATTATAAAGGTTAAATCTAAATCGGGAAAATTTATTCCTTGCAGAGCGATGATAGATAGTGCTTCTCAGAAGAGTTTACTTTCAAAATCTTGTTGCAAAAAATTAGATCTTCCATCTAGGCCTACAAATCATAGAATCTCAGGAATAAATAATTTAGTCGCAGAAACGGCTCTTCAGGAAGTTTCCTTGACATTCTCTCCACATTTCAATAATGACACTTTTCACTTAGATGCATTAGTTGTTAATCAGATTACAACCAATTTACCAAATTTTTTGATTACAACTAAATATTGGCCACACATTGAAGGCTTGAACCTTGCGGATCCTAATTTTCATTTGTCCAGTCCTATTGATATACTTATAGGCGCAGATTTATTTGCTAACATCATAATAGGGGAATCAATTCTGGGACCTAAAGGATCACCGAGTGCTGTTAATTCCAGACTGGGTTGGATTCTTTCGGGGATCATTTATTCAAATGAATCAAATCAAAATTCATTTATTAGTTGCCATGCCACTACACAGATAAGTTCTCAACTACAAAAATTTTGGGAACTTGAATCGGTTCCTACTTCTGATCCAATTTCTCTAGTTGAAGACAACTATGCGAAAACAGTTTCACGTTCAGAATCTGGAAGATATATTGTAAATCTACCCTTTAAATCTAAACCTGTTCTCGGAAACTCTAAATCTCAAGCCTTAAAACGTTTCTACTTCTTGGAGAAAAAACTTCAAGAAAACCCCTTGCTTAAAGAGCAGTATTTATCCTTCATGCGCGAGTATATCGACTTAGGGCACATGGAACTTGTTCCAGATTCAGAAATTTCAAATCCTGATCATTTTTATCTTCCACATCACGGGGTGTTAAAAGAAGATAGTTCTACAACTCGGCTTAGAGTTGTATTTGACGCATCTGCGGTTGGTTCAGAAGGCCGCTCCTTGAATGATTATCTAGAGATAGGTCCAAAATTGCAACCAGAAATCTTTCCTCTACTGTTAAGGTTCAGAATGCATCCAATCGTCTTTAGTTCTGACATCGAGAAAATGTTTAGGCAAATTCTCGTCAATCAAAATCATGTAGATTATCAACGTATTCTTTGGAGATTCAATTCAGATGAAATTATTAAAACATACAGGCTGTTGACCGTTACGTACGGAACTTCTTGCGCTCCATTTTTGGCCATTAGGACATTACACCAATTAGCAAATGACAATGAGCAAAATCATAGAGAAGCCTCTCAGATAATTCGGAAAAGTACCTACGTAGATGATTTACTTTCCGGTTCGGATTCAAAGGAAAATGCCCAAAAATTGGTAACTGAGTTAATCGAAGTTATGAAAGGCGGAGGTTTTAATCTACGTAAGTGGACTTGTAATGATCCAGAAGTAATTGCTCATTTACCAGATGAAATGAAGGCTTCATCGCAAAAGGTAATTCAGGAAGATGATACCGTTAAAGTCCTCGGACTACTTTGGGATTCTTCCAAAGATGTTTTACAAATTCGTTTCAATGATTTTAAAGAAGTAAAAACAAAAAGAGATTTGTTATCAGTAGTGGCTACAATATTTGACCCCTTGGGTTTCCTAGCTCCTACTACAATAAGATTAAAAATCATGCTGCAAGATCTTTCGAAAGATAAGATTTCGTGGGATGAAGAAATCCCAGACTCCATACTACAGGTTTGGAATGAGTTTTTATCAGAAATTCATTTGCTAAAGTCAATTGAAATACCCAGATATATTAATTCTTATAATGAAAATGATGTCCAAATTCAGTTACATGGTTTTTGTGATGGCTCAGGTAAAGCTTATGCTGCTGTTACTTATTTACGTGTTGTTACTCCTGACGAAGTATTTGTAAATTTGATTGCAGCTAAAACTAAAGTAAATCCTATAAAACCTCAAACACTGCCACGTATTGAACTTTGTTCTGCTCTTTTATTAGCCAAGTTATGCTCAGTCATTATCGATACTTTGCCAATAAACTTTGATAATATTTATCTATGGTCAGATTCACAGATTGTTCTCAGCTGGTTAAAATCACCTCCTTTAAAGGGAAATCAATTTGTTCTAAATCGAGTCTGTCAAATCCAATCGTTAATGCCTTCATGTGAGTGGAATCATATTCCAGGTATTCTTAATCCTGCAGATTCAGCTTCTAGAGGTATTTCTCCACGAAAGCTTCTTCATCATTCGCTATGGTGGCATGGACCTCCATGGCTGCTATCAAATGAACCAATCCCAATACCTTTGTACAATCCTCCGATATCTGAGTTAAATTCAGTAATTCAATCTGTCAGCAACGTAACTCAAGTAACTGCCCTTCCAGACTTTATTCTTAAGTTCTCCAAATTCTCTAAGTTATCAAGAGTCACAGCATGGTGTCTTAGATTCATTTATAATGCTAGGCATAGTGCTACAAAAAAATCTGGAAATCTGAGTGCACAAGAAATCTCTGATTCTATTCAATGCATTGTGAAATTAGTACAAAGTTCGGAATTCGGTACAGAACTTAAATTATTAAAAGAAAGAAAACCCTTACCAAGCAATAGTAAATTATTATCATTAAATGTGTTTTTAGATTCAAGTGATATAATTCGAGTTGGTGGTCGTTTGTCACAACATCAGACATTAAGTTTTGATAGAAACTATCCTATGCTACTTCCGAAAAATCATATTATTACTAAGTTATTGATAAATCATGTCCATGAACAACATCTACATGCTGGTACACAGCTAGTACTTTCTATATTACGCCAACAGTACTGGTTTGTGAATGGTCGATCTACTGTACGACAAGAACTCCACAAATGTGTGCTTTGCAAACGCCTTAAATCTCAAGCTTGTCAACAAATGATGGGAGACCTTCCCGTTGACAGAATCACCCCAATTCGTCCATTTTCCAAGGTGGGTCTAGATTTTGCAGGACCCTGTTTAACTAAACCAAATTTGTCAAGAAGTAAGATCAAAATTAAATCATATATAGCAGTATTCGTCTGTATGTGCACTAAGGCGGTACACCTTGAGTTGGTATCAGACTTGTCTGTGCAAGCCCTGCTAGCAGCCTTGAAGCGATTTATCGCGCGTAGAGGTCTGCCGTCCGATGTATATTCAGATAACGGCAAGAACTTCACAGGTCTGGCTAATCAGTTAAAGCAGCTATTTCAATATTTGAAAGAAAATGAAGTTCAAGAATTTCTTTCGAGCCAGAAAATCAATTGGCATTTCATCCCTCCATATGCACCACACTTTGGTGGGCTATGGGAGGCAGCTGTAAAGCTTACTAAAAATCACATTCTAAGAGCATGTAAAGCTAGTGTATTGAATTTTGAAGAATTAACTACTTTGCTTTGTCAGATTGAAAGTTGTATAAATTCAAGACCCTTAACTCCTATGTCTTCGGATCCATCAGATCCACGTGCATTAACTCCAGGTCATTTTCTAATAGGAGCACCCCTCCTTGATATTCCAGAATCTTCAAATCCCAGAATTCTAACATTAAATGCTCGGTGGCGCTTGATCGAAAAAGCAAAGAATCAATTTTGGTATAGATGGTCACGTGAATATCTTCAACATCTCCAACAGCGTCCAAAATGGACTACTCCACGAGCTAATCTACGAGAAGGAGACTTGGTGATTGTTCATGATCGATTTCAGCCCATGAGATGGAAGTTGGGCCGCATTCTAAAGACTTTTCCTGGACCGGACAATCTTGTACGAGTTGTTTTGATAAAAACAGCTGACGGTGATATCAAGCGTCCCATTTCAAAGGTGTCCCCTCTCCTGCCGGGGGCGGAGGATGTATGATTTCTTATGAGCAGAGACTTTAATACTGAAAGATAGATATAGATGGCAGCACTACGAGAACTGAAAATGACTGGTTTTCTCTGCCTTAAAAATAGAAGACTTTATTCAATTTTTATTCTTATTATTTTAACTCTTTTTTAATTTTAAAATTCCTATTATCCTTTTTCTGTATTATATGCATATTAATCTTGTTTTATTTTCTTTTATTAGATAAATTTCATTCTGTATTTTGATGGTCATGTGCAGACCTGTAATAGAACATTCCAATGTTTTGATTCTTGAGATGAAGTCGATTAATTCTAAAGATGTTACTTATTCAATTAAATATTCTGAAAGACAAACTCAATCGTATTCATTTAAATAAATTTCTGTATTCTTTAAGAAAATAGTAATCTAGATTCACCCATTCAAAGTCGTCAAAGTTCCTGCAGAATTTAATATTCTTTACGATCTTCATTCCCAAGAAAATAGCGTATTCAACGATGAAGAACTTCGCAGCAAAAAAGGTACTGTTGTGAATTCAATTTATTCTATTTACACAAATAAAGTCTATATCAATTATTCCTAAAATTCTACACTAACTAAAATAGATTATTAACCATTTGGAAAAATGGTTATTGTTCTCGTCAGGATGGGAAATTAAAAGCATAGCTGAAAGTTTTCATTGGTTTAATCCGCATTTTATTCGTTTTATGATTGGTCTATACAGTAATCTGTATTTCCCTTTAATTTCAACAACGATGGATACCTTTTGTTGCCACTATGACAAAAAAGTAATAAAAAATACAAAAAAAAATAATAACTCAGAAACAAATTGAGATACAGCTTTCAAACAAATTGCATTTAAAAGTACATTTTTTTCTCTATCCGATGGTGTAAAAAATAATATTGTCGGATGTTTAGAAGTTTAAGAATGAAATTTCATTTAAAATTGGCCGTCAGATTTCTTGGAAATCTGACGATGGAAAAGCCTTTTCCCGAACAGCCAATGAAATGCTTGGATATTTACGTAAGTTTCAGGTGGTTAATACTTAAGTTTCATGAAATCTGACGGGTCGCAGGCGATATTTTTAGCTTGCAAGTTTTACGTGTAATAACACTATTAATGTTTAATTCATGGCGTACGTAATGTATGATCAACTCCGTGCGATTTTTTATGTCTTAAATTTTAATCTTCAAAAAAATCGTTTTCCAAATGGTCGTTGTAATTTGATAAATTGCTATTTTTTTATAGTTATTTTATTTACACAGATTATTTAATATTATTTCTCAATAAATTATCTGATTATTGCATACTATTGAACGTTCCATGATTATTGCATAATTAAACGAAATCATTTTAATATGTTTCCATTTTACTAAAGCCCTTGAAATTTTTCTTTTGAATAGGACGCAGGTTTCAGTAGTGAAATGACGCTTCAGATTGGTGGAATGTAATAGGGTAAATTAATTTTAATGATTGATGACAAACAGCAAGTTACAAATTCAGCCTTATTTTAGCGCTACGTAAGAGAACTATATATATAGTTTAGTTACATAAATGTGAACAAAAAATATTTCGCTGTTAAAAAAATTATGCTGCGTTGAACCAACTTTTGGTGCTGCAGCATCTGCAACCATAAAATGGTGAAATCTCGTTCCACCATTTAGAGCCAATCACCACCAGCCAAAAGACCACCAGGAGAGGTCTTTTCCCCTCTCAACGGCTTTTAAGTTGCGAGACTTTAATGATCGTAAATCCTTTAAAAGCTAAGTTTTATTTTAGAATTTCAGTATCTGTTGATGTTGGGAGGCCTCTAATAGCGGCTTTAATTGGAATTTCCCTATCAGGAATGATGTAAAATTCGATTTTGCTTTGCTTGAGATGTTCAATAATACGCATTTTGTTGCGTAGGTCTTTAGGGAAAATTTTTAGGTAACTACCCGCGATTTTGGCTTCGAACTCAATCTCGCCACCTCGTGACAAGTCTTTGGTGAATTGGATTATATTTGCGATGCCTGAAACCATTATTGGTTTAGGTTTTTTAGCTTTACGCGTGTCTGGTTCGGTACTTTTATTTTCAGAGTCCATGTCGAAATTATCTGGAGAATTTACTATTTTTTCATTATTTTCATCTTTTGAAGAGTTTGAATTTTTGGAATTTTTCCTACGTCGTTTTACGACGCTCTTAAATCATTCGTCAGCAGCGTCTGGGATAGATATATTAGAAGTTTTAGTCGAACGATATAAATTAATGGCCCAAATGAGGGCATCATACATGTTGGCTTCTTTATTTCTACAAATAAAGTTGTAGATTTGAATTTTTTCTACATTAGAGATTAAATGCAGCGAATTAGCAACTAGAATTTGGCTGGGGCCGTAAATTTCATTATCGTATTTATCGATAATTTCAGCAGTAGTAAGTCCGTTTTTAGGTTTCGAATCTGATAGCCAAGAAGAAAGGGAAGTCTGAGAAGGCGTACGACTCATACTCACATTCCTTGGATCGTCAGGTGCGTAGTATGCTGGCATCATCACACTACTGGCTCCATCCGGTGGCACGTAAACTTGCATCGCACATATCAAGCAGGAGCTTACACACTCGCTGGCTAGCAATAATGGAACAATGGAACCATTTGAGCAGCTGAATGGATTACCTAGTTGCGGTGCAACTTTACATCCAGTGGATAGGTGATTGTGTTGCAAGGGCATTAGGGAGCCTTAAAAAAATAATGTTTAGACGTGGCTGGTAGCCACAAAAGTTAAATTTACTTTTAAGAAAAAGAAAAGACTAACAAAAAATAACAAAGTACATAAGTGCCAGTATAAAATATGGGAAAAAGAAAAAAAATAATTAAAAAAGAAAGAAAATTCCATTAGTTCCAAAAAAAGAAGGAAAAGACGAAAAAGCTACCGGGGAGTGCCCCATAAAAAAAGACTCTTTTTAGAGACCATACATTAGTTTAAAAATATACAATGCTAAAGAACTAGCAGAAAAACAATTTTTTTTATACTATAAACAGGACAGAACAAACAGAAAGGTTAAGTATAGGAGAAGGTGAGGGAAACTCAGTCTTCATCGTTAAGCAAAAGCGAGTATTTAAGGCATTTTCTGTTAATGGGGTCGGATACCTCGTAGTCGGGTAGTTCCGCTATAATTTGGTTAGGGAGGTTGTATACAGATTTATAAAAATTTTTAGCAAGTTTATTAATGCGCTGTTTTAAGGAAGTGGTTTTCAAATCCCTGCGGATAGTGGTGTTACGAAGAAAATGGTGACCATTAGGGATATAGCGTAAGTTTTTGTTATGAGCACCGTAAAGATACTCCATACTGGCTTTGCAAGCGAATCCCCAGATCGGACAAGCATAAGTTAAGATTGATCTAATACATGCATTATACAAGATTAGTTTATTATGAATAGAAAGAGTATTGCTTTTGAGAAGAGGAGAGAGGGCCTGGGAGATACCAGCAACTTTGCCTCGGATATTAATAAAATGCTTTTTCCAGGTAAGTCTTCTATCAAGGGTAACCCCCAGATACTTGGTGTCATTAGTCCAAGGAATAGTAGTGTTATTGATAGTAATGCGATTGGGAAATGTTAGTTTTCTAGAGAAATAGACAGCAGCTGTTTTCTGCTCGTTGAGCTTAACACGCCACAGGGTACACCAGTTAAGGAAGTACAAGAAAAGAAAGTATGTATAAAATAAATTCGTGATTAAATTCTGGTGACAGTCAGTAATTTTATCTCTTCTTTTTAACAGAATAACTCTGCTCTTGAAAGGTTTAAAAGATACAGAATACGTTTTAAAACCCTTTTCAAGGGTGGTGGTAAAAATTGTTACCACTTAATTTTAATTCCAAACTGCCAACTGGGATCTAGAATGTTTAACAAGATTTCCCTTTCATAATGTACATGAAGAAAGCAAGTTTAATAAATGTGTTAGTAAATTCTGGTGTCAGTCAATCATTTCACAATTTTATAAACAAAAGTGTGCTTAAAGGACGGGATTAACGGATGCAATTAATAGTCGTTTCTACGGCATTTGGAAATACATGTACAATTCTGTACTAAATATGAAATAAAAATGTAAAATGTAAAAAAAAAAAAAACTCCTTTATCTTAAGCTTTTACTTTTATTTATTTTTTTAGGAAAAATAATACCACTGATATCAAAATTCTCGTTTTTATTGCAAGATAAAAAATCTATCTTCATTGTGCATCTGAACATTTTAAAACTGCGTTGTTCGTTTATGTTGCCCTGAGGAATACTCAACCGTGAACAAGTTTTTTTTTGGAAGCTTTATTTCAAAATAAGGAAATGATAGCTTTTAGATATGTTTTTTTTTTTTTTTTTTTGTTTTATATTTGGGAGAGGGGGAATAAAACCAAGCCGCTGTGAATAATTTTTCTTGCAGATACGTATTTATGAGAGTGTAATTAAAGAAGTTTGAATATGAGTATAATGGAAAGTAAATTTACAGTGGTTGTCGAAAATACGAAAGAATCAAGGGTTCTAAAAATCTAATGGTTTAAGTCACACAACAAAAAAATAAATAATGCTTATATATCATTAATCTGGCATTATAATTTCTTTTTTTCCTCATAGTAATTTCAAAATCTATTTATATAAAACCCAAGTCTCTTTTTGTCCCTCACAATTCCGGTTGGACCACCTCATTAATCGCGGCTATGTTAGGCTTCCTATGGAGAAATTGGTATCAGCTTCAACAATGAGTAATTATTGAAAAGTACTAATACAGGGTTACTACAATAGCGCCAAATTTTGATCAAATTTATATCACCAAATTTGGCGACAAAAATAAGTTACCATATATGAATCCATCTTGGCGATAGCTGGCGAAATTCCCATTGAATCTTTATAATCGAGCTATCCACGATTTAAGCTCAGCGCATTTAAGTTTTTTTTTTTTTTTTCAAAATCTATGGGTCATAATTTAATGAGTAATATACTAAAATGTACGTCTTTACATCTTCACCCCAATGCTACTAGTAAAATAACCGCCAGCAAATTCACAAACACTCAATGTCCCAGCGCTCTTAACGCCAACCTGTGTTGCCAAGCACTTTGGCGAGAAAATGAGCTTCGACGCGCATGCGTGTGTTCTCATACAGATACGTTTGCTAAAATCTGAAGCTACTTTAATTTATCCATTCAACTGCGTATTTCTTGTTTGTGGAATACTTGCAAGAATACGAGTGCGAAATACTAAATCATTACTTTACCTTCTGAATAATTGTAATTGAACAAGTCAAATATTTAATATTATTTATCTGCTCTATAACTTTGTGTTTTTCCCTCCCACGTTAAAGTATTTATTTCTGTAGAGGTACGTAGTATGTGCTGCCATCTAGTGCAAACATAAGTACTAAATACATTACAATAACTAGTCCTTATTTCATCCTCTGAATAATTATGATATGTATATGCATGTATATGTATATTGTGAATAAGTGAAATGGTTATTCTTATAGATCCGTTCTATAATATAAATAAAATATAAGTTATATTTATATAAGTATATATATATATATATTCCGCTTATAATATAAGTAATATAAATAATATATAATTCGCTCTTTTTAAATGATCACCATAAATAAATGAAAATTTGCCACAATTATCTTACTTATTGCGTCTATGCTCAGATAAGTGCTTTGTTGCTGATTGATAATAAGTTAAAAATAGCTAGCAGGGGGCGATCCAGGCAAAATTTATGTGCTATTTTGGGCACTTTCGAAAAAAATCAATTTAATAAAACAGGCCTCTTCACTAAATTATTTTTAATAAAAATGGCCCCTTCACAAAATTCTGCTTAATAAAATAGGCCCCTTCACAAAGCTCATTTCATAAAAACATACCCTTCATTAATTATTTTTTTATTTTGCCAGATTTTAAAATGTGCATTTTGTAAACAAAACAAGTTCACTAGAAAACAAAATTTTACAGGATGACTTAAAGCCTTTATTATTAATTCATACTTTGTTCAGATTTGAGTAGCTGGATTTCATCTTTCGTTGTAAAATTTATTTTTCCCAAAAATATAAATAATTCACATAAATAACTTTAGCGTTTCACAAAATGCCCCCCCCCCCACACACACACACACCTTTAACTTTTCATAACTTTTCCATGATAATCAATCCTTCATAATCGACCACTTAGGAAGCAGAAAATTTGCATTTTTTTTCAAAATAATAGAAAACTTTGAATTTTATATACTAATGGCGATTTACAAAATTGCATTTATTTCAAAGATTTTAGGATATTTTATCCATTTCTCCTTTTTATTAATTTTTTCCATAATTATCCATTAATGGAACGCTCAATTAATTTTCTTCTCTGTACGACTATCAAATTTATTTAAAACAAATCAAAAATTTTATTTAATTAGGATGAATATCAAAAAGTAAAAACCTAAACATGATCATTGCTTTATTATTGAATTTGTGGGATTATTGCAGTGCTGTATTAATTTAGAATGTGCATCCTTACTTAGTAGCGATAATCTTATTCTAACAGCATCAATATTCGACTTAGTATAATCAATAATACAACTTGTGTAGACTGAATTAATCTGCGAAAGCTACAAAAAAAAACCTCTTTGAACTTTGTAGCTTCACCAGTGGCCGAGAGGTTCTGCTCTCGAAGCTGGTAGACGGGAGGTGCTGGGTTCGATCCCAATCGCGCCCGTCGGCCTAATCGTTCGGAGTTTTCGTGGTTTTCTTCGAGCCGTGTATCTTCCATGCGTTAATACGGATTAGGTTCCCTTAGAAAGACCCCCACGGAGGGCACTCCCCCCGGGCCTATATCCCTCGTGTAGATAATTGGCCGTCAAAAATCAACCCAACCCAACCCTTTGAACTTTGTAAGCGTATCTAAAATATTCATATAAAGCGGATATAAATATTCGCACATGCAAATTTCGAACTACGATACTAAAAATAGACTGAAGCATGCATGCATGCGCGTCAAAGTTCATTTTCTTTCCAACGCGCTTGGCAACAGAGGTTGGCGTTAAGAGCGCTGGGACATTGAGTGTTTGTGAATTTGCTAGCCGCCACTAGAAGGCGCTGTATTGCATGAGCTCCTAACTATCCGATTTTAATGTGCTTTATATAGCTGAATGCAGAAATTAAATTCTCAGTAATTTTCCAGTATAGGGGCATTTGCGATACAGCGAAAACTGCCTTGGCGAAGAAGGAAATTTGGCAACATATATTCTGGCAATCTATTCACGACACCAATACACCAAATACATACATAAACAACAACAAAAAAATTCATCAAGTTTGTTTTTATAGCTGTTTATATCATTTGTCAACGAATCTCACTTTCTGGTGCCCGAATTCCACCCAGCTTTAAAAAAAGAAAAACGCCAAGGCCCTTATAGTGGAAAATCATAAAATATTGTGGTCAAATTTTAGTTTATCCTTAAATTTCATTTTTAATGTATTCATTAGATACATAGTTTTTCATAAATGTGTTTCGTTTTTAAAATGTGTTACTTTCGTCTATCACTGCGAAACAAGCCAGAAAAAAATATTTTTGCTCATGTGTTGTATATATCTTTTTTTCCGTCATTTTCCGTCAATTTTAGTGGGCTATCTTTCTAGTAGTAAAAGAAAATGCTCCTTGTTTTGCTCTTATACACTAAAAACGGGGTGAAATTAAAAAATATGTTATTATCCGCTCTCAGGGTAATTTAGATGTAAAAACCGCATCATCTTAAATTTAAAATCTGACATTTGTTACAAATTGTTAGAATTTTTTTCTTCTTTTTTTTCGGTTTCATTTTCACATTCCGGGGGGAGGGGGGGGGGATTAGATATAATGTTTATTAACAAAAAATATGCGTTTTGTAATTTACATATACTGAAATTACCCCCTGTATTGGTAAATTTAGGTATGTTAAGGCAGAAACAAACCATTTTAGAGGTTTATTACTGAAAGTTCATAAGGATCTAAATCTAGGATAAGCTGCATATACTGATTGCTGCAGCGTACATTGGTAGGCGCTTCTCGACATCACCATAAGACATTCTGATATCATCCTATCGTTTCTCTTGGTTCTATTTCATACATATGTGTGAGGCATATCTGGAAAAGAAAAACTAGTTCGTTTTATAGGTTTGGTTCTAGAATTGAACTGCAAACCCAAAGCACACCACATTAAAAAAAATACAATTATGTACTAAGCACTGCTATTTAACATTAAACTTTTAAAGCAAATTATTTTAAACCATTCTAATGTAAAGATATTTGAATTTGAAAGCTGTAAGTCAGTTGGTTTTCTGAAAATGTGCTTTTGAAGTTGATGCTTCTGCTCACAGACTTGTTAAAATATACCACTTAATATTTTTATACAGAGAGTAACTTTCGTTAACTATAACCTTTTCACACCGGAACAATGAGGAGAGAGGAATAAACATATTGTATAAATTAAATAAATTATTAAGAAACATGCTATAAACGTATAGTATAAACTTTTTAAATCTTAAAAAAAAATGTTAAGTTTTATAAACTGAAGTTCATGTTATTTACAGATTATCCCACTGTACCCTAATCAACCAGACAGGGAATATACAAATTTTAACAAAATATATTACTCTCTAGAAGTCATCTGATGATAATAAAAATGATCTTCATCTTTTTTCCAAAAACTATTCTCGAATATTACTTCGGAATGTGCTTTTGACAAACATCAGAAGATTTGTTTGTTTTTTTTTCAAATGACTCATATTCTTCAAATTTCGAAAACGTACTAGAAAAAATAAGAAAAACAGTAATCTGTAAGCAATATATTTTGCAGCATAATGTCTCTCATATCGAAATTTGAATTCCTTCATGCAAGATTGATTTTTATGTTCAGAGTGCTTCTCAATATTTTTATATTGCGTTGTTTGTTTATGTCGTCGAGGGATAAGCTACCACGAATTTACTTGAAAGGTTCCTTTTTGTAAAGCCTTAAAGTCTAATAGCTTTTAGATATGTTTTTGCCTTTTATTGCTTTTTCGATAAAATCAGTCTTTTGTTAAATGAGTTTCTTTCAATGACGATTAAATCTATTTGAGAATGTGACAAAATTGTTTGATTATGTTTAGAAATCAAAGTAAATTTATTCTAGTACCTGAAAATGTGAAGACTCAGTTATTAGATGTTTTTAAGTACAATAATAAACAAAATAAGGAAAATAGACTGTTAAACACACTTTTTAAATTGTATTTTTCTTTGTATTTCTTTTAGAGCGATAGAAAAATGCTCCTCGTTTTATTGCTTATGAGGGGAAAAAAAAGAGGTGAACTAAAAGAAAAAAAAGTGATACAAATTTGAACAAAACATATTACCTATCTAAAAGAATTATTCTCGAAGATTATTTTAGAATGTGCTATAAAATTTTGTAAGGAAATACGTCTCCTAGTCGTTAATTTGAAGGTAAATTATAAAAAAATGAAAATCCAAAACTATGTCAAATGTGAAAAGAAAAACTGGCTATTACATAAAATTAGGAAACTTTTATCGGAACAAAATTAGAAAATTAATTAGTAAATTAACACGCAACGAAGGCAAAAACGCATTTCTTTTTTTTTTTTTTTTTTTTTTTTTTTTAGAGTATGGAGTGCATAGCGTTCGTTATTCATTTGGCTGAGACACACAGAAAAAAATTCGTTTCACGACTGATAAAGATCTATATTTGGTGAGAGTGCGTTTTCAGCAAAGTATGCGTATTTAACAGGGCTGCGGACTCGGAGTCGGGCCTAATTTTTAGCCAAAAAGCCAGAGTCGGAGCCACTAAAAAACAAGCCGACTCCGACACTAGCTTTTTTTTGTAATAAAGTTTGAACTGAAATTAAACCAATTATATGTAATTTTAAATCAATAAAAATGAATTATTTTTATTTTTGGTCTATACCAGACTGCCTAAGTTAAAGATGCCCAATATACTACTCGGTGTACAGAGTCGATGAATACCGTCTATTGTTGAAAACCCTAGCAGGTATTTTAAATTTAGTATATAAATACTTTCCCTCGGATTTTTGGGGTTTGCTGAATCCGAGGTAAAGAGGTCTGAAAAGGGTCGCAAAATGAAGTCAATTTTTCAAACGGGCCGGGTCAGCAGAAAACAAGTTTTGTTAATGGGCCAGACCAGATCGATAAAAACATCAACCAGGCTAATCGGCACATATAACAAATTTGAAAATATCAAACTACGCCGATAAAATAGGAACAATTTTCAATGGGCATGACTGGTATACTCGGGCCGTGTCGAGATCTAGCTTCCCTTTTCTTTACATACTCGGGCAAGGATGAGTCATAACTGAACACTCCCAGCACTTGTCGGACAAAATTTGTTTTGTAAAAATAATAATAACTAAATATAATAACTAAAAATAATAAAATAATAATGTAACCTTAAAATCCACACATCATCACAGATGTAAACAATGAAACTTTCAGTTCAGCTGTAAGGGCAAAATTACAGAATTTTTTAGTTGTATAACATTCCATATATATTTTAATATGTAATTCTTTATAATATGACTAACTCGTGGTTTTTCGTGAAAGAAGTATAAATTTATTTCTGAAAAAAAAATTAAAATATTACTCATATCACTGGTAATCACAATCTTTTTACCGAATATATTTATTTATTAATCAAGCTTTTTTGGTTATTAAGACTGGCTAAACCTGAAATAAAACTTCCTTACTTTATGATTTTGATATGAATTAATAGCGTACCTTTATGAGGAAAGTTTCATTGGATAATTTAAAATAAAGTATCTCATCTTTATTAAGCATATCTAATTACACATTATTAATTATTTAAATGATCTTTACTTTTAATAATTTAATTGTTTTTTAAATTATCTTATTTTTTAGCATTTTGATTTATTACTTTACTTAATCATTTTAATATTTTACTATATTTCAAGCATTCGTTATAATTTTTATTACATTAATACATTCAAATTACTGTTTAAAAATGTAAACAAAGCAATGACCAGAAATCTGCAAAATTCTAAAATCCGCACAACCTCCGGTCACAAGTTTTGTGGATTTGAGGGAGTCTACTGTATAATGAATTTCAGTTAACAGAATCTTTTAAAAAGTACTCTAATAAAGTACACAGAAATATTTTTTAAAATCTCCTGTTTCTGTACTGCTTCAAAATCTATGATGCTTTAACCATTTTTTTTTTATTTTATTCTAAACTATACTATTTTTTTTCGATCGGTCTTCATTTGAATGTAATAGTTTAAGTAATCATTAATGTTGCTATTCTGTATTCTTATGGCACGTGAACTTATCGTAATTTGAAACACACGGTAAAATTTTCCCATAAATATGTATCCAGTATCCTTTAAAAGAATCTTAATAGGATATTATAAAAATCGGACATTTTTTTGTAGAAATTCATTATAGCCGCGCCGTTTTTCACTGATTTTTACATATGCGGGGTTATTTTAACTGATTTTTGCACAGGCCGGGGCGTGAACTGTGAAAAATATAAACAGACAGGGACGAAATTTTTAGGGTCCGTGTATGGACATTTCGGCTCATGCATCTCTTTAACCGGAGTTAATTCGAAAATTGTAAATTTCTGCTATTTTTGGAAGTCAAAGAACATGAAATAGCATTGAAATAGAAACTTTTTTCTTTTTTTTTTCTCTCAGATTCTTCGGGTCTGTGCCGCAATTTAAAGCAAAATTAACGCCAAAATTGTAAATCCCTCTGCCCTTTTTTTACATGTGCGCAAGATTCAAAATTACGAGAAATTGTAATTATTTTTTTTCTGGATCGGCGGTACCCAAAATAACGATAAAATAAGGATTTTTACGGTGTCCAGAACCAGAAATAAAACCGAAATTGTAAAATTAATGCGGAAAATTTAAAATTTTTACTTTTTTCTTTCGAATCTGCAGAACCCGAATTATTTCAGAAATACTAAAAATTTCATCTTTATTTTTCTTCCTTTCCATCGAAATTTAGCACCCGTAGCAACAAAATTGATGGTCCAAAAGCTGTTAAACATTTTAGGGTAGGTATTTGAGGCACCATGAAAATTTGTGTAACACTTCTTTTGCTATGTCTGAATACAAAATCGAATGTCTGACTGAAGGATCGTGGCATTTCGCCGACCCGTGAATTTTTTAATTTACAAAATTTTCGTTAAAAAAACATCCTTGAGGCATTTTGAAATTTTAATACCTTCAAATTTAGTATTTAATGGAATAAAAAGTATAAAAGCCAGACACTTTACTCGGCCTAAAAACTGTGCCAGACACGTGTATTTGAAGCACGCTGAGATTGAGACAGGATAATATTTATGCTTAGAAAAAAATATTTAGAAAATGGCAGACACTTTTATTGGAACTTTCTACTTGCCAGAGAACATAGAAGGTTAAATGCGACTGCCAGTAAAGGTGAGCTTGCGGTGCAGCGCTGAAAATCCATTTACTGACTTACAATACAAACAACGCGTAAACCGCGATGCAGTGCCACGCGAAAACTATCTTAAGATGAGTTTCAACTAATTGCATGCGCAATTACAACACCTTTAACTGCTATAGGTTCTCGCAAGACCACGTGACTCATAGCAAGTGTGCAGATGTTCAGAAAATTTTGGAGTAGTTACAAAAATTTTATTCGTAGTGAAACATGTGCAGCTTTAAAAGTGTTATTTAGTTTGTATATTAAAATATTTTTAGTTTTACATAATACGCGTTACTTATATATATTAATCATGGAAAGTAAAAATAATAATTCTGTGACAACAATACTTTTCTCATATTGTCTCCGACACTAACACTATCGAAGTCCAATTGACAGTGCTCAGAATCGGACTTTAATTTTGAGTTTGAAGCAATTTTAATCAGTTTAAATTTTGTATTAACCGTCATTAAACGATCGTTAAATTTCATTATATGTACATATAAATGTATATGACAAAATCATAGTTATAAAAGTATATTTATTTAAGTTAAACTTTCTTGAACTAGTTCCATATAAAGAGTAGACAAAGTTTTTTTATTAAAGAGTATTTTCATAAAAGTTTCCAAAGTTTTCTGAGTATGAGCTTATGAAAACCTTCCTACTTAATAGTTTATAAAATTATATGATGTTAAAAAAATATTTGGTGTAAAATGTTTCTTTACATTCATTGAGGCAACTATTAAAATTCTTGCAGATAATAAATTTATAGACGAGCTAACCCAGCTAAAAATGAACTGCAGTTTTTTTACAGAAATGAGGTATTTTTCAAGTTTTTCTACGGTCAACTGTAGGTTTTTTTTTTTTTTTTTTTTTTTTTTTGTAGTGCAATATCAACAGTAAAAATACTTCAGTTATTTTCCAGTTATTGACAAGTATTTTTTCAACCCAAAATTTAAAAAAATAGTAAGACTTTATGTCTACAGTAAAACGGCAGTGAATTTCAAGTGATTTTACAGCAATTAATTCACAAAAATTTTCGGTGGAAGAATTTTACAGGTCTTAATTTTTGTAAGTATGATTATTATAATAGTAACTACAGTATAACAGCAGTTACTGTAAGATTCTTTTACAAGACACAATGTGGTATGATTGTGTGATATTTCCCGAAGTTTCTAAAGTGTTTAAAAATGTTTTAATTTTGTGAGAGTTGCATGTTATGAAACACACTTTTTAAATACTAATAATAATTAATAAATACTCTTTCCAAGACTTTTAAGGACTTAATTAAAAGTCACATTCCTACCTAACGCAAAATTTTTAGCTCCCCTTTCATTTTAAGCTAAGAGAAAAAATTTAAATTTCACAATGATTTTCAAAATCAGAGAAAAAAAATTAGTTAAATTTCAAAATCGAAGGAGGGGCAGTGGCATCAACCCACCTGTGCCCCTGCCCACAACGGAAAATTCTTAGTCTTTTTTTTTAACTTACTCTAAACGAATAAATTTTGCTATGTTTTTTTTCTCAAAATCGGAGAAAAAAAATATTAATTAAATTTCAAAAGCCGGGGGGGGGGGGGCAGTGGGCCTCTCACTCACCAGTCCCTTAATGAGAAATTTCTTCTCATTTTTTTATTGTAAGTTACTCGAAAAGTATACATTTTACTATGTTTTTGAAGCTAGAAGTAAAGGAAATTTTAATTAACTAACTTTTGAAATCCAGGGAGGGGCAATAGGTTTCTCCTACCCCTACCCTATCCTTAACTGAAAATTTTTAATTCCTCTTTTATTTTAAGATAATTAAAAAAAAATTTCAGTATGTTTTCCAAAAGCGAAGAAAATAGTTAAAATTTAAATTCAAGGGAGGGGCAATCGCTCAGCTTGCCCCTTCCCCTAACAAAAAATTCTTAGTTTCTTTATTTTTAGTTACTCGAAAAGAATAAATTTTACTACTTTTTCGAAAGTGGAAAAAATAAATTTTTATTAGTTACATTTTAAAATCCAGGGATGGGAGGGCAATGAACCTCTCAACCGCCCCCCCCTCCCTCCCTCGTAATGTAAAATTTATCATTTTTCTATTCTAAGTTACTCGAAAAGTATAAACTTTACTATGTTTTTGAAAACAAAAGAAAAAGAATATTTAATTAATTAAATTTTTAAATTTAGGGAGGGGCAGTAGCTCTCTTCTGACTTCGTTCCCCTAACAGAAAATTCTTAGTTATTCTTTTATTTTAAGATAAGAGAAAAGATCAAATTTCACTATGTTTTCCAAAAATCAGAGAAAAAAAAATTAGTTACATTTCAAAATCGAGGGAGGGGCAATGACTCACCTATGCCTCCTTCCCCTAACGGAAAGTTCTTAGTTCCTTTATTTTAAGTTATTAGAAAAGAAAAAAATTTATTATGTCTTTGTAAATTGGAGAAAAAAATTGCTAATTAAATTTCAAGATCCAGGGAGGGGCAATGAGTCTCCCCCCCCCCCACCCTCCACCCTTTAACTGAAAATTTCTTATTTATTTTCATTTTAAGTTACTCGAAAAATTGATATAATGTTTTTGAAAACAGAAGAAAAGAAATTCAAATTAATTAAATTTTAAAATCAAGGGAGGGGCAATAGATCTCCCTTGCTCACTGCCCAACTATCTTCATAACTAGTTTTTAGTTACTCTTTTATTTTAAATTACTCGAAAAAAATTTACTATGCTTTTCAAAATCGAAGAAAAAGGAAATTTAATTAGATAAATTTCAAAATCGAGAGGGACAGTGGCCCAACCATTCTTTTTTATGTCGCCCATGATTAGAGATTAGAAACACGGGTGGGTTTACTCATTGCATATTGCATAAATTGTCTTTCTTCCATATCGGACATACATATAACATCCAGTTTTCCACTTTTACTTCATAAAAACAAAGAACAACAACAAAAGAATAGTATAATTTTCTTCCTTTATTTTATAACCCCGTGGTTTCATTGCAACTGCAGGAGAAGCATCAAAGAAACACCTCAACTCTCGGAAACGGCCGGCTTGTTTATGAAAATTGAGCGACATTTCTGTTTCCACTAGACTTCTGGTCTAGCGTTCTTCAGAACCTGTTCTAGCGTCCTTAGAGCCATTCTGATTGGCTGGCTCGATTCAGACGAAGTGGCTAGACGCCCGAGGAACCGTTTTCACATATTCCGATGTTTGTTTTCAGATATTTCGTTTCTGATGCTACATAAGTTTGATTTGAAGAAATTATTTTTCCATTTTTAGATGATGAAACTGCTATTTTCTACTTGAAAGTATTCAAAAATATCTGTATAAAACAAACCTCCATCTTTTCCATACTAAAACTGTTTTTTTTTTTTTCAAACCTTTTAAGATAAAGACTGTTTCATAATTTTTAAGTGTTATATATATTAAAAATTAAATATATATATGTATAATTTATATTAAAAACGCATTGTCACTTATAAAACGTTGCAGTTTCAGGAGGAATTTGCATATCTAAACCATGAAAAATATATAAAACCAAAGTTATTTTTGATTTATTTATTTTTTGTAACCCTGATAATAAAAATAACCCTGAAAAGTATTTTGTATTTTTTTTTTTTTTTTTTTTTTTTTAGCACTGAATATGGAATTTTTAAATATGTTTCATGGAGGTATAGGAGGATTCAGTTGCAAATTCAGAGGACAGTTAGAAGGTTATTCCCCCCCCCCACCCCCCAAATAAAAGAAAAAGTTTCTGATTTTATATTTTTTCAGGATTTAGATATGCGAATTCTCTCTGCAACTGCAACGTTTTATAAGTGAAAATGCGTTTTTATTATAAATTATAAATTTTTTAAATAATTTTTAATATAAATAACATTTAAAATTATGAAACAGTCTTTATGACTCTATCTTAAAAGGTTTGGGCAAAAAACGGTTGTAGTATGGAAATGACGGAGGTTTGTTTTATACAGGTATTTTTGAATACTTTCAAGTAGAAAATAGCAGTTTCATCATATAAAAATGAAAAATAATTTATTCAAATCAAACTTATGTAGCATCAGAAACGAAATAGCTGAAAACAAATATCCGAATATGTGCAAACGATGCTCGGGCGTGTGGCCACTTCATCTGGAGCTGGCCAGCCAATCAGAACGGCTCTAAAGGACGCTAGAACAGAAGTCTAGTGGAATTAGAAATGTCGCGAAAATTGACGCGATCGGCCAAAGCGATATAAGTAAGCGTCCTATCTTAAATGGGAGAGATAACCGCAAGATTAAAGGCGAGGTCACGTCAATCAAGGTCATACGCCACCCAGCGGACGGAGTGAACTACAAGAGGATTATTAACTTCTTTCCCCTTTGTGGATGATCTATAAGTTCGATATCTATGAAATAACTATGCGCACGCGCAGCCGTGATTTTATTCGTTTGTCGTCTGCAGTACTTAATTGTCGAAAGTATAGATATAATTCGATTTATTTATTTGCCATTATTTAATTTATTAATTGAAGTTAGTTATTTAAACAAAATCAGTTCTTTTAAGAACTTGGGAAAATGCCACGTTGGCATTCTAATTATTTCAGTTTTCAAAACTGCAAAAATAACTCTCTATCTGAGAGAACTCATTTTTTTTCGCTTCATAAAAGAGAAAAACAGGTTAGTTTTGTGTTTTATTATAATTTATAAAAAGGTTAAAATATTATTTAATATATATTATTAAATGTCAGTGATTTTAATACGTTCTATTTGAATTATATTTTTGTAATGCAATGAACAAGGACATATAAAAATTAGTTAATGTATGTTAAGATAGAATTTTACAGCAGCGTTTTTAATTCAATTCCTGATAAGATAAAGTTATAAAAATTACATAAACATGTGTATTTCCAATGAGAATTAAACGATTTATTACGCTTAGAGTTTAAGTATAAATTATTTAATTAATTTTAAGGCATATTTTTTATTTACCTGGTCGCAGGCGATAAATTGCCAAATATTCTCTTGATCGAATTGTATTTATAATATTTTAAATAGAAGCATTTCATTCATTCCATTTAAAACTCGTTTAATTTTACATTAGGATACACTTTAATTTAAAATGCAAGCAGTAATTCTTGTACTATTAAACCAGCAATAATTGATTATTTATAGTTTTAAATATTTTGAGAAATTTAGACAACAGCCTTAAAAAAATTCCTAAAATCGTCAAATTACTTTTTTTTTTTAATCTAGAAATATGTCGGTCATTGTGTCATATCCGGGAAAAATAGTTTTCATGGGATACCTACACTTCGCACAGGTGAATAACATTGCAGAAAGCATACAAAGTATCGAAGAAATGTCAAAAATTGGAATAAAATATAAAATATTTATAAATAGTACGTGGTATGCTCAATTAAACATTTATTATCTTACACCGGTTCTTCGCAGGGGTAAAATGGATAACTTTCCGTAATCGGGCCGATAGCCATGATTGGCGTCAAATGAGAAAACAGTATACAATTGTAACTGTATAAAAGTTAAATAATGGTTAGAAAATGAAAGTAACTTTTATCGAAATAACCCAATTGCGGAACATTCTCCAAATTTGAAAAAGGCTTATGAAACACACAACAATTGCTAATAACTGAAAACTATAGACTAATAATAAGCTCGACGTAGCAGTTGTTGGTCGGTAGCCAATAATTTCAAATTTCCCTTTTAATTTTGTCCGGTTTCAATTTTTTTTCTTTTTTTTTTTTTTCAAATCTGGCTTCCGCAAAAGAGTCGGAATAAGTAGTAGAAAAAAGGGCTGCGGACGGAGGTGGGCCAATTGAACGTATTAAAATCACTGACATTTAATAATATATATAAAATAATATTTTAACTTTTTTATAAAAAATGATAGGGCTGAAAATCACGTTTAAGATGCTTAAAGGTTTTAAATATTTCTCTTTTGCAATTTCTCAACCAGCTGGTATAATTTAGAAATCGTAGTTTGTTACATAACTTACTCAATTATTGTACTTGTATATACAGTTGTAACAACCATAAAGAATGTTTAAGGATTTATCAGCTACGTTTAGATAAGGTAAAATTAATTTGCTAATTTATAATCAAGTTGTAAAAATACTAAAATGTTGTATTGTTACTAGAAACACATCCATGTACATAATTTTTATTTTTCTAGAATATCTGAGAGGGAAAAATCGAATAAAATTTTTTATCTTTTCATATATAGGAACAGGGTTAGATTAAATAAAAAGTGTAAAAAAGTACTTTTATGTTAGTCGGCCGCAGTTCATAAACCGTCAAATATTTTCCCCATCACCATCGTTTATGTTGCGTTCATGTCATTCAAACTATAAAATCATCATTTTAAAAACATACTCGTCATTTGAAAAACATAACTTTATTTAAAATACAGACATACTGGTATATTACATCAATTTAAACACATGCTTTTCGCTCATTATATTTAAAATACATATTTTTTTTCTAATAAATAATAACATAAACAAGTTTCATAACAAGTAACATAAGTTTAAAGGTGGGCAAGTTTCTTCCAATGTGGGAAAAAACCATGGAATTAAAAGTTACGCCTATAACTTTTATTAACAAAAATGGTTTTCTTTTAGCCTGAACGGCTTGCATAAAATTCAGGTCTATTTGAAGATATTTACAATTTAAGAGTTATAGGCGGAAAAGCAGACAAAGCCATTTTAGAGAATACCTGTTAAAATTTTAATCGTGAATTTCAAATATTTACTCACTCATGGAAGATTAACCTTGTTTACCAGATTTATTGCAAAATATTTTTATTACAGCTTGTTTTGATAAAAATATATGTATTTAAAAAATAGTTGCAATGTCAGTTTAGTTTCGGGGCAAAAGGCAATACTGTTTACGTAGCATTAGTGCTTTTTCTCCCGAAATTAAAATGACATTGCGATTTTTTTTTTAAATACACATATTTCATTCAAAACAAACTATAACAAAAATATTTTGCAATAGATCTGGTAAACAAGATTCATCTTATATGAGTGAGTAAATATTTGAAATTCATGATTAAAATTTTAACAGGTATTCTCTAAAATAGCTTTGTCTGCTTTTCCGCCTATATCTCTTAATTTGTAAATATCTTCAAATAGACCTGCGCACGAGATGCGCAGATGGTAGATATTCTGTCATATATGACGTCATACAAAAACCCCGCGTATTTGCGTTATTCACTCCATCCACAAGATGGCGCAGCTGTGTCAATTTACGACAGATTCCAGCATTAACTTTGTACGCTTACTTATAGCGCTTTGCGATCGGCGCAGAGTACCACGTTGTTTTGCTAAAAGAAGATCATTTATTTTGCAGTTTGGCGAAAAAAATCACCTCTCTTTATTGAAATAAAGTGGTTGTATGGGTATTTTTGCATTCTCAATCGAAAGAGATTAATTTCAGATTCACACCATTGAGTTAATTTGAATAAAGTGATAACGATTTATAAACCGTCGCAATTTTTGTACAATCATCGTTAGTATTTCAAATTCAGATGAGATTGTACTATATTAACGGTTAATGCATGCAAAAAAAAAAAAAAAAAAAAAAAATTAGGTCCATTTCATATTAACAGGATTAATCTTTAAATAACTTATTATTATTAAATTCAAATGTCATCCAAAACATTTGATAAAATTTTGTTTCTGACTATCCAGATAGTTATCCAGTTCGATTTTACTTGATTTAGTGCACTTATCTATTTATAGTAATTAAAAATGTTTTATTTCAGATTTACACTTGCTTCAATCACTATGTTCTTTTTGATTAAAAGTTTCAGAATTTTTAAATATCTTACCAAAATATCTGTGCTTTGTATAAAGTATGTTTTGATGTTCAGTTACATAAAAAATCAATACTGAACTTCAGATTATAACTTGATGCCTAGGATACCTACAATAAGTGCATAACATTTCACAGGTAAGTAACTTATTTTCTTTTTAGGAATGAAACAGTCTTATGTATACAAAGCGGTTTGACACAGTGTGTTAATAACATAACATAGTGCTAATAATAATTTTTATTTAATGAGTACGTACTCACTAATTATGTAAAATATAATTTTTTTTAAATGAAGCAATCTTTTTTTTACTGTCATAGGAATTGTGTTATTGTAAAAAGAAAATTTACACTTCTGAACGGTAATAGGGCCAAATTAGTTTTTTTCGTCAATTATGACACTTCTCAGAATCAAATAATAAAGGGGTAATAATAATAATCAAATCAGGCGTAATCAAATAGTAAAGTTAAAATCTCGCCCCAAGACCGAGTGAATTTCTACAAAACATTAATTTTTACGCCGATTTGGTTAAAAATTTGTGTCGTATGAGAAATTCAGACCAGAAATATTTATCTTAACTTTTTTTTTCATGTTTATAATCTTCATTTTTATAGAAGTGCCGCAGGCTGCAATATTTATTTTTTTAATGAATCTCTACCTCTTGTACATAAATGTTTCAGTTATCATTAATATTGTTAATCCATATTCCATGTATGTTAAAAATCTGAAAAATTCTATGCAGTAAAACCTTCTAAGATGGAATTTCAAGGATTTTCAGTTTTTTTTTTTTTCATGCAACTGATTGACAAATTTTGCAATATTGTATTTCTATATACTGGTAAAATTTAGTTTTTTCTTGATACTGATTTGTGAAACACGTGGGATTTTTATCATATGGTCGATGAATGAATTTCAACTTTCAGAACACTTTTTCAGATTTTCCCTGCAAGCGATCGAAGAATTTTATTACTTTCTCCTGTGAACTTTTGGTGAATTTCCTGATTTATGCCCACGACTTACTGGTAAAACTTGCAAGGATTGTTTTTATGCAATCGATAGAAGAATTAAGCGATTTTTTTTTCCCCCGCAGCCGACTAATTTTTTTTTTCTCACATGACAGAGTTTTCATATGCGTTTCAATTTTTTTAATTATTTTTTCATTTATTACGAGGGATATTGAATGAGCTTAGTACACTGTCTCATGTTACAATACTCACAAGCTAATGTTAAACCAATGACAATATCCTTAATTTTTCTTTTAATTTTTTTTTTTTTTTTTTTTTTTTTTTTTTTTTTTTTTTGCATAGGAGGATATTTAATGAGCTTAGTACACTGTCATGTTACAATACTCACAAGCTAATGTTAAATCAATGACAATATCTTTAAATTTACCTTAACACTTTGGCTGCCGCCCATTTTTCAAAATCTGTTCCCACGCACTGAATGCGTGACTTAGAGATCTGCATGGGCAGACCCGTGGCCCCAGTGTTGATTTCAGGGGGGGACATCCCCCCCCCCCGAAGATTTGAGATTTTGGGTTTTCAATGGTCAAAAAGTGCAGTTCCCCTCCTCCCGGTCCACCCACTGAAATCAACTCTGGGGCCACGGGTCTGCCCGTGCAGATCTCTAGGTCATGCATTCAGTGCCTGGGAACAGATTTTAAAAAATGGGCGGCAGCCAAAGTATTAAGGTAAATTTTTGATGATAATCCCCGACTGAAGAATTTCTCTTTTTTTTCCAACAATCAACTGGCAAATTTCATGAATTTTTCTGACGACTGAATGACAATTTTCAGTTTTTTTTCATGCAACTGATTGACAAATTTTGCAATATTATATTTCTACCCACTGGTAAAATTTAGTTTTTTCTTGATACTGATTTGTGAAACTCGTGGGATTTTTATCATATGGTCGATGAATGAATTACGACTTTCAGAGCACTTTTTCAGATTTTTCCTGCAAGCGATAGAAGAATTTTATTGCTTTCTCCTGTGAACCTTTGGTGAATTTCCTGATTTATCCCCACGACTTACTGACAAAACTTGCAAGGATTGTTTTTATGCAGCCGATAAAAGAATTAATCGATTTTTCCCCCCGCAGCCGACTCATTTTTTCCCCACATGACAGAGTTTTCATGTGCGTTTCATTTATTACGAAGGATATTGAATGAGATTAGTACACTGTCATGTTACAATACTCACAAGCTAATGTTAAACCAATGACAATATCCTTAGTTTTTCTTTTAAATACTTTTTTTGCATAGGAGGATATTGAATGAGGTTAGTACACTGTCATGTTAAAATACTCACAAGCTAATGTTAAACGAATGACAATATCCTTAACACTTTGGCTGCCGCCCATTTTTCAAAATCTGTTCCCAGGCACCGAATGCGTGATTTAGAGATCTGCATGGGCAGGACCATGGCCCCAGAGTTGATTTCATTGGGTGGACCGTGGGGGGAGGGGGACATTCCCCCCGGAGCAATGAGTTCCCCCCCCCGCCCGGAAGATTTGAGATTTTGGGTTTTCAATGGTCAAAAAATGCAATTTCCCCCCGGGCCACCCACTGAAATCAACTCTGGAGCCATGGGTCTGCCCGTGCAGATCTCTAAGTCACGCATTCGGTGCCTGGGAACAGATTTTGAAAAATGGGCAGCAGCCAAGGTGTTAAGGTAAATTTTTGATGAAAATCCCCGACTGGAGAATCTCTCTATTTTTTCCAACAATCAACTGGCAAATTTCACGATTTTTTCTGACGACTGAATGACAATTTTCAGTTTTTTTTCATGCAACTGATTGACAAATTTTGCAATATTATATTTCTACCCACTAGTAAAATTTAGTTTTTTCTTGATATTGATTTGTGAAACTCGTGGGATTTTTATCATATGGTCGATGAATGAATTTCGACTTTCAGAGCACTTTTTCAGATTTTCCCTGCAAGCGATCGAAGAATTTTATTACTTTCTCCTGTGAACCTTTGGTGAATTTCCTGATTTATCCCGACGACTTACTGGCAAAACTTGCAAGGATTGTTTTTATGCAATCGATAGAAGAATTAAGCGATTTTTTTTTCCCGCAGCCGACTCATTTTTTTTCACATGACAGAGTTTTCATATGCGTTTCAATTTTTTAAATGATTTTTTCATTTATTACGAAGGATATTGAATGAGCTTAGTACACTGTCATGTTACAATACTCACAAGCTAATGTTAAACCAATGACAATATCCTTAATTATTCTTTTAAATGTTTTTTTTTGTTTGTTTTTTTGCATAGGAGGATATTGAATGAGCTTAGAATACTGTCATGTTACAATACTCACAAGCTCAGAAGTTACTCAATACTCACAAGTTAAACCAATGACAATATCCTTAATTTTTCTTTTAAATGTTTCTTTTTTTTTTCTTTTTTCGTTTTTTGCATAGGAGGATATTGAATGAGCTTAGTACACTGTCATGTTACAATACTCACAAGCTAATGTTAAACCAATGACAATATCCTTAATTATTCTTTTAAATGTTTTTTTTTTGTTTGTTTTTTTGCATAGGAGGATATTGAATGAGCTTAGAATACTGTCATGTTACAATACTCACAAGCTCACAAGTTACTCAATACTCACAAGTTAAACCAATGACAATATCCTTAATTTTTCTTTTAAATGTTTCTTTTTTTTTTCTTTTTTCTTTTTTTGCATAGGAGGATATTGAATGAGCTTAGTACACTGTCATGTTACAATACTCACAAGATAATGTTAAACCAATGACAATATCCTTAATCTTTCTTTTAATTTTTTTTTTTTTTTTTTTTTTTTTTTTTTTGCATAGGTTATTTGACATCATCTTAATTTTGTGGTTTTTCTATTTTGGTTGCTTAAAAAAAAAAAAAAAAAAAAAAATGTTTTCACATAAGGGGGAAAAATGCAAATATGTCTAATAAACAAAAAATAGCAAATTGAAATACAATTGTGAAATTTATAAGAATGTTGCCATTAGCTTTTGAGTGTCATACAAGCAAGCACACAAACTAGTTATAGAGGGCTGTTGGACCCTGTGCCCTGCCAAATTTGCCTAGAGCCTGTATTTTCCGCCACAACTTACTTGTAAAACTTGCAAGGGTTTTTTTTCTTTTTTTTTTTTTAATGCGGTCAGTGGGTGAATTACGCAATTTTTTCTCTGTGATGGGAAGTACTATAGGATTTTTTTACCATAATCGACTGGTGGATTTCTAGTTTTTTCTCGCACGATCAATTGAAAAATTTGCATTTTTCCCACGACCTAATGATGAAATTTACATTTTAAAAAAATAGCAAAATTCTTCATTTGGTCACAGGAGGTAATTATCAAGAAATTCGGCAGTTGATTGGGAGGAAAATCTCCGAAGTTTAGTCAGTCATGGGAAAGTATCGCAAAATTATGTTGAGAAAAGGGTGCTCTAAAGAAGCCAATTCAAAGTATTTTATTTTTAACAAGGTACAAGTGTTCCGTTTTTTAAACATTTCTGCCCAGTGGCCCTTTTTATCTAGAATCAACACTAGGATAGTGTTGATTCTAGAAAAAAGGACTGCTGTGTGCGAATTTTTAAAAAAGAGCACTCGCAGAACAGAGGTGTAAAAATCTAGGCGCCAGCGGGCAGTCTCTCACCACTAAATTTTATTAGTTCTCTTCACTTAAATTCTTACAAAATATTTAGGTGAAATATTAGACGGAAAATAACAAATAAAATTTAGTGGTGAGAGACTGCCCGTTGGCGCTTAAATTTTTTTCTTGCACTCGTGTACCTTGTTCACAAAAAATAATTTGAATTGGTTTACTTAGACTCCTTTTTTATCAATAGAATTTTGCAATGTTTTCCTGTGACAGATTGAATTTTGCTATCCCCCCCCCCCTTTAATGTTATTATGCATTCTTTCTTTTAAATATTAATATTCAATAACTATTTTTTAAAGGTAATATTCAATTATCAGTTCATGTGACTTATTTAGCAGTTTTTCAGCTGCAATCGGTCGACATATTTCACATTTTTTCCTGCTACAAACTGAAGAATCTTGTGATTTTTGTCTCGATTGATGAATTTCACGATTTATTTCTGCAACAGGTTGACAAGTTTCACAATATTTTAAAGCAGTCGACTGAAGAATTGTTCTGTTTTTTTTTTTTTTTTTTTTCAATAATGGTTGTTGGTTGGTTGTGTTTGTGATGGCCAGTTATCAGCACGAGGGATATAGGCCCTAAGGGGGAGAGTGCCCTCCGTGGGAGTCTCTAAGGGAACCCAACCCGTATTTACGCTTGGAAAACCAAGGTCCAAAGAAAACTCCGAACGATTAGGCAGACGGGCGCGATTGGGATCGAACTCAGCACCTCCCGTCTACCAGCTTCGAGAGCAGAACCTCTCGACCACTGGTGGGGTTTTCCAATAATGGACTGGGGAATTTCATAAATTTTTTCATTGAGTGAGTAATGATTTTTGCAATTTTTTTCACGCTACCAATTCTCGAGTTTTGCAATATTTTCTACTGATTGGGGAAATATGCGGGAGTTTCCTTGCAATCGATTTGCAAAACTTGTGGGATTTTTTTCATATTGTAGATGGATGAATTTCGCAGATTTTCACCGCGGCCGATCGAAGAGTTTCATTATTTCTCTTACTTTTTAAACTTTTTTAAAATTTTAATATTTTCATCATTTTAGATTGGATTTTTTTACAGAGCCCTCAGATAAATGTCATTTATAATATATAAAAATTTCTTAGAGGAGTGAGGGTGTATTCCAGATGGTGCAACCCCCACTTTTCTAAATTTTGCTGACATCCCTCATGTAACTATTGTTAGAAAGGCCCCGTGACCACTTATTCATATTATGCACATCCAGTTTCTCTCCCCCTGAGGGGGCACTTTTCTAAATTTTGCCATCACGCCTCGTAACACATTGTTGGAAAGGCCTGTGAGCACTTATTCATATTATACACATCCAGTTTCTCGCCCCCCCCCCTGAGGGGGCACTTTTCTAAATTTTGCCGACACCCCTCGTGTGACCCATCGTTGGAAAGGCCTGTGACTACTTATTCAAGTTATGCACATTTGGCTTTCCTCCGCACACTTTGCCCCCCCCCCAAGGGGTGCACTTTTCTAAATTTTGCAGTCACCCATCATGTGACATATTGTTGGAAAGGCCTAATACCACTTATTCATGTTATGCACATCCGTCTTCCCTCCCTCCATTTTGCCCCCCCCCCAAAGGGGGGCACTTTTCTAAATTTTGGAGTCACCCATCATGTGGCATATTGTTGGAAAAGCCTAATACGACTTATTTATGTTATGCACATCCGGCATTCCTCCCCATATTTTGTAATACATTTTTAAAAGGCTACAGTCAAACTGCAAAAAAGATGCAGTTGGGAGACTGCGGTGATTTGGCACAAATCCCTGCAGTTCTTTTGAAGTCGACATAACTATAAATTTACTGCGGTGAGTGTGTAGTTATCAACTACACACTCACTGCGGTTAATTTATAGTTATGTCGACTTCAAAAACACTGCAGGGATTTGTGCCAAATCACCGCAGTCTTCCAACTGCATTTTTTTTAAGTTTCACTGCAGTTCATTTTTAGCTGGGGATGCTACCGCTATTATAGTGTGATATACAGGTAAAAGATATAAATATAGTATACATAAATATTTTGTACAATTGGTATAATGAGTGTTTTCATCTATCCAACAGAGAAGATTTATTTTAGTCAAGGACTATGTATGCCTTACGCTATTTGTGAATATATTATTATAAAGAATAAAAATAAAATTATACTATACCTAATGAAGAAGAAGGCATATTGGATTTTTTCAAACGTTGTCGTCACAGCATTTCTTCATTAAAGCGATGAAGCTTTTATAGCAATGTTTATGATAACCCTTTTTCAGATTAGCATTGGAGGGTAAAATAATCTCTTTATATTTTATCTATGTTTTTTCCGAATTTGCAACAGTTCACGACATTTTTCTAGATTTTTTTTCACTAAAAACAGTGATTTTTTTCGCTTTTTGTGCAAGTAACACATTTTTTTTTTTTTTTTACTTTCCATGATCAATATATATATATATATATAAGTAACGTGTATTATATGAAAAGAAACATATTTTAATATACAGGCAGAATAGCACTTTTAAAGCTGCACATGTTTCTCTGCGAATAAGAATTTTTTAAATATTCCAAAATTTTGCGAACAACTGCACGCTTGCTATGAGTCATGTGGTCTTGCGAGAGCCTATCGCAGATACATGTGTTGTAATTGCGCATGCAATCAGTTGAAATTCATCTTAAGATAGCTATCGCCAGGCACTGGAACGCGGTTTACGTGTTGTTTGTATCGTTAGTCAGTAAATAGATCTTCAGCGCGGCACCGCAAGCTCAGCTTTACTGGCACACGCGTTTAACTTTCCATGCTGTCTGGCAAGTAGAAAGTTCCAACAAAAGTGGCTGTCATTTTCAAAATATTTTTTCTAAGCATAAATATTATTCTGTCTCAATCTCAGCGTGACTCAAATACCATTTTTTGGTAGTTATAAAATACCACTTAACACGTGTCTGGCACAGTTATTGGGCCGAGTAGAGTGTCTGGCCTTTATACTTTTTATTTCATTAAATATTAAATTTGAGGGTGCACTTTAAAAAAAACGGACTGAAAAACAGAGATTCTACTGTCAATCTAGACGCCAGTGGCGTCTAAATTGCCAGTAGAATCTCCTTTTTTTTTTTTACAGTGTATTAAAATTTCAAAATGCCTCAAGGATTTTTTTGTTTTACAACGAAAATTTTGGAAAATTAAATATTAACGGATTCGCTAAGTGCCACTATCCTTCAGCCATTCCATTTTGTATTCAGACATTGCAAGAAAAGTGTTGCATAAATTTTCATGGTGCCTCAAATGCCTACCTTAAAATAGTTAACAGCTCTTCTGCTATGAAGCAATTTCGCCTTTTCTTTTCAGAGTCCACGGAACCGGAATAGTAAAATTTCCTTTTGTTTCCTTCTTTAGTTTTCGATAGTTGGTTGGTTGGTTGGTTGTATTTATTTCGGCCAATTATCTGCACGTAGGATATAGGCCCTAAGGGGGGTGTGCCTTCCGTGGAGGTTTTTCTAAGGGAACCTAACCCGTATTAACGCTTGGAGAACCAAGGTTCGAAGAAAACCACGAAAACTCCGAACGATTAGGCCGACGGGCGCGATTGGGATCGAACCCAGCACTTCCCGCCTACCAGCTTCGAGAGCAGAACCTCTCGGCCACTGGTGGGGCTTTCGATAGTTGGATTTTTCGGATTTGCGGGAAAAGAAATTGTAAAATTATTAAAACGGATAATATATTTTTCGCCTGTTCCTTTCGAAGCCCTAAGAACAGAATTAATGCCGAAATAATGAAAATTTGTGCTTTATGGTTCTTCCGTTCCTTCATAATTTTAACCAACAGGCAACGCTATACTGTTAAAAAATTTGCAGCATTCTGTCTAGTCATTTGACCGTTTTTTCCGAAAAACGGTTACTCAACTATAATTTATCACTATTCTGACCATATTTTTGGCCATTTCATGGTCAGAATATAGTTAAATTACTGTTATGAAACAGTTTTTTCCAAAAACGGTCGAATGACTGGACAGAATGCTACAAATTTTTAACAGTGTAGTATATTAGCCTGCCCTGAGTCAGAATCAAAGTCAGAGTCGGAATCGTTGAAATTTCTGGATTCGGAGTCGGAGTTGGAGTGGACCATTTTCTCATCGACTCCGCAGCCCTGGTTTATAAACCATATTTTCAGTCTCCTACATCGTGTGGATACATTTTATAGACCATACGAAGGAACGTCAGTAAGTAGGTCACAAACCGATGTGAGAGGTCTGAAATTAGTAATAAATTGCTTCAAAATATGCCAATAGGTGGCAACACTGTCCAACTGTAAGATGTCAATTTCCAATTTATGAGACAACAGTTGCACAAGATGAGCAGGGGCGTTCAAAAGTTGTTGACAAAAAACGAAGTGGTCGTCTGTTGAGATTCCGACAGAAGAAACAGTGCGGAAAGTTGAGAAAAAATGGTTAGACCTGACAGGCGAACAACAATAGACAGCATTACCAACTGCAACAAGGTGTTCACATGGTTTAGCCTACAGCCTACTGATGCAGACGTTGTATGTGAGGTACACAGATGGCTGAGAGTGCAGTCCAAAGACTTGTATGCAGCAGGTATTAAAAAACTCATAAAGAGATGGGACAAATGTAACAACATAAATGACGATTATATAGAGTAATAAACATGCCTTTTAAGTAGGTATCTCTGTTTTCCCTTTTTTATTGGCTTTTGTGACCTACTTACTGACTTGCCCTCGTATATTCGCAAAACGAAAGAATACGCAAGCATTGACGAAAAGGAACCGCAATTGCTGAGGTTGGATTTGCCTAAGTAATGCCTCCTTTAAATTGTTTATTTAGGTTTCAAATTTTAATAAAGTGTGAAAAAAATAAAATATCTTAACAATGTTCTGTTAGTGTTTAATCAATATCTGATGCATAATGTTTTTGTTCTAACTGTATCAAATTCTTTTTTATGCAAGCATAATTTTATGCAAGATAATTTTTTTTAATATTTACTCATTATTTAAATATTTTTGTACTGCATTGTTTAACTCAGTTTTCCATGTGGTATATTATATTTTTCCTGGAACAATTTTCTTAGAAGCTTTTCTTTGACCAAAAAACTCAAAATGATTAGTTTTAAGTATGCATTTTTCTTTTATGATTTTGGGGGTATAAAAGCATATTATTATTAAAGCGTATTTTTTTCATGTCGATTGCGAGCTACTTGTATATGGTTAAAAAAATTGTTTATGATTATAATACAATGTCAGTTTACTCTAGTACTGGATGTATAGAAGAATCGGTAATTTTAATAACTAGGGGGCTCGGCCCCCTACGAGCTACGCTCGCCAACCCCCGACCAGACACCGCAGACTCTAAATGCACGCTAATTTGATCGGCTTTAAAAAGATTTCGAAAGATTGAATTATAATGTAAAAAGCAGTGGCGATGTCCCTATAAATAAATTTCTATTCATTTGTCTTTGATTGGGGAATTTTAACGCCAAATCCGCTGCGGTACTGCTTGATTATCTCGTCGACCAATTTCGCTAAATTATATAAATCGCCAAACCACTCGCCAAATTATACAAATTGACATAATTTTTTATTTTAAATAACAATAGAACAAATAAATTCGTACAACATTAATAAAAAAACAAATAAAACGTCGAATAAAAATAACTTGATGACGTAGATACGTGTAACAACATTTCAAAATAAACTAATATAAAAGGAATTAAGTAAACAGAGTCTTTGTCTCCTGGTATTTTTTAACAAAGCGAAAAGAAAGTTCTTTTAAATGAGACATTTTAAATTAATCGTTTTTAATCTAACGTAATTTTTACCAAGCTATTTTTTTTCTCTTTTAAATATTCACGTGAAGCGCTTTCCTAACAAAAATAGTTGAAAAGATCCTCTCAAAATATTAAATAAATGTCTAGCGCAATTTCTAAATTTAAACTTTTTTGCAATATTATTTTGTGTTCATTTTATGTAATAACTATAATGTGACGTAAATATGACGTAATTTCTCCTACGACTTCTAACGCATGTTAATGAACTTATTATTTTACAATATCCTTTCTCTTTTAAAATTCACGTGTGTACTTTTTATGACATAATTTTTAATAAATTCCTGCTTTTTATACGTAATTATTTAATTTTAATTTGAAAGTTTTTTTTCCTGTTTATAATAGTCACGTGTAAATAAATTTTTAATTTGAAGCAAATATTATTGCTTGCGCTTTTTATACAGTTGGCAACAGTTTAAATTAGTACAATTTTCTGAAATCCGTAAAAAATATTTCTAGAAATGCTGAAAATTTGAATTTAAAATAGAAATAAAACCTGAAAAAATGAGTCAAAATAAAAAAATTAATGCAATCTGCACTCCGGCAAATTCTAACGCATAAAATGATCTAAAAATGATTACACTGCCATGTATAGTTTTTGCTGCTATAAAACTTTTTTAGTGGAACGATTTTGTCCAACTTTAGCATTAAATATCTCTTAAAATAATTCTTCGATTTAAAAACTGTCTGCATCAGCATGTTTATCAAACATTTCTGTATAGAACCACCGATTTTCATATTTTTGTATGCATTATTTTTCTTAATATTAACGAAGAAAGACCTCCGGTCACAAAAAATTCAAAACCGGCGGCGGCGGTGACAGCGGTAGTTACTTTTTTTTAGAATAGAGAGATGAAATATTTTAAGGATAGTCAGTAGCACACTGAATAATGCTTATATGCGAAAGCGAATAACTTTATTAATCTATATCAAAAATTACTATACTTATATTAATTTACTTATAAACAAGCTAATACTTAAATTAACCTTAAAAAATAATAGCAGCACAAATCTCAGCAATTATCAGTCCTAACAATCAACTCGTGAATCTAAATAACCTGTTTTCTAAAACCTGTTATAGAAAGTTGTTTTTGAATGAGCTCTTGACAAAATGGAGAAAATAGTCTTTTAAGATATGCTATTTAAACTTATCAATTTGAAAGTAGATTGTAAAAATTGTTAATTCGAAACTAAAATAAAAAGTGTTGTAAAAAATATAACTATATAATTTCAAATACACAACGTTCTTTTTTTACCTGACTATATGTTTACTGGCTTACTGATATTGTATAGGCTAGTTCCATGGGTTCTTGTAGTGTAAGTCACATAGCTGATAATTGCTATGCTTGTTGGCCACCGTTATTTTCGAGAAGTTAGCGTCCCTTATTCAATTAATGAGATATCTCCGACAAAATAAGTCACATTTTTCCGTTCTAAAATACTGGTAACCAAAAATCGTAGCATGTGACTTACACTACAAGTACTCATGGAACTAGTCTATAGCCCTATTTCTAAAATCGTTTATTTTTTCGCCTTACTGAATCGCATATTTCTGCGATTCAAAAAGGTGAAGATTACTGTTAAATAATAATGATAAGTAATGCCTGTAAACCATAAAACCTATAGTAGTGTAAAAACAGAATTAGGTGTATATATATTTATAATTAGTAACTGTATTTTTGTAAACAAAAAGCTTTTTTCTTCAATCTTTTTCTTCACCTTACATAATTGAATATTTCTCTGATTAAATAAAGCGAAAATTATTATTAAAAAATAGTGCCATTAAATATCTGTAAACCATTAAACCTACAACAATGTAAAAACAGAAATACATTTATTTACCTAGTTTTTGTATTTTTTATTAATAATTATATTTTTATGTAAGCAACAATTTTTTTTTCTAAAATAAAATACCTGTCATGTCAAAATTTGAATATTTGAGTATATATTTTGTATGTAATTGTATATATATTTTTATTTATTTATTTATTTATTAATAACTGTCTTTTGTAAGCAACAAGAACTTTTCTTTAATCTTTTCTTCCCCTTATTTAATTGCTATTTCTGCGATTAAATAAGGCGAAGATTACGGTTAAAAATAGTATCATTAAATATCCTTAACCAGTATTACGTTTACATATATAGTTATTGAATATTTTATTAAAAATTGTATTTTTATGTAAACAACAATATTTTTCTAAAACAAAATATCTGTCATATCAAAATTCGAATATTTTTGTGTAAGAGTTTTTTTTTTTTTTTTTTTTTTCACTGAGCATTTCATTTTTTATATACTTTATTGTTTGTTTATGTTGTCTCCGTGGAATAGAACAATTTTCTTAGAAGCTTTACTTCTACCGGAAATAAGAAAAATGGTAGCTTACGTGTATGTTTTGTCCTTTTCATTGTTTTTAGAGATAAAGGTAGAGTTTTTTTAAAAAGTTTATTTCAAGCAGATTCCGAGATAATTTGACTGTTTTTACCCGACTGCCAAGAAGGGTTAAGTGTTTCACGCGTATGTGTGTATTTGGATTTCTTTATACCCTCAAAACATCCCAACGGCTGGACGGATTTTAATGAATGAGGTCTCTATCAATTCGTCTAATGGTTATAAGTTAGGTTTTGTCTTTATAAATTCAAAATGGCGGCCGTAAAATACAAAATGGTGGTAGAGACGAAAAAATAAATTTTTAATCATCATATAGAGTGGCATATCATTGGATAGGTCTTTCAAAATGAAGACGATGTTTCATTGACCATTTTACAGTCAGAAGCTCCATTTAAATATTACACAACCTGGAAGTTGTGTAGGTAGGATCTCTAGCTTTACTGCAACTCTAATCTTCATCAACATATAGGCCTTATCAAAACAGTGTTTATAGATAGGAACTAACAATTAAACACAACTTAAAAGTCATCAATACAAATAAATAAAAAATAGGTAAGTAATATAAAAAATAGTTTCACATTGATGAGAAATAATTAATTAGTTCGCTTTTTACGCAATCGGGTTTTTTGATTTTCTAACTTTAACTTTTACTTGTTTTGAAATGTGCGAATATGATTGTAATATCAGTAAATCAGTAATCTGAGGCATAAAATCGTACAAAATATTTAAACCGTACTTTCAAATCGCTGACAAATAAAAGAAATAATGTTTATACAGCATGTTTTGAAACTCGTGAAACAAACTTTAACCCGCCGTTAGTCGCGTCCAATCTGCCAGATGCTAAGCCTGCTTTTTTAGGGTTTTCTATACTTCTAACTCGCTCTAAATGCATATACTACCTGCATATGACACGAGTCTCCAGATGGAAATTTAGACCTTGCATGTCATAGAGGGGTTGCAACTTGTTTAATTGTGCGAGAAGAGTGACTAACGGGAGGTTACTGGGAGATAGAAAATATCTACATAAGACCGTATCACTTTACAATGAATGGTTGTAAATCAAGCACTACTGAAGCACTAGAGGTCGCTTTCTGTTTGTGAAAAGGACGTTTTTCCCGACTAAATTCTACCAACACCTAAATTTGCCTTCCGTAATATTGTTAACAAAGACAAAAAGAAATTTGAGAAAAAAACACAAGCAAATGCAAATGATAGCAAAACACGATTTACTTGGGATTAATTAAAATGTTCACTCGAAGGAATGGATATTATTCCTCAGTTATTTAAATGAGCGCGATCGTGCAACACTTTCTTCTTGACGTATTATTATAAAATACATCAAAATATACAAAATATGTTAAAATAAAAGTGTTGAAAAGGTGCGATCATATTAAAATATTAAAAATAGAGATGGTAAAATATGTAAAATGGTAAATTGATGGTAAAAATCGCAGAAATTATGTATTTTTCATCAAAACTGTAAATTATACAAAATTTCAGCTTGTGTAAGCCATATAAAAGCGAACAAAATACAAAAACTATTGTTAAAATCGTACAATATGTGTCTTCTAATATTAAAAAATGAAATAATTAAGTCAGTATAACATAACCGAATTTTAGTCATATTTCATGGGCCAAAAACGCGGCTTACACTGATCCTTTTCTATCTTGGAAAGGGCGGATTTCCAAAATAGAAGTTTTGTGAAAAAACTTTGGAAATAGACTTCAACTTTGTTGTCAGTACATTTTCCCTTTTTTCATGAATTCTCTTTTTTACAGTGTTTGTCATATTTTTAGAGCAAAATTCCTCCCCATGTCCCTCTCTACACTGTAAAAAGAAACGACATTTTTACAGTACAAAGTACTGTTCATCTCGCGCACAAACTCGATCAGAGTGAATGTGCTGTATCTTTCTTTGGTTTCCTGACTATATTAACATGAAAAATACAGTAGTTGCGTAAAATTAACAGCACAATGTAGTGGCAATTTGGACGCCAGCAGTTTGTGCTGTAAAAAAAATGCGTCCAAATTGCCAGCACATTGTGCTGTAAATTTTACGCAACTACTGTATTTTCCATGTTAATATAGTCAGGAAATCAAAGAAAGATACAGCACATTCACTGTGATCGAGTTTGTTCTGGCAAATTTACAGTGGTTCTTTTACAGTGTAGAGAGTAGTTGTTTGTGAAATACAGACACCGTACTTTGTAATTTCAAGATTTCTTCTTATAACTGTCATTTAATAACAGCCTGTTGATTGGCAAAATTACAGGATGTCCAAAAAGTCCCTGACACATTTTAAAATTCAATATAAAATCAAGTAATTGTCATACAGGAGTGCGGTTTGGATTAAAACGCTTCTCACGATGAAAAGATTTCATTAAGAGAATGAAAATAATTAGTTCCAAAATTCGATCATAGCTTGTCCGTATGGTTCATTTCAAACATTCTTTTTTTATAGTTTTCAAATTACTTTTGACGCTGTAACACAGAAATGACGACTAAGAAAAATAATAAGAATGGGAGTTGTCATTTCTTCGTCACAGCGTCAAAACTAATCTGAATTATTCGGTCAAGTTCACTTTAAGATATTTTATCTTGCTAAGTTTAATATAACACATAAAACGTCATACAGTGAGCAAAAAAAGTATTTTCACGCAGACGATTTTTTGCATAAGTAACCATAGAAAGCAAATTTGATACTATTCTCTTAATTATTCATTTATTTAAATAAGAAGAAAATAAAAATAACTACCCATTTTCCTTAAATTACACATTTAAAAAAATAAATTAATATTTTCTCATACCTAAAAAGTATTTGCATAAGAAGCATTGACTGTTAAAAGAGGCATTAAATGTGAACATTATGCAAATGTTTAGCATATCAGTCCCGCACTTTAAAGTCACGTAATATATTAACTGGAGCAGGGATTCTGGGGAGTTTTTGTTCTAATGGCGCCAAAAACGTGTGAACTGTCTGTTGCTACCCGTGAGAAGATTATATTTCTTCACAATTCTAGATTAAGTTACCTATGAATAGGTAAAAAATTAAATCTAAACTTTTTTAGTGTTCGTTATGTAAATTATGTTATTATTCTTCCATAAGCATTAATACTATTCATATATTCTTTTAGAGTACGCGTTATATATGCGATATAAAAGTCATGAAATATATATTGAAATATGCATGAAAGTTATTTAAAATATGAACACTGAATATGCGCATAAATTTTCATTTATTTCTTATTTTCATTGATCAGTATTTGGGTCTGATAATTTTAGTGTACATTATAGATACCCAATGCCCAAAAAAAATGCCCAAAAGATAGTATGACCAAGAAAGTGAGAAATTTTCGTAACTATTTAAATTAAATCTTTTTCAATAAAAATTTTTGAGGATTTGTAGATTATTTACTTGTTTAAAGCTCTTAAATTTGTGATTGCGTTAATTTTGTTAATGATTATTAAATTGATGTTTTTAAGGGGTTTTGTAGTTTTAGATCCATATTTTTGAGCCTAAATTACTAAGCGCCTAAAGGATCAATTTCAGAAAAGATATTTTTTCTGTCATTCACGATGTCATTTTGTTTGGAAAAAATACATTAATAAGCATTTGTATTATTATTTGAGCTTCGGAACTGAAGAGGTTAAAGTCTAAGTAATGCCAATTGTACACATTTTTGAAGGAGTGCGGTACGTCATAGATAATCATACAAGATTGGACACTTTCATAAAGTATAATGGTAACGCAATGACGATCGCAGCGCCTATAGTGACAAGGGGAAGAAACATCTCATCCACGGAATATTTCTGCTATTGAGCTTCTATCTTCACATGATCTTTCTTTAATAAAATACTTATATTTTCAACAAAAGGTTCTTTTCTTTTTTTTATTACGTGTGAGTAACTGGGTTTGCAATGTTAGTAAATATATAAATGTAAAAATAAGCTAAAAATCTTAACTTTTAAAAATTATTATTATATTTTTTTTTGAAAAATAATAAGACATTTGTTTTTAATGCAAACGTATGGGTAAGATTTTATGGGTAAAATGTTGAGTTAATATATATATATATATATATTGGATTATCTTGATGAATAAGTAGCATTTATGTTTATCTTTACTTCCGATCCCTCTTTTTTAAACTTTTATATTATACAATCTTTGCTAATTTTCATGGCGAAATTTGAATTGCTTTATCGTAATGTAGGTAAATTTTCCATGATTACGTATATTATTATAGTTGCACGCAAAAGTATCATGGATATTTAATTTTCACATGTCAAATCCATAAATATTTAATTAGATATTTAATTTTGTATATCCGATAACTATGTTTAACTATATAACCCTCCCTCCCCCCCCCCCCAAAAAAATGCATAAAACCCGATTAAATGTCACATAGCTTATCATATTGCTTTAATTTAAAACATGCAAGTAATATTCTGCGATAAAATGTAGAGAAGTACTCACAGTTCTGTGTTACCCATAGTAAAAGAGAAAAAAGAAAGTTTCGATTTCATATACATACAAAATTCTGCTGGACATACGAGTATTAAAATGGTTTGAAAAAAATTGTTATTTCCTTAATAATATAAATACGGTTAAATTCCAACGACACATACCAGCGATCAATTTTCAGAGAATCGTCTGCCTCGAAAAGAATGCAATTGGATCAAAGAATATATGTTAAAAGTATGGAATATAGTATAAAAATTTTTCGCATACATAGGTAAATTTTGGAAGCTTGTTAGTTGTTCCCTCTTGTCACTGTGATGCTAGTTAACAGTGTCATTGCAGATTTTGCTGTAACTATCCTATCTTGTATGTTTATCGATGCTATACGTAACTATGATGTCCACAGAAAGCAAATTCACAGACTTAACGTTTTTTTTTTCTTAAAAATTTTTGTAACACACTAAATATTAGGGTGAACTGAAATATGCTACTGAATAAAGTTTTCTGAATATTTCTTGTTATTCTATATAATTTTACTGTTTTACATTCCACGCCTTTTATTATTTTGACTACAAAACTAATAAAGTGTTATCTTTGCTTCCCTGTTTTTACAGTTGATTCAATAAAAATTGTTATTTTTTATTTACAAGGGGAACACCAGGCGTTCGGGTCATTGATTTTTCTAGCACAATGCTTGTTTGTAGAAGATCTATTAAAAGGAGTTACCCACCAACTCCCCAAAATAAAAAGGAATTTAAGAATCTTGCAACTACTATTGGATCGATTTAAAAGTATTTTGTCGCATTAGCGAGAAGAATTCCATGGCCGAGTATCAGAGCAAATGGTTTGAGACGGCATGATTATAAAACTAAATTTTGATAATTATAAAATTTACCGATTTATTTGAATTATTAAAATGAAATACTTGTTTATATAAAATATAAATTCTTTCAATTGTATTAAAATTTTACATTGCAATGTTTTTAATATTTGAGTTTCATTTTAATACCAAATTAACATGTTTTATTTTTGAAGCCGATACAAAATAAGAATTTTCTGAAAATATGTGTTTGCACAGACAATAAATTCGACGATTTTCAGAAATTTGTTCATTACATATTTATGTTTCACCAATGTTATTATGGTAAAAAAATAATAATAATAATTTTAGAAGCGCTTTTTATCACATTTAAACAAATACTGTCTTTTAGTAGTAGAAATAAATCTGACAAATGTTATTAGTATCAAAATTTAGTTTTATCAAGAGCATTCCATTTATCATTAAAAATATAAAGTAACGGGTGAAGTATTGTTAAATAAAGCAAAATAGAAAAGAAAATCTGAAGTAAAAGGAGACTGTGGGCATACGCCTTCTGTTTGACCACGATGGAGCTTCTGTTGCTGCTTTGGCAAAACATTTTAAGTAGGTGTAACAATATTAATTCATTTTTAATGTATAAATGTAATGTAACATTCATGTTTGTGAATTCGATTTCTCTGTCCGTCTAACTTTCCATGCTTTAAGTCGCGTAAATAGTCATATTGTCATGAAATAGATATATGTTATTAGGGATTACTATGGCATATAATATTAATTAATTTTTTATTCATTTTAAACATTGAAATTACGCTTGAAATTATTGAATATTTGAAACGTGATTTATCACATTGCTAACTAAACGTACAACCAACAAAGGGGAAAACGTACAAGCCGAGAATCGAACCCGGAACCCTAGGAATAGCGCTCCAAGTGCTTTACCAATTAAGCTACGAGGACGATACCCACTTTAGCATCTCTCACTGATATACCTTGGTAAGGCTGCAACTGCAGCACAAGATGGAACGGTCTTCATGAACACACAATCCTTCGGAGAAGCATGAGACAGAAATAAACCTAGCATCGATGAACACATATAATATTAATGAATTTTTCAATTAATTTTCAGCAGTGAAATTACGATTGAAATTATTGAATATTTAAAACGTGATTTATCACAATGCTAACTAAGCGTGGAACCAACAGAGTGAAAAATGTCCAAGCCGGAAATCGAATCCGGAACCCTTGGAATAGCGCTCTAAGTGCTCTGCCATTTAAGCTAAGAGGACGATACATTCAATAATTTCAAGCGTAATTTCACTGTTTAAAATTAATTGAAAAATTAATTAATATTATGTGTGTTCACCTATGCTGGGTTTAATTGTGTCTCATGTTTCGCCACAGGATTGTGTGCTCATGAAGACTGTTCCCTCTTGTGCTGCAGTTGCAGCCTTATCAACATATACGAGCGACAGATACAAAGCTGGATATCATCCTCGTAGCTTAAATAGTAGAGTACTTGGAGCTCTATTCAAAGGGCTCCAGGTTCGAATGCCGGCCTGGACATTTTTCACTCTGTTGGTTCTAAGCTTAGTTAGAATATGATAAGTCACGTTTTAAATATTACTATGGCATGTTCGGTATTGAAAATGAAGTGTGTACCGGGTTCGATTCCCGACTTGTACATTTTCCCCTCTGCAAGGTTCATGTATAGGAACACTCAAAAGAATTCCGTTACATTACAGATTATAGAGAATTATCGTTTGCGGTGTATTTTAATGATATTACACTATTTTAAACATATTGAAATTGATATATATATCAGTGAGCTGTTCTACAAGGAGATTATTGTAGAATCTAACGTGCACATAATTGATTGTTCATTTACAAGGGCACACAAAATTATTTGGCTACGATACTGCCTATGAAGAATAATTGCTGGAAGTACATTTTCAGTTGTGGTACACGCTTTAAAATTTAACTATTTTTTCCAACATTACTTGGCGTGTATAAATCCTAAAGACCATATACAGGGCAACACAATAGATCTCAAGTACATTTCCATTTATTGACGGAAATTTCTGAAAAGAAATTTTCAATTGTACTATGCTTTTAATTGAGCTAACTTTTAACATACTACGTAGTATACATACAAATCTATAGACCATTACAGGACTACACAAAAAATTCGTTTGCGCTACACAAAATATTCGATATTTTTCGGCTGTTAATGGTAATTACAATAATTGGATTTTCGACTGAATTTTCTAAATTGTTTATTTAGACATTTTTCCCCTTAATAAACTGTAAAGTTTTATTACAATATTCTGAATGTGTTGGAAAGAATTACATACTTTACGCAGGACGCCTAATTTTTCGTTCTTGTTATGTTTTTGTTTTTGAGAGTTCGCGGCTAATTACTATCAGGCTATTTTCCACCTTTGACGTTGTACTAAACAACAATATACCAGACAAATCAGCGAGCTGAATATCTATTATTCTCCTTCTTAGATAATACTTATAACATATTGCTATATTTAAAATGATTAATTCGCTTGTCTTTCTCACTAAAGTTTTCTTCGTTGTCATCTGTACTATTTCATCCACATTTCCTTCGAAGCAACGTTGCCCGTTGCGCAGGCTTTTCTTTTGGTATTATTCGGACTGTTTCATTAGTTCTATATTTATTACATAGACGTATTTGTTTTATTTAATGTCTTGACTTTATATAAAGCAAATTATACTATTTCAAAAAAAAAGATATGCAATCAAAAAATTTAAATAAATAAATAAATAAAATAAAAAATAAGATAATTTTCAGCAACAAATGGGTTAACATCTATTAATACTCTGACCACACTGTAAATTGAAATGTCTGAAATTCAGACACTTAAGTGTCTGAAACGTAGTGTTCAATTTTCAGACGTTTTAAAATGTCTGAAAATTTTCAGACACTCCTTGCGTCTGAATATCAGACACTTAAGTGTCTGAAACAGTAGTGTTCGATTTTCAGACGTTTTAAAATGTCTTAAATTTTTTAGACACTTCTTCCGTCTGAATTTCAGGCATTTCAAATATCTTAATTGCGGCCATCTTTGACCCGTTATTTTTCGCCAATATGAAACCATCTTTGACCACTTTTCATTCTAAGCCTTATACTCAGCCATGTTTAACGACATTAAAACATTTTTTATAAATGCGAATGATTTGTTACCATAAAGCAGAACTAATTGCAACGTGGGAAAACTGGTATATTTCTCAGTCCCCTAATTTTAGGGTTCCCTAAATTGGGTATGAAATTTTCATAATGCTGATATTTTAAATTTGTTTTAACCTTGTGATGATTATAATCAGTATTTTGTAGTTTTAGAATAGGATAGTATATATATATACACCTAAATATGCATTTGTATATCATATATGCCCTACGGCATCAAAAATGTTTATTACTTTTAGTGACAAGTTCAAATTAGTTCTAGGCAGACCTGGTATCCATCTCCCCTCCCACCCCCCCCCCCACCGCTTACTGTTACCAAAAAAAAAAATCATTCGATGCCATCAAATACATATTTGGATAAATATATCATTTTCTTTAACCTAATTATGTTCTAAAAGTACAAATTATTTATTAAAATAAGTATAAGATCAAAATAAATTTAAAATATCAGCTTTATGGAAAATTTCATACCAAATTTGGGGACCCGTAAAGCAAAAGGCCCATAGAAACAGCTCAGTTTGTCCATGCTGCAATCAGCTCTGCTTTATCGTAACAAATTATTCCCATTTATATAAAATAATTCACTCCTTCAGAAAGAAACCCATCCCTGCTTTGTTGTATAATTTTTTTGCCGTTTAAATTAGATATTCCCAGTTAATTAGTTTTAAGTATTTTTTTACATTTTTATTTCTGTGTTAAATAAACTCTAACATTAGATTCCACAAAATTTACAGTATATGAGTTCCCAAAACTAAAAAAAATTGAGGATGAAACTCTTCTTTTTTTTTTTTTTCATCTTACTTCGATTTTATTATTATACTATTTATCATTACAAGAAACACTGAAACATTTGACAACCGCACATCGCCGGCTGAGCCAAACAGTAGTTACAGTATTCTGGAGGGACAGCATGTCTATTTGATGCTTTTCAAACAATAAATACAGTGGGACCCGGTTAAGACGCTCACGGTTAATACGCGATCCCGCTTAATACGCGGATTCTTTCCGATCCTTGAACATCGCCTATAAGGCTAATGCAAAAATATCACGTTTAATACACGAACGGTTAATACGCGATCCCGCTTAATACGCGAGAGATTTCAAGTCCTTTAAGGCAAAAAATCACGCTTAAGACGCGAATTCATTGTTCAAGTTGCGAATTCCTTGTCTCTTTTCCAGTATTGCCAATTTATCGCATTTTTTATATTTAAATAAAACACAGTCTCTCCAAATAATAATATTTACTTTATTTAATAACAGATTAATTAAGCCGAACATTACTAATCAGAAATAGTGGTAGTTATTTGAATTTTAAAAAGCCCGCTAAATTAGCCCACTGCAATTCTTTGACCTCGCGTCCTAACATTCTGTGTTTCTCGCTTCATGTATGTTTTTACTGTAAAGAGAGAAAGACGAATTCAGGATACTCAGATATTTCATAAAATTATGATTATGGATGATTATACCTATTGTTAGTGAGGTTTTAAATGTAAGTTATATACCTACTATGTTTTAAAATGCATATATATAGGCAAAAAATGAAACTCGTAAATATGAAATAAATACGACTGCGGTTGTTTAATTTTTTTATGTTTTCTTTCCCTTTTTGTATGTTAACAATATTTTTTACAAAAAGGTTAATAAGGATAGTTTTGTCTTATACTGAAAAGGATAGATTATAATGGTACTCATTATCATAAGTACTAAATATGATTTTAAGAACTGGATTGTGCTTCAAAACTTAAAATATTTTTATATCTGTTAAAAAAATTAGTTTAGCTGGAAATTAATTTTTTTATTTTTGCTTGTAACGTAATAATCTACAACAAAGCCGTTTAAATTCATTTTTTATTTTTAGTTATTATTACAATCATTCCTAAAAAGATAATAATGGGTTAAAGTTTAATACAATTAAATTCCAATCTAAATATACCTAAAAGGTACAATTTTCTACCGTAAACATCTAACCGAAAGCTCTAAAGTTCCTTTAGACCAGGGGTGTCAAACTGTGGCCCGCCGGATACCACTAAAATTTTAAAGAAATAGTCGACAAGTTGAATCGCAGCAATTCGACGATTAGATAAGGCAAAGATAACTGTAAAATTTTAGTGGTATCCGGCGGGCCACAGTTTGACACCTCTGCTTTAGATGATTAGATGTGTAAATAGACGCACAGTTTCTGCAACATTATACAAATCACGTTTAATACGCGATCCCGCTTAATACGCGACTTTTGTCCGCTCCCTTGAAACGCGTCTTAACCGGGTTCGACTGTATTCTTCTGTCTTTGTGCGGTTTATTCTGTTTCTCTACGGTACTGTTTATGAAATGAAGTCTTCCTATGCTGTGTGATTTAGGGTTCCATATGTGTTCCATATGTGTTCCATAACGTATCTTTTCTGTCTAAGTTATCCGTTTTTCGGTCTTTGTCGGTAGGTTGTACGTTTAAACATTTCTCGTGCGATCATTTCTTTCGTTTTTTCTTTTTTTTTTTTTTTTTTTTTTTTTTTTTTTTGACATATCCGATTTTTATAACTTAAAGATTTTTTTCCAATTAAACTTTTCAATTTGATAAAAAACATTAGTTTTTAAAAACTTTTTAACCGCAAAATATTATTTTAAAATTAATTTAAACATTGAGAAATATGGTTTGAAAAATTTTAACAATTAATGGCTTATTCTTAGAAAATTCTTTAAAGGCGACATTTGCACATTCTTAGTTCAGTAGGATGTGGAGAATAACGGCGGTTTGATAAAATAAAAACAAACTAGCGTCAATAATAATCTTCGGTTTTTTAAGAGATAAATGCGGTAACCATAGTGTGATTTTCTACGAAGGTGATTAGGAAGGGAAATGTTAGTTTGTTTTAGATACTGTTTCTTCGTTGCTTTGTTACTGGCGGCAAGCAAATGTGTTAATTTTTCTACGTGTTTCGTGCTGTCTGTGAATGATTTGTTGAGTTTTCGTAAATACTACTAATTCACTAATATGGAGAATAGTCATATGACAAAAAGGAAGGCACTTTCTGTGTCTGATAAAAAGGACATTTTACGAAAATTTGATTCTGACGGCCGAGGCAACAAAACAGCATTTGCAAAATCCGTAAATATTTCAGAATCAACGTTACGTACTCTACTAAAAAATCGCGACACCATCGAGAAATCTGCAGTCGCAGGCGGGTTCAAGAGAAAGAAGGTAAAAACCAGAAACTATGAAGAAATGGGAAAGATATTGTTTGACTGGTATGCACAAGCTCGAGCTTCAAATATACCTGTTAACGGTCCAATAATGAAAGAGAAGGCTTCACAGATAGCGAAGACCTTAAACATAAATTTTGAACCTTCAAGTGGGTGGTTAGATAGATTCAAAAATCGCTATGGAATCGTATATAAGCAGGTTTCTGGGGAAGCTGCATCAGTCAACACTAACGACATTGAATGTTGGAAAACTAGCGTGCTTCCACAAATTATGAAAAAATATGCTAGTCGTGATATTTTTAATGTGGACGAATTTGGACTTTTCTTCAAATTAATGTCTAACAAAACATTCGCCTTCAAAGGAGAGAAGTGTACTGGGGGTAAACTCACTAAAGATCGAGTGACGGTTCTTATCGGAGGAAATGCAGATGGTTCTGAAAAAATAAAGCCTTTAGTGATTGGCAAATCACGAAACCCCGCAGCTTTTCAAACATCCAGAGTTTACCCTGTGAATATAGAAACCAAGATCGCGTATGTATGACAGGAGACCTTTTTATCCCATGGGTGCACTCCTTCGATAAACAAATGCAGAAAAATTCTAGGATGGTAGTGTTGTTTGTGGACAACTGCCCAGCCCACCCGAAAAACATACCTGGTTTACAAAACGTCCGCGTTGAGTTTTTGCCCCCGAATTCGACAAGTGTTCTCCAGCCTATGGATCAAGGCGTAATTAAAGCCCTGAAACAACATTACCGAAAGCGACTAGTCCAGCGATTTCTCATTGATATGGAACATAAGAGAAATGTAAAACCTGCATCTGTCAATTTGCTGGATGCGATGTATTATCTCAGCGCAGCTTGGGATAGCATCAAACCGTAGACAATTTTAAACTGCTTTCGCAAGGCTGGTTTCACAAAAAGAGAAAGTGATGAAGACGTAATACTCGAAGAATCCGAAGAATTGGACGATCCTCTATTGTCACAAGATTGGGTTGCTCTGACAGAACACATTGGAACCAATCAAATAACTCTTCAAGAATACATTCATATAGACGAAGGCATCTGCACAAGTGAGGTGAGAAGCGAGATTTTCTTTTTTAAAATATACCATCTTTGCTTAGATACGCATCTAGTTTGAGTAGAGCAGGAGCAGATGAGCTTTATCGACTGATTAACTCCACAGAAAACACACTACATAGGAATCTTATTTTGCATCAGACAACATTGGACAAATTTTTTAGAAAGTCAGGTGAAGTAACAGAGACTGAAACTCGCGATGAGTGAAATAATAATAATAATAAAAAAAAAAAAAAAAAAAAAAAAAAAAAAATAGAAAGAAATCACTGCGGTTGTATACTTCTTTCAATTTTTTCTACATTTTGTTTTCATTATGTTTTCATTGTAATTTTTCTGTAACATTGTTTTTGTTATAATGTTCATTTCTTTATTTTCTGCGTTTCGTTTTCATTATAAGTTGACATTAAAAGTGTTTGACACATTAAGTACCCATCTCTATTTACCAATACGACACCAATAAATCGTAGGCGATTGTCATTATCCAACATCGACAGCATGTAGAATTCATTCATATACACTATGGCGACAAAATAGCCATCAAATCGATAGGTGGAAAAGTGGGTAGTGAATATGAATGTATTTTGAGTACATCGAGGTGGAATATCAATTTTGTACAAGTTATTGCTGTCATATCAGTAAAGGAAAAAGCGCTCTAACAATATTTTTTTTAAATAGGAATTATCTAAAGTATTTTTTCTTTATTATAAATAACTATGAGGACTAATCAGAAAGGTACTCATTATCACAAGTACTAATTGTGATTGTAATAGCTGGGCTCAGCCTCAAAACATTTAAATATTTTAGTCTGTGTTAAAAAACAGAGGTTAGAAAAAAATATTTTTATGTTTTATAAATAAAACAATTTTATTTAAATATGTTATTAATATTTTTGTTACTTTATTTAAATATTTTTAAAATATATTTTGGTTCTAATGGATTAGTCGATGAAATAACTGTGTTTCAATTCGGTGATTTTCAATTATCCCATTTAGCCATGCAAAAACAAATATTTAGTTGAGTAGAATTTTAATATAAATGATTATGAATGGCCTAAATATTGATCGTAGATATAGAAGCTAAGTATCTAAATCACATTTAAACGGTTAAGTGTGTAAAAATATTAATTTCTTGCAATATATGCAAATCACGTTTAATACGCAATTCCGCTTAATACGCGACTTTTCCCCGCTCCCTTGAAACGCGTCTTAACCGGGTTCCACTGTATTATAAAGGGAGTCCACTCCAAACGATGTTCAATGGCTAATTCCTAAACCGTTAGTCAAAGACATATAGTTCCAATTACAAAAAGGTATTAAATAATATAAAGAAGCATTTTTAAAGCGATTTAACAGAAGGTGCTTCCCCCGTATACATATTACGGTAGTGTTAATTTTTAGTAATTAATTTTCAGATTGGTTAAAATAATTGAAGAAGTGAGTTTCAAAACTCGCCTTATCGAGAAAATCAAATTTTGGGAAATCGCGTAAAACCTTTAAATGCGCCCATTGGTATTCATTGAAAATTTGGAGATTGTAGTGTTCGGTACACTTATACCAATAGAATAGATTGACAGAGAAACACGATTTTTTAAATTTCGGATAAGGTCAGTTTCGAAACTGACGCCCTCAATAATTTAATATATGTTTTGATTTAACAATATTTTCCCCTAATTTTTAATTAAAAAATAATTTAAAAAATAACTGATCTAATGAATATTTGCTGAGGGGAGAGACAGTGGAATTTTCAGAAGGGGTAATGTAAAAATAATAACAATTATTATTATTTTTATCGTTACAATAAAATGACAAAGGGAACAAAATCTTAAAAAAAGAAAAGTTAATTAAAAAGAGAGAATGTGGGCGGTTATATGATGTCCGACCTTTAATGGATAAATCTGTGCTCTATTAGAACAAAATATTAAAATATTGTAACAATTTTGTTATGTTTATTTAAATCATTGAAGTAATCGCACAGGTTGAATCATATAATTCAAATAACTTATGTTTATTGTAAAAGAAAATAAAAGTGATACGAGGATCATTTTCAAAAATAGACATATTAATTTCCTTAACATATTCAGAGCAGCCATTCAAAAGTTATGTATATATATATATATATATATAAGATTAAGATGGTACAAACAAATTACTTACAAATTGAGCTTTCGTGTGTCTGTGCTTTGGACGGGAAGGATGGGGGGGGGGGATGTAACAAAATTTGGAGCGGAGATTTCAGGGGGAATTATACGGCTGTTTAGTGTTCATTACTACAACATATATTGCTGCATAAAAAAAATGTAGTTTTCAGGATTATAAAATATGTGTGTATGAGAGCCAGTGAGGGAAAAGTTTAAATTGCAATTTCAGGTGGAATTTATATTATGGATTACTTATTAATTATTGCCGCAATAAAGAAGACGGACCTTTTAACGCCAAGTTTTACAGCGTGATAATTCTTTGCACATCAGTAGATTTTCGCCTTTTTTTTGAAGACTTCATCTAAATTAATCGGCCCCTTAAATTTCTACTTCCTCACTTTTTGCTTCACCTGCACGCAAAGTTACAAATTTATAGAGGTTTATATATATTTTTTTACTATTCTACTCTATTTGTCTCATTAAATAATGCATCTTCTACAACTCCACGCGCGTTAAAAATTTTATTTCCTATTGTCTTAATTATAACACTTAATTATTAGAGCATAAAGTGGTAATAATTTTAAAAATTATTAAATTTAAAATCATTAAAAAAAGATTCAAATTTATAATTTATATAAGCAATTATAGATTTCAATTATAATTTTATTTAAGTATAAATTACTGATTAAATTAAAAATATATAGACATACTCTTAAATTAAAAAATATAAAAAGTATATTAAATTTAAAATTATTAAAATTAATAACTTGTCAGGCTAGCTCAGATTAACTTCACTCAGAAATTTCACATAATTTCAAAATAACACTTTCTCGGGGTATAACTTTTTAAATATTTTTTTATTTAATCTTGATAAGACGACACATCACAAATAGAACGGCACATAACACATAAAATAATAACACGGATATAACTTTTTACATTTTAGCACATCTCAAACAGAACACAACTACAGTCAACGCTGTAACAGAACACTCTCCAACTCACAGCATTTCTCATTCGGCAAAGCTCACGGAAAACTGTCACGTGACTGCCGGTAGAGTCTATTTGTTTTAAAACGGGTGGCGCGCGTTACATCCTCCCCCTCTGTTTCCGATTTACGTCTCGGAGAGGAAACAGGATGCTTTCTGGGTCTTCCTCTTTTCCTTAAGGGTGCAACTGGAATAGTTTCAGTTTCTTGAAATGGTGACAAAGCGGAAACATGGTAAGACCCAATTCGCTCAGTAGGATTGTCCAGGCTAGCAATGTCATATGTCACTAGTGACTTTTGAGTCAAAACTATGTATGGCCCATCTCTCTTAGGCATAAATTTGGCTGTTTTATTTTTACTTGCTTTGCTCACAGGATGTAGGTTAACCCATACTTTATCACCAGGTGCGAAATAGACTCGTCTACGATTTTTATTGTAATATTTCTTCCGCTGATCTTGTTTAATTTCAACACGCTCTTTCACACTTTTTGAAATATTTGCAAGACGTTTAAGTTAGGGGTTATTTCCGGAACAAAATTGTCATTTTCCACAACAGCTCTAAAATCGTTTACCACGTCATCGATTGTTCTTAATTCTCGACCAAATTGCAGATAGGCGGCAGTTTGGCCAGTTGTATCAGATTTGGCAGAGTTCATAGCAAATCTAATAAAAGGAAGTTTATCAATCCAGGAACTGTGTTCATCTCCAACAAGGATTGCTATTCGAGGTTTCAAGTCTCTATTTTTGCGTTCGACTGGATTGGCCTGAGGATGGTACAAAGGTGTCAATGATTGGTCTATTCCAAGAATGTAACAAACTTGTTGTAGAACAGCGCTCACAAACTGAGGGCCGTTATCACTTATGAGTCTTCTTGGGATACCATAACGAAGGAAGATCTCTTCAATCAGAGTAGTCGCACATTCTTGTGCAGTAGCAGTTGTTAAGGCAAATAGTTCGACCCATTTAGTGGCACAATCTTCTACTATAAAAATCCATCGATGCCCATCTTTACTAGGAGACAATGGTCCAAAAAGATCAATGCTGAGTGTCTCAAATCGCTGAGCATAAGCAGGTGTTCGTAATAAACCAGCTGGTTTCTGATTTGTTGCTTTATAACGAGCGCACTCTGGGCACTTCTTCACATATTCAGAAATGTATGCTCTCATGCCTGTCCAATAATATCTTTTAGCAATTCTCTGATAAGTTCCTGCTTCACCATAATGTCCGGCTGAGGGGTCGTCATGATGAAGTTTCAAAATATTTTGTCTTTCTTGTACTGGAACTACCAGTTGCGCTTCTTCGGCATCTGATTCGGGAGCATACCTATAAAGCACACCTTGATTCATCAGGAATCCTCTATCAGTCCAATTGGCGAAATCTTCGCTCTTCTGTTCGTCTTCAAAAGAATCTATGATCTTTTTAAGGTTTTCATCTTGCAACTGTGCTTCTCTGATATCTTTTGCACTTCTTGTTGGCATGTCTATGCTGACAAAATTGCATGTCTCACAGAAAGCAGATTGATGATTACAGACAGGGCGTGACAGCATGTCAGCCACAACATTTGATTTTCCAGATTCATATTCTATTGTCTTCTTATCAATTCCTTTCTTAGCAGGAGTCATCCGATTAGGTGGTGCAGCAACAGGAGCACTATCACCTGTATTCATACTATGCTCCACAAACGGGGTTGTCTCTCCCCCTGGTTGAAAACATTTTTCATACCTTTTGAGAACATCATTAATGTTGTCCCTTTCATCGGAATTTAGATTTTTGCCTTCATCTTCATGTAAAGCATACGGACTGACTTCGACCGCACCAGCTAACGTGCTATTTTCTTCTTGGTATTCATCAACAAGATAAAACTTTTCCCGAGGTTTATCACTGAAATACCATGTTTTGTTGGCAGTATCTAACACCATGTTAGCATTATGTAAGAAATCCATACCTAAAAGAGTTCTATTACCCTTGGCATCTGGTAATACTATGAACTCCGTTTCGAAGACTCGGCCTTCAATCTCTACGGGCACAGTGGCAGACAAAGTGTCTCTAACCACCGTAATTCCGTCAGCTAACGTTACTTCATGAGTATGAGGGTTCAATGCAACACCAGTTTTTAAAAATAATTCATACATGCGTTCTCCCGCAATAGAACGATTCGCTCCCGTATCTGCACACACTAGCACCTCCTTATTGCAGATCGTGATAGGCACATTTGGAGCTGAAACTGCTAAAGTATTCAAACTATATAGCTGAAGACTATGTGCTTGAACAGTTTGTTTTTTAACCGTAGGGGAACAATCTGGACATTTCTTCTTTATAAATCCCAATTTACCACAACCATAGCAAACAATATCGGATTCTAAGCGTCGATTAATAAACTTAGGGGGAGATCTGTCTTCTTTTGGAGGCTTACTCTGCTTCCAATTATTTTCTCGACGAGAAAACTCCTTTTTATCTTGGGGTACAACCGGATCTCTTTTAGGAAACGTAGATCTGATAATGTCATAAGCATCTAATTTTTTGGCAAGGTCGACTGGCGAATTTAAATTTTCCCAATCGTCTAACATATGTTGTTTGCATTCAACAGGCACGCGCCTTTTCATTTGATCAGCTATGATAAGATCCTGAAGAGCTTCAAAAGACGTTACAGTTAATTCTTTAAGCCAGTTTTCAAAATAAGCTCGGAGTTCGAAATAATAATCTCGCCAAGTTATTTCCTTGGACTTGCGATGCGTAAAGAACAGCTGTCTAAACTTTTCGGCACTAATTTTAAACCTTTTTAGAAGTAAATCTTTAACATGTGAAAAATTTGAAGTGTTTTCTTCTGATTCACGAGCGATAAGCGTAGAGATAGAAGACGGTACAATACTGAGTAAATACGAAACCCATAGATGCTCTGGTACCTTCGAGAGCTTTAACTGACGTTCCAGGAGCACCAAAAACAATGTTACATCATCAGTGTCTGGCCTGAATGTAGGCAACAGCTTTTGGATATCTATCTTACTCTCCGAGTGAGACATTACCCCTGCTGCATTACCACCTACCGCTCCACTGGAAGCACTTTGGCTCTGAGCCTGTAACTTGAGCTTCTCAAGCTCAAAATTCATAAGCTTTTTTAACTCTAACTCTTCCGCTCTATGCTTTTCTTCTAATTCAAGTTTCCGCTGCTCTAACTCTGCTGTTTTCTGTTTTTCTTCTAAGTCCCGTCTGCGTTGTTCTTCCTCGCGAGTCGAAATTTGGTTTCTGACTAATGAATTTACAAAATCAACTTCGTACGAGGGGGAGGATTTAATTTTTTCACGCAATGTGACAACTGTCATAGAGGGTTGAACATCTAAATTCATTTCTAACGCAACCTGATATAAATCCTCTTTACGAGCTTTATTAAGTTCAGACATTTTAAACTTTAGCAAAACAACAAAACAAGTACCCCACAAATGCCGAAAATTCGTTTAAATTATTCCCCAAACGTGTGAGCTTTGCCGTTACAACTCATATAAACAAGACTTTAATAAAGCAAAACAGTAAGGTTTAACATTAGCAAAACTCTTGACTACAAAACAAAACAAACTTTAAATCCCTGCAGGTATAAATAAACTGGATTGTCATAACGCGACATTTAATCAAAACAATATTTTAACCAATATAAAGCCATTTACTGAATAGTTAACACTTTCAAACAATATTCTAAATAATATAAAACACATAATTGAATAATTAAAATTTCAACCAATATTATTATTATATTACTAACGCTACTTAATATCGGTTTCATTCAATATCACTTTAAAAGAAAATAAAGTTTCTTTTATAAACAAATAATAAATACAAAAACTTACTCATTTCGTTTTGGAAATGAATCACATTCAAGGCTTTTTCATCAGTAAATCAGCAACTCAAAATTAAATACTTACGTTTAGCATTTAAATAATAACAAACACTTAAATAAAAATAGTAATCATTTCTCTTACGAAACCAATAAAAAAAATTAAATAAATAAAGACGTATCTTTATGAGAATTGCGATAGAATTATAAATAACATTTTAACAACCTACATTTGATTGAAAACAGTTTATTTTTCGTCTTTTAAAAAGAAAAGAAAAAAAAATCAACGAAAACGTAAATGAATATTTCTTTCGCTTTCTCTCGCACTCACTCTTTTTTTTATTTTTTTTTATTTATTTATTTTTTTTTTTTTAAGAATCAAAATATTTTACTTAAAGCAAAGTAAAAATTAAACATACATGAACAGAATCAAAGTAAAATTTTCAGAATAATGGGTGAGGGAGGGGGTAAGGGGAAATATGCAACACAAACATGACAGGAAAATAATAGAATGAATTAAAATTTAATAATGTCAAAAATATTTAGAATTTTTAGAATATCAATAATGTTACGAAGTCAAGAATGCATTCTTTTTATTAAACAAACTATGGATCCATTCAATTTAAAATGCTTACTTGTTGAAAACATCTTGCAGAATAAATCTTGTAAAATAAACACACATATCCTAGAATTTTCTTAGGACATTAACGAAGTAATTTGTAGAACTTTACAATTTGAAAAAAATGTGAACACATATCACATGGTGTAAAGGCGACGTATGAAAATGACAAAGGTAACGAAACATTGCAGAAAATATTTTAGACTCACTGACAACGATCGAATCTGTAGAATATTAGGAACATATTTCACTTGCACAAGACCGGTCGTGCCATTTTTTTTTCTCTGCTAGTTGAAAACCACACTTCTTGAATAAAAATATATTACTATATCACTTGACTTGAAGAATGATGAAATAATATTGCGAACACTTTTGAAAAATTTAGATGTGAACATTTTTCTTCGAATTCGTGGCCCGAGGTTGGGTAGCCAATTGTCAGGCTAGCTCAGATTAACTTCACTCAGAAATTTCACATAATTTCAAAATAACACTTTCTCGGGGTATAACTTTTTAAATATTTTTTTATTTAATCTTGATAAGACGACACATCACAAATAGAACGGCACATAACACATAAAATAATAACACGGATATAACTTTTTACATTTTAGCACATCTCAAACAGAACACAACTACAGTCAACGCTGTAACAGAACACTCTCCAACTCACAGCATTTCTCATTCGGCAAAGCTCACGGAAAACGGTCACGTGACTGCCGGTAGAGTCTATTTGTTTTAAAACGGGTGGCGCGCGTTACAAACTTTATTAAAATGTTAGGAAAATTTTCTACTTTGTCTTTGTAGTTAGACGCTAATTTATAGTTATAGTAAGTTAATAATCATCTCAATCCTCCCTAAAATTTATACTCCCCCCTCCCCCAACTTTTGCTCGGCCAATACATACTGTCTAAAATTATGTATGTATTTTTCCCTATATTTTATTTTATTATGCAAGAAATAACTAACCAATCTACCACATCAACCCCCCTGAAAATTCTACTCTCTCTTCCCCCAACTCACGCGAAAACACCCGTTCGCTATTGTTAATCCCATGGAAGTATTTTTTTTAAGATAGCTCGTCGCAGAATATCCCCCCCCCCCCCTTCTGTTGTACATGATACAGATTACCTTTTTTTTTTTTTTGTTCGAGCGTTGGGGCGATATTTACACATTAAAAGTTCAAATAACGCAAGTTAATATTTAGAATTGATTGATTGGATAAAAAAAAAAAAAAAATCCAAATAGAAAACTAATTTAATATAATTCTATTAATTCTAAGATAGTTTAGTTTTTCTAATTCTCCTGGTCCCCATACGAATCACTTTTTTTTCTCGAAACTCTATCCTCTGATGGCTTTCGTCAAGCACGATTCCCGCCAAGAATTGTCACTTTGATGCTGGAACTCTGACCAATCAAATTACGAGATACAGCATAAATGGCAAAATGTGGTTGGAAAAAAAAATATTTTGTTTTAATATGTGAGAATGAACAAAAATCTCAAAATATATTTGTAATGTTAATTTATTATCAATGTTTAATGTTAAATTTTATATCTGATGATTATTTTTATTTCTAGTAAATTTGTGACTGACCCCTATTTTGCAGCAAAAAAGATACTCCAACTGTAAACATCTATTACTCGGTCAATTTAAATCGCAGAGGAATGGGACTTTTTTTGTCTTACTTGTCAGTGAAATAGGAAATTTTTACTAAATATCACTTATAGGACCTGGGGACCGTATAAAAATTTAAATTTCGTAATTTTTTAAAAAATGTTTTTCTTGACCCAAATCGCTTTAAAAATACTTCTTTACCTCATTTGAAACAATTTTTAAAATGGAACTATATGTCTATGACTAACGGTTTGCGAATTAGCCATTGGACACCGTTGAGACCGGACACCATGTATAGTCTAGCTTATCTCTTTAAAGAAATACTATTTTTAACTAAAGTTTAATTTTAATTTTTCATATTATTGAAAAGGTAAACCTTTTTCCTATATGTAATATGCAATAAAGATAAAGAGATTATCAAGCTATTAATTGAGGCTTTGATCTTTGGTATTAGTGAAATATTTTAGAGTGCAATAGATTATTAATAAATATATTAATAATTGTCGGAGCACATCTCCGGCTTCCCTGCAAACTTATTGTTAACACGATAGCGTCCAAAATATTTGACGCATCGACACAAAAAATGAGCTGGACGTTGGTAGGGCCAAAATCTCGGCGCGTATTGAAAATCATAAATATTCGTCAACCCTAACAGCCTGAAATGTCGGCTCAAAATTTTCCCATAGAGATAACATTGCGAGTTTAATTCTGTATATTTGAAAGATAAGGCTTTCTTTTTTTAGTCATGTACCTTGAGCCTTTTTTTTTTTTTTTTTCACCAGTTTTTTGCTCCGACAACAATTCTTTTTTTTAATGAAAGCTGTTTCTTTGTAGGTTTGCCCGTACTAGCTATTTTTTTTAAATACTCCCATTTTTATATTTAAATTTAAAATTTAAAAAATGTCTATGAATTTATTTCAAAATGATAGCAATTGGATTACTTCCATTGTTATAAAGAAAGGAAAAATAATAAGGTTTGCTTATCTTTATTGATGCCATTTTCTCATAAAATTCAAAATAAACTTTCTGAAACAATTGAACAGAAAATGACGTCATGCTTTAATAAAATACTCATGTTTTCCGCAAAAAGCTGTTTTTCATTCATTGCGTTTGAGACGCTTGGTGAAATGCTTCAATGAGGCAAAATGACATCATATTTAAATGAAAACGATCATTTTCTATGATAAAAGTAAATATTTTACTACGAACGCCTCTAAAAGATATAAATTTCTGGAATTTTACTCGCCGATACAGAGATTAGAATCACAAGTCAAGAGTGCGAATGTTCACATGCAAAGTCGTAGTTGACAAACTTGATTTCAAGTTTAGAAATATATGTATTAATCACATATTGCGCATTGTAATATTTTTGAAATGGTGAATGTAAATATAAGAGATATGTATGCAAATTATGAGACGGTGAAAATAACATAAAGTTTAGATTTTACGCGAAAAATAATTCCATAATTAACTTAAGGTGAAATCATTTTTTTAAATTTTCAATCGACAATTTTAAACGGCACAGATGTCATATATTGGCGCGATTTATTTCTGACGCCAATGCCATATACGCAACGGGTACTTAACTGGCGCCAAAGTGTCGTTATTTTGCTTGATATGGTAACCCGGATGTTATTGTTTGTGCTGCTGAAGTTTTCCCTGAATTGGCGTGGGAAAAAAATCGCGCCAATATGGGGCATATGTATATGACATCTGTGCCTTTTAAACACAACAGCCTCAATGGGTAATTTCATCAAAATTACATATCTTGATGAGGTATAATAAATAGTGCAGTTTAGTTTTTTAATATTTTGAACAGTCGAAGTGTATGGAATTAGTATTTTGGTAACTTTAAGTTAAAAATAATATTTCTTTTAAGAGACTAGTAGTAACCTATGTATGAGTTCGTTTTTAAACAATTTCTTTCGTCGAAATTCGACGAGATTCATCCCGTTATTAATTAAAACATTAGCTCCATTGCTGTAAATTATGCATTTTAAACTCATACGATCATTATGGAGTCGAATGTTGAAGTCGATGTTCATACATTGGTGACCTGAGACATAGCCCTTCCCTTTCAGAAGTTTTGCGTTCTACGTACGTAACAACCACTATTTTTTTTCGAACTTTTCATTCTTTGTAAGCTTCCAAATCGATGCAATTCATTTTGAATTTTAAATTAAGAGAAACGAAAAGAAAATCGAATACGGAAAATACGATTTGGGGCATTAGTCGAATGGCTACGAGTGATACTCAAAGAAATAGAGAAAAATATAATGTCATGTATGCATTACTTTTATGTATGTATTCTTATGTATGTATGTTTGTATTCAGACGAGTGTGTGTTTCTATTGGGAAATTTTCGTAATCGGGTTTGTAGACAAATTCATAATTTACTGAGCATTGTTTGATGCGCAAATTTAACAATTTGGTAGCTGTCCCAATTATTGACGATTACTTATTTTTTTTAATTCATCGTAAGTGAATATATTTCAACTGAAATACGAGTGAACATTCTGAAGTAAATGAGATATGCATTTTTTTTTTGTCAAGATATACACTAGAAAACAAAAATATGTAGATTACAAAATAAAAAAATCCTGTACGGGTTAGAAAAGGTAGCTTCCCTGTTTCTTGGTTTTAAGATTTTGGCTAATTTTATTGCAGAACGCGGAGTTAAAATGCGAAGAACCCGGTTAGAGAAGAATCATCAGCACTGAATTTCAATGGAAATTTCGCCAAATTAGTCAGATACAGAAAAATTGGCTTAATTTGTGACGACATATTTTTGGTCGCCAAATTTGGCTATATTTCGTCCAAATGTCGCGAAGCTTATCGATAAATGCGACGTTAATCTATATGACTATGATCGCTTATGCTTATGATCGGAGAAATGGATACAACAATGAAAGATAATTTGTGAGAAATCATGTTCACTAAAAGTCATAAATTAATCCCTGATTTTTTTAATCTGCTGCCTAGATTTAGTGTACATTTTAAGAAATATACATATTTTATATCTGTAACGTTATACACAGAAGTTTCGAAAATGACGGTTAAAAGAAAGTAATTCAAATGTATAGAGTTATTCAGTTTAATTCTATCTGGAAAAGTCGCATAAAAATAACCCAGATGCTTCCTAATATTTTCCTAATAACTATATAACAACAACTCAGATGAATAAAGGTATCAAGTTTGATAGAGGAGTATAGCAGACTATCTATGAGTGTGTGTTACATACGTGTTATAAACCTTTACCTGTTGCCATATTAAATAAGTGTGGGCTGTGCCAGACGAGCAAGTCTTTGAAGGAGCTTTAAAGTTTTCTGCCGCTAACTCGATGGATCAAGTTCTCAAAGATCGAAGCTAAATTTAAAAAATCGAAATCTCTCAAATACATCCGGGGGTAATTCTTTATCTTTACCGTAGATTCTCTTATCCAATGGTTTCTCTTTACTTTTAACATTTCTGAATTATTATAAAGAACAACAAATTATGTTGCCTTCAGTAATGACTGAACAGCTTTTGTCTTTGCAATCAAAGGTTACAAATTTCCCTAAATCAACCTTTATTATTGGAAAAGGAAGAGCTGTAAAATGTACAAAAATCAAAGAAATTAGTTAAACAATCATAGAGCAGCTAGGATCAGAAGCTATCATTCTTTTGGCACTAACAGGTACTGCTGCATTTAATGTCAAAGACAAGGTAACTCACTCAGTACTTAAAGAACCAACGTGTTTTAAATAGTTCGCTATTTTAAAAAGTCAGCAATACATCTACAGCTCAGAATGGATACAGTGTTATTTCACATTATTGACGAATTTTCAATGATAGGATGTCGTCTTATGTCTGAGCTTGAACAGAGATATTGTGAAGGTAAAATAGATAGCATTTAGCCTTTTAAAGGCTTATTTGTTTAAATCCTTGGACGTATTAGGTAGTTACATCGCGTAAAAGACATCCCTCTATATAAAAGACATTCTTTAAAAGTCATTTTGATTCTTCGCGGAGAAAAAATGCTTATTGCTTTTTAAAAATGTTTCACATTAACAAACTCATTGAGATAAAACGACGATCAGCAGACACAGTTCCGAAAGACTCTGAACTCACTTTGCGTGAGTCCAGTTTTTGACTACCTCTCACCCCTTATGCACGACGCAAAGATATACTGCTTTCGGCTAACTTGAAGGATTTGAAAGTGCCATATGTCTTTTTCTCAAAACCAAGCAAGCTAAAGAATATAATCAAGAAGTACTTCTTAAATCAAAACGGGGACAAATTAACAAGAACTTTAGCAGATCACAATGATTAAATAGCAAGATTGAGTGAAGATGATCACGCGTCTGGAAGCAGGGTTATGCATTATGCTACATATCAATCTCTGAACGGAGTGAGAATTGGTAAACGTAAGTACGATAAAAGATATTGCTTATGGCCCACGTTTTCAACCTCAAGGTTTGTCACAGGCCATAATAGTTCATTTTGTTGAGTATCATGAACCTTTTCTTACTGTAATTTTTTTTTTATTAAACCTATTTGTAAATATTGAAAAGAAGAAAAAGCATCATTCACATGAAGTTAGTTACCTTTAACTGTTGCATACCTTGCCACCATACATAGATCCTCGAGTTTAACATTGTCAAAAACTGCTGTGGATATCCATCTAAAGGTGTTGTCACATAAAACAACTTATGTCATTTTTACTGTATTTTGTCATTTAGAGAAAGTTCTAATGGAAGCAATTTTCGCTAAGGAAAGGCTTTACCCAAATTAGAAGTATGGGAGCACTTGCTGACAGATTAGAATTTGTGCATTACCCGAGGCAACTGACGACTGAGTTAAACACTTTAAAATGAGGTATCGACTATTGTTATTTCAAACTTACTTTTATACTATTAAACAGCAACCTAGAAAATAAAACATTTTTTTAAATAATATCTTTTAAGTTTATGCGCCTCCATGCTCCGACATTTCGGCCTGACGGATACTAGTTATATACATTACTAAACTTGATGTCGCGTTTGCCAGTTACAATTTTGCATGTAAAGATTCCCGCTCTTTACTTGAGGTTCTAATCTGAGTGAATACAGAAATTTACTTTTTGACACACTAGAAGTAAAATATTTAGTTCTATCAAAGAAAATACTCATTTCAATTTTTACTATGACATCATTGATCACATCATTTATCACTGAAGAACACTGAGATGAGCATCTCAATCCAACGCCACCTATAGACAATGTCGAGGAGCTCAATTTCGACGTCACGGCAGATCAGCGATCAGCGGATGAGAGGAGTCTTGTGACTTTTACGTCACAAGAACAGTATCCAATGAGTGATCAGCTAATGGTCGATCTGCCGTGACGTCGAAATCGAGTTCGTCAGCATTGTCTATAGGTGGCGTTGTTTAATCTCAGTATCAGCTGAATATAAAAAATATTGAAAGTTAGCCCATTTATGAGTAAAGATGCGTTATTTTAACACTAGAACGTCCGGGAATTTTACCCAAACTTAATAAAAATATTTAGACACCAGAATTTTATTTAAAATTATTTGACTTATTTTTTTAACTGAATTTTCCCTAGTTATAATTTAACAGATTTTACGAAATAATTTCTGGTTCGAATCGACATTTTATCATTTGATTGGTGTCAAATTGACACCAGCTGGACGTTCTAGTGTTAAATAGTGACGTCATTTTCTATTCAAAAGGTTTAAAAAAGTTATTTTTAATTACAATACGAAAGAGGCATCCGTAATGATATGGTAATTCCCATTGTTTCCCTTCTTTTTTACAATAATGTAAGTAACGCCAATTGTCACCAGTGTGATGGAATTTTACACAGGACTTTTAAAATTAAAATTAAAATTAAAATTAAAATATATAAAAATGGGATTATTTTAAAAAATAGCAATTGCGGGCACATCTACAAATAAAGTGTTTTCATTTTTTTTAAAATATTATCAAAATCGGTTCAGTAGAAAGCTCAGGCCAGATGGCTAAAAAAACAGCTTTGTCTTTTAAATATACAGATTATAAATATATACCAAATGAATGTAGTATGATAAAATCATTAATCAAAGAAACATTTAAAAAATGAACACTTCATTCTTTCAAAGATTATGGCCTTTCTCCCAATCTTTTATCTTTTAAAAATATAATGATCATTTCTTTAAGAAAAAGTTAAAATAAATGATAGTTTCAAAAATTGCGTTTTTCATATGCTTTTTTAAAAACGTTAATAGCACTCCCAGTAAGAAAATTTAAACTTAATAAATCAAGTATGTTACGAAGAAAATTATTTTTTATATTTTATAAAAAATTTCATCGTTAAAAGAAATTTTTAGTACAGAAAATATCAACACGTAACACATAAAATGTTTACTGAGAAAGATGAACCATGCATTTATTATGCTCAAATCTTACGTTTTTCTAATTTAGAATAACTTATTTAAGCAATGTTACTAATAGTTTTCTTTTCAAAAGTCTTTTCTTAAAATCATATTTTAAAATGTGTCTTGAAAATGAGCTGACTGAATGAGAAATGTTTTTGAACATTGTCTATTTGCGTACAACCGTGTAAAGAATGCCTTTTTAACACTTTTCAAACCTAGTTAAAAAATGAATACAGTTTGTCTGTCTGTCTGATTGATGTATGTGGTTGGGGTTCACTCTGGCATGTTCGGTATTGAAAGTGAAGTATGTACCCTTTACGGGTTCATTTACAGGGACACTCAAAAGAATTCCATTACATTACGGAGTATGGAAAAAAATGGTTTGAGTTATACTTTAGTGATATTACACTATTTTAAACATATTGAAATTTATATATTTCGTAGGCTAATTGCGAAATCCAGCTGTATGCAAAGAACCTAGGATGTAGCCTTTTTCCAATTGGTCTGATGTTTTTCAGGCTATTTGGGAAAAAGCTGTTTTTAAATTAATTGGAAAATGATAATTTGTTTCTCAATCAGTCAACTATTTTTCCAGCTTATTGCAAAGATCTGTGGAGAATTGGGTTAATTGGAAATTATTCATTTATTTCTCAATGAGCTTGATTTGTTTTCAGACTCAATGCAATAACCATATGAAGTTTCACTCTAATTAGAAAATGACCACCGATGACCACCTGTTTGTCCAAACAGCCTAGTTTTAACCAAGTTTATTTCAATATGTCAAATTTAGTGACTGTTTAAGCATACTTTTTTAGCAAAAAATAGGAAGGGAAGTTAAAATGCTTTTAAAAATGTATAAGAAAACTGTCTTGCTGACAGATTTCATTAACGCGAGTGTGTGTCTAAGGCGAGTGAATACTTTATTTTGACGGTTTATTTTTCACTAACAAACCGTATAGAAATAGTAACAAATTCTACAGAATTTTTAATGTTTTCCCAAATTGGGCAGAGAAAATAGGTTGCTGAATGAAAATAATTATAAAATATGTATAAGAAAAATTGCTTATTTTTTTCCATCTGCAGACGAGGCAGATTTTTTATGTTTTCGCAGAATTTCGTAGCAAATGAAAATAATTATTGAAAAGATATAAGAAAATTTCTGCAAACATGAAATCTACAGATGAGCCTGATTTTTAATATTTTCGCGGCGTTACCTAAAGATGACGGGTTGCTGAATGAAAAGAAATATAAAACTTAAGTAAGAAAAAAATCTGCATCAATGAAATCTGCAGATGAGGCAGATCTTTAATTTTTATCTCTCCATAAGGTAGGGAAGATGGGTCGCTATTGACAATAATTATAATAAATATATAAGCAAGTATCTGCAATAATTAAACCTGCGGATGAGGCAGATTTTTCACGTTCTCCTTGCTATACGTAGTGAAAATGGGTTGCTAAATTATTATAATTATGAAAATATAAATAAAAAAATCGGTGCAACAATAAAGTCTGCAGATGAGGCAAATTTTTAGTAATTTTTGGCATTACTTAGAGATGATGGACTGGTGAATGATATTAGTCACAACGAGTGTAGACGAAAACTGCTGTTCTGACAGAAATGATTTATTCGCCTGATTACCTAAGATAAGTGATTGCTTTAATTTTTAGTTTGTAGCTCACTTAAAAGTAAATTCGCAATGTGCCTGAATATCTGGGATTATTCACTCAGCAGTATATTATTTCTGCAGATGATGCAGATTTTATTGATACAAAAATTTTCTTGTATATGTTTTACAATTATTTTCATTCCGTAACAGATCTTCTCTGAGTAACGCTAAAACGATCACAACAAATCTGCCTCATCTGCAAATTTAATACATAAACTTTTGTATATATTTTTTATAATACTAGGGAGCTCGGCTCCCTAATAGCTACGCTCGCCAAACCCAGCTCAGACACCGCAGTCTCTAAAAGCACGCTAATTTGATCGGCTTTAAAAAGATTTTGAAAGATTGATTTATAATTTAAAAAACAGTGTCGATCTCCCTATAAACAGTTCTCTATTCATTTCTCTTCGATTGGGGTATTTTAAGGAAAGATCAGCTGCTGTTAAAAGATACAATCGCTGTTTTCCTCTTTGATTAAATAAAATCAGTTAAACATTTCAAAATAAGCTAATATAAAATGAATTAAGTAAACAGAGTCTTTGTATTCCGGTACTTTTTAACAAAGCGAAAAGAAAATTCTTTTAAATAAGACATTTTAAATGTATCGTTTTTAATCTGACGTAATTTTTACCAAATATTTCTTTCTCTTTTCAATATTCACGTGAAAATATTTTTGTTAGAAATGAAGTATTATTTGCGCTGTGCTAACAAAAATAGTTGAAAAGATCATCTCAAAATAGCATAATGTCTCGCGCAATTTTTAAATTTAAACTGTTTTTCAATATTATTTTTTGTTCATTTTACGTAATAAGTGTAATGTGACGTAATTTTTCCTATTTAAGACCTCTAACGCTTGTTAATGAATTTATTATTTTACAATATCCTCTCTATTAAAATTCACGTGTAAATATAGTTTTTATGAAGTAATTTTCAATAAGTTCCTGCTTTTTATACGTAATTATTTAATTCTAATTTGAAAGTTTTTTTTCTGTTTATAATAGTCACGTGTAAATAAATTTTTAATTTGAAGCAAACATTATTGTTTGGGCTGTTTATACAGTTGGCAACAATTTAATTTAATGCCATTTTCCATATGGCCATTACATAGTACGTTTGTGCCAAGTTAGATTTTGTATAAACACTTGCTGGTATTCTTGCTCGCAATTTAGGTGTAAAATTTGAGCATTTCACAACATCAAAAGATGCAAGCAATATATTATCTCATCACTGCTGAAATGTAGTTGAAAGATTAATTAAAAAATATATTATCTCATCAAAAACAACTCGTTGTAAATGACCCCGCCAAGCCACAAAGCTAAAACGTCAGTCATAAAAAGCAGTGATATCACATAAAAAGAAGCGATATAGAAGTGCATACTCCGAGTGCCGTGTAAAAATCTATCACTACTCGTAATGTTTCCAAAGGACTCGAAGTGAGGTACAGTATGTGAAAACTGCTTGGCGACCTGCAGGATTTTGTTTATTCTTCCTGCACATACATATGACTATTTGTTTAACAATTTTTTCTTGTATTACTGATCCCATTAAACTGTGAAAAGTTGAAGTTTTTGGTGTTTACATGTCATTCTTACTTAAAATCATGGGATCGACTTGTTGATTTTATTTACCGTTATTTGAATGAGAAAGACCACTTTTACGAGAAGGATTTTCTAAGTAAACAAGTAATAAACATTATTACTAACAATGCAACTAATAATAGACGTTAACTAAACTGAGATATATTGCAGTAAAGCCTACGTAAACGGAATTGCACATGACAGGGGGAAAAATCTGTTCTAGCAAGGCTTCTGTTACAATAGTATTATATAATATCCCTTATGTTGGAAACACGACATTTTACGTTTAAGAAATAATTCTGTCATTATAAGGATTCTTTTGACCAGTTTTTCCTATAATTCTGAAACAGTGTGTTATTAAACGTATTTATGTAATTAAAAAAATGTGTTTAAAATATTGAAAAGTATAATTGTCATAATAGATGATTACCACAATTACATGATATTTCTTATTTGTCTTACAAATTTTTCTGATTTATTTCAGATCTTCCTCCTACAATTATTTATAAGAGTGATATAATGAGAAATTAAAATTAATTTTTTCGACTTTCACAATTTTTCGAAATTGATATAGGTACTGCATATATTAAATATATACGCCTGCAGGTCGCCAAGCAGTTTTCACATACTATACCTCACTCCGAGTGCTTTGGAAACATTATGAGTAGTGATAGATTTTTACATGGCACTCGGAGTATGCACTTCTATATCACTTCTTTTTATGTGATACTACTTCTTTTTATGACTGACGTTTTAGCTTTGTGGCTTGGCGGGATCATTTACAACGAGTTGTTTTTGATGAGATATCACTTCTTTTTGTAAGGTCATTTGCATTATACATATTCCATTTTAATTCCGAAAAGAAAAGATAAAATAAAGATGATAAAAGTAAAAAACTAATTTAACAGTAATGCTATAAACTTTTCGATAGTGTAATATATCTAGTAACACATAATGTTGAATGTTTTAAAAATAATTCAAAATCATTTTATCGATCCTTACAAATCTCAGAAGAAATCCTTTATTTTTTAGAAATGATAAAATGTGTTGAACTAACAAGTAATACTTTTTGCTTTTGTCCTATAAGATATATGGTGATTCATTAAATAACTCAGCAAAGATTTTATTCTAATAACTTTTGAAAAACTGCCTTTACATTTTCAAAATTCACATAATTTTACACAAAATATGTAAAGACTTAAAAACAGATTGAATAATGAGCATTTGTTTTATCACCAGGTGTACCTGAAGTAATTTTTAAATAAAATTAGTTTTTTTTAATTCAGGAAATACAACGTCCCTCCGATAAGCGCGTCGGAAACACGGATTATCTGATTAAGCTTTTTTTATGTTTTCATAAGCTCTTAACAATTGTTGAATTTTCTGAATTTTCAATGCATGAACTTTCTAAATTCCTAAGTGTTTTTTACGTGACTAACAGGACATACTAATTCGTATGCTTTCGAAGTATTTTTTCATAGATTTCGGATAATTCATACGATAAATTATAATCCATTTCAATAAAAGTTCAGAATTCGATATTTCATCGTTATGAAATGATTTTCCCTAATTTCAGTCATATTTGTAAATTTTAAAGTAGCTGTATTATCTGGTGAAAAGTGAACTAAAAGCTATTCATGGCATATTGATAGCATTCTTTAATTAACAAGTCCAAAATAACACAGTCGATTAGTTTAATAAATCCCCTTATTAATCTTTTTAAATGAAAAGAAAAACGAAAAATTAAAATAAAACTGCCAAAAATTTATTTGATATAAAAGGATTGTAAAAAAAAAAAAAAAATGAAAAAAAATTATGTAATAAAAAACCAGACTTACTGTATTATCTTTGTAAAATGGTTTAAATAGAACAAATTGCAAAGTTTGGAACGTTGAAAAAAATATTTGAGTACATGTGCGTTTTAGTATAAAAGCAATATAATACAGAAGATAACATTTCCCCACTTATTTCAATATGATAATCAGTAATCCTAAAGTTCTGTCGAATTGTTTTCATTAATATAAATACTTTGTGATTCACTAAAGTGCTTACATTATCTTTCTGTGCATGTTCTATGGTTTCTACGTAGTCAGTGAAGTCCTAGAATCTTTCCATAATCCAAGTCCACTGGCACGTTTCTATAATCTAGTTTCTCCTCAAATATCGACAGAACATTCCGCGATGATTATTGTCCGCCGTACCTTCGTCAAAAATCATTCCGATTTCGTGCAAAATAAAATTTCATTTAATTGTTATCTAAATTATGTGTGCAAAAATACCCATAGTATTGGAATTTTAAAAGGGTGGGTGTGAAATCTAGAAGCATCTTCAAAAAAGTGGATAATAGAAACATCTTTCATAAAGTAGAAACCTAGATCGTCGAGCTTTAGATGAACAAATTGAATTCATATTCTATTTGCAAGTAACATGATAAAATTTTCTAGAGATTGGAATAGTACAAATTCATTAAAATACATGCTACTCAATAGATATCCATCGGTTGTAATATAATCAAGATCTTTTAAGTGACCTTGTCACTAACCGTAAATGCTTCAATGCCGCCTTATAATAGAGAGCTCAACTGGTTCGAATGCAATAACATCTACCCTATTAAAATCCGTGCGCGTATCTATCTATGTAACCTCAAAAACTCAGAAACCGCAGGGCGCAGGGCTACGAAATTTGGCACACGGGTTGCTTGTAGGAAGTCCATGAACGACTGGGGCCAAAAATTCGAAAATTTTGAATAGATTTCTTTTCTTTTATGTTTTTGACGAATTTTCCCCTTTTTTATGTTCAATCCGTAATTACGCGATTTCTAACAAGTTCTAAATGTTTACTGCAATGTGAGATATACATGGGGCATTCTCACAATCATTTGACTTTCAGGAATAAAAATCTGGTGAAATTAAATTTGCTAAAATAATATTTTAATCTGATAGACGAATGAAAGCATTAATGATTCAAAATAAAGAAAAAAATGATCAGCAGCGAAAAAAATTTTATTTAACTGAGGTTTAAGTTAAACTTGCGAGTTTAAATTTCCTTACTAAATTACCACTAAAACTTTTTATTTTCTTCTAAATTTTTACTTATAATGAATTTGCATAGTACCCACAGAACATTCAAATAAGAAATAATAACAATGCAGTATTTTTAGTACAAAATTTTAGCATAACATTGTCTTAAAGGGGTGCTAAAGAAGGGACTGTAAGGTAAAAAAAAGACGGTATAGGAATAAAGTCACAATGCTTGAAATTGATATTTAAATGCTGATTTAAATTCTGCAGAAAATTTCCCGTCAAAGAATTTTAGCCATTATTTCTCTATAATAAATATTCCATAATTCTGCAAGAGAAAAATGTGTGACTGCATGTAAAGTGATTTTCTGTATAATTTAACAAGAGGGACGGTAAGGTATCTAAAACCCAGGACAGAATTTAAAAAAATAACATCAACCGAAAGAATGCGTGAAGGTTAATTTTTTGTTACATATTTATATAAAAAATTGTCCCTGTTTCATAAAAAAAAAATAAAACTTAAAACTCAGCATCAGGGACACGAGACGGTATAAGGGTTTCCTGGATATTTGGACACCCCAACATCGTCCAAAACTTATTTATCTCGTTAATATTGTTATGCAGTCATGCAATGAGATGATCCCCAGTATATGAAAAAAAAAAAAAACCACAAGAATATGTACTAAAGTAACTAGTAGGATAAGCCAATGCCAATCCCAAAACTTTCTTCTATCTCATACATAGTTAATACTAAATTCTCTAGTACAGTGCCAAAATTAAAAAGCAATCTATGCCCATCATGAGGATTCTAAAGATATGAAATTCCGTGCATTAGTTCTTGAGATAGGACTATCGCTAAAATCGCGTAAATCATGCAAAATGCAGCATATCAGCGCCACCGGTTAGGTGATTTATATCAAAATCTAATCATCAACAACTTATGTCAACTTATGTTAACTGAATCTGAAGTTTGATGAAAATCCGTGCATAAGTTTTTGAGATAGAGCTATTGCGGAAATCATAAAAAATTACACATAGCAGCGCCATCTGTTGAACGATTTACACCAAACACTAATTTGGACCAATTTATATTAGGGACTAACTGAATCTGAAGCTTGATGAAAACTCATGCATTAGTTCTTGAGATGCAGATATTGCGGAAATATTGAAAAAGGCAGCACAGCTGCGCCACCTGTTGGGCGATTTACACCAAAAGCTAAACAGCAGTAATTTATATCAGGGACTAACTGAATCTGAAGTTTGATGAAAATTCGTGCATTAGTTCTTGAGATAAAGATATTGAGATGATCAAGAATAATGCAGCAGAGCAGCGCCACCTGTTGGGGGATTTTCACCAAAAAGTAATCAGCACCGAATTATATCAAGTACTAACTGAATCTGAAGTTTTATGAAATTCTGTGCATTAGTTCTTGAGATATAGCTATTGCAAAAATCGTGAAAATGCAGCACAGCAGCGCCACCTTTAGGGCAATTAACACCAAAAGCTAATCAGAATCAGTTTATATCAAGGTCTAACTGAATCGAAAGTTTTGTGAAATTATGTGCATTAGTTCTTGAGATAGAGCGGCCACAAAAATTTTGTCACATACAGACTCACAGAGTGACAGACAGATATTTTCTAAAAACCATCAAATCGTGTTCAGGACCTTCTAAAACGTATAAATCCGTCGAAAACCAGAAGTCAAAATTTTTCACGAATCCAATACTTTCTTCTTGTAAAGCTAGAAGAAAGTAAAAATTATTATTCAGGGACTTAAAAGTCAAAAGATTGTGAGAATGCCTCACATATTACGTACGCCACGCTGCAATAATAAGAAGCTAGCGGGTGTTACGATAAAGTTTTACTAAAATAAAAATTATTATTCAGGGACTTAAAAGTCAAAAGATTGTGAGAATGTCTCACATATTACGTACGCCACGTTACAATAACTAGTCGTTGGGGCCACCGTAATACTTACCCATCATGGATATAGATAATATAAAATATGAAAATAAAACACGTGATATTTGCTAAGCATTGTACCATGTTACTTTTATTCATAATTTAATTTATTTGGACTTCCTTAAATATAATTAATATAGCCCCTTAAGTTAATATTACTTTTTGTTGCATTAAAATATCTCAATTTGTTGATTTTCTGTAAGCAAGTAAACGCTATTGGTTTACAATTGAAGTCTATGGGAATTTCGCGAAATATTAGAAATACCGCCAATTTGGCGTCATTCTTGACGACTCGTTTTGGTCGCCAAATTTGGCGATATACCGCCAAGTTGGCGACAAACTTGGCGGTGTTTGGCAACAGAACAGAGTCCCTCTTATGGTAACACCCCTTATAGGTATGAAGATGCATTAAATACTTGACATTTACGATAAGCCGTTATTGGCATTTAATCTTATAGTTTGGCGATAGTTTTTTTGGTCGGCAGGATAATCGAGTAGTATCGAATTGCGTAAAAGAAACATCCTTATAACTCAAAAAATTATAATCCTATTAACTAACAATTTACAGCGTCGGATTAAGCGTCTCATTTCCAATTAAAATATATCTTTGAATTGAAATTTGAATGAAATACAGGGTCACGAAAAATCGAAGAGTGTGAAAAATAGAATTACAAATATCTCGGCAACTAATTACTCGATCGAGTTTATTCATGATGCAAAATTTATGTTTCTTTATTGTCTTTTATATTCACTCCTTCAAATAAACAATTTCGAAAATTTTTTTATACGTTTTATCAGAACGAATATTTCAAGAGTCCGAAAAAAATTGTTCCGTTTAATCGAGGTTACTGATATTTAATAGGCTTCTTTCCATTATTACTTTCTAAGTACACACCGAATTTCAAGTCTCTATCTCAATTTCTTCGGGCGATAGAGCGATTACAGACACACAGACATACTGAAGGACGGACAATTTTTTTTTTTTTCGAATTATAACTCGAAAAATTTCAATCCTATTAACTAACAGTTTACTGCGTCGGATTAAGAGTCTCATTTCCAATTAAAATATATCTTTGAATTGGAATTTGAATGAAATACAGGGTCATGAAAAATCGAAGAGTGAAAAATAGAATTACAAATATCTCGGCATTTATATTTTATCAGAACGAATATTTCAAGAGTACGAAAAAAATTGTTCCGTTTAATCGAGATTACTGATATTCAATAGGCTTCTTTCCATTATTACTCCCTAAGTACACACCGAATTTCAAGTCTCTATCTCAATTTGTTCGGGAGCTAGAGCGATTACAGACACACAGACATAGAGACGGACGGACAATTTTTTTTTTCTAAAAATATGTTTTTCGGAATCTCCAGTGTCTGAAACGTGTAAATCCGTCAAAAAAATTTTTTCGATTTTCAAAACGATTACAAGACTTACCCTATACTACGTATGCTGGGTAAGTAATAATAAGACTTTAAACTGGTATAAATCAAAAACTAATTAATATTTTCGCATGAAACTGTCAAAGGTTTGAACTACTCATAAAAGCAATTAAGATGGCGTAAACCGCGTAAAATTCCGATAATTACACATTGCTGTAGCCCTGTCAACAGATTTGGTCAGAACAAGAATTGCAAAAGTGCAAAAAACAGCACTTTTAAAATCGTATTTACTAAAAATCTATTGACCGCATTCCATTTTACTTTTGTTTTCTGAGTCACGTGAGGGAGTGGAGTCATACAGAGGGTGTGGAGTAGCACTGCTACTGAGTATCCCCTTGAACTGCTATGCTGTTCGCTGCTCGCTATTCAATAAGTCAACAATTTCTTTTAAAGTTTAGTGGTAACAAAAAAGTGTAAAAGCTGGCAGCTATAGAAATATATACCAAAATGTGTTAATTTTTTGTATTGATACAGCTCATTAGATAATAAATGAATCAGCTTCAGACCTATTTTATTCAAATGTGATACATATATCATGTTAAATTCACAGTCTTCACATAATTGTAAAATAAGTTTCATAGATTTATAGAAATTTAACTAATATTACTGATTTCTATAAATCTCTCAATTTTTTCATAAATCTTGCCCCTCTAAATAACATTATCTCTAGTGTAATTTTTCTTAGAAGCTCCTTTACTAATTAAAACAAAAATAAATGCATACCAGTCTTCCTCTTCATCTTCCTCTACAACATGTTTGAACAATATGGAGTACATGGTTCATGGTTAACTGCAGCAATATTTTATGTTCAAAATGTAGACTCCATGGTAAATGTTGTTAATACGTTTGAAAGCACGGAATTTTCTGCTATTTTCTCCACTGTAGAGATGCTACATGACAGATCTCTTCATAAAATTCTCTGTATGATAATAGCTCATTTTAATTTTCTAAATCAAACCATCACAAATCTAGAATCGGAGAATCTTCGGTTAAATGATTTGTTTCTGAAATAACTAAATTTTAAGGGTATATTTACGTTATTTCTGAATCTGCAGGTAGAAAAAATTAAGAGAAAAATTAAATCCTCTTGTAAATAAAAACTCGGATTTTAAATAGTGTGAAAAAAAATACTTTTTGTACGATGGTGAAGAAAAACTATAAATATTACCCAATAACATCGGTTGATGTTTAAGGAAAATTTTTTGCTTTTAAATGGCTCCATTTAAAAGACAAAAACTAATTGTTATTATTTTTAACACTTTCCAACAATGCTGAAAAGTGTTTATGACTTCGGTTTGTCTGACCGTCTGGCCGTCTGTCCGTATGACCGTCTGTCTGTGTGGCCGTCTCTCCGCGCTCCAGTAAATATACTCGGATTGTCCTGAAATTTTTGATGGTAATTGACGTTTACCATAGCACATTCCCTATTTCAAATGAAGTTTGTAGCATGTTTAGTTGATTTACAGGGACAGTCAAAAGTTTTCCGTTACATTAGGGTCAATGGGAAGAAATCGTTTTAAAAGATTTTTAATGATGTTACACGCGTCCAAACATACCAAAATTGATATGCATTTATGGAGTGTACTAAAACATGCATTCTGTATAATATGCGGTTCAAAGAATAGTTATTATTCTTTTACAGGGTTACACAAAAAAATTCCGTTACATAATGATATTGGGAGGGAGGGGGGATTTTTTGCGGCGTATTTTAATTATGTTAAACTATTTCAAATATAATGAAATTGATATACGTCGCTGAGGTTTACTATAAGTTATTTCATGTATATTACGAAGTGCACAGCATTTACAGGGACACACAAAAGTTTTCAGATAGTATATTGTATCAGGAGTACTGTACATTAGCGGTGATTGCTGGAAATGCATTTTTAATTATGATATGCGCATTTATGTTCCACTATATTTATGCATACTATATGGTGTGTATAAATTCTATAATTCATATACAGGGCTACACAAAATAATTCGTAAGGGTTACTGGGTATTATCGCAAATTGGTTAAAGGTGGTTTGTAAATGAGTTATGTATTTTTACGCTGAACTGCATTTAATTTATTAAAAAGAGTTTGTAGAATATAGATAAAATGATATACAGGGTCACGCAAAGAATTGGATACATATCGGCAATGGATGATAATTTCTGGAAATGTGCTTTCAGTAGTTTTAAGAGTGTTTTAGTTTGAATTAAATTTTAGCTAAATAGTGGCATGTAATAAAGGTACTAGGTAAATTACAGGGCCCTACAAAAGTATTCAAGTATTTTTTCAATTAATTGTATAAATTGATGAAAGAGAAATTTCAACCTGCTATACGTTTTCTTGCTAAACTAAATTTTCCCATTATATGAAATATATATCAACATACAGATCGAATACAGGGCTGTTCAAAAGAATTGGAATACATATTTGGCTATGGGCGGTAACTACTGGAATCAAATTTTTAAATGTTTACTTAGTTATCTTATTTACCTTATTTCCGTAAGTAACGAAGTTTCGTCAAAGCTTTCAGGGAGTGTTGGAAAGTGTTTCATAATCTATGCTGAACGCATGATTTTTCTTACTTGTTTAAATATGTATTTGCGGCGTCGCAATAAAAATTATTCGCAATGAGATTAAAATTAGTGGTAATGCACATATGTCTTTTAATAAAATATCTCTTTAACAGTAGTAAGTATCAAATTGACAATTACTTATGTTTAAATATAATCAAATGAAAAAAAAAAAAAAAAAAAAAAAAAACAGGAACTGAATTTACATGTTATTGATTTTTCATTAAAAGTTATAAGTGCATATTTTGGAATTTATCATCATAGTTTTAGTTTTTTAGTGCATATTGTAGCAGTTTTTAAATGCATATAGTACGCTGTCTGTTGACAGATATGATAGTCTTCCCCAAATATCACTGGGAAAAACTTGTGTAACATTACTCCGAAAAATGGGTGGCACAATCTTGCATTCAATTTTAGGGAGTAATTTAACTGATATAACTGGTGTAATTTAAACTGATATAACTGGTGTAATTTAAACTGATATAACTGGTGTAATATTACGCCATAATAATGTGAAAATATCAGAATTCACATTATTATGGTGTAACGTCTAATAATGAGCTTGAAGTGGCTGGGAGTCGTTCGGTAGCTTCGTCGCCCCGAGCCCAACCTTTTCCGCTTTTCGGTGTCTTTAATTTGTGTAATTTCCCTTTTAAATTTGTCCGGTTTCAATTTTTGTTTTTTTTTTTTCAATCTCGCTTTCGCTTGAGAGTCTTTTACTCGGGATGTGGCTGGGGACCTAAGAATGTAGCTTCCGCAAAAGAGTCGGACTAAGTGGATGAATAAAGGGCTGCGGACGAAGATGGGCCGCTCGCCACGGCGGTCGACCCACCCGCCCTCCCCCGACCACCGAGCACTTATATCGGTTACATTATTTCATAGAATTGAAGGCCGCAAGGTACGGATATGCTCATTTTAATACATATTTATAGGATATATTATTTGAGAGAACTTGGTTTTTTTTTTTTTTTCGATAGTTTGTGTAAATTGGTATTAACCCTTTCGGGACGAGCGTCTTTTACAGAATTTTTAAACTTTTATCTCCGGTTTTTCAAAGCAGAAATTTTTACCTAATTAAAACGGGGAAATGATCGGATTAAATAACGGTAAATTTTACAATAAAAATTTACTGGTGAGAATAAACTTAATAAACGGATTTTGAGCACTTTACGCGGCATGTGTACTGGTCGCTCGTCCCCAAGGCTCCAAAGACGGACCTTTAGTGCCAGAAAACGCTGCAAATTCAATTTCGGCCAAGAAAAAAATGAAATTTTTATTGCTTTGCTTCTTGCAACGTGGAGAATTTTTTTTTCTAAATATAGCTTATTGGGGGTTATCTAAAAATTTAAATTTCGTAACTTTTTCAAAAAAATAATTATTTTAACATAAGTGGATTTCCATATGATGAAGAACAACATTTTAAACATTCAAGCATTTTTGCAATTCGAACTATACCTCTAAAATTAACGGTTTAGGAATTAGCTTTAGGTCAACGATAAGGAGGGATACCCTGTATATATTTTGCGATGAAAATAAGTAGGGGTTGCAATTTGAAATTTTCGAAATTTTATCATTCTAAAAATAAGTGTGGGAGCTTGTTTGTTGTTCTTCACATGTGACATCCCGTTTGTATGAACAGTACGATCGCAAGTAGCTCTTATATTAGAAAAGTTATTATTTTTTAAGACCACTCTGTACAATAATTTTAGTACTAAATATTGATCCAGGTGATTTTAGATTACTCGCCATGTGAAACTAATATATTTATTAGTATATTCTATAAGAAAATGTAAGAAAAAGAAGCTAATAATATAATAGCCTTCTTTAAAAAAAAAAAAAAAAAAAAAAAAAAAAAAAAAAAAAAAAAAAAAATTCTCTTCTTATTCAGAAAGTACCAGAAAAGTCAAGATTTTATTACTCAAAAAAAAAGGAAAACTATTTCCAAAAATGTTGTATGTAAATTAGATTAACAATCAATAGCAAATGGAATATTGTTCTTAAAAATCTCTTTATTCCCCTTAGCCAATTTCTGAGAGCGCGAAAGTTTTCTAATTAAAAAGTGCAAAAAACTATTTTCGCAGATATTATTAGCAAATAAAATAATTGTAGTTTATTACATACATGTACTCGTACTGTTGATAAGGATTTTTTTACAGTGTTTTGTGTTAAACAATTGTTTCTTAAGAAAATCAACTCTTGTAAAACTGCATTTAAAAAACACTGCAATAAAAAAATGAAACGAAATCTAAAATTGCCTTCTAAAATTTTCTATTTCGTTCAAACAATTGATTTCTAATGGAAATATAAGATTTCTTCCTGGAAGTGTTATTCGAAACATCGAATGAAAAACTAAAGATTAAATAATAAATTCTTTTGTAAACCAGGGTTAAATGAAAAACGATTTAATAAAAATATGAGCCATAGCATAAAATCAAAACTAAAATCAAACACACCCTATATTTCTTTTCATTGGAAATATCTTTCTGTGGATATATTAAATCTTCAAATAGTAATTTATAAAATATTAATAATTCAACTTAAAAAATATGGTCATAAATAAATTATTTGAAATGAAACAAGCAGTTAATATTTATAAATCCTATGTAATTTCTTAACTGGAAGTTGAAGGATTTTTTTCATTTCTTCATTTCTTATTTGAAATATTTTATGTCGAAAGTTTAACTAAAAATCCGTAAAAAATGTGTAGGCTTAATTTCGTTTTATTTAATTAATTTTTTAATTTATTTTTTTATTTTTATTGAAATAATATATGATAAAGAAGGCTATAATTTAATATATTTCCAACACTGTTTAAAAAATTGCAGAAAGCTTCCTCCAACAGATGGTTTTAAAAAGTTAATTTTCACTCTGAAGTTGCCCGTGAGTCTGTTAACCCTCTCATTCATACGGTCCTCATATGAGGACAGATGAGTATTGTCCTATAAAGCGAAAGACTTTTCAGCAATCATTTACGGAGTTCTGAGTTGTGGACTGATAATAGCTAGCATACAGAACAATAATAAAACTATTTTATAATGGGTTCTCATTTATCACAAAAAAGATTTTTTGCGAATAATGAAAAATAATGAAAAATATTTATGCACGAGAAGGTTAAATGTCCCTTTGTTTTCAAGGAAAAACTAACAGACCTCAAAAAGTAAAACCTTTCCAGTAAAAGGTTCTGACAGATATAGCCTTTCCGAAGTTCATGGGCAGCAAAGCCCCATTTTATTTTAGAAATGTTTTCGTAAACCTGCAAAACTATAGTGCTCTAAAAGCTTTTATTTTTCCTTTTAGAAATGGTTTGAGGACAGGTATGGTAATGGGACAGGTATAGTCAATGTTTTCTGAATCTCACTATCTTCCTACCTTCAGCAATGGTTTTAACATTTCCCCAGTATTCTTAAGAAAGTGTTTGTGATTCAGGTTTTCCTGTCCATCTGTCTATCTGCATGTCTGCCCGTGCTCAAATCCACATAAATGTGCTTGGATTGATATATAATTGATATATGTTATTGAGATTTATTTTGGCGTATTCGGAATTGAAAAGGAAAGGTACAACATTGTTCGTTTACAGGGAAACTCATAAGAATTCCTTTACATTACGATCTATGGATCAAAATCGTTTGCAATGTATTAGGATGTTACACTATTTCAAACAGATTGAAAGTGGCATATATCACTGAGGTATACTAAAAGATACTTATTAGAAACAAGAATAAATTACCTGAATTTTAATTTTGAAATTAAGTACATTTTACATATTTCACAAGGATTTGAAACAATGTTTAGTTTGCCGCAATTTCGATTGTCTTCGCTTTGAAACTCTATCACGAAGTTTTTAAATATTATTAGTTCACGAGTATTACAGTCTTTCTGCTGCTCCAGCAATGGCAAAAAACTTTTGCAAAACATTTAAAAGCTTCAGAATTGTTAATTTGTTCGATTTTCTTCGTTCCACTCCGCAGCTTACGGAGGCTCAAGTTAAATTCAAAGGAACTCTAAGAAAGGGATTGAAAATATTTACATGTACTCGTAGTTCGAAATCGACCGCTTGCACACAAGGAATATGATAGTTAGGAAAAAAGCTTTTTTAATTGATTTTGCACAAAAGGAATGAGATACTTAAAACCTTTAAAAATGGATTTCGGTTAATCGAGAGTTTCGGTTAAAAGAGTTTCGCATAAAAGAGGTTTTACTGCATTAATAAAGTTATTCGCTTGGGAAAATATGACATAATATTTGAAATAAAACAGGTATTTCCATGTATTCGTTAAAAATACAAGGAGCTGGAATATCAGTAACTAATGAAAATAGATAAATAATGGCGTCATATTAAAATAAATAACAGAAATATATTTTTACAAATGAACCCTATTTTTGCTTTCAGTTCGAGACTATAAAAACCGCCATTTTACCAATTGTGACGTCACAAGAATACTGTCCATGCTGATTAAAAAGTCTGAATATAAGTTACTTACAAATGAGAGTCTTCTTTCAAAATTCACGTTATGATTATCAGAAGAAGATATTTGTGGTTGAAAAAAGGGTAATTAAAACGGATTAATATTTTTTTTGACATTATTTCCTCATTAAAATTAAAAAGAATTGAATTTCAATTAGTATAAATGATACAAAAACATGATTAAAGAAAATTTTCCAAAACGGAAAACATATTTACACACATCGAAACTTCATGAATGAATTTATTCCACAGAAGCGAAAATCGTCTGTGAACATATTAAATTTACAACCAAGGATCTAAATATAACTTCTGTACATTTAAGTGGATAGTTATTGCCCATTATTCATACGAATTAAATTTTTAAAAAATCATATACTATTTTAATTAAATATTTTTAAAAGATGGCAGTTAAAACATGTCACAAAGGCGATTTAGTAAAAGCTTTTATCGGATAAAAATGAAGTCATATTTTTTCATGGAAAGAATTCATTTTAATGCGAAAACATTAATATATATTTATGTTAATTTCGTCAAAGCGATGTCGTTTTCTTTACACCAGCTTCGAAAGTTAAAACGAAATCTTAAAATAACAATATACTTTTCAGAAATAAGATTTTGTATTTAAACACGCATTATTTCAAAATGAAATTTTAGCTTACATTTTAAGTACATCATTTTCTTACTTGAAATTTAGTATATTTAATAAAAATAATGTTTCAATGTTTTTCTAAATGTACGATATTTGATTTCATTAATCGATTTCATGTTTTAAATAAATTAAAATGCATAGTTTTAAATGATTCATGAAGTGAAAGAATATATATATTTTTTATTAACCATTTTGAAATGTTTGTTGTTTTCGTTCGAGGATGGGCCAAATGATGCTCGCATTTTATTTTTTTTAACGAAATTAAACGATGCTCTTTACTTTTAGAAGAATTTTTATTTGAATAGGTAATCGAAAGGCATAAAATCGTTAAAAATTGAAAAAGTTACAAAATGGGTAGGCGCAAATTATCAGATATGGAAAAATCCAAAGCCAAAGAGCGACGCCGAAATGAAAATCGTCTTGCAAAGCAAAAATCGAGGTCTTCAACTCATTATGTAGGCCATCAAAATCGAGGTCTTCAACTGATTATGTAGTCCATGAAAATCGAGGTCTTCAACTGATTATGTAGCCCATGAAAATCGATTATAGAATAAAAGACGAAAACGAAAAAGGAAACAATCTAATGTTTAATCGATTGATAGTAAAAGGCCATGTCACGAAAGGCTTCAATCCGCTAGCCATGACGTTTTACAATCGGTCGATTCTAACCAGGAAAAATTGTTGTAGACTGAGCACCTATTGCTTTCAGCGCTATCTATTGTTTGAAATTTGAACTAAAATCAAGAATCGTTGTAAAAAAAACTCCTGACATCATACATAACACTCCTGCAAGAATTTTTTTAATATCTGTGATCGTTTGCAAGTTATCGAATTTTAAAATTCATCAGTCATTTTTGGGACACCCGGTAAATTTTGCGACGATGAAAGTGACGACATTTTTAAATTTCGTTATTAAAGAGAAAAAAAAAAGAAAGAAAGAAAGAAAGAAACATGATTGTATCTTAGGGAATAACTTTCGTCGATTTTTGCATTTCGTAATACCAAAGATCATACCTCAATTGATAACTTCATAATTTATTATCTGAATATCAGGTTACTGATTACTTATAGTAATAAAGTTTAATTTTTAAAAAAATTGAATATTTAAAATTAAACTTTAGTTATAAATAATATTTTTTTTTATAAGATAGGCCAGACTAACTCATAATATTGATTATTTATTGTATTTTTTTTTTTTTTGTAGGTTTTTTATAACTTCAATCTAGCAGTTCTTTCAACCATCTCTTCATTAGTCAAATTCAACGGGTTCCAACACATAAAATATAATAAATATAAATGATGAAATAGAATAACAGCGATGTACATTTATTCATCATTTAACCTTAGAAAGGCGTATGAAATTTCAAGCTCGTGAAAGAAATTTAAATCATCCTATAAAAACAAAAAAAGGCAAATTGGAAGTTTCAGAAGTTTTTCTACTATAAAATGTGTTAAATGGTTAATTGTATTTGCTTTTAATTATCGAAATTTGTTGCTTAACCCTCCGTCTACCAGACGGGTCCATTGGACCCGACAGGTACATACAAAATATTCATTCAAACCAGAAATTTCTTTAAAATAAACTAAGTATATAAACCAGACTAAAATAAGGTAAATAAATAAGTTAAATAGTTTTAAATAAAAATTCTGGTGTAGAACGTTTTATTAAAACTTGAATAAAATTCCCGGTAGATCTAGGGTTAATTGATGCATTTATTCTTCTTCGAGTGTTAAGTGAACGAAGTCACGGGTAGCAGCTAGTTACAAAATAAAGATAAAAACAATAATAATAGATTACTATGGGAAGAAACAGACTGAAAAGCAAAAGAAAAATTGAACGTGATTCCTTTATACAGATAATATTATGTTACTGATTTGTAAGATCTATTGAAAGGAGGCAAAAAAGGTAATAAAAAGTACAAATGTTCAAAAAAATAATCCTTTAAGCCTGGTTTCTTCAAACTGCTTATTAACGTAGGATCGATACCTTCAAGAATTTCAAAAAATTTTATCGGCTACTGCTACTTTATTATTTTTTTCCTATATTATAAAGGTAAAGATGACCGTTATTAACGCTAAAGGCATATTGTCAACGACACAACGTCACACTATTCAAATATTTACACTGACGAATAGAGAAAAAAATGTATTTTCAAATGCAATTTGTTTGAAAGCTGTATATTTCAATTTACTGATTTTTTTACAGTTTTTAAAATATTTTTTAAGAATGATTTTTTTCTTATCATTTTCTATCATTTTCAGGCTGATTATGAGAAGATTAAAACTCCCTTGTCACTTAAAATAACATAAATTTTTCAGCATTTGTCTTCCGCTAATATTCCAGAACTAAATAAAACATCACCTTTAAATAAAAAAAGAAAGGAAATATTATCATCAATAAAAGACAAATTTAATAGATATGTAGCGAAACCAGGGCTCTCAGTTTGGCCTCGTTTTTTATTCAAAAATTCCGAATCGTAATTTTTGCTTTATTTAATGACAGACATTTCGCAATTACGTAAAGTAAAAACTCTTCTTTCAAAATTTCCGTTATGAATTCGAAATCTCTGAATAAAAAAGGGGTGCAAACTAGCAACCCGGAATTGAATTTATACCTGACTGACCTTAAAAACTGAAATAATTAGTAAAAAATGTTGCTATAAGTAATGAAATCTTTTGCCGATTTATTTGGCTATTATTAACCGCTGGTATGCTGTTAATACCAATAGATAATTTTTAATAAATTTTAAAATTTTATTTGAACAAATAACATATTTTTTCCATATAAAATTGCTTTATGGTGTTGTTAGCGGGCAATCTAAAAGATATATTAAATGTAAAACAATCTATTAGTTTTCAATTAAAAATGATTTTCATCTATCATTGTCCGAGTTATAGAACATAATACAGAACCAGTTTACTCAACACCGAGCAATATGTTTCATGACTCGAAAAGCCAGGATCCACTGGATAGAATACGCAGTGTGGCTATTAAATAACAGGGCTGACGTCAAAAAACTTTTTATTCGTCACCAATTGCAAACTTTATCGCCTTCAATATAGCCTGCAGCGCTTCATCCAAATTTTCTTCTTTTCAAAGCAGTGCTTGAAGTCTTTTTCTTTCAGCTTGTCTCCGCCTCTTTTTTTCTTTAATAGATTCCATGCTCTCAAATCGTGTACCCTGTAGCTCCGATTTGACCTTTGGAAATGAACAGAAGTCACAAAGGGCTACATGGGGCGAGTACGGGTACGGTGGGTGATACTAAACGTGTATGCTGTACTTTGTCTAGAACGTCTTCGCAGGCAAATCGAAATGGGCTAGCGCATTGTTCTGGTGACGGATCCAGGAACGATTGTCCTACAAATCCAGTCCTCGTTTTCTTACCCGTTCACGAAAGACAGTTAGAGCCTCATGTAATGTTGTCCTGGACGCATATCGTCATCGGTCGTTTCTCATCCGTCTTTGGACCTTTTAAATAACTTAAAAATTTAAGTACACGATACACATTCATGTCCGTACACTTCGTTTAACATAGCACAAGCTTCGGAGTTTCGCAAGAAACATGATGTTAACTCGTTCGTCCATACGAACACTAAACGAGAGCCATTGGAGCATGGTTCACTCTGGGCAAATGCTACAGAAAAATTAAGCAACGCGTAACCTTCATGATCGAGCAGGGATTGGGGAGATACTATGTAATAGCGTCAAGGTAAGTTCGACTGCACTAAGCTCGCTGTTTGCTGGTGGCATCACAAGTCCGGTTATTTGATAGTCACACCTCGTAAAAAAATGTAAGAGGATCTTACGCAATTTTAAGATGTTTATTATTTATATTACACATCTTTAATATATTTATACATAAACAGATGTATTGTAATAATACTTTTATTAAGTTTCTAAAATTGATTGGCAATGTGATGGATGTGGTTGGTGATTTTTGAAAAGATTAGAAATAATGAATTCAAAATCAGTCTGTTTAATTCTTATGTCCCGATTAAAATCAATATCTGAATTTACTTTTTTATTTTGTTACAATCGAATTAACACAACTGAAACCAGGTTGAACAATGTATGATTTAACCAAATTTAAGCAATACTTCGAGTACAACTTAACACAATTATGCAGTTTGGTATAAATTCGAAACAAATTATAGCGATAACCCGAGGGCTTTTTGCCCCCCCCCCCCCCCCGTACGAACCATTTCTCTCATTGATAATTATACAGGGTGCATAGGAAAGTCCCTTTAACCGGAAAATACTTGCGAACGGAGAGAGCTACAGCTATGCAAGTGAGGTAAAGGTATAGTAAAGCGACTACGCCCGATTTAATGGAAACGACAGCAGTGCCCCTAGTGGCGAAATTTGGAAGATAGCCATTGCAAATCGAAAACGAAAAGAGATAAAGCAAAATTTCCAATTAGAAAGTTTTAGAGCATCAATTAAATAGTACGAAACGACATTTGATTTACATGGATAAGATAAATCTTCGCCTGTATACCCAAAAAATGTCCGAAATCGATGCAGTCCATTTTGTGTAAACGTTTGAATGGAATATCCAAAAGTATGAAGAAATACGCACAATTTATTGCATAAATACGTACTTTCCTCAATACATTTTGATAAAATCACACACACACACAAAAGAAAAAAAAAGTCAAACTGTTTCACAGTGATGAAAAGTTTAATATTCAGTATGTTCGAAAAGTTCGCCATTGCTCATGATACACGTTTGTATTCATGAGAGTAATTCTGCATGCACATTTCTCAGCATGGAACGTCTATTGCAAGCCTCTTTAATACGCCGACATAGATTTAACCATTTCAAGGGCGGTGGCTAGACTGTCTAGCCACCTAATTTTAATTCCAAAACTAACAAATGGCGCCAGAAATATTTTAATAAAATTTTGCTTTTGCAATGAAAGTGCCAATTAGCGTGTTTTTATTTTGTAGGAAATTCGTTTGAATATTCTGGTGTCAGTCAATTATTTCATCATTTTACGAACAGAATTCTTCGGTCCCTGAAAGGGTTAAACTAAAATTTTAAATACATTGGAAATTAAATTTTTACAGGTATTATAGCACAGTACAACGTCACAATCTGCAATTGCGCACTGCTACATTTCCGAAATGTGAATATGGAAAGTAGAATAGTCGCTCATCGATTTCGGACATTTTTGAGTATACAGGCGACGATTTATCTTATCCGTGTGAACCAAATGTCGTTTCGTACTAATTAATTGATGCTCTAAAACTTTCTAACTGGAAATATTTTTCTCTATCTCTTTTCGTTTTCGATTTGCAATGGCTATCTTCCACATTTCGCCACTAGGGGCGCTGCAGTCGTTTGCATTACGTCGGGCGTAGTCGCTTTACTATACCGTTACCTCACTTGCATAGCTGTAGCTCCCTCCGTTCGCAAGTATTTTCAGGTTAAAGGGACTTTCCTATGCACCCTGTATAGGAAACTTTGGTTCTGATGTTAACGGAATTCTGGACGTTGTATAACGTTTCAAAATGAATATTTTCTATGATATTGTAGCCTTCATATCTGGCTCAATAGCAGAGTCAGGTAGCTTGATTAAATATGACTGTATTGATGTCTAATTTAAAAAGATTTTTATTTTTAATTTAAAGATTTATTACTGTATTTTTTCCGGTGTACATTTGCAGAGCCTTTTTTTTAATATAACAAATGAAAATGTACTGTGTCAAATGTACTCATATTAAATCAAATACGCATCTTATTTTTAACGAGTAGATGCGAAATTAAGGCTTTTTCTTTAAAACTCGTAATTACACAAGAAAATTTCCTTCTCTATATAAAAAAATGTAACGATTTGGAAATGGACCAATGAAAATCTGCGTGGATACCACGAAACGCATCTGATTGGGTTTCTGTCGTTCTGTCTTTTCTTAGCGGGAATTTTGCTTGACGAAAACTATGAAAGTAGAGAATTTACATAGGATGGGTTGGGAAAAGGAAGAATCTTCTGCATTTTGATAAACTTCTGTTTTTTGGTTGTTGTTTTTTTCTAGGGGTTGATGGCAAAAAGGATTTTTACAGGGGGGGGGGGGGGTCACCTGTGTTTGGAATCTAAAAACTGAAAGCATAGACAATAAGGGATCGCGAAGGAATCCAGAATGGAAACGCGAAACAATTACGTCTGAGGTTGACTAGAAAATAAGGATTGCTTCCCAATACCGAACGGAATCGTGAAGCGATTACGCACATGGGTTTGTGAGCGTAGCGAGCAGTGAGGAAGAGAGCCCCCCCCCCCCTAGTTAAATTAAATAAAAATTATGAAGCGTACGAAATATTGTAAATGCGAATTTCATTTGTACTCCCTATATGTCGCCACTCTTATATAGATGCACCATAATAAGAATAGATTTCATAGGTAATCAAATTATATTTCACAAACGAATGAAGCAAGTTTTTTTTCCTTTGTTTTAATGATCACAACTATGGATGTATCAAGTTTTGATCAATGTGTGAATATACTTAAGTATCTATTGAAAAAAAAAAAAGTAAAATAATAAGTTCTGATATTGGTTTTTATCAAACTGCTACAAGGTTTTTTTCTTTTCAGGTACGTTCTGAGTACTACACAGCATGTCATAGAACACTGTGCAGCAAATAATTTGATGTTGTTCCAAATGATGCATCTAATCTGAGGATGCATGGCGAATAAACCTCAGTCTTCTATCCAGACTCATCAGATATCTTGATCATATAATACCAGGTCACCATACGTGGGTCATGCGTACAAACTTATAACGTCAAATACTATAGAAGCAAGTAAAATGACTTGAGGTCTTAAAAACATGCTTTCTCTAAACGTCCAAGGTTTTTGTCTTTTTATCTGGCCCAATCTGACCCTGCGCTTGAAACTGGTACTAATGTGTGGGTGGGTATGACAGATAAATACTCATAATTTTCATATAGATTTGCTTTAATATTAATTCCACATCCAATATAATTATAAAAATCATTTAAACTAGTCAGCCATTCCCAAAACTATCTGATACAGATTAATAATTCAAAAATCGTATTTTTTTTTTTTAATTATGCATTTTTAAAACAAACAAGGTACCGAAATGTGCGTCGCTGCACAAACAGTAGGTGAAAATACAACTACACGGACTTCGATTCTATCTTAAGTTTCTGCTTCCTTTTATTAATCGGAATAAAAACGAGTTTATCTCGATCATATTTTTCAGTAAATTCAATATTTATTGACATTCTTTTGTACGTCAGCTGCTTGCAAATCGCTGGGTTGCCTGGATGCGAAACATTCACTGCATGAACAGCCAATGCACAACACAGCTACGAAAAATCTAGGAAATCTAATAGAAATTGCTATCACGGTGTCCTCTTCTGGGGAAATATCCCCCTCTTTTTAACTGGGACCGGACATCCATAATCAAAAATGGAAATATTAAATTTGGTTCAGTTCTATCAATAACTTCATGCAATTTCTGATGATACAAAAGAAAAGTCGCAAACAAATGGCTATCAAAGCTCCCCATTCCGGATAATTTTCCCAATTTTTACAAGGACCTAACGATTACAGTCAAAAACGTATATGAAGTTTGGTTCAATTCTATGCATAACTTCATACACTTTGCGATTATACAAAGAGGACACACAGACATACAGACAGACATTTTCTAAAAACATGTTTTTCGCAATCTCTGACTCCAAAAACGTGTAAATCTGCCGAAAAAAAGTTATATTACAATGCTTTCTACTATTATAAACAGAAGAAAGTAAAGCTTTATATATCAGTTGAAAAACTCTGCACTTTCTGGAAAAATCAATTATGCATGCAGTAAAGCAAATAAGATGTTATCCTATTTAGTTATTTTGAAAATTTAAATAAAAATACGTAATCTTGTTACATTAAGAAAATCATTTCACTGGAAAAAGCATTATGTAAAATACTTCAAATTGTTCAAAAGTTAAATCCTTTAAGTATTTCAAATGGCATTTTTAATACTTACTAGATGAAACAACCATGAGAACGGCAAACTACTTTAGTAATTTCTTTTATCCTTTCCATTAAGTTTAAACAAATTTAATTTTTATAGTCCTTAAATCAAGTTAAAGGAGTTTTTGTTGTTCCATTTATTCATTATTATTGCATTTGAAGCAGAAATAATGATTTTGATCTTTCAAAACCAAATATATATTCTTTTATTTTAGAATTTTGTAAAAGATAAAAAATTAAAAAAAGACCAGTTAAGAAGATTGAAGTTCCAGTTTAGAAAACTTTTTGTTGTTAAGTGATTACATTTGTGCATTATTATTGTTATTTACAACAAAAAATAAAATGATTTTTAAGAAACAGCATGCAATTTCCATTTTTTTTTTTTTTTTTTTTTTTTACTTTGAATAATGATTCAATGAAATTTGTTCGTACTACATCAAAGAAGAAATGCTTCACTTTAGTTCAGATGTAAAATAAACATTCTTGATTTTAAAAATTAATGCATTTTCATTTATTTTAGGAATTTTTTTTAAGTAAAACTCCCAAAAAATCAAATAAGAAGATTGAAATTGCAGTTAATAAAAACTGACTTCGATCATCTTTTAAGATATAAACTATTAAAACTAAAAAAGATCTATATATCAAAAATACTGGTCGAGTATCGGTAATTTTTATTTTTCCTCGATACTACAGATCTTTATATTTTGAAATATTAGTTATAGAATTTCTTTTTTTTAATTAGTTTTTTAGAGGGCTAAATTTAAATAGTCTTTCTGGAATAAATACAGTAGGCGCTCGATTTTACGAACTTCTTTTTTACGAATTCTTCGTTTTTACGAAATGACGTATTGGCCCAACCAGCATCCCGTTCAACTAATGTTACTCCCATTTATGAACTTTCGATTTTACGAATGCATTATATGAGTCCCTCCGAGTTCGTAAAATCGAGCGTCCACTGTAATACCTAGTTCGATGACTTTTCATGATTCTGTAATCAGTTACATAAATACAAATGTATTCGTGAATGCGAATACTGGACATCCTTGGATAAAATACAAAAAAGTCATAGCTATTCTTTCAGTAAGTTTATCATTTTAAAAACAGGTGACAATGGGCGTTTCGTATAAACTCAAAGTAATAAAAAAATAATAAAATATAGATACAAGCAAAAACAATTATTCAAAATGTTTTCCCTCAGATGATATGCAATGATACTAATGGTTCATTTTGCAAGGTGGACGTTCGTAAAACTCTGTCGTTTTCTATAAATGGAACGCGTTATAATGCTTACAAAGGACACCTTCCTATAAAGGTGCTCTAAATTTTCGATGGCGTTTTGGATGTTAGAAGAAATCGTTTCGAAAAAGAAAACTATATATAAATTTAGCTTGTTGTAGTGGTCACTCAAATCGTTGTTTAAGATGTGGGATTCAGGATTTCGGGAGCATTTCTGAGAAAAGCGTTCCAAATCAAGACGTGCTGTTTCTGGTTGATAAGGTACCTGGCCCCATTATGGCCACCCTAAGGATTGATGGCTTTTTTCACCATGTTAATATTATTTTTTTCCGGAAAATACTTATGCTGTTGCTTAGAGAGATTAATGAGGCAAATAAAAGAAAAGACTTTATACTTGTAATTAAACTATTAAAAATTATATAAGCTAAAATCTGAAATGTGTCATATGGGCTATGTTGGGAACACTCCATTCTCAATATGGCCCACTTAATTAATTTTTAGAAAATTGCAAAAAAATTGCAAATTATTATGTTATATAATATATATGTTACGGTTAGTTTGATAAATTCGGTTATTTTAATAATAACCGCGTGTTTTGTTAAATTTGATAAATACTACATATTAATCATGTTTACCGGCTATTATTAAGAATTACCAATGAAATTTGGTTAGTATGATTAATTAAGCTTAATAACGAATACATCCTTTACTGGAACATGTACTATCATAGCTGAATGAAGCTAATAACAAAAATAATTGTTAAGAGACATTAATACTCAATCAAAACACGTGTCCTATTAATAGGTCACCAAGGCCTAAAGGGGCTAAAGATAATTATTTTTATAATTACTGAATCAATTAGGTATAAATACTGAAATTATGAAAGGTTAAATAATTCAGTTTTAAAGTGCATACTTTTAGCATTGAATGTTAAGAAAAATGTAGCATTAATGTGAAAAATGTAGAAAGTTTTAAATTTAGACTACTGTTAAATTAATTTTAACATAAAGCAAATATATTCAGAGAAGTTACTGTTGGAATGAGAGAATTCTTATACCAATCTACTAGAATAAAAGAAGAAACCCGCCCAGAAGTGTCAAATTAGACGGCCATCGAAGAAAATACATCTTTTCAATCCGAAAGACGGACTGAGGATTCCAAATACAACATTGGTATTTTTATAACAAACAATAAATTGGAAACATTTTACATTAGAATTACAACATTATTACATTTTTAACAAATTATTTATTTTGGAAGGAAGGGGTATTGTGGCGTTTGGAATTACAAAACGTATTTGAGTTTTCATTACATTTTTAATAAATTATATACACTATATGGCCGCACTATACACTAGGTGACCGCTCACTTGCAATTTTAGACGTTTTGTCAAATATCTAGAAAAATACATGAGGAATTAATCTGAAACTGCAGGTGTGTAAACAGTATAGTATAAGTCATATATTTCGACGAAGATTTTTTTTCCGAAACCCCGTAGGGGACCGCCAACATATTGAAAAAGAACGAATATCTTTTAGATAACCCTGTAAAAACTAATGTAGAAAAAGCGTTAAAAATCGAGATTATTAATAAGTGGCTCATTGTAATGCACTGTGTTCATTTTTATGAGGATAGCATGTATACTCGTAGAGATTAAAGGTTTTTATAAAAATAGAGAAGCAAAAGGAAGCAAAAAGATGAGGGGCTGTATCCAAATACAGTAGTACGTGCGATATTGTGTATGCGATATTGGCACAAATCAATGGATATATGGATAAAACCCCTCACCTTTTTACTTCATTTTGGGAACAACGGATTTTGAGCTTATTCTATAAACGATTATTATCAGACTTTTCAAACTATGTTTTTGAGACTTTTCAAAAGTTGCTCTATACATTTAGCTAACACATTATGCACTATATATTTTGATTGCATTGGCGCATGCGCAGTGAAACTTTTTTAATAAACTTGCTCATTTTTCATCCAATTTTTATTATTTTTTAATTCTGATTGCAGAGTTTTCTGTACAATGTTGTTCGTCATATTTCCTGAAAAGAACTTTTTTTTATATTTAGAACTCTGCAAATTAGAAGCAAAAAACATGGAGAAATTTGGGATTGTTTTTATAAAAGCCTTAATTTCTCTTCAAGTATACATGCCACCCTCATAAAAATAAACACAGTATATTACAATAAGCCACTTATTAATAATCATGAGTTTGAACGCTTTTGGTACATTAGTTTCTACAGGGTTATCCAAAAGATAGCCGTTCTTTTTCAATTTGTTGACGGTCCCCTATGGAATTTCAAGAAAAACATTTCACGGAAATATATGACCTATACTATAATGTTTACACACCTGCAGTTTCAGGTTAATTCCTCATGCATTTTTCTAGATATTTAACAAAACGTCTAAAATCGCAAGTGATAGGTCATCTTTGGCCATGTAGTGTATTTTGGTAGGAAGTAGCATAAGTATTTACAAAGAGTTTCTGAATTCTTATTACATTTTTAACAAATTAGTTATTTTGGCATGTAGAGCTATTGTAGCACTTGGAGTTACAAAGAGTTTATTTATTTTTTTTTTTTTTTATTGCAGCAACTTGAGTTACTATTGCCTTTACGATTGTAATATTGAGATTCTTGACAACATAGGTTGGAATTCTGATGAGCACATTCTCTTATAGATTTATTTCAGATACTGGCATTTCATTAACTGAAATTAAAGCTTCCTTGCACGCAGTAAAATTGTTCCTTGTGTACAGTTGATTTAAAATGCCATGTTTTGTACTAAGTTTATATAAGTTTTCATTTTCCTGAGAAATTACAACAGCTATAATACTTCTATACAACAGCTTATACAGTCTACCTCTAGTATTCTTCTTCCAAAGGGTTTTCCAACATTTGCACTTGGAAATTTGTACTTCGCAACGTAACCGTTTTTCCGTTTGCTTATTTAGTGACTTTTTAGCAGTGCGTCGAGCTTCTTGAATATTTTTCGAGATTTCATCTTGTGGAAAAGAAGATTCTTCCTTGCCTTCTTCAATATCTTCCATTTCAACATCACCGAAACTTTTTTTCCTTTGCTATTTGAGTATTATGTTATTCCCCTTCAATTTGGCCAACACTCTTATTACTGTCTTTGACTGGACCTGGAAGAGTTATCTCCAAGTCTTCCTTCGAATTATCCAGTTCCATGTCCATATTATCATCATTCATTGCGTTTATATCCTCATCCTTAGTTTAGATTGCTGTCAGAAGTTTGATATTATTACTAGACTAATTTCTTATACAACAAGATCTTCATTTGTAATTCTTGAAAAAATATCGACTGACAATTTGGTTATTAAACTTACATATTCTTTATAGCTAAATAAAACATCACACTGACTGCTATCTATTCCAGAGTGATGTGCTTTTTTTTTATTAAATTGAATGAATTTCATTCATTCTGACCATTTTGTTGTATTGTTAGTTTCAAACAAACTGGATAACATATTTTCAGTGTTTTGGTTTTCTTTTTTAACTGTGTTTTGCAATTGACTGTATCTTGGTTTTCTATGAAGAAGCTTGAGTAGATTCCACAAATTTCTTCAAAAACTTTATTGGGAAAATTTCAGCCATTATCATTTTTACTTTTATACGGTGATCCAAATATTTTGAACGCATTCATTAGGTGATAAGCAACTTCATCGGCTCGTCTTGTTTTTAACTCTCTTAATTGAATAAATTTCGAACTTACAACACATATAACATGAAACTGACTGTACTTGGCATACTGAAGCATCAAAACTGGCGAAAAATAAAATATTAGTGAGCGTCTTGAAAGATGCAGCTGTCTGCATCTAAAAGGAACAATCTACTGATATTGTCAAGTTGCTGCCAACAGACAAAAAACAAACAAACTTGACGAACTTGCGCTGTTACAAAAGCTGTTACGCGATTTCACAATAGTGAGTCGTTGACACGGAATAAATGTACCCATACGTAATGCAAATTTCCAGATAAACGAGTTGAAATTTATTAAATTAACCAAACTTGATTGGTACTTATTATTAAAGTAGTTTTCAACTCGTAACCAAATACCAATAAATACCAAATACAAATAAGTACTAAAGTTAAGTACCAATCAAGTTTGGTACTTGATTGGTACTTAATAGCCGGTTAATTTGATAAATTCTCATAAATTAATCATATTAACCAACTTATTTCGATATTATTTAATAATTATTAATAATAACCGATTACTCATATAGACCGTAACATATATATATCTATATTTATTTATTTATTTATATTTATATTTATGTATACATATCATATATATAATAATTGAAAATTTTTGAAAGCTAAAAAAATCACAAAAAAAAAAAAAAAATCACATAAAACATAAAATTAAAACATAAAATAAAAAATATATTTATTTTTACCAAGAACTGAATTTATAGAAGAACAGAAGTGAATCAAAATTATGTTCGTAAAAAATGTATATACACTGGAAGTCATTACAAACATATGGTACACCCTGGCCATAATGGGAACCTTCACCATTTTTTTATTTTGCCCCCAAAAAACGGATATATTATTAAGTAATGATAAAGCTATTGATAATATCTTAAAGTAGATTAACTGTGTTATTATATTCATTTTTACTTTGTATTAAACGCTAACAAATATTAATAATACGAAATATTACTTACCTTTAAGAAATAATATCACGACTTTTTATCCGAAAATTTCATTCCCCCTGCCGCACAGGTGATACGAATTCGCCTTTATTGTTTTTTTTTCCACTTTCTATCGTCCTGGGGATCAAACGTATACTGCCATATATTGAGTTAAAAAGAAAGAAAATGAAATACACGACGTGGGCCATATTGGGAACCGGACCATAACGGACCCTGGAACCTTATATAAGATGATTATTTCTTGTATTTGAAAAATTAATTTGCCCACGGATTTTCCGCAAAGTCAAGATTATGATCTAGAGTTCCGCAAGGTTACATCCGAGCCAAACTTGAGAAAATTTAAAACGTAATATTTCTTCGAATATTCTGATGCAACGTTTCCTATAGTCAATTCAACTTGTTATCAATGTTATATTCAACATAAAATGAAAATCTGCCTTTTCGGTTGACAGATAATAGTTTAGCTCCAAAATGTGGATAATTTGATATGGTTAATTTGAGTAACGGTCATTTAGCGCACGCATAGTAAGAACAAAGAAAAATTTGCATAAAATTATTTATTGTCAGGAGAGAGAGGGGCGGAGCCACAGAAATCTAAGTAATAATAGAGATGCAGTATGACGTAAAAACGGTGTGGAATACAAAGGCCTGTTATTGCTCAAATTTAAATGACCCCGTTCTTCGCAGCCGCACACAGACTCTCTGTAGCCGCAAGTATTTGGACTTAATTTTGACCGGCTTTAATCGGTTTCAGGGTTATATTTTTAACATCACGTCAAATTAAAACTCTATCTCTGACCTATTTGGGACGGAGCCTATCTAGTGTGTCGAAATCACAACTGTGTAATATTTCGACACTGCTGAAATACTCGCTAAATAAAAAAAATATAATTACACATAAACCAAGAAAAAAAAATCCCTGCCGGCCCGGCCTACAGGCAGAGGTAGATTTCGAAGTCAAATATACTAATTTCACAAACAAAAACTAAATCATGATTAGAGATAAATCCACTTTAACAATTTTATCTGGCCGCTCTTGACGAGTTTTTATTTTATTTTCATATAATAGCTGTTTTTATCAGAATCATGTTAGGGCGGCATTCAAAAAAATTACTTTTCCATGCTCAACAACTCGAAATTTTCTGACATAATTCCAGATTCATTTTTAATAAAAAAAATATGAAACATGCTGACGTGATTTTTGAAGAGATTTATAAGCGGCCGGTGTTTTTATTTTTTGTTCAATTAATTAAAACTTGATATATAAACAATTATTTTCTCAGAAGGACAATATTTTTCGTTTCTAACACAATCGCTTCGGGAAATTCCGTTCAAAATGCCCACTTTGACATCATTTTTTGAAATATATTCTGCCTCTATCTAAAAATCGATTATTACGGTACATTATATAGTTTCTGAATAAGCGAATCTACCAATTACCGTAATTTCCGGTGTATAGCCCGCAGATCAAACAATTCAGTTTGGACCCAGAAATTTTATTCAGTATTTGAAGACCAATATTTACCGTGATCTAAAAAGTTACATTTTATTTAAAAAAATTCCTGGGTCGAAACACGATTATTTGATCCGCGGGCTATACACCCGAAATTACGGTAAATGCGTTTGAGAGCAAAAATGAATTTAAAAACCAGTCCGAAAATAAGCAGTTTGGATTTAAGCGCATCCTTAATACAATGATTTTTCCAACACAATCCGCTTCGGTAAATTCGGTTCAAAATGCCCCTTTTAACAGCATTTTAAAAAATATATTCTGCCCCTATCAGAAAATCGACCATTACGGTACATTATACAGTTTCTGAGTAAGAAAACGTACCAATTGGAAGCCTTTGAGAGCAAAAATGAATTGTAAAATGAGTCAGAAAATAAGCAGTTTGGATTTGAATACACCGTTACTAAGATCATTTTTTTTCTTCAACCGGTATGTATTTTTAATTTGTTTTTGCTCTAAGAATTGGTCCTATCCAAAACTTGTCTATATAGATGTTGTAGACAATATTAAAAAGATATATGATTCATGGTGATTTTATATCTTTTGAATTGACGGAGTTATGGATTTTTTTCTTCTTCAAACCCCCTTTTTGTTTTCGTTTTAAATTTTTTTTTTGCACTACGAATTGGTCCTATCAAAAACTTGTGAATATAAAAGTTGTAGATAATGTTAAGGAGATTCATGATAAAATTAATTGGATTTTATATCTTGAGAATTGACGAAGTTATGGATTTTTTTCTTCTTCGAACGCCCTTTTTGTTTTCGTTTTTAATTTTTTTTTTTGCGGTACAAATTGCTCCTATCAAAAACTTGTGAATATAAAAGTTGTAGATAATGTTAAGGAGATTTACAATAAAATTAATTGAATTTGATATCTTGAGAATTGACGAAGTTATGAATTTTTTTCTCCCAAAAACCCTATTTTTTGCGCCCCTTGAGCCCATTTTTAAATTTATCAAAAATCTGTGATACATAAATTTTTGGTCCTATTTTTAGAAGTAATAAAAACTTTAAACTGATTTGATATGTACAAAAATTAAGAAGTTATGGGGGGTTTTCTGTTTTCACAAAGCCCCTCCCTATTTCCCTCCCCTTGGTCCGATTTTACCCATTAACGAACTTGACCGAGATTTTATGCCCATTGATTTTATGTATCAGTTTGGAAGAGATTGGTGCCGAATTACGAAAGTTATCGTGTCCAGAAGAAAGTGATATATATATATAGATAGATAGATAGATAGATAGATAGATAGATAGATAGATAGATAAAGTTTTTTACTGAGGGTGGTTTTGGGATCTAGGGGTCATGATCAGTGTAGATCTGCAAAATTTTTTTAGAAATTCCAACATAGGAACGATCCCAATAGGTAGTATTTCATACGAAATCTACCTAAAAGGTAGAAGCTGTTTTTCGGCTGCAGTACAAAAGTGACCAAAGCAATTCTGAAATTTACAGAAAAGTCCGTGATGAAATATAAACCAAGCAGAACTTTGTAATAGGTCTAATCAGCTTCTTGGCTTACGAAGTTCGCTTTAAGCCTTTATCAACTGACGGTACTTATAAGTACCATTAAAATAACTTGTTATAAAATTCATTTAATACATCGATTAGTTGTAGTACAGTTCAGAATGAGTTAGAGATGCATTGCTTTATCTTTGTCCAAAAGCATTATTGGTTACACAAAACAGAAATATTTTTAAAATGATGATTTCTTTTGCTTTTGCATCCTTTCAGCTTTCTTGGCGTTGGGAGAAGGGGGGGGGAGTCAATTCGGAAATATTTCTATATTTCCATTGTAAGAACATTTTATTTGTACATTTCCTAATTCTACAAAATACTAAAAAAATATTTAAAATAAAAGATTTGAGTGGGTTTATAAATATTGCACAAAATCCCTATAAATTCAAATTTAATGCATCCTTCTAAAGCCTTCAATCTTTCTAAAATCTTTCTAAAATTTATTAAATGATTATGTAAATCTTCTAATGTAGTTTTAAAAATTCACGAAAAATGCTTTAGATATTTTTTTTATAAATTCATAATTCAGTACATAAAGGGGGACGTAAAGAAGCAACTGTAAAAGTTTTATTTAAAATGGAAATAGCTTCAGATCTAGATTTCGTTAGTGTCAATTGTAATTTTAAGTAACTTAGTGACAACACATTATTTTTTCCTCTCCTTTAGTCTGGATAATCTGTTGGCGGTTTAATATAGATCTGCAGTTTTACTTTATTTTAATTATGAATCGCATTGAAGAGGCTTCTACAATTCTACTTTTCTAAAAACCTAACACATCATTTTGAAAAATATACTTCAACTCTATACCACTGAACTAACGTGATCGTCTTCGTATGTGTATAATTTCCCTTCGTCTAGCTTCTCTTTCAGAACATAATCTAAAAATTATCAACTTATCAAACTAGTATTTGTATTTATAAGTTTATCTTTATTAAAATAATTGCTTCTTAATCTGTTTTGCTTAAATGAAGTTCTGTTTGAGCTCTTTGTACGTATCCATAATTTCCGAGAATATCTAAACAATTACGGAGTTTTTCTTCCGAATAAATTCTTCCAAATAAAAGTACATAAAATTAGTGGGATTTTTCAAATCACGAAATTCAAATTCCAGGTAGATAAAAATACTGGAATGAAATTGCTTTTAAATTTACATAATAATAAGGTGCTACATTTGTTTAATTCAGTATTTTTAATTTCAGACGCTATCGTGATAGAAATCTACTTTTGCATTACTTACAATATAATTCCATTTCATTTGCAAAACACGATAGAATTAATATAAAAGTATTTCAATAAAACTGTTTCAAAATTTGTTAGTAACAGATTCATATTTCAATGCAATTTATATTATTTACAAGGTCTCTGCTTGAACTTTGAAGAAAAACTTTGCCGCGGGAAAGAGATTAGAGAAAAGATTCACATTTTCATTTCCTTGTAGGTTTCGTGTGCACCGAATCTTTTGAGTATGTAAATGCAAATATATCAAAATAGCATTATAAATTTTGAATAAAACATATTTTTAAAATAACTTCTTATAATAAATAATACTTTCCGAAAACATTTTCAATAATTTGTTATGTAACTTTGTAATACTTTGGAATGGTTATTAAAGTTTTTGAAAACATAAAATTTCAATATATTTTTATGATAACACAGATTTGGAAACTTTGACTAAATTAATTTTCTATTGTTTTTTACACGTTTCTTCAAATAAAAATTATTTAAATGAATGTCTTTGTCAAAACCAAACTACAGATTGCAGAAAGAGAATTTACTGAATATAATTTGTCTTATGATGAAACTAAATTTTAATGAAAATTTTTGAAATGTTTTTAGACTTCAATAAGGCGACTTCAGTAAGGCAATCTTCATTACTCTGAAACGTTGTGTGTCACACTAATGTTATACTTTTCAAAGTGTAAAGCGAATTTTCCACCTTCTTCCATCAAGATATTCAGTCTTAAAGTTTGCCTTGAATTGTCCAGACAAAAAAAAAATGTTACATTCACTGAGTAACAAAATTATTATGCCATTTTTGTATACGTGAAAAATTTTCAAGTACATTTAAAAAAATGCTTATCCAATATTAATACAATAAAACTTCTGTACAACATTCACTAACAATGGAATCATGCTTTGGGCAGCTACTTTCGCAATACTGACGAAGAGAATACGATATCATTATAATAAAAAACACTGTGTAACGGATTTAAAAAGAATTTTTGTCTTGTTTATTCAAATTCCCTTTTATCGGCATTTACATTTAGACTTTTTTAAAATTTCTATTATATTTTACTTTTTAAAGAAATTTATTGTTTATTTATTACGTAAATAAAAAACATCAAAGATCTTCAATAAAATATTTCAAAATTCAATATCAATTGAAGTTACCTAATTTGATATGACTCAGAATTATAATCTAAAGGGAAAATAAATATACATTTAAAAATGTAAAATAAAACGAATTGGGGTCTCCATGTTCGAGGAAAGGAAAATAAATCACTAAACCTAATTGTTATAAAATCAGAGTAAAGAATTTCGTAAAGAAAAGAAAAATGGTGGTTTTAATCGTACAGTCGTGGAAAAAAAAAGTAAACACCATCTACTAACTCTGCAACTAATTATAATAGAAGAATGTTACTGGTAACAATCGATTGGTAATAAAGCCTACTTTTAAATGATGTATATAAAATTTCCGTAGGGGCCCGTCTACAAATCAAACCCAGACCAAACTTAGTTTTTTTTTTTCAATGACAACCAATGATTTCCAATTATTTTAAATCTTCGGTTCAAACTATGACTAGAAACGAAATTTCTAGTAATTTGAATGATAAGTTTTTGAATTATAAATATTCAAAATTGAGTGCTTCTAATGTTAAATTACATTTTCATATTTTTATTAGTATCTCCTGAAATTATAATCCTAATGCGATAATTTTGTATGTGGTTATAATACTAAAAAACTCAAACATAAATGCATCGGATTTGTAATTTATAGAAATTTATAATTTAAATTAATATTTGTAAATATATGAATTGCAACCTACAATTTTTTTGACAGATTTATATTTATTATGACCTGTTTCATGCGAATTCTCAATTTCAAATTTTTCTTTCAAGTAGTTTTCGAATTATCATTAACAAACATCAAAATGATGGTTTAAGGAGCCGACTATGATGTGCAGAAAAGCATAATTTGAAGAAATATATTTTTCTCATTTTATTGAAATATTCGGGCTGGCAATAGTCGAAACATATTAAGCGAGTGAAATTGTCATGTTGGCAAGCAATAATACCTTACCCGTGGCCCTAATTTTTTGCGCACTAGTTTATGGATGCTTTTTTTTTTTTTTTTTTTTTTTTTTTTTTTTTTTTTTACAATAAATGTAAAAGATAATTCAAAATATTTTATATAAATTATTTGTAATGAAAAATGATACATTTCACTATTACATAGTAATATTTAACAAAAGATAATAAATGAAACAAACTTTGTGGCCAATGAAATCCATTTCCTCCGAAGTTTTTTATGTCCCTGATGTTTTGCGCATGTTCAAATGAAACGAAATTAGTAAATCTTACCACTTGGTTGGTCCTCCTTTCGCAGCGTAAACATCTTTCATTCTTCTCGGCATAGTTGAAACAAACGTTGCCACTCAGAAATTGAATGTTTTTTTTTTTTTTTTTTTTGCTCTTTTTCAAGAAGAATTCTTTTCAGCTGTTGATTGTCACTGTAGCTGATATGTGGTGTCCTTTTTCGAACTTTCTTCTTTAAGTATCGCCACAAATCCTCGATAGAATTGATGTACGGATAATTCGGAACCCAATCTAGCACAGGGTACCATTTTGTTGAAGACAGGCTTTCGTTGTCCTAGCTGTATGCGGTTTGGCTAAGTCTTATTGAAAAAGATAACCCAATTGAAGGCGAAGTTGTTGAATTGAATGCGACAACTGATTCTGCAAAATGTTCCGATAACATTGTGCATTGATGGTCCCGTCATATGGCAGCATTTGACCGACATCGGAATAATCAAAACACCCCCAAATTTGAACATATGACGGAAACTTGCACTCTTGTTTGACTTTTTTGTTCTCTTGTTTGAATTTAAAATTTTATTTGCTTGCGTACGACCAGGCAACCGATATTTCCTTACAAAACTGGAAAAGAGGATATGTTCGATTATATAACACTTTACCATTGCTGATATGTCTATTTTAAGTGGTCCACAGCCCACAGAAAATGTTTCACTTTCTGAGCAGGAGTTAACTACGGCTTTCGTTTGCTTTTACAAGATTTTATGCCCATTTTATGCAAACTTTTTGTAGCCATTTTACGAGTCACTGATCGCCCTGTGCTATCTTGCCATAGGGATGCGGCTTTTGCCATTGTTCCTGATCTTATCTTCATTACCACTGGACGGAACATTCGATCTTCTCGGGCCGTTGTTGTTGGTAGGCGACTAGTACTGTTTCTTGGTTGTATTTCTCCAGTTGCAACGAAAGTTTTCAAAACATTACACACTGTTGATTTAGAAATAATCAAATCCCTGCCTATTTTCCTTATTAGACACCCACTATTCCGCTTTTCGATTATCTTTTTACGCAACTCTACCGTCAATCTTTTATCACACATTTTCTTCTTATTAATTCATTTGAAATCGCTTTTCTTTTATTCAGCACATGCCATCAGTTCAGGATGCAATAATCTGCACAGTTGGAAACAACCAGCCAATCACAATGGAAAAAATTACTTTCTTTAAATGCACATGCGCAAAACATTAGGGTTATCTATTTTTCAAAAGAAAAAAATTTTACATAAACAAATCTAAGTGTGTGACTTCTTTTATTTTTTTATTCAGTGCAATTCATTTCAGACGATTGACATTTCAAGAATTTTATTATTTATTTAGACAAAACTAAGTTTGCATTTTCTTTCTTTGAAAAATTTTCCTTTTAAACTGGTGCGTGCCACGGGTAAGGTACATTAATAGAAGTGACATAGTCATTATGTAACATTTCAACAATCGAGTACTGAAATTTGGATACAACCCTTAAAATACACTCATTTTAAAATAATTAATTTCTCCTAAACTAATCGTACGAATTTCATAAAAATTTGAATTTAGCCTAATTGAAGGATGTAGAATTTTTTATGGTGTCAGACTTGTGTATTTCTATTGAAAAAAAAAAATTGGGTTCGTTTTGGTGTGTGTGGCCTCCTAACAAATTTCATATACATCATTTAAAAGTAGACTTTATTTCCAATCGTTTGGTACCAGTAACTTTCTTTTCCAATAATTTATTGCAGAGTTAGCAGTGAGTGTTTAATACTTTTCCCCACCACTGTACATAAAATCGCAAGTTGTTAGTGAAACTGCAATTAAAATCACAAATATTTCAACACAATGCAATAAAGTTATTTTTGTCGAAAATAAAAGAAACTTTTTTAACCGATTAATGAGTTTATAAAGCAATGAATGATTCTCTATTAAAGATAAGTAATTAAGAATTCAATAAAATTTGCAAATAAATGATGAAAAATCCATATGTATATCAGAAGACATCTACTTTTGAAACCACATTGGTTATGGTATTATCATTTTAGAAATATTATAAGACACAAACTTCCTTTAGATACACTTAATTTGAGATATTTCTGTATTTAGGTGTGTTCGTAATTATATAAATACGTATTATCTATATTCGTCGTCTGGTCCGTCCATCTGTCTGCATATAATAGAGCAAAAAATACCCAACCGAATGGTTTGAAATTTAATATATATAGGGAATACTAGGGAGGGTTGACCCACTTTTTGCAAAATGATTTTTCGTTTTTTAAATATTGAACGTAGAATAAAGTTTTATACATCATTTTCTTCATTATACAATCAGTTATCAAAATAAAGTTGCTACATAAGTGTAAGATATAAGAAATTTGAAAAATGATTGATTTTAATCATGAAAAAATGATGGGTCAAGGCTCCACCTATAAGAGGGTTGACCCACTATATGGGAGGCTTGACTCACTTTGTTTTATATTGCAATATTTGTGAAGAGAAATAAAATCAGTTTAAAAAAAGCAAAATAACTTTATGCTACATGCTTTAATTGTTATAAAAAATATTTTTTTTAAATATGATACTTAAACAAACTTGATGAGACGCAATCGTGAGTCAGAGGAGAAAAATTTTGTTTAGACAGGATTTTGTCTGAGCAGGTATAACTGTACAGCAGGGAAAATGAAATTTTAATATTTAAGGGAGTATTCTGTTAGGAACAGGTTCCGCTTTCATAGTGTTTCGTGTTATTATGTCCGGATTTAGGAGCCTCTGCCCGCTTTTTTGTCTCCTTGTCCTATTTTTTGTGACACTCGACTTGACGACTCTAGTTGTCAGATAGTTTGGCTTCATCTCATTGTATTCACTCTGGTGAAATTTGTCTACATACCCTCCTAAATTTTTTCGATCGATGTTATGTCCTTTTGCAGCCGCATGAGCACTTAACTTATCAATAACGTGATTTAAACCTTTAAGAGGCAAAGTACTTTCAGTACTAAAATGTTGAAATAAATGACTGGCACCGGAATTTGCGTCTAATTTATTTGGAAACAAGAAAAAGGCTATATTTCACATGCATAATTAATGGAAAAAATTTTAGTAAAATTCTGGTGCCATTGTGTGTGACTTTTCGGAATTAAAATTAAGCGGTTTTGTAAACATACCACTGCCCTTGAAAGTGTTAGGACTGCTGCTTTCATCCTTTCTAGTCCTTTCTAGTCTTTCCCACTGTTTCTATTTACCTATTGTAAGTAATATTTAATGGAAAAAAGTTCCTATCAACTTTCCCATTTTCTAGCAATTTTTCATATCTTTCTTTAGTCTGTTTTAAACATTTTCTTTTCCATCACCCCATTTTACTGAAGCTTTACTTCTTATATATATATATATAAAACCATAAACTTTTCATTATGCACATTGTATAATAAAAAGATTTCAAAAACCACTTAATTAAGGGAGCCTTGAGCATCTGATCAATCCTCCCTCACATTGACTGGGTCAAGCCTCCCTAAATACAACTTTTCTAAAGAATAGAACCTGGTTATGTTAAGTCTAACTTACTGTACAATCTTTATGCTTGGAATGAGAGCTCGATATTTCTGCATTACTTTAAACCTACTTACTTAAATTTCTATGATATAATTTATCTGATAAAAGCTTACAAATTCTTTCTAAAAAACACAACTTTTAGGTTGAAAACACCTCACACTTGAATTTTTCTACACCTATTTCGATTATCTCTATGAAACGAAGACTGTTGTTTGAGCATTCAAGTAGCTTTGGTTGACACCTATTGATAAAACTCTGAAATTCTTTTAAATATGAAAATTGATGGGTGGGTCAAGCCTCCCGTATGGTCAACCGTCCCGAGTCTCCCCTAATCGTTGCAAAATTTTGTCGAGTATTTTCAAATTTTATGAAAATTGAATCAAAAGGTAAAAAAATATTAATGAACGTTTTCTTCATTCTATTAAATCCTATCATACGTAATTCATTCAATGATATCCCATAATGGGTAATGATTTTTGGTTGCCATGGTGATTATGTCCTATTTAAAATGGAGTCATATTATTTCCGTATTATTGAATTTAATATATGTAATTGTAATAATTTTTTGCATTCATGCATTTTTGCGTAAGAGTGCAACAGCTATTGCCCCAAGATCTGAATATTTATAAAACTAATTATAGTACGAACTACTACGAATATCATTTGCCACGTTTAACATTAATTTCCGAATTGTTTGTACTTGTATGTATTTTTTACATTAAATTTACATATAATATTTGCCACTTAAATCAGATTTAAAATTTCGTTAGCGATGTAATAAAATGGATGCTTGAGCACTGAAGCAGATATCTGGTTACAGTCAAACCTTGTTGACACGAATTACGTTTAGCACGAACTGTTTCCGATGCCCTATCCTGTTGTATGTAATGTATTTAAGTTCTGATAACACGAACTACTCTTAACACGAACAAAAAAAGTTGCCCATTGAGTGTTCGCGTTAACGAGGTTCGACTGTATTATAATTTGAGCATGAAATAAAATAAAACTAGTAAATTGGTTTCAAATTATTAATGAATATGCACTTATTTAGTTTGATTATACTTATTTCAAACATAAAAATCAGGATACATAGGATACTTGAACTCTAAGGAGTTAGTTGAATCAAAACAAAGAAAGGTTTCAAAACAGTCTTAGGTCCAGCGTGTTGCGGGGAAGGACTGCTCAACTACGTTTCAACTTTCCCCGTCTTTTTCTAGTTAAGAGTATGTTGCTTTGTGATAAAAAACATGAAATTCTGTGACTTGATAACTTCCACCTCCACATATTTGCACGTTGCAGTTACGTAGAAGGTAAAAAGAACATTATCTTTCATATTTGGTCCTTAAAAAATAGCAACAAGGTTGGGTAGATAGAAAAAAAAATAACACAATAAATTGTATGAATAATGAATAGAGTGCTAATAATTAAAAAATAGAGTTACTTGGACCCACCTCTGCTCCAAGTTCAAATTACCCTTAGTCACATTTTCTTTCTTTAAACCTATTAATTTTTTTACTAAAAAGAGTTTTTAATTTTTTTTTTTTTTAAGAAAAACTTGGACTTACGCTGTTAAAATTTAAAGTATTCTATTTCTTCTACTGATGAATTCATAAACAGGATTGCAGATGTTGAGATTAACAATAATACTATTTTAGCTAGTTTTGATATTGTCTCGCTTTTCCCCTCCATAAATATTTCCGAAGTTATGAATACCAGTCTATAGATAAATTAAATAATCTGAGTCAAGAAATTAAAACCTCGTTAGAAGCAGGTTTAAATTTAATTAACCAGAGTAATGTATTCTATTTTAACGGTAATTATTATAAGCAATATAAGGGTGCACCGATGGGGTCAGCTGTTTCAAGTATTTTCGCCGAATTTAAGCTTAGACCCTTGGAAGATTTGATTTTCAACACTTTCAAACATAAACCCAAATTATGGTTAAGGTATGTGGATGACGTTTTTGTAGTTTGGGAAGAGGGGAAACCAGCTTTAGTGGAATTTTTTGAGGAGTTGAATCATCTCGACGACAATATTATATTCACCATAGAAAATGAAGTCAATAACACCCTCCCATTTTTAGATGTCTTAGTTATAAAATCTGGTAATAAGCTTAAAAGAAAAGTTTTCAGAAAATCAATAAAAATAGATTGCATTATTCCTGTTACTGCTTCAACCCCATGGGATTATAAAATGTCTGCGTTTAATTCTTTTATTAAGAGGGCACATATTGTTTGTTCGGATGAATTTTTGGAAGATGAACTGAACTATATTGTCAAGATTGGAATAGATCACGGATATAACCCACAGGTTATCCATAAATTAATTGAGAAGTTCAATAGTTATCCTCATAGCGCCCAGTTAACTCGTCCTACTTACAGAAAAATTTCTTATATTCCAGCAATGTTTGAAAGATTAAAGAGAATTTTCAATAGATTCAGAATTCTTCTTGTTGCCTCCCCCTCAAATAATCTGTTTGCAGCTATTACCAGAAAGCAAGATCCTCTACCAATTTTATTCCATCCTGGAGTTTACGAAATCCCTATTCAACTCAATACTGGTCTATTAACTTCATATATTGGAATGACAAAACGATGCCTGTCTGAAAGGATTAAAAAACATAAAAGTGATTTAAAATTCAATAGACTATCTACAGCTTTATCTAGATTAGCATTTAAAGGCAGTGTCAAAGCAGTTTATTTTGACGATGTAAAAATTATCTCTAAATATTCCAACCCAATTAAAGCCCTTATACGTGAATCCATAGAAATAAGTCTAAGAAAAAACGAGGTATGCAATGACAATATTTCATTTCAAATTTCTAATTTTTGGTTGAATATTTTAAAAGAAATACATTCGTAGTGCTTATTTCGAGTTTTCCTAGTTTCCTATTGTAGTGTGTTAGTCTAACAACAGATGGCGCTATATCCAACGCAGTACTGATTTTGGTTGTGTTAATGATCAGTTACCGTAATGTTTTTAGTTGTGATGCCGTGAAAGTGTAGTTGGAAACTTCGCTCCGAGGAGGTCAAGGACTCTCTCCCCTGAGGATGGCTCGTTAGAAAGAGCACGAAACGTTGGGAATAATTTTTACTGTATTTTTAATATAGTTTTTATTTACATGTACGCTGATGAGTATCGTAAGATTTTTAATTATTATTTTTTTTATTTATTTATTTATTTATTTATTTATTTATTTTTTGTAATTTAATTTTATTAAATGATTTATTCACTATTAACGTGAATTCATTTTCAGATTTGAAGCCAAAAATCAGGCACAATTTCAAAAAGTGCGTAAATTTTACGGCTGAAAATTTATAAAAATGTTTAAATGCTATGGAATCAGGAGAATATCTTTATCTAAGACATTACATATATAACATATTGTCCTTTTTTTCACAGAAGTAAATCTGTGGATATGTTGCACTATAATTGGTGCAATATAAAAAGAAAATTATCCAACTGACATTGATGAAAATGGTTCTTTATTTTCAGCTCCAATGTCAATTTTTTTTTTATGTCTTATTCTTTCTTATCAGGAATACTTAGTCAAACTTAAAGGGCTGTTAAGATTTTCTTATTCAGCATTACACAATTTGTGATGGATTTGGAAGAAAATAATAACAGAATTAAGTAGATAGAAGCTAATACAGTAGGACCTCTTTTATCCGAAACTCTCGGTTAACCGAAATCCATTTTTAAAGCTTTTTTTTTTTTTTTTTTAGTATCACATTCCTTGTGTGCAATATCGATTTTCAAAGCTTTTTTTTTTTTTTTTTTTTTTTTTTTGAACTATCATTGCCCTTGTCTGCAAGCGGTCCATTCCGAACTACGAGTACATATAAATATTTTCAATCCTCTTTCTGAGAGTTCCTTTGAATTTAACTTGAGCTCCCGTAAGCTGCGGAGTGGAACGAACAAAACGAACAAAGAAAATGAACAAATTAGCAATTCTGAAGCTTTTGCAAAAGGTTTGGCATGGCTGGAGGAGCAGAAAGACGGTGATACTTGTGAACTAATATCATACAGCACAATAGTTGCTGTATAGTAGAGCTCAGCCGCATCTTTAACGTTTTGAAACATGATGAAAAGACAACAGTTCAGTTACAATCCAAACCAGTAAACATTCAGTGATGAGTAATAGTTTATTAGAAAGCTTTTAATTTAGCAATGTGCCTTTCGAAGGCCGGGTCAAAAAATATCCAATATTAAAGGAATGACACCCATTTAAACTTTACATAGCACTATACCTTCCATAATTTAACATGATAGAAATCTTTCCTTTTTAATTGACCTATCTTTTGTGTATGCACATCCTAAAAAATAGCTCTTTTTTTTCTTTTCTTTTTTTTTTTTTTTTTTTTTTTAAAGATAATATGCGTATTTTGTTTTTATAAGTCAATAAAAATTCAGATTCTCCCGGTGTATTTTTGCATTTTTGAAATCAACGTCATTCTAAACAGAAAATGCACATTTTTCATAACTATATATAAACTAGCTGTTTTTCCCGTTCTACGCACGGGAGTTCATGAATTGAATTCTAAAACCAAAATCAAATATAACTATTCGATTTAGGAAAATATTTTTCTACTACTGTGCATTTTTTTAATGAAATTTAATTGATTATCTTACTATGGCAGCAGACGATAAAACGATATCTTTGGAATAAGGGAATAAATAGAATAAAAAGTTTTGTTGATGATTGTGATAAAATGCTTTACTTTATTTTTTTTTTCAAATGTAATAATATTTTATTCCATATGAATAAATTAACACAATACCTGAATTTGATTTTTTACAATTTAATCTCACAAACTTACGTATTTACATTCTTAACAGAATTTTCTAGGGTTTTCATTTATATTATTACTCTAACTATCATTTTGTAATCAACGTTATCATTTTGGAATCATTTGTGATGTTTGTCGATAATGATAATAGCAACATTTCTGATATTATTTACAGGTGTATTGTATAATATTTTCAATCACTTTTGATCATTTTTCTACATTCAGTCGTTTTCAGACTTTTTTTAATTTTAAATTCCCATTAAGTCCCAATAACAGAAATTTTTCCTTTATATAGTTTTTTCGCAGTTTTAATTCATTTCTTATGACTGTTTCTTACCCTAGCTTTTGTGTGTTTGAGGGGTTGGCGTAGGATACTGCAAAGTCCCTTAAACCAGAGGAGCGTTGGTACGAAGCAGAAAAAGTCAAGAGATCAGTAGTCTAAGGACTAGTCTGGAGTCCAGTCCTGAATAAATTATAGGTGAATATCCCAATATGGGGTTAGCAATAAGTATGGGGTCATCAAAGCTCTTGAAATACACTGGTGAACCAATGTTTCTGTTAGTTTTTGACTGGGGAAATTGTCTCGGCCGGTTGATTGAGGTCATTGTTTCCTTAGTTGGGGTGTTTTTTTTTTATTATTAGTTGAAGATGGTTGATTAAATTCCTGAAAGGATCAGAAAAAGGTGTGAAATGATATAATCAACTGGTGGAACCAGAGAAAAGTAAATCTCGATCTAAAAATGTTACAGTAAAAAATTGGCCAATAATTTCAGTCTAAAAAAGTAAATAGCGCGTAGAAAAGTAATGGAACCAGATATCTGTAAAGCTCATGAAATTACCCAAATTTTTGTTGATAGCTGAAAATGTAGACTGAGTTTTACTGGTGCCTTATATTCACAATGATATTATCCACTCAAAATGAGTACCGGGTATAGTAAACAGAATGTGTAGTTATGTACTACAAAATTTCTATCAGACCCAGAATGGACATGATTGCATCAAGTCAAGCTAAACTCCACAAAGCTAAATGAATGTCAGCCATGAAGTAATATTTTAAGTATAACATTAATATAGTTAGGTTGTTGAGGAATTTTTGCTATTAACATTTCTGACATAACACATCTAACGTAATATCTTTTATTTCATGTAATTACTGTGAAAAAGGAATCTTATGACAATGGACTTGAGCGAAACAAGTTATTAGCGTATGGTTGAATCATACACGCTTGGGGTTTTGAGCTTACTTTGGGCTTTGATCTTCTAGGCTTATCAGTGACCCCTGGAATGGAATTTGGTCCATACTTCGTACTGAAAGTATCTCTCAGGCTCTCGTTCGTTACCAAATCAGCATCTAACCTATTCTTATGAACCCAAATTTTTAAACTGGTAATGAATGTTTGGAATTCAGAATCTGTTAAAAATGCCTGATTGATTTTAACTGATTATTTTCTATTTGATTGATTGATCTGATTGATATCTGATTGATTTCACCTGAAATTTCCCTGATTGATTTTAAGGCACCAGTAAAGCTCAGTCCACATTTTCAGCTATCAACAAAAGTTTGGGTAATTTCATGAGCTTTACAGATAATCTAATTCCATTACTTTTCTACGCACTACTTACTTTTTTAGACTGAAACTATTGGCCAATTTTTTACTATAACTTTTTTAGATTGAGCTTTACTTTTCTCTCTGGTTCCACCAGTTTTTTATATCATTAAAAAACTTCGTGATAGAGTTTCAAAGCAAAGGTAATCGAAACTGCGACAAACAAAACATTGTTTCAAACCCTTGCGAAATATGTAAACGGTACTTAAGTTCAAAATTAAAATACAGGCAATTTATTCTTGTTTATGTTTTGTTATTGCTTTATTTTTACTAAGCACTTGTTATCATAATAAGAAATCGCGCAAATATTTCTCCTTAATCTTAAAATTGAAGCATTCTCGATTATCCAAAAATTTCGATTTTCCGAAAGATGGTCTGTTCCAATTACTTCAGATAATCCAGATTCTACTGTAGTTAGTAATTTTGTTCAGTTAGTTAGTAATTTAGTTCAGTTAGTTAGTAATTTAGTTAAATAGTACTAGTTTGAATAGTTGGTAGTTTAGTTGAGATGGTGCTATCCTCTCAGATACAATCGTGATTTGAAGATTTTGCTATTTTATAGAAATGTTTTTTATTCAATCAACTGACTTCGCGACGTGTCCACAGTGTGCTCCAAATGAAGGTCAAACCCCTGAAGATTACTTTAGAAACAAAGTTCGAGATGTTTAGTGTATTTTAAATATATATTTTAAGTTTTAATACTGATTTTATATATTTTTTCGGTGATTAGTACCTAGTTTGTTTTAAATATTAAATAAACATTATTTCAAAAAAAAAAAAAAAAAGACTGTACGTGTGTTAGTTCCAGATACTGATAATCCTATGTCCAGTTTGAGTATTTCGCATATTTAAATGACTTATTTTATAAAAATAAATAAGTTATGAAAGCAAATATGAACCAAGTAACCTATAACTGGTGGTTACATGAATCCAAACTTTATAAGCTTAATACATATATTAAAAAAATAAAATGGTGATTTGGGACAGGTCAAAAGCCTAAAACAAATACCATAGAGGTAATAAAAATTCAGATATTAGCACTTTTTTTTCTTTTTTGGTTTATCATTTAGTAAGAGATGTATAAAAATTATCGGTCCAAGTAACCGCATTTTAAATAGACTAAATGTCGTAATTAAAAGAAATCTGCAATAAATAAAAATAAACTGATTAACATTAATCAGTTAGTCAATTTACAGCTAGTAATTTTTAGTACTTATTTGTTTTTAGGTTCCGTACTTAAAAAGTAAAAACGGAACCATTATAAGATCACTCCTGTGTCTGTCTGTCTGTCTGTCTGTCTGTCACAGCCGCTTTACTCGTAAACTATAAAAAGTGGAAAGTTCAAATTGGGGGAAATAATAAAGATTATTGACCCACATATTTACAGATTAATAAATATTCATAAACATATTTAGGGAAAATGTATAGCGGCTAATTAAGTTACTTGAAAAAAGAAATCTTTTCTTTGTATATCATGTGGGATATCGTGTGAAAGCTCTTGTAACGCTGAACTCAAAAATAGATTTGTTTTAATTTTCGGTATTATATTTTCAAAGTTATGGCCGAAAATGTAGTGCAAAAATACGTTTCCCCCCATCTAATTCCGAATCTACTGGAACTAAAATTCTGAAAAAATTAGAGGTAATAGACGTTAGTTTAAACCTTGCAGGAAAATTATAGCGATTGCCATAGGTTACTTGGTTTTTGAGAAAATCGCATTTTGCCGTTACACACAGATTTCGATTTACGGGCATTTAGCAAAAGTGTTGAGCAGTGCTAGAGGTACCTATCGTAGCAGAAGTATAAAAGCATTCTTGATCATGAATTTCATAAAAAATCGTCGGTAATTAGCCGAGATATTAACCGTTAAAGTCACGGACGGTTTGGACATACATAATGACAGTGAAGGCGTACTCAATACTCCATCACTTTTAAAGCCTAGATAACAAATTTTAAGGATATATTTGTGCAATGCAATGCCCAGTAGCAGTATAAAAGCAATAAATGTCAAATTGTTAAAAACAGATTAATTTAATGAGAATTAATCACATAAATACTATGGGATTCGCGACTAGTTTGCATTAAGTGGCTCTCTCAATACACCTACTGTGTGTCTTTAAAGGTTAACTAAAAACCTATATGGTAAAACGCGGCACAAACCAAAGTGGCGTTGCTACTTTGCTAACTCCTTTCGAAGCTTAGCAAAATGCCAAGTTTAAACTATGAACAAGGGTTTTGTTTTAGATACACTGTAAAAAGAAAAGATTATTACGACGCTGAATTTAGTTTTATGAAATGCCAAATGAAGTTTAAATATCCACTACTTTTCTTGTCAGTGCCGAATTAAATTCATCATGAACAGATTAGGATAAGATTTAAATAAGATTTATACAAAATAGCAATATTTGATATTATTTAGGCTTCATATCTCTTTGAAAGTTTACGGTATACCCATTCATACTTTTCTAGTATACAGGGTGTCCGGTCTCAACGGTGTCCAATGGCTAATTCCTAAACCGTTAGTCATAGACATATAGTTCCAATTACAAAAATGTTTTAAATCACGTAAAGAAATATTTTAAAAGCGATTTGGGTCAATTAAAACAATTCTTAAAAAATTACGAAATTTAAATTTTTATACGGTCCCCCGGTCCTATAAGTTATATTTAGTGAAATTTTCCTTTTACACTGGCAAGTAATACAATAAAGTCCCGTTATTCTACGATTAAAATTGACCGAGTAATAGCTGTTTAAAGTTGGAGCATATTGTTTGCTGCAAATTGGGGGTCATTCACAAATTTATTCGAAATATAATTTCGTCAGATATAAAAAATGTTTTGGAGTAAAATTAACATTGCAATATAAATTTGAAATCTTTAATCATTCTGGCATATTAATGGAAAATATACAATTTGTAATAAACATTTAAGAAGAAAGAAAAAACAGAATTTTTGTTAAATAAAATTATTCTAAATTAACAGCCTCAATTCTTTACAAAATGATACGTATTTTAAAATATTATTGATTGCACAAGCCTGCAAAAGTTGGGTTATGTCATGTTTTTTAGCTTTTGATAATTGATTCTTATAAAATCTGTACCGCTGAACCCGAAATTGACCTTCATTTTTAACTATCATATCAAGATTTTTCGCAAATCGCAAATTTCAAAGTTAAGAAATTCAATGTTAAAATTGAGTTTCCTCCCCCATCTCATCGGACCACTCAACTGTTTAGCTGTAAGAATCCCAGGATAAGCAAAAATATCGAATAAATTTTTTAATCCAATAAAATAAAATAAAATAAAATAAAAAATGTTTTACACATGTTTTATAGTATGAGATTTTCGCTATATTTTAACTTACACATTTGCGATTTGCAAATAAAATTCTAACGTGATGGTTAAAAATGAAGGTCATTTTCAGATTCAGTGCTAAAAAGTGCGTAAAAATCAATTATCAAAAGTTATAAAACACAACCATCTGCTTTAATTTATAGTATTTGATTTTTGTTATTCTTTAAATTTGAAAATTTATGATTTGCGAAATATCCTGACATGATGGTTAAAAATTAAGGTAATTTTCGGATTCAGTGCTAAAATATACATAAAAGTTAAAAAACCCAACAATCGCAGTCTTGTATTATCTAATCTAAAACTTCTTCTTAAACTCCTTGGCAGAAATCTATCCGAAATTTTTTGTGTTATCCTGTAAAATAAGTATAAATGGTAACCACCGAAAATCTTAATAATATTAGATTGTTATCGGATTTGCGTCAGTATGTAAAATGCAATCTCGATCGGATATTTAAAAGTGGGTTAAAGTTCGAGTACAAATTTTGAACTGGAAAAACATACATACAATTGTTGAAGTAACATAAAAACTTATAAAAAACATAATTTTTGTTAAAAGAAATCATAAGAGAAACAGTATCAAATCCTGACAAAATAAAACATATGTTATTTTAGCCAATTTGAGACTTAATCATAATACTTGTAGGATTTTTTTTCAAAGCGCAGATACACATGAAGTAAGATCTTCGAATACTTTAAACACTTGGTATATAATCCCTCAAAGCCAAGCCTAACTCATTTGTTTTCAGAGTAGAAAAGTGGCATAAGTCATGCATTTTTAAAGTTTCATAACTCGCTCAATTTTAGCGGTATATGAATGGGACTTTTTTTGTCTTACTTGTCAGTGTAACTGTAAAAAATTACTAAATATAACTTATAGGACCGGGGGACCGTATAAAAATTTAAATTTCGTAATTTTTTAAGAAATGTTTTTATTGACCTAAATCGCTTTTAAAATGTTTCTTTACCTGATTTAAAACGTTTTTTACAATTGGAACTATATGTCTATGACTACCGGTTTAGGAATTAGCCATTGGACACCGTTGAGACCGGACACCCTGTATATACAGCTGTACCAAACCCTTCGTTGTATAGTTTTTATGAAACCTTTTTTTTTTTCTTTAAAAACGATTGTTTTAATAATACAATTCAAAATTCATATACTTATTGTACGTAACCCCATGAGCGCGAGTAATTCTCGCACTTGACCGTTTATTTATTCCAATCATTGGAAGAGAAAATATATTCCGAAATTTTAGTAAATAAAAGTATATCTTAGTACAACTGGACAAAACAGGCTGAAAATGAATAACAATGCTAATCTATTATGATGGGACATTTTCACCTGATAGGTTTAATGTATAATTTCATTCTAAAATGTTTACAAATATATTTTTTTATTTTTAAAATATTAATGCCAGAAAAAATATACAGAATATATTTAATAAAAAAATAATAATAATGCAACTGTCGTTCAGAATATTAAGTGACATATGTTCATGTAATCAAGCTGCCTTTTAAGACAGCTTAAAAAACCAATAATAGAAGTTTTTTATCCATTGCTGTTGCTAGGTGTACTTTTTCAGACTTTTAGTCACATATAATAATTAGACTTTTTTTTATCAAATTTACATTATTTTTATCTTAGCCCATGATAGAGGAGCAGTTACATACTTGTTTTGTTCACGTGTATCATGCGTAGCATTTTTTTTTTTATCATAAATACATTTTGTGTGCTGTTACACATTTTTATTTCGCCTTTAACGTAAGCAATAATGGTCATAAATTGTAACATAAGACTGGTATGATTGAATTTTGGAGTAGTTGAATCGATGATAAGCTATATTTTTTAAATTAAATTAAAGCAATAAGCCAAAGGGTTGTGTTCTTTGAAACATACCTACCACGGAAGAAAAACTATAAAGGGAAAACTTAAACGAGTATGCATCGCCAAAAAACGCAAATGATATTTTTGTAAATAGTACTGAAGGCGCTGCAATTCGTGTGTGGCTATTCTTTTAGTAGAATATCATTGGATTGTATGCGTAAGGCGCGTTTGTTAGAATCTTTTTCGTCTATATTTTCGTCGATGTATAATCTTATTCGTTTATTTTTTTTATTATAGAGACTACATAATATAAATTAGATGGGGAGTTCCTGGATGTATCAGAATCGTTATTTTAGTCCAGAATTTAATTCATTTGTAAAATAAAAAGTATGTTGGAACTTCATTCTGAAGTGCAAGTGTAAAGAAATTATTTTTAAAAAATTGATCCCCTCACCACCTCCTGCCCAATAAATTCTAGAGTAATTAAGGTTTAACAGTTAAATTTAATGAAACTATTTTATATATTACTTGAAGTAAATAGTAATATAAATATGAAAGAAATAATATTGTTGGATGAATGTTTTAAATACTAAATAAAATGATTTCAATAAAAAACGGCAGAACCAACCTTTGAGGCTCCCAATCGACAGATTTACTAGTTTTTTTTTCTACTAGAAATTTAATATAATTTACAGGGGTTTTTCTTACAGTGTTATTTCATGAGAGATAAATAATAAAACATTTAAGAGTGAAAACAATTGATTTTTAACAATTTGTGTTGTTTAAAAAATTGTCTTTATTTGAATGAGGAGGACTTGAGCCCATTGAGCACCTCCTTTCCGTATGCCCTTGAATTATTCTCTGCTTCCTTATCCGTTTGGTTGATTGCCAGATTATAAGATATGAAAGGCAGAGTTTTTATAATAATATAGTCAGGAGGGGTAATTAATGACCACTTTTTACATTTTCAACATTTTTTTTTTTTTTTTTTTTTTTTTTTTGTAAAGGGTATTTTTAGTACATAGGAAGTAACTTCAATAATTAAGGAACACCTTTTAAAAGTTTTAATTCTCATAGCTGTTTTTTTTTTATTTAAAAGGATGGTTATAATTACCCCACCAAAAACTCAATCACATAAGTTTGGGGTAATTAAGACTACTAATGGGAAAATTATGACCTTTATATCTTCTCTTTATACTTGCCAATACACATTTATTTGGGGTAATTGTGGCCACTTTGAACTCCAAAGTGACAAATCCGTTTATCAAAAATTTTATAGACTTAGTTTCAAATTGCTATTCGGGTCTCAAAAAGGCTTCAGATTAGTAATAAAGAATATCTAAAATGAAATATACATTATGAGGTTAATATCTAAGCTTGAAACAAAATTTTACCATACACAGTTTTCTCAAATATGACGGGGATCATAATTACCCCTGGTCATAATTACCCCACCTGATCCTAATCTGGCTAATATTAAAAAGGTCCACACGAAACTAATTAAAAGCAGCTATTTAGAAAAAAATGTTCTTATTAGATTCATCTAAGTGAATTTAAAATTTGATTTGATTACTTAGCCTTTCAGTTAAATAAAAATATTTTATGCTTACAAATCAAAAGATTTTAAATATTACATAGATAAAGGGTCAGTTACAACAAAAAAATTATAAAACTATTAGTTAAAGCAGAATCCTATTAGTAAGAGGTATTTGCAAGGAGTTGAATATCTACAATTATTATTTTAGTACACGGAAAAGGAAGGAATCTTAAAAATTTCATCTTAATCACAGGAAAAATGCTTAAAATGTGCTCCTTAGTTTGATAAAACTGTTTGTGAAAAAATAAATTGATCTTGACCAGTTTGGATACCGTGACATCAGAATTCGTTATTTTACTTATGAATATACAGTGAAACCTCCCTGTGCGACCAACTCCCTGAACGACCATTTTATCATGAAACGAAATTTATTCCCATAGGTCCAAAACTAATTTTACCTCCATTCAGAGACCATCCCAGTTGAACTCCCTCCATGAGCGACCAATTTCTTTGAAGAAAATGAAACAAATTCTGTTTTTTCCTGGTCGCTTAAAGAAATTTTTATTCGAAAAATACTTTCGGAGAGCGCATTATTCACCTAACTTCTAGACTAAGTTTAGATTTTTTTATTATTATTCCGGCAACTTTTAAGTATTTAAACCCCTTTGTGCCTTTTTAGAAAATGAATTTAACTCTGATGACAAATTACGAATGACGGTCAATAAACATCCTGCCCTATTCTTTCAGGAAACTCTCAAAGAAATAGATAAATTAGTGAAATCGTCATTATTTGTTCCCGTCCAAAAAAATATAGGATTTATTTACTGAACATCGAAAGGACAGAGTAATAAAAGTTATAAAAGATAGAACCGTCAAATCACAGCAAACGTCAATGAATTCATTTTTTAAAGTCTGTAGTAATTAACTTATGTAATTAACTTTTGTTTTGTTACTTAAATTTTCATATTTTCCTAATGTGAAAAATAAATTTTAGTAATATTAATTATCACCTTTTTTCAACAATTAAAATCTAGATTTAAACATGACCTCCAGTAAAAGACTACTTCTCAGAGCGATCAATTTTTATTTGAACGAGACGTGGCCGCTTTAGGGAGGTTTTACTGTAATTCACTTGTAGAGGAAAAAGTATTGTGGGGTTTTACTTAAAAGTGCAAATTAGAAAAAATTATTATCCCCTTCCCCATAAGCCTAATTTAAAAAGTTAATTTGGTCACTTAGCTTTTCAGTTAAATAAAAACATTTTATGTTCTATGAACATTACTGAAATTGCACTTTTAGTAATGTCCGGATGGAAGTGGAAAGGGTAAGCAGAAATTCCTGAAGGAGCTGGAAGTAATTTAGATGAATAGATTATAATCTGTATGGAATAAATAATTATTTATTATTACTATACAGTCGCAAATAAAACACAGAACCGAAGATTTTTTTTAAAAAAGCTTAACCCTTAAATGCCTGATTTTTCAAAAATCTTTGTAATAATGTTTTTCGGCTTTCATTTTTTAAATAAATCATGGGAAAAATACTTTAAAAAATCATGTTTTGTTTTAAGTATGGTTTACGGCTAAAAACTGTTTGTTACTAATCGGCAATACAGGTCTTTAATTGAAAAAATAATTTTCCTTGATAAAATTCTATAATGTTAAACACAGAAGAATTTTAGGAACTATAATAAGAAACAAATTTTACTTGCTCACTACGGAACAAAATAGGATATTTCGCAAGCTTCCAAACAAAACAAAAAGAACATGTAGCAACAATTTAAAAAATATATATATATTTATTCTTAAACAGCACAAGTGGTGCCATCTACGTGTTGAAAATCGATTTAATAATATTTTCAGAATGTATTTTATTGCAACATTAGGCATTATAGCTTCAATATTATTCTAATAGTATTTAAACCCTAATTTGGGTATGTTGCCGAAAAGCAACACCCGGCATTTAAGGGTTAAATATTTTAAAATGTGTATTCTGGAGGAAGGAAGGGGTAGCTATAACTTAGATGATTTAATATTACCAAAAAGCAACAAAAAGGATTTTTTTTATATAGATTTTAAAAGATTAATCAAAGTATTAATACCATTTTTTAAGTTATGAAAATCTCTCTATTCTAAAAAACAAAGTAACTACCGCTGTCACCGCCGCCGCCGGTTTTGATTTTTTTGTGACCGGACGCCTTTCTTCGTTAATATTAGCAAAAATAATGCATACAAAAATATGAAAATAGGTGGTTTTATACAGAAATGTTTGATAAACACGCTGATGCAGACAGTTTTCAAATCGAAGAATTATTTTAAGAGTTATTTAATGCTAAAGTTGGACAAAATCGTTCCACTAAAAAAGTTTTATAGCAGCAAAAACTATACATGGCAGTGTAATCATTTTTAGATCATTTTATGCGTTAGAATTTGTCGGAGAGTTGATTGCATTAATTTTTTTATTTTGACTCATTTTTTCAGGTTTTATTTCTATTTTAAATTCAAATTTTCAGCATTTCTAGAAATATTTTTTACAGATATCAGAAAATTGTACTAGTTTAAACTGTTGCCAACTGTATAAAAAGCGCAAGCAATAATGATTGCTTCAAATAAAAAATTTATTTACACGTGACTATTATAAAGAGGAAAAAAACTTTCAAATTAGATTTAAATAATTACGTATAAAAAGCAGGAACTTATTAAAAATTACGTCATAAAAAGTATACACGCGAATTTTAAAAGAGAAAGGATATTGTAAAATAATAAATTCATTAACATGCGTTAGAAGTCTTGGGAGAAATTACGTCATATTTACGTCACATTATAGTTATTGCATAAAATGAACACAAAATAATATTGCAAAAAAGTTTAAATTTAGAAATTGCGCTAGACATTTATTTGATATTTTGAGAATTAATTTAAAATGTCTCATTTAAAAGAACTTTCTTTTCGCTTTGTTAAAAAATACCAGGAGACAAAGACTCTCTTTACTTAATTCCTTTTATATTAGCTTATTTTGAAATGTTGTTACACGTGTATACGTCATCACGTTATTTTTATTTCGACGTTTTATTTGTGTTTTTATTAATGTTGTATGAATTTATTTGTTCTTTCGTTATTTAAAATAAAAATTATATCAATTTGTATAATTTGGCGAGTGGTTTGGCGATTTATATAATTTGGCGAAATTGGTCGACAGGATAATCAAGTAGTACCGCAGCGGATTTGGCGTTAAAATTCCCCAATCAAAGAAAAATGAATAGAAATTCGTTTATAGGGAGATCGCCACTGTTTTTTAAGTTATAACTCAATCTTTCGAAATCTTTTTAAAGCCGATCAAATTAGCGTGCATTTAGAGTCTGCGGTGTCTGGACGGGGGTTGGCGAGCGTAGCTCGTAGGGGGCCGAGCCCCCTAGTAATAGAAAAAAGAACTTATTTAAATATGAAATTTATTATTCTGAAAAAAAAAGTTAACTTATATACGTTTTTAATAACTGTATAATTTTCAAATTGCCAGACAGCTTCTTAGCTTTTTTTATCTTGTGTGAAGGAGAAAACATTTAGGTTTGTAAAATGCAGAGTTTTTGGACCCCCCCTCCCCCCCTCCAAAAAAGAATTAAGATTATATTAAAGTCATTCCGAGCGACTTTTTCAAAATTTAGTTCATGGACAATGACCTATAATTTACACATGTTTTATTCCCAAATGATTAAGATAAAAATTTGTTTTAGTTGTATGTGGGCCCCCCTAATTACTCTCCTGATAAAATCGTCGTTGATAAACATGGAGTCAAACACATTCTTTTTAATCCAGATGTTCTAGAAGAATCTGACAAGTGTATTTTTAAATATTCGAAAAATAACTGAAATTGAAAGTGTCCGTTGATTAATAGACATATAGTGTATATATGTATATATATTACAATATTAAAATTTCCTTCGCAATTTCCCTGTACTATTCTAAATTACTATTCCATATTCACTAAATCTTTATTATTAAATAATCTCAATCTTTAACTTTGTTAAATCCCCTTTAATTTAATGTCTCACTTGTGTAATTTACTTAAATGTTACATTTTTTAGTATTCTTAAATTAAATGTTCCATTTCTGATCTTTTTTCTTTTAGAATGTCCTTTTAGCAGCCATTTTTCCCCTTCCCAGAATTTACTTTCCTGCGCTTATTCCAGGGTTTTCTTTTTTACCTTCAAATTCATCGGCTACTTTGTCAGCCCTCTTTTCCATGGCGTGGTATCCTTAATTATTAATTGGTTGAGAGCGCGACCTACGTCATATTTGTATTACTACGCTAGGCAAACAAAAAGCCAATGCTCGCAGTGTTTCCTCAGATTTTGGTCGTATTTCCACTTGTCATACCATTCCCTGGTCACCGTCCGATGTATTCTATTATCTACAACTTTGCTTACCCCTAAATTACTATGAAGCGATGGCTAAATATCTCGGCGGAAACTGCGCCGCCGAAAGATGTTAAAATAAAATCCTGAGTTGACTTTACATATTGTCTCAATTAATCTGGAGAAACTTTCATTGGATAAATGTGTTCCATGGCCTTCACTCGTTGACTGCAACAACTTTCGAATAACCATGTTGATTACTACAGAAACGTTCTTTTTCAGCTTATCCTAATGCACTACTTCCAGATTGATTATTCAATTACTATCGTATCGAAGTTAACCCCACTTTCGAATCACCATATGACGTCAATGTCGCAACCATTAACACGACAGGATTTTCAGTTTTTGTTATATATATATATCTTAAAAATGCAATATTCGAACTTTTATACATAGTATTTACTTTCCTTTTAAATATATAAAAATGTGCAAAATAGGAAATTATTTTGTGATTTTTCAAATTATACCATTCAAATTCCACATAGAAAAAATTGATTGGATTTCCATTCATTCATCCACACAACAATGTGTCTCCTTTATTATATTCGATACTTTGAAATTCAATGTCTATTCTGGTATAAATACGTATATTTATTCACTTTTGTAATTCTTACATAAATGTTCATTTTATTTATAAAACACCGGAAAATAAGTACATACGAGTTTCAACTGTGCGTTTCAAAACTATAATTAACTCTGAGAAATGCTGCATTTTATCTTTTATCCATGATACTTACATTTCTATTATTTAAAATCTGTAAAAGTATTCACGTATTCAAATAGGGGAGACTAGGGAGGCTTGACCCACTCATTAGTTTTCATATTTAAAAGAATTTCAGAATTTTATCATTAGGCGTAAACCAAAGCTACTGGAATGCTCAAACAACAGTCTTCGTTTCATAGAGATAATCGAAATAGGTGTGGAAAAATCAATTGCGAGGCGTTTTCAACCTAAAATTTGTGTTTTTAGTGTTCCGTACTTAAAAAGTAAAAACGGAACCATTATAAGATCCCTCCTGTGTCTGTCCGTCTGTCTGTCTGTCACAGCCATTTTACTCGTAAACTATGGAACGTGGAAAGTTCAAATTTGGGGAAGTAATGAAGACCATTGACCCAGATATTTTCAGATTAATAAACATTCATAAATATATTTAGTAAAAAAGTAGAGGGGCTAATTATGCTACTTGAAAAAAAAAATCTTTTCTTTGTATAGCATGTGGGGTATCCTGTGAAAGCTTTTGTAACGCTGAACTCAAAAATATATTCCTTTTAATTTTATGTATTATATTTTCAAAGATATTGTTGAAAATGAAGCGCAAAAATATGTCCCCCCCCCCATCTAATTCCGAATCTACTGAAACTAAAATTATGAAAAAATTAGAGGTAGTAGACGTTAATATAAAACTTGCCGGAAAATTATAGCGATTACCCTAGGTCACATAGTATTTGAGTAATTAGCATGTTTCTGTTATACACAAATTTCGATTTACGGGCATTCAGAAAAATTGTTGAGCGTCTCTGAATATACCTATCGTTGCAGAAGAATAAAAGCATTGTTGATTATGATTTTCGAAAAAAATCATCAGTAATGAACCGAGATATTAACCCTTAAAGATACGGTCAGTTTGGACATACACAAGGACATGGGCTGCGTACTCTATGACTAGTTCACAACTTTTAATGATATATATGTGTAGTGTAATGTCTAGTAACAGTATAAAAGTAATAAACGTCAAATTGTTAAAAGCATGCTAATTTAAGGGGTCTCGGGACTCTAAAAATTGGAAAAAATGAAAAAAAAGACCATTTTCAACATTTGATGTCTTAAAATGTATATAATTTTAAAACACAATTTTAATTGGGATGAAAGATATAAGTATGTTCTTTCGTTTCATATATTTAAAAAATTGCAAGATACAGAATTAGTATTTATAGGGTGCTCGAAACCTTTAGACATTTGTCGAACAAAAAATTGGCATAACAGTTTACGCGCAGAATTACAAAATAAATATTGCAACTAAAATGAAAATTTTGGTACTTACTTATACTTCAGATCGTAATAATTTCCCTGAACTTAAATAAATTTGTATTTAAAGCATTTTTATATTTTTAATGCAATGTTGCATTTAGCTACTACAAAATTTTGAAAATTTCAACAGTAAAATCACCTAAAAAATATTTTTTTGAACAATAAAAAGGAAATTTTAGGTTCAGTGTATACAGACTAACATGAAATATATGTTTTGAAAATTTCATGAATATTCAGAAAAATATTCAGAAGTTTTGGAGGTATCCTGTGCATTATGCCCAAAAAACGCCATTTGGAAAATAATTACTTTAAAGTTTCGGATACGCCGCTTCAGCTATTGAGCGGGTATAATTCTAAAAGCCAAAATTTCTGTTCTAATGGGAATTTCAAGGAAACAATTATATCAAAATATTCAGAAAAGATAGGAGTTTAACATCTAAAAAATTAAAATTTCTTAAATTTTGAAGCTTTAAGAGTCCTGCGAGCACTTAATCCTTTCCGACACGGAGTAATTCTATTTATAAACTTATGAAATAATGAACTGACACCAGAATTTATAAACGAATTTATTAGAAAATGCGAACTTGCTTATTTTCACGTACATGATAAAAGGAAAATTTTAATTAAATATTCTTGGTGCCATTTGTCTGTTTTAGAATTAAAATTAGGTGTCCGTTTTTTAAGGGCATCGCCCTCGAGAGATTTAATTAGAATGAATCGCATAAATACTGTGGGATTCGCGATAGTTTGCATTGATTCTATCTCTCAATACGGCTCGAGTGACTTTAAAAGTTAATTAAACACCTATCTGGAAAAACGCGGCACTGACCAAGGCGGCGTTGCAACTTTGAGACCTGAATTCGAAGCGCGCTTAGCACAATGCAAAATTTAAACTTTGAACAAAGGTTTTGTTTTAGCTACACTGTAGAAATAAAGGTTATTACTACGCTGAATTTAGTTTCATGAGATGCCAAATGAAGTTAAACTATGCACTGCTTTTATTGTCATTACCGAATTAAGTTCATCATAATATCTCTTTGAACTTTCATGGTATACCCATTTACACTTTTCTAATATATACAGTAATACCCAATACTACGTTGTATAGTTTCTTACAAAGTCTTAGTATTTTTTCTTTTATAATACAATTACAAATTCATATATTTATTCTACGGAACCCTCTGCGCGCGAGTAATGCTCGCACTTGACCGTTTATTTAGGAATATTTTGTAAACTTTTTTCAGATAAAATATATCATGGAAACTTAAGCAAGTAGGTTTTAAGTAAAGCAGAAATATCGAGCTTTCATCCCAGGCATAAAGCTTGTACATTAAGTTAGGCTTAACATAACAATGTGCTATTCTTTAGAAAATGGCTATGTGTGGAGGCTTGACCCAGTCAATGTGAGGGAGGGTAGACCAGATGAAATCTTTTTATTATGCACTATGCATAATGAAATGTTAACGGTTATATATAAAAAAGAATGTAAATTTATTCTGTAAAGCCATGGTAAAATAGGGTGATGGAAAAGAAAATGCTTAGATTAAAGAAAGATGTGAAAAATTGCTATAGCACTGCAAAAACACAGCATAGCTATGGCACTATATTGCACTGCAACAAAAAAAATGAAATATAAACTGGGAAAGTTGATAGGAACTTTTTCAATTTAAATATTACTACAATAGGTAACTAGAAACAGTGTAAAATAGAAGAAATGACTAGAAAGTATGAAAGCAGCAGATTTAAACCTATCAGGGGCAGCTGTATGCTTATGAAACCACTTAATTTTAATTCCCAAATGCCACAATGGCACCATAATTTTGGTAAAATCTTTTGCATTCAATATGTATGTGAAATATACCCTTTTTCTTATTTCCAAATAAATTTGTTCGTGCCTTCTGGTGCCAGTCATTTATTTTAACATTTTAGTACTGAAAGTACTCTGCCACTGAGAGTGATAAAGAAGATAATGAAGTGCACATGCGGTTGCAAATGAACATAGCATTGATCGAAAAAATTTTGGAAGATATGTAGACAAATTTCACCAGCATGAGTACAGTGAGATGAAGCCAAACTATGTGACAGTTAGAGTTGTCAGGTCGAGTGCCACAAAAAGTAGGAAAAGGAGACAAAAAAAAGCGGAACAGTGGCTATAAATTCCATATATAATAATACATGTAATCCTATGAAAACGGAACCTGTCTCTAACTGTTTTAAATGTTAAAATTTCATTTTCTCTTCTGTGCAATTATACCTGCTCAGACGAAATTCAGTTTAAAACAAAATTTTTCTCCACTGACTTGCGATTGCGTCTAAACAGGTTTGTTTAAGCATCATATTTTCAAAAATATTTTTTATATTAATTAAAGCATGTATCATAAATTTATATTGCCTTTTTAAACATATTTTATTTCCCTTCACAAATATTAAGTTGTAACGGAAGTTTTCCGCCAAATTACCATTACATAATACTAATTATAATGTATATAATTAACTGCAATTTCATATATAACCACCATTCCGCCAAACCTTCACAGTATCATATGATACAACACTAGTACCTAAAGCTGTACACTTTATTCGGTGACATTCTGTAGCTGACTTTTTGCAACAGAACTGTAAGTAAATAATGGTTCTAATCTGGTAGCGTGATAGTTCCATTTCAGACACCCTGTACTTAATGATAACGATTTTGTTTTATAAATTTCACAACGAAGCAAATCTCTTTCTTTCAAATACCAAAAATCGTTTGACAAAATATGAGCAAACACGTCAACGCGAGCTGTTTGCATAGACCGTATTATCTGTAGCAGGAAACTTTCGTTACAACCTAATATTTCAATATAAAACAAAGTGGGTGAAGCTTCCCATATGTAGGGAGCCTTGACCCATTATTTTCTCATGGTTAAAATCGATCATTTTTCAAATTTCTTATATATTACACTTATGTAGCTATTTTATTTTGTAACTGATAGTATAGCGAATAAAATGATATATAAAATTTTATTCTACGTTCAATATTTAAAAAAATTAAAAATAATTTTGTAAAAAGTGGGTCAACCCTCCCTAGTCTCCCCTACTTTGTAATTTGCAAGTTCTTTTTCGAATAATGATTTTAAAATTACAGTTAAATAAAAACACTAAGTAGTGTTTTTCTTTACAATTTCTCAGTACTGAGATTAAAGTACACTTCTTATTGTGCAGGATAAAACTGTATTTATTTTATTTTATTCGATAGCTTGAACTTTAGCCGTTATTGTTTCCGAAATTATATATATATTCTCTTTTACATTATTTACATTAGAATTACATTTCACTTATAAAATAAATGAAAGAGGACAACGGACTGTGTGTTTTGTAACCTGCCGGGATGCATCCCTTGCTTATATTAAACAGAAATTCACGTGTGTACTGTAACATTATTTTAAATCAGAGATTAATTTTTAAATCTAATTTCAGAAAAATATGTATCTATCATATCATAATTACTATAAAACAGAAATATCGCAGATACGTTTTTATGAAAGAAATTTTAATCTTATACAATTTCTGAGATGATTAATTCCATTTGTGAAGATTTTATGAAACGAAAACAACGTTAACGGTACTGAATATTATTCATTAGCTAGCATTTACAGTGATACCTCGGTTTTCGTCGACAATCCATTCGAAAAGAATCGGCGAAATTCGAAGCCGACGAAAATCGAAGCAAATATTTCCATACAATCTATGTAAATTCAATTAATTCGTTTTAAACACTCCAAAATATGTATAAAAAATACATTTCATAGCGAATAAGTATAGTGTTTAATATAAAAAACAATAAGAAATTAATATAATGTTCTTGGCATTAAAGCTTTCAAGGCGTTATTTCTGCGGTCACTTCCCTGTTTGGTGTTTTGACAGTAGGACTAGTTTCAGAGTCACAGGACATATGTCGTTCAAAAAAGAGGTCTGTTTCTGTCGCATCTTTAAGATTTCTGAAGATATCTGAAATGGGGCAAGACATTATCAATAAACAAGTTAAGCATGTGCTAAGATAAATGAAATATATTTTAAACCACAATTCCCATATAATACCTTTATTATATTTTTATTTCCTTTTACCCGTCAAATTCTAACTGCAACTAAGAGTGGCTTATTTACAACGCAGATAAAAAATACGATAAAAGAAAATGAAATGTTAAAAAGGCAGCTGCATTTAAGTTTTTGTGCACTTGATTACTTTTAAATAAAGACCGTTAAAAAAATAATTATGTGAGAATGAAATTTTGAATAACTAGAAAATGAAAACATAAATCTTTGATTTTGAACGTGTTAAGTTTGTTGGGAAAAGGAGAGAGAAAAAAAAGAAAATTATATAAACATGTAGATAGAACTACGTATTGTTTTAAGAAAAAGAATTAATTTAATGATTTCACATGTTCAAAGTAGATTTAGATTAACGGGGGGATGGAAATAGGTATGTTGCAGAGAAAGCTGCCACATATCTCACCTTGGCAACCGAGAAAAAGCTGTGACGTTACGTTAGAGCTTTATACCTATGCCCAACTTCGCATAACAAAAAAATATGCAACACATTAGAAAGGTAAAAAATTCTTTAAATCTGCATCACAAAATAAAAACTGTGAAGCCGTAACTCTAACATTCTGATGAAAGAACCATTCCCAGTAATATTTATATAACACAATACGAAGTAAATACATAAATACATTTGCTTGTAATCAAACTTATTATCAATTTTTTTCTTTCATGACTGAGCGCTCTTGATAATAACAACAATATATCAATTAAATATTCCACAAAAAAGATATACCACTTTTTATGACGAATTGTGATCCCTTTTTTTTGTTTGTAGCTGTGATTTGTGGCGCTGGTACCAGCTTTCTTTTCTTTTGTTATGATTCAAAAGAGAATTATTCACATTAAATATTTTATAACTTCTCACAGTGTGATCTTACAGAGATCATAACTTCATACAATACAAACAAATGAAAATAAAAACACCACTAAGAATTGGACGAGCTGGCCCACCAGCGGATGCATAGCGTCGTTCTTACCGACAGCCTGTCAGTTCTATCTGCTTTACAGTCTTTTAACTCAAAGTCTCCCACTGTCATTATCTGGCTCCATAATAAGATCAGTAGAGCTGCAGGGTTTGCCTCGAACATTCACCTTTATTGGGTTCCGGGGCACCGGGGAATCCCTTTAAATGAGAAAGCTGACAGACTTGCTAAAGGCGCGACCTTTTCTGATGTTTTGATCGATTGGATCTCTCCTGAGGACATCAGCCATGCTTACAAGCAGGATGTGTGGGGATGTTTTAATCAGTAATATAGGAATAGTAAATACAGTACCTCACATGGTGACATTCCTTCTATTAAGAATTCTTCTGTATGGGCTCGGAACAGAAGGGAAGACGTCTTGATTACCCGACTTCTTTGTCGGATGTTGATTACTCCTGGTTTACTGGCGAGGTTCAACTTGCTTGATGATGGTAGGTGTAGTACATGTGGTGTCACGGACTCCCTGGATCACATTCTGTTCACATACTCCAAGTATCACTCTCATCGCAGGCGTTGCTGGGATAACAGTGTTTTTGAATAGTGGGTATTTTGGTTCTTTTGGATGGTTCGTGAGCAAGTTTGCTTCGTCCAATAAGTTTCGCATGGCTACGATGAAGTACCTGTTTAGTATCGAACGTTTTTAGTTGGTCTGCATCCTCCCCAAGTGGGGTTTCTTGTTTTGGTTTGGTTGTTCTTTTGTGGATCATTCGAGGCTACAGCCGTGCAGCTTTAGGCCTCAACCCCCACCCCCCTTCAAGTTCAAACCACTAAGAATTTTTGTAACTAGAGAAAAAGTTTATATCTATAAAGTAAAAGCTTAAGTATATTATATTGGACAAAAGGGTACTGATATAGGGAAAGAAAAAAAATGTGCATGAGGCACAGGACTACCAACCAAAAAAAAGTGTCAAAAGCACACCCATAAAAATTGCCCTAATTCTTGTAAGTATACAAGTATTATGGCTTCGGTTTAGAACTTCAGCCCTAGAGGAAGAGGGAATAAAAAGAAAGACTCACTCACATTGTGCGCAACATGAGCCTCCTCTTTCCCCAGTAGATCACGGTGATCTGCAAGAGAAGCGCGTTTCAATATTTTATAAAAAAAAAAAAACATTTTTGTAAGTAGCATGAATTGGCAAACCAATTCAAGTAAAAGGTGTCTCTCATCACAGTATAGCTAGAAACCTTAGGGCAACAATTTTGAACGTTTCACGACTTGTGGGGGGTCTAATTTAAAAAACTCAAAATTGCGATAATCTCATATATCAAATTGCAAAAAGACAGACCGTGGGTAGCGAGAGACAAATTGTCTTTATCAGGTAAAGGCGACAACTGCATTCATTTAAAAAGTAAACTATTATTTAACATTTAGAGAAAATTTTCAAAGATATCTTAACCCTTAAATGCCTGGTGTTGCTTTTCGGTAACATACCCAATTTAGGCTCTGAAATACTATTAGAATAATATTGCAGCTATAATGCCTAATGTTGCCAATAAAATACATTCTGAAAATATTATTAAATCTATTTTCAACATGTAGATGGCAACACTTGTGCTGTTTAAGAATAAAGATAAATTTATTTTTTAAATGTTGCTACTTATTCTTTTTGTTTTGTTTGGAAGCTTGCGAAATACCCTATTTTGACCTGCAGTGAGCAAGTAAAATTTATTTCTTATTATAGTTCCTAAAATTCTTGTGTGTTTAATATTATAGAATTTTATCAAGGGAAATTATTTTTTCAATTAAACACTAGTATTGCCGATTAGTAACAAACTGTTTTTTAGCCGTAAACTATACTTAAAACAAAATATGATTTTTTAAAGTATTTTTCCCTTGATTTACTTAAAAAATGAAAGCCGAAAAACATTATTACATGATTTTTGAAAAATCAGGCATTTAAGGGTTAAGTTTGGGTGTAGTGAATAAAATTTAAAACAAACTGTTGTGTTCAAAATACTGCCTCAAATAAAGTAAATGTAGAGCTCTTAGAGTAATATGCATTTCTTTAAAGTTAACTCCTACTAAGTATATTGCAAATACTAACAAACTGTATATTATTTCGTGTAGTGTAGCAAGAAACCATACTTGATATATCACTCTAAAGACAGGAGTCTATAATAAACGTGTAAAATAAAAAATGTGAAACGTTAAAAGTTAATTGCTGCAAAATGAATATGTCGTTTAAAAAATGTCATGTGAAGGATAATTTCATGAAACTCTAAAATCTTTTGTAATTAAACAAAGTGATGGTGTCATTATTAACTTATGACATTAGACAAACTGAACAATTAAAAATGTTAAAATTTAGAGGATGAAAAAAAATATATAGTGTAAAACGAAAGCGTGGCATAAAATGTAGAATAATAATAAAAAAAAAAACAACGGTACGTGTGTACAAACACAAAACTCCAAACTCTTTCTTGTGAATGAAATTTCAAGTACATAATTAATGAATTAACATTATTGGATTATGTAACGATACAGGGTTTAGCGTGACACCATGAACTAAGAGTAAAAACACATGAACAAAGTGTGAAAGTTTTAAATTATCTCAATGAACAAAATGTGGCAAACTCATGAACGATGTATCTTAATGAACAAAGTGTAATCCCACATGAACCATGTTGTGTAAGTATTCTCATGAACTAATGTGTAACAACTGACATGAACTAATTGTAATCTCACATGAACAAAATTGTGTAAGTATTCTCATGAACTAGTGTGTAATCTCACATGATCCATGATCAAAATTGTGTAAATATTTTCATGAACTAATGTGTAAAAACTCACATGAACTATTTGTATTTCCACATGAACCAATTGTGTATATATAGCCAAAACATACGTGTAGCACATGAATTAATGTTGTCAAAAAGTAAAAAAAAAGTACCGTCAATTTTAAAATTAAATGTTGAGTGGAAAAAATAACAGAAGATGTTATTAAATTGCATTGTGAAAATGTAAATTTCAAAACCAAAACTAAATATAATGAATGAAGTGTGATGTTTCCATCACTTGTATATACCAACTTACAAAAGTAGAAAACTATCCAAAATCGTTAAAATGTAACTGGTGAAAGAAAAAAATAACATATATATACAGTGTGTGTGTACACTTTCTATTACCAAAACCTTTACAAGTGAGAAAAAAATCTGACAACCCGCATCAGTGTATTTTCATTCTACCATTCTATCTTTTAATCAACCCATAATTCCTGTAGTAAACAACCGAATGAGAAAAAAAAAACAATACACACCTAGTTACTAAAAAAAGAACCATTTAAATTTACAGCTAAGTGTTAAATGTGAATTAAATTATCACCAATGCCATATAGTGAAGCATTAAGATGTGCATAAGTGTCTAACAAAGTGAAATGTTTAAAAAAATAGTTTTTTTAAAGAAATCTTCGCAATGCAAGATGCAGCAAAGAAAAAAAATACCATGTTAAGAGTTTTTTTTTTCAGGAAAAAAAATTAAATGTGTTCAACGAAACAAATTGCAGTTGTCTCGAGGTTACTCGTTCATCTTGTATAAATTTCTTTACAGTAGGACATCTATCTGAAAAAGCTATATGGAAAACATTAAAATATGTGTTGTTTACCTTATTACATCTAATGCAATTACTGCATTTTGGGCTGTTTGAACAATGGGATCTTTATGTGATAAGGCACCTAATTTTATCTGTGAATGATTTTGCCTGATGAAGAAGGCTTTTGCAGATAAAACATATTTTTACTGAAACATATCTTTTTACAGGGTAACCTGTAGACTGGATTTTGGTTTCCCCATGATTAATTAACATTTTAGCTATCATTGGGGACATTAAAAATATCCAATTGAATAAATTAACATATTTCATTTTATATTTTTGTTAAAATTGAATAGCAGATGTGGATATACCAGTAAAGTCAGAAATTGCCAAAAAAATATCAGGGATATTAAAATTTTCTGCCAACTGACAAATAATAACTGAAATAGGTTTCAAATCATGATTAAAAGGGGGAGAGAGGTTAATATTTTTAGGAGAAATGGTAACTTTTGTAGTACTTTTATTCTGTTATGGGCATTTCAAATCAGAAACAATGTTTGACTTAAGTTGTAAAGATTTTCCAGTCAGGCTGGTGTTTTCAGAAATGTCTGTTTGTTTTGTTTCATTCAGCTTAGGTGATAGTATTTTACAGTATGCTTCCAATGCGCATTGATTCTGAGAACGAGTCTCATTAATTTCAACATCATGTTTATCCTAATGCAGAGTTGCAAAAAAGCCGGCTAAAATTAAAAAAAGCCAGGCCGGTGGCTTTTATTGGTTTTAACCGGCTTTTTTTGGCCAAAATTGGCTTTTTTGGCCATAATTGGCTTTTATACAATAAAGCATTGTAATTATAAACTACACATTTTAAAGTGTTTTTAATTAGTTTTAATGACATTTAATTGATTTACAGTTTAATAAGTAACCCAATTTCTCAATAATGAGGACATAATACTGGAATAAAACTTAGATGATTTTGCTAGTGATTTGTATTCAGAATTGCAAATATGTCTGCTAAATTTTAAAAGGGCCATACCAACTGCCAATTTTTTTTATTTTTACTGCTTTATAAAATTAAAGAGGACAATGGTTACTTAGTTATGTTTTATTACTTAATTTTAAGAGCTATTAATATACAAGTCTTATTTTATTTCTAGCAAACATTTAAAATTATACATAGTCATATTAATAAACACCACCATTTCTCACTATTAAAAACATTATGAATAGCATATGCATGAATATGCGTAGCAACAAGCTTTTCAAAATTTTATTTTGTTTAAATGCTCTATTTTTTATACACTTATGTACCACTCTCCTCAAATAAAACATCTTTTCTAATTTCTCGTTTCCATTTTGATATGTTATATTTTATCATTAAGGCTGTTAAATCCAAAATGGCAACTTTGTGACCTAAGTTTTAATTTATTTTTGTTCAGAAATGCATGAAACTAGCAGATGTTGTTGTTCAGAAACTATGTAATTGCACTCTTTTTTCTGGTTTTTTTTTTTTTTTTTTTTTTTTTTTTTTTTGCAAACGCAATAGATTTTTCAGAAAATAGTGTCAAAGTGAGAACTGAATTTCCACACGAAAGAAGAAACCACTCAGAAAAGGGTGAAAAAACGTGTTTGTCACGTGATCAAAATCTCTTTATAGCTCAATAGGTAATTGATGGATCAAAAAATGGAAAACACAGTTCGATTCCAAATCGCTTTCATGTTTCATGGTCAGGCTTTCGAATTTTACATCTTTCCGTTAAAAAATGAATTTGTAAATGTGTCAAAACATTTTGCGTTGGGTTGGAGACAATCACCTTACTGACTGCGAGCTTTCACTACTACATGCAAAGGATGTCTTTTGTGATTCAACTGGGAAATACTTTACTTTTAATATTTCCAAGCTTTATGCACATTATGAAGGAAACAACTGCAAACTGATTTTCTATAAAAAATCCCTGCTAACTCCACAGAGACGACTTTACCTTTTCTAAAATATTCTAATTTTTAATAAAACAATTTTAAAACCAAATTTTCTGCATTAATCTTTCTAAAAAAAATTGCAAAAGATTTTTAAAAGTGTGTATATTAAATTAAAACTTATAACAAATATAAAAGTATATTTAAATAAAGACATGGAAATTCAGACCGGTAATTTGATATAAGAAAAGGTAAATGTTTGTAAAATGATGAACAAGAAACTCGATCAAATGCACACAGAAAAATATCACTGTGAAATTACGGGCAGAGGCCGGCAGCAGAGATTTCAGTCATACCCAGTAAAAAAAATCCATATCCAATTACCAATCTGCATTTTTGCTAACAGATGGGCTAGAAATGTAAAAATATGTGGATTGCCCTTAATTTTCTAAGTATCTAAGGGATGAGGCCGCTTATTTAATAGATCAGACCGTTTTTTATCAAATAAAGCTGTTGCCCGTGAAATCAATTTTCATTCTATTTGCAATATTTATTTTGCAATCCTGCGCGTAAGCTGTTATACCAATTTTCTACTCGACAAATGTCTGACAGTTCCGAGCCCCTATAAATACTAATTCTGCATTTTGCAATTTTGTAAATACATGAAATGAAGGAACATACTTATATCTTTCATCCCAATAAAAATTATGTTTTAAAACGATATACATTTTAAGAAATTAAATGTCGAAAATGGTCTTTTTTTCATTTTCTCCAATTTTAAGAATCCTGAGAGCCCTTAAATTTGTCTGTTTTTAACAATTTGACGTTTATTGCGTTATACTGCTACCGGAAATTGCATTACAGATATATATCATTAAAAGTTGTTAACTAGGCTTTAAAGGCCGATGGTACATAGAGTAGGCCGCCCCTGTCATTATGTATGTCCAAACCGTCCGTTTCTTTAAGGGTTAATATCTAGGGTAATTACTGACGATTTTTTCGAAAAACATTATCAACAATGCTTTTATACTTCTGCTACGGTAGGCGCCTCCAGAGCTGCTCAACACTTTTGCTGAATGCCCGTAAATTGAAATTTAAGTGTAACGGAAAAATGCGATTTTCTCAAAAACTATGTGACCTAGGAGTAATCATTATAATTTTCCTGCAAGGTTTAAATTAGCGTGTACCACCTCTGATTTTTTCATAATTTTAGTTTCAGTAGATTCGGAATTAGGTGGGGGGAAACATATTTTTGCACTACATTTTCGACGATATCTTTGAAAATATAATACCTAAAATTAAAAATAATGTATTTTTGAGTTCAGCATTACGAAAGCTTTCACACGACACTCCACACGATATACAACGAAAATATGTTTTTTTTTTTTCAAGTAGCTTAATTAGCCCCTCTACATTTTTACTAAATATATATATGAATGCTTAATAATCTGAAAATACGTGGATCAATATTCTTTATTACTTCCCCCAATTTGAACTTTCCATGTTCCATAGTTTATGAGTAAAATGACTGTGACAGACAGACATACAGACACAGGAGTGATCTTATAATGGTTCCGTTTTTACTTTTTACGTACGGAACCCTAAAAATCATTCAAAGATATTCAAATCCAAAGGAAAAATTTTAAAATAACTTCCCCATGGGATTAACATTAGTTTCCAAATCTTTTCGCGTGAGTAGTATAGGACCTTAAGATGCTACTTCAGTCACGCGAAGATACTCGCAAGATAATGTTGAACCTGTGGGAGGATTCTTTTATAATATCTCGTTCGCATTTCAATATTTTTAATTTCTGTTCTGTTTTTTGTTTTTTGGGGGGTGGGGTTTGATTGCATAGCTCAGCTTAATGCCTATAAAGGAAGCTTTTTACTTTTTCGATTTTGATTACGGTTTTTTTTATGAGGATAAATTCATTTTTAAAACCGATTCCGAAAATGAAAGTATCCTCATAAAAGAACTGTAACCAAAATCGACAAAACAAAAAACAAACTCTGTATAGATCAAAATAAGCTATCCAATGCTAAAAACTATATATTGAAAAATATTGAAATGCAAACACAATAGTTTAAAAGAAACCTCCCATGGGTTTAACATTACCTTGCGAGTGTCTTGGCATGACTGAAGTATCCCTTTAAAGGCTACCGTATCTAATGTGTCCGAGTATCAGTATAGGCCCACATTTTAGGTAGATTTCTTAAGAAATACTACCTACTACATTCTTCCCTGTGTTGAAATTTCTGAAAAATTTTTGCAGATCTACACCGATCATGACCCCTAGAACCCAAAACCAACCCAGTTCAAAATTTTATCTATCTATATATATATATATATATATATATGTTACAATATTAAATATTGCTTCACAATTTCCCTGTACTATTCTAAATTACTACTCTATATTCACTAAATCCTTTTTCTTAAATAATCCCTACCGTTAATTCTGTTAAATTCACTTTAATTTAATGTCTTACTTGTCTAATTCACTTAATTATTAAGCTTTTAGTATTCTAAATGAAATGTTTCATTTCCGATCTTTCGCGTTTTCGAATGTTCTTTTTGGTAGACATTTTTTCCCATCCTAGAATTTCTTTTGCCGCGCTTAATTCCGGGGTTTCCTTTTTACCATCTTAATCATCCGCTCTTCTGTCAGTCCTCTTTCAAGGCGTGATACCCTTAATTCTTAATTGGTTTAGAGCATGTGTTACGTCATTTTTGTATTCCTACGCTCTGGAGTAAAAAGCGGCTACACACGATTCTCCGGCAGAATTTGATAGAATTTGCTGATTTTTCGAAGTGTAAACCTCACCTGGCTGTGTGTCTGCACTATGTAGTCTTTCTAAAGATTTATCCTAAGATTTAACTAAATGATTTCTTAAAGATTATTGATGTTGAAAGCATCGAACTTATCTATACCTCTGCATAATATTTTTGTGAGAACTGTGACTCGATATTATCTAAATAAAAACCTGTGACAGAAAATGCTCCGTTCTTTGGCTTCTTGGAGGAATTCCTAATCATCATATTCATTGTTCTGACCATTCGCCACTCAACTGCAACCCGTGTTAAATGTGGAACGTATGATGACATCTAAAAAGGTTAATCCACTAAAAGGATTGGTGAAGTTGTTGCTATCTACACATTCACTTATCTGCATGTACCTCAACTATTCTACAACACCATGCTATATTCACTACATCATGTAACGTATAATCTTATATCGACCACCACTAATGACAGATTATCGTTATATATATATATATATACGTATATCACATTTTTATGGACACTATAACTTCCATATTTCTGCACAAATCTCTTCCAAACTGATACAGAAAATCAAGGGGCAGAAAATATCGGTCAAGTTCGTTAATGGGCAAATTCGGACCAAAAAGATTGAAATAGAGAGAGGTTTTGTGAAAACCGAAAAAACCCCATAACTTCTTAATTATAACACATATAAAATCAATTTAATGTTATTATTACTTCTAGAAAAAGGACCAAAAATTTATGTATCGCAGATTTTAAAAAAAATTAAAAATGGGCTCATTGGGCGGAAAAATTGGGTTTTAGGGAGAAAAAAATTCACACCTTCGTCAATTCTCAAGATATCAAATTCACTTAAAGTTATTATAAATCTTCTTAATATTATCTAAAACTTTTATATTGACAAGATTTTGATAGGACCAACTGTTACCGCAAAAAAAGGGAGGGGGAAGAAGAAGAAAATATTTATAACTTCGTCCATTCACAAGATATCAAATCCGGTTAAATTTATCATAAATTTTTCTTAATGTTATCTACAACTTTTATATTTTCAAATTCTTGATAAGACCAACTCTTACAGCAAAAAAGAACTTTTAAGAAAATAGGGGTTGAAGAAAAAATTATCGTATAAATATAATTCTGATAAAGCTATCTCTTACAGAAAATCGAAATTAAAAACTCGTCAAAAGCGGCCAGATAAAATTGTTAAACTGGGTTTATCTCTAATTTTGATTTAGTTTTTGTTGGTGAAATTAGTACTTAACTTCGAAATCTACCTCCGCCTTTAGGCCAAGCCGGTAGGGGTTTTTTATATAGAATTATTATTTCAATTTCGTTTCTTTGAAACTTTTATTAAATTTTTACATATTCTTATGACCAGATGATATATAATATGTTAATAATTATGGAAAAACAAAAAAATGTAGAAAGCAACTCAGTATGTTAAATATTAGACATCACGAAAACGAAACAAATTTTTAAAATATTGATATCTATGAAAATCTATGCTTTTTTCTGCACAAAATTATTAACAAAAGATAATTTAAATTTAAATTCGGTTCCATCTAAATATGTGCTGTATGCATAAGGTAAATTATTCAATTTTACTCTATCTAAAATTTTATGTCTGACTTAGTGTTATACCTACTGTGAATTTGAAATGCACGGAGAAGGAAAAACGCATAAAAAAGTCATGAATAGAAAATTATGCGAAAAGAAAATTTAAAAGCAGTCGTGAAATGTATATTTTAAGACAGGAATTTCCGCCTTTAAGATTATGTTTTAGTTGTGATATATTTTTGGATACTATATATACTTTACACATAAAATTTGATGAAAGAAAATATTCGACAGATATTAAACGGGAATCTTGAAATGAAAAAATTCGCAATTAGAACAAAATTTGATTTGAATGTGTGTAAAGAAAAACATTTCTAAACTGTTAATTTCATCATTTAACATAATAGTTTTTTTTTTTTAACTGTTGTCTTTGTAAAAGAAAAAGAAGGAAAATGAGAGAAAAAGAATGGAAGTTCAGTGCATTTCAGATGCTCGAATTCCAGAGTTTTTTTAAGTCCTTTTTTAAGACACAATTGATGCTGAAAAAACTATTTTTAAATGTATTGATTGATTACCAGTTTTAAGATTAGATCAGTTTCTTTTATTTATTTTTTTTTATATACATATTTAACGGTTTACCAGAGGTTTACCCGTCTCCCACATAAATAGTAAATAAAATAATCCGTAAAATATTTTCAATTAAACAAAAAATATATTGATAACAAAGTGTATAATATTAATAAATTAAACTATTTAATATAGTATAAGAATTATACATTTGGATAATGAATTATCTTTTGTATTACCTTTTTATGAACATTGGCTAGATTATAAATAAGGTAAAGCTCGGAGAATCTGCGCACAATTCGACAGAATGATAATAAAAAATCTAATTAACTTTTTGCTAAACTATCTATGAATAATTTTGACTTAAGTTGTTTTTTATGCATTTTCATTGCTATTTTGTTGTTATGTTGTAATTTAATTGAACAGTTGTTATAAAACGAAGAAAGATATTTTGCGCAATCTGTCCTTGTAGGGTTGGTACGATTGCGTACATAGGTAGGAGAGATTGTCATTAATAATAACTAAAACTAAATTGTAAGGAATAATAATTACGCTTAAATACATTGTTGTAATGTTCTTGTGATCAAATATGATTGCATTAGGAGTGAATATTTCAAACTATTGATTAACCCTTGCAGCAGTAAGATGGTGGTCTCTTACATAAAGGTCTCTCATGATTTTATCTACTTAGTAAGTTTCGCACTGTTAAATTTTTTTGTTTATTTGTAGAAATTGCGAATGGGGGTCACATGGTCCCCGTCTTAGGCAATCGGGAAATAAATAGAAGCTTTTTATCATTTATCACATTTCAGGAGAAAGAAGGATAATTTTTTACATCCAGCCAAATGTTGTTCGCTGTGGGTACAGCATTACCATGCAAGCGAGTGTAGGCCCGTCCTTCGTTTCTTTATTTCTTTGTTCTTCTGTTCAGTTGTGTATAAATTTCGCTATTCAATGAAATGAATCGTCGCATAATATGAAAATTATAATTACTTTGGGGGGAGGGACTAAATTACCTATAGGGTCAGTCCTTTTTAAATCTTAGGCCTTTAAACAATATTTTGGTCTTAGTACTGCGAGGGTTCAAGAATTAGAAAAGGGGAATAATTTCAAAAACAACTAAAGAACTTAAATTAAAGAAAAAAATTAAAGGATCAGAAAAAGCAAGCCCACAGAAGCTTGGAAAAAAACATTAAGTTACGTGCTAACACGTTTAACTTACAATTAGTTCAATTTCATTTCCACGGTTTCAATGTTTTATTGTTTGATGACCGAAGTTGTCGTCACCCACAAACGATGCACTTATTGTTGTAAATGGTGAAGGTTTCGTGCAATCACCTGCTACAAGTAACATATTGAATCCAGTCACTGGCTGAAGTTGTCTTCTGATACAGTTCCAGACATTCAGTACACTCATTCTCATTGTCCTTCGTTTTCTTTCCTTCAGGTTTTTTATCATTCTGCTCTATCTCTATTAATACCTTGAGCTTTCCTGACACTTTATATATTTTATTTTAGCAAATTAATTGTTTATAAATTAACAATATATATATATAGTTAAAAAATATCAAAAGTAATTTTAAACATTACCACAAACTGTAAACTTTAAATGAAGTACAATATTAACTAAACCATACAAACTGTCGAATTACATATATATATATAATTTATTGATAAATGTATTATTAATTTATTAACAAAAACATTTATATGAAATTAATTTAATTACAGCTGCATTATTAATTTATTAGCAAACTTTTTTATCTAAGAAACTATTTTTTAGCGGATTAATTTATTGCCAAATTTAGTTTTTAAAAATTATTTCAAAACTGATTCATTCATAAGTTTCTTATTTCCAAATATGTAAATTTACCAATAATCTGCGTAATCTCTCCTTACATGGAAACTAATGGAAACAATGCGCCATCTCTCCTAAGTAGCAGATGCTCAAATTCTCCAATTTCGGTAGGAGAGATGGCGCGGCCTTTTATTTAAACTTGGCCGCTTCTAAAACGAACCGGTGGTGTTCACATCGTTAGTCCAGGTTAATAGATTATGAGAAATTGTTTAAGTTAAAAATATTTTAGACTATTGACACTGTATAGAAATTCTTGCGAATAGTCATGAATATTCAAGCACTTACATTGGGAAAATAAAACAAAATTGTAATGTCCTAGACGCTCGAATCAATCAACCTGCACATTTAAGTAGACACTCCACTATTGCTCTTCTATAACTACCTGGAGTCGCTGCGCGCGCGCGCTAATCCTTTCTACGGAACCCCTTTGTGCGCAATCTCTTCGACCGCGGAATCTCTGCTGATTTTACCTTATGCTATCATATATAGCGAAAGAAAAGGCACATTGACTGTAAATAACCTTATAAAGCAAAACAGGTAGAGAAAAACGTTGTTCTTATTTTATGTTTTCACTTGCAGAAATGTATTTAAAAAAAAAAAAACGTGTAATTTAAATTTCACAGCACATTTAAAATTTGTAGCAATCTGTCCCGTCATTCGACCGTTCTTATATCTAACAGTTACTTGACCATATTATTAAGCGTATCTGATCATATTATTGATCCTTAAATGGTCCGAGTAATGTTAAATGAGGGCCATGTAACCATTTTTCATAAAAACTGTGGAATGAATAAACATTTTACTGCAAAATGTTAACGGTATGCATATGTATGTAAAATATCTAAGTTGAATTAAGCATATTTAAAATAATTGGAATTTCCTCACAAGGTCTGATTTAATGCTATAAAAAAATCTTATTTAAATTTTTACAGTGAATTTCAAATACATATAGAGGGAAACGTGCTTAAAAAATCATGAATAAAAAATAATGCATACACTGCAAATAAAGGCGTCTTAAATTCAGACACATATGTGACTGAAAAAGTAAGTGTCTGAAAATGAAACTTCAGACGCCATAGGTGCCTGAAATTAAGATACTTAAGTGTCTTACTATGATCATGGTTTAAATAATGTAAACTGAAATGTCTAAAATTCAGACACATAAGTGTCTGAAAATGGAGTGTTCAATTTTCAGGCATTTTAGAGTGTCTTAATTTTTTAGACACGTGTATGTGCCTGAATTTATGACATTTCAAACGTCTAAATCGTATCCATCTTTGATCAACTTGCATGTTCGGTAATAAGCAGCCGTTTTTTCACTTTTTTGTAAGCTTTATACACTGTACAAAATATCCGTTAAAATATGGAAATTCTACTGCCTATTCAGACACCCATTTACGTATTTTAATGTAATTTTTTTCCCTAAATTCCAGAAAAATTTCCATTTTTTTTTGCATATTTCTGTATTTAAAAAGTTCCATTTAAAAGATGAAATATAACATTTCAAGGACAAACCCATATAATTCAATGCCCACTTTCAAAAATCACGTATATTATACAGGTATTATTTATTTATATTCAAACCCGTGGGGAAGCAGCATCCAAGGGGTGGGCTGATGCTCCCTCTGAAATTTATAGAAAATGTCAAACTTAATTACGAAAGTTTAGCAAAAAGCATGTTTTAATCTTAGAAAGTGTGTTATTTCGCAGAAATCATGAAATTTTTCATTTCAGCCAAGTTTCCGTTACACAGAGGTTTACTTCAGTTTTATTTACTATTTATTCAGTTACATTTATAAAATAATTTTCAGTAGTCCGTTTAAAAATATATGGTATAACCATGCTGAGAAGTTTTATTTTGCCCAGTCTCATACGATTCTGTCTTTAAAAGTTTGATTGCATAATAGGTGCGTAACCTACTGTTATAAAAACCTGTTTAAAGAGAATCGCTTATAATTCGATAGGTAATTTATTCATCAAAAAATAGAAAACTGATTTCGATCACATAGTTTCTGAATAACATCACTTGCCAATTTCATGCGTTTAAGAACAAAAATGAATTAAAATTTATACATTTCCAAAACATCAAACGTCTCAGAAGAATTCTTCTTTGGAGTCGAAATTAAACCTTCAACTTATAAGAATGAGTAGTGTCACCATCTAGCGTAGTCAAAGTAGTCTATCTGGAAATAAATTTATTTGTTTGCAGGTAAAAAGAAAGCGATTTTCTAATTATGTGCTGCGTTCTATAAGTCAACTAATTAAGCCCTGTAAACTACTTAATTCGTAACCTCTACAATCTCTACTTAAATTTTTACAAAATATTGTAGTCCACTTTTCTTTTGGAGTTGCTGAAATAACAGTTCAAAGACCACTATGAAATAAACAACAGTTTCATATTTTAAGGGTGTATTCGAAAAAATATTTTTTCACCCTCAATAGCTCGAAATTTACTGAGACATTTTCAGACTCATTTTTTAAAGTAAAAACATGAAACTTGGTGAGGTGACTTTTTGAAGAAATGTATAAGAGGCCGTGTGATTTCTTTTTTCTCTCAATTAATTAGAATTTGATATTTAAACAATTATTTTCTTGTTATGACCATTTTTTTCATTCCCAGATTTCCCGCTTCGGAAATTTCGGTTCAAAACGCCAACTTTGACAGCATTATTTGCAATATTTTCTGCATTTATCAAAAACTCGACAAGCACGGCACATCATGTAGCTTCTAACTAAGAGAATTTGCCGGTTTGATGAGTTTGAGAGCAAAAATGAATTTAAAAATAAATCAGAAAATAAGCAGTTTGGATTGGAAAACACCCTTAAATCAAAAAATTACTATTGATGTTCAACTTAGAGCCCAGTTTACTTAAAATATTTATTTTATGGCGTGCATCCCTTTGCTTCTGGCGGGGGGAAGGTCCTCATTTGTACTCAAAAAGTTCCACTGGTAGAAAAAAAAAGCTGAACTTAAAATGCCACACATTCAAATTTCCATAAAGAAAATGTGTAACAGGTGTGTATTGGAGGTTATACGGAAATATAGGCCGTATACATTCAGCATTTTTTTAAATACTCCGTATACCCTGTTTCTCAAATAAAACTACAGCGAAAACTTGATACATGACGTTAATCACTTTAGCGTATACCCTCTGCCTCTAACGTGTACCTGTACCCTCTGGTTTTTTTACGACTACAACACTGTGTGTAAAATGTTCAGAATTATTCTAAATAGGAAAAAAACTTACTACTACTTAAAAAACATTACTTGTGCTTCATAAATAACATTATTTCAGATATCGGCCGATGAAACCATGGGTGAATGGTTAGAACACTATTCTGCTGAGCAACAGGACCTTGGATCGAATTCCCCGTCGGGTAAGTGTTAAAAGTTTACAGTAGTTTGAATTGAATCTATAAATGAGATGTAACATGTGGCTTTGCGAAGTGCCTGTTGAAATATGGGGATTAGTCCTTGAAAAGTTATCTTTTAAATGGAAAATTTTAAATACAGAAATGTGCAAAATAAATGATTTTTTCTGGAATTTACATCAGGCAATTTCCATTAAAATATGTAAATTATACTGGAGTCTCGAGTGGCTACAATTTCCATATTTTTAGGAATATATATATATATATATATATACACATTTTTTTTTTTTTTTTTTTTTACTGTGTATAATGCTTACGAAAGAAAAAAAAAGGTGAAAAATGTTTGTCAAAGTGGTCAAACACGGATGCAATTCAGATGTTTGAAGTGTCTGAAATTCAGACGCATACAAGTGTCTTAAAAATTAAGACACTTTAAAACGTCTGAAAATTGAACACTCCGTTTCAGACACTTAAATGTCTGAATTTAAGGCATTTCAGTTTACAGTTTAAGGAAACTTTTAAAAGCAGTCTAGCACTATATATTTTTAGACAAGAATTTCTGCTTTCCAGCTTACACTTTCGTCACGATATTTTTTATAATGGCTTAATATTTTACACATATATTTTGTTGAAAACTTAATTTCTACCAATTACTTTTTATCTATACGTTTGACATGGTCTAGCTAGATTATGAATTATTTGCTAACAAATGATGAGAAGAAACAATATTGAAATTAATTTAGTTTAGTAAATAACATTTAATCTTCAAAAAAGAAAACAAACAGAAAAACATTCTTAATATTTTGTTTTCCCCTGCATAAATATATAAAGGAAATGTAATTTAAATTTCACATCAGTTTCTCTAAGGTATGTATAAAATATATTGTAACTTATTCAGTTTTATTTTACCTGGAATTTTGTGCCTTATTTAATTTTACATAGTAAATTTAAAATATATAAAAGGAAAGCCGCATATAAAAACACAATTGTAAATAATGCAAATACAAAAGCAGTTAGTACTGAAGGTTTTGAAGACAGGAATTTCCGGATTTATTATCGCATTATCTTCGTAATATATTCTTGAATGGTACAAGCTGGCGAGATCTGAGCAATAAAAAATAGATGGTTACAATCCCATAATTGATGGCACCAGAGATCAAGCATACGAGTTGGGTTAGACATGTTTTCTTCTATTTAGCGGTTAATTTTAAGCAGGGGTATAAACAGTAAATAGGTGTGATCTAATTATTATTAGAATAAAGAGTAAATTGTAATTTGGACTCTAAAAGTGTAGAATAGTACTAGCGCTGTGTAATTTCGTCGAGGTTATAATTTTAGGAACTGTTAATCGCGTTATTAAATAATGAATTAACAAAATTACACCGACCCAAAAAATCGCATTAAAACCAACTTTAGTAAATAAAATATTCAAATAATCCCAGCTGGAGATTACTTTCAAATAACTACACTTTTGTCATTTTTAAATCTTTACATAGTAACAACATTAGTTATATTATATTCTCATTAACATTTATAATTATGAAAATTAATACTTAATTTTATTATAAATCATATTTGAATTGAAAAATTGATTACATAAAATTCTATAATTATAAGTTACATATTAAATTAGATAAATATCCAATCATTTTAATTTTAATTTAATAACACCAGCGGGGAAAACCGAGCTAGTCTCGGTTAAAATTATCTTTGTGTTCAACTCGATAAAAAATCGACATTGATGTGACAGTTGTATTTCTTCAAAAGATTATGCATTGTGTGGAACTACGTCACTGTTTTTCAAGAACGTTCTATGAACTCTGACTGGTTGAATCATGTATATTGGCTCTTATTGAGAATTTCTGGAAAAGTTCCTTCAGGTTCTGAAAACCGATTTTCTTCAGCAGATATGCGTTGCTTTGAACAACGTCACTGTTTTTTCAAGAGTAATCTATGAACTCTGATTGGTTGAATCATATATATCGGCTTCTACTGAAAATTTTTGTAAAATTCCTTTAGCTTTTGAAAGCCAATTTTTTGCCAAATGTCGTCAAAATTTGTCTAAAACTTCCAAACTTGGCGACTTTCTTTCATTTGGCATCAAGAATATACTTTGACATTAGTAGAAAGTCGACTTTTCCTCCCAAAGCTCGCCAATGTTGCCAAACTTTCAACAAATATCACCAAATTTGGAGAAATGTTGCCAACTTCGCACTTTTTTTAATCCTTTCTGTATAAAATTTTGTCTCAACCGTTATTCCTATTACATGCACCCCATAGTAACGCAAAAATGACCCACTAATCGAAATTTCTCGAACATGTAACTTAGCCCAATGGTTTTCTTGTAACTAAAACAAATTAGTCAAAATCGTTCAAGCCATTTTTTAGATAATTATAGCTTGACCCGTAGTTAACCAGAAAGGACTTAGTAATCAATTTCTCAAGTATGTGACTTAGGGCAATCGTCTTAACGTAATCTAAAACGGTGCCATACAAAATTTAGTCAAAATCGTTTGAGCCGTTTCTTAGATAATATTAGCTTGACCCAGCCCCGAAGTGACACAAAATAATCCACTAATCAAACTTCTCGAACATGTGACCCAGTCCAATATTCTTCTTTTAATCCAAAACGGTAGGATATAAAATTTAGTCAAAATTGTTTGAGTCGTTTTAAGATAAAATTAGCTAGGCCCTGACCGGTAGTGATCCAAAATGACTCACTAATAAAATTTTCTCGAACATGTGGCCCAGCCCAATGGTCTTCTTGTAATCCAAATCGATGGAATACAAAATTTAGTCAAAATCGTTTGGGTCGTTTTCTTTTATAAAAGTAGCTTAAACCCACAGTGACCTACTAATCAAATTTTCGCGAACATGTCACCGAGCCCAATGGTCTTATCGTAATCGAAAACAGTAAAATACAAAATTTAGTAAAAATCGTTAGAGCAGTTTTTCAGATTAGATTAGCTTGACCCGTACTGACTCAAAAATGACGCACTAATCAAAATTTCTTGCACATGTGACCTAGCCCATTGGTCTTCTTGTAACCTAAAATGGTAAGATACAAAATTTATTCAAAATCGTTTAAACAGGGTTTTTTTTAGATATAATTAGCTTGACCTTGACCCATAGTGACCCAAAATGACACACTAATCGAATTTTCACGAATGTGACATAGCTCGTTAGTCTTCCAATGCCCGGAAACGATAGGATACAAAAATTAATTGAAATCATTAGAGCCGTTTTTAAGATAAAATTTACATACATAGACACACACAATTTTTTTCGTATTATAATATAGGATTATAATTATTTAAATACTAGTAATTACCAGTCCCACATTTGGCACGACTTCCTAACCACAAGATTTATTTATGTTTTCTTTACAAAACTTATAATAAAATGAAAAGTAACTAGATGCATCTTACAATGGTAAGAGTGATTTGGTAACGAGCACTTCCGATGAGCTTGGAGAAATACCTGGATCACCATATAAATAAATTAATTTAAACGGAAAACAAAGGGTCTAATTTTGATATAATATATTAGCTTGAAGCATTGTTTCGTTAAATAATACTCATAATTAGCTATTACAACGAGTCAGTTTAGTAATAATAGAAATATTCACTCTACTGAACACAACATCTAAATTTTGTCTAAACTGAGTCATGACATGCATGTTTAATAGCAACAGACTCAGGAGTTAGAGAAGACATCTCTACATGATTAACTCTGATTAATGTATCACAGTATAACTTCAGAAGAGGAATGGTCTGAATCATATTTTAGAAAGATATTGTCCGAATGAAATCGTCGGAATGGATATGTGTCCTCAAAACATGGGACTACATCTGGGGGTAGTGGGAAGCGCTAAAAAGCAAAATGCCCTCATTGGCTGCCCTTATTTTATATCTGTTCCTTTTGCCATCCCCCGAAGCAGATATTGGTCGTCGGTGCGTCTATTGCACCCGGCCAGCATTTTTTTCCTCATCGCCTGAAGATTCGGCACCTCCACACAACACCGACCGGCCATAAAATCTGATGTATAAGAACGACTCTTCTAGTCTTCTTATAAGATAAAATTGAGACAGGATGTCACTTTGACAGAAATAAAATATCGTATTCAATTTTCTTAGCATTAGGGCAATATGAACACTACATATTTAAATTTAAAACTAGTAGGACATGCCAATTCCAAAACCTTCTTCTGTCTCTTACATGTTAATATTTCAAAATTCGATATCACAGTGCTAAAATTAAACGAACATCTATGCCCATCATGAGGATTCTAAAGATATAGGTTCGCTGAATTGTGTGCATTTAAAAATGAGATATAAGCATCATATTTTTCAAACAAATCATTGAATTTCGGCACCCACCCTCTTAGATGTCTGCAACCAAAATTCCCAACCCAAAGAGTATAAAGGCGACACCTGTCGGGCAGTATACACCCAAGCCTAATGAGGATCTATTTATACGAAAGAGAAACAGAATATTAAATTTCATTAAATTACATGCATTAGTTTATGAGATATAGCTATCGCGATTATCGTGCAAAACGCCGTAACCTTCGCAACCTGTTGTATGATTTACACGAAAACCTAATCCGCATCATGTTAAGTCAAGATCTAACAGAATATGAAGTTTGATGAACTTCCAAAATTAGTTCTTGGGTTTGACCATCGCAGAAATCGTCCTGAAAAAGGTACCATATCCCAGCCACCTGTCGGGCAATTTACAGCAAAACCTAATCAGCAATGTCTAGCTGAATCCGAAGTTTGATGAAAATCCGTGCATTAGTTCTTGCGATAGAGCTATTGCGCAAATCTTGTTAAATGCAATATAGCCGCGTCACCAGTAGGACGATTTACATCAAAACCTAATCAGCACCACTTTATATCATGGTCTAACTTAATCTGAAGTTTTATTAAATTCCGTGAATTAGTTTTTCAGATAGAATGGACACAAAATTTTTGTCACATACAGACAGACAAATATTTTATAAAAACAGTGAAATAGTTTTCAAGACCTAAAACGTATAAATCCGTCAAAAACCAGAAGATGATATTTTTCACGAATCCAATAACTTCTTCTTGTAAAGATAGAAGAAAGTAAAAATAGTACATATAATTACAGGCACGTGAAATTAATATATATGTAATATACAATTTAAACAGATGATTATTATGATGTTGTAACCGTGCATAGTGAGTTATTGCTTACACAAATATAGGTTTTTGTTAATTTCACGCAACAGGTAAAAATTAGAACTTTACGAGGAATCAAGGATGCGGGATTTCATCCCAGCAATGTATATGCTCTACACATACAACTTGTTGAAAGACCGTATTCTACAATTATTTTCAAGCCATTTAGACGAATACCAACCATAAGATAAAATTCATTTGTTCCATAAAATAAAACTACCTTAAGATAAAAATTTAAATGTTCATTAGAAAACATTTTGGACAGTTATATTTAATTATAGTTATTTTAGAAACGGAAATTGCTTGCAATAATTACTCTAAATCTATTCCAAAACTATCTAAACTATCTATTTTATACTTTGTATATTAAAAATAATTGACCTAGAAAAGACCATAAAATATTTTCAGTTAAACAAAAATGCACTGATAATGAAATGTATAAAATGACTAAACTAAATAAATCAATATTGTGTCACCCATATACATTTTTATAAAGAACTTACAGTTTCAGCTTCGTTTTTTTAAGCATCTCTTGAATTGTTAATAAGCACTTACGGCTAGATTATATGTATACTAATAAATGTGGTAAATACATGAGGCAGATTGCAAGTTCCTGAGTATATTAAATAATAAATAACCTTAAACTAGTCGGATATGCCAATCCGAAAACTTTCTTCTGTCTCATATACATGTTAATGCTTAAAAGTTCGCTATCACAGTGACAAGAAGAAAAGACAATCTATGCCCATCATGAGAATTCTACAGGATGTATTTATGTGAAAGTGTAACAAAATATGAATTTTGATTAAATTCCGGATAGTTTTTTTTTTTTTTTAGATAAAGCTATCGGGAAAATCATGAAAAGTGCACCATAGCAGCTGTTATATGATTTACACAAAAATCTCATCATCACCAATTTATGTCAAAGTCTAACTGAATCTGAACTTTGATGAAATTTCCAGCAATAGTTCTTGAGATAGGGCTATTGCGGAAATCGTGCAAAATGCAGCATAGTAGCGCCACCTGCTACGCGATTTAAACCAAAACCTAATCAGCATTAACTTATGTGACGTATAACTCAGTGTGATGAAAATCGGTGCATTAGTTCTTGAGATTGTAGAAATCGTCAAAATGTAGCATATCAGTGCCACCTATAGAGCGATTTACAGCAAAATTTAATCACCAACAACGTATGTCAATGTATAATTTCATTTGAAGTTTAATGAAAATCCGGGCATTAGTTCTTGGAATATAGCTATTGCGGAAATTGAGAAAAATACAGGTTAGCAGCACCACCTGTTGGTTGATTAACACCGAAAGCTAATCAGTACCAATTTATATCAGGGTCTAACTGAATCTAAAGTTTTATTAAATTTTGTGCATTAGTTATTGAGAGGATGGCCACCCAGGGTAACCCAGCAATTGCTTTAGAGTTTTAGTGCAGTCCCTGCGGGAATACACCAGAGCTGAACCGTCCCGCTTTCCGATGCCGAAAATTTATTCACAAAATTTTTATCCCATACAGACAGACTCACAGACAGACATACTCAAAACAATTAAATCGTGTTCAGGACCTTCTACAACTTATAAATCCGTCGAAAATCGGAACACAAATCCTAAACTTTCTTCTTATAAAGATAGAAGAATGTAAAAACAAAACAGACATTAATAAAAAAACATTATTAATATTTTATGTTTTCGGCACAAAGATGGAAAAACAAATAGTACGTACTTTAAATGCTGCATACGTTCCACTAAGTGTGTACTGTATGTATAAAGAAATTAAGCATTTGTACTGTACTTCGATTTTTTCTTCTTGTCTCAGTTAATATTATGCAGTGAATACAAAAGATATATAGAACAAAATTCGCATAAGAATGTCAGGAATAAGAAGAAAATGCGGAAGGAAAACATTTAAAATAGTCGAGCACTATATATTTTAAGACAGGAATGTCCTTCCTAAAAATTGTACTTTTGTTGCGCTACATTTTTCAATGGTATATATTTTGCATCTAAATTTTAGTTGAAATACGATGTTCCACAAATACTTTTCAGAAATACAAAAATGTGAAAAGTCACGAAAAAGTAAACTGTTTCGTTTGAATAAATATTTCAAAGAAGTTTTCGAGATTTAAAAATTTATTTAGATTGTACTTTATGTATAGAAACTGCTTTTATTTTTTTTAAAATGTGAAACATAATCCAATGTTAAGGTACTGTTATTAAACTAAAAAATATTAACTTCCAAACAAACAAGATAAAGTATTCTTGGTATTTCATGTTTTCACCTCCGTAAGGATATTTTTAGAAAAGAGTTATTTTAAATTCCATATCCGTTGCACATCAAAACTGCAGCCCTGCATTATAAGACAACAATTCTTACAGAACTGACCATAGCTACTGGAAAACACGACTCCATCTAAGACACCAATGACATTAGAAAGTGCCTTGCGGAACTTTATAAAGCTTGGAGATTTGATGTCACTAAAAAAGGATTTATATTTCTTTAAAAAAGGCCGACTTTTCGCAACTGAAGGATCCTGTGGATTCTGACAATGAAGAAGATGTGACACTAGAAGACTTGAAAGAGAAATGGAGAATAATTAAGAAACGCGAAAGTGTCGGAGAAAATGTTACTCTCTCTGATTTTTTGAAGGTGGGAGACAATCTAATTATTGTATAGTATCCTACTGATATTAACATTTTAAACACGTTGTGAACAATAATGATGAGAGGGACAATGATCATGAAAGGGAAAACTTACAAAAAGGAAAAAAGCCATCATGAATTGAAATGATTAATTACTTTGTTGCTATAAGGAAAGGACTTAAAATGGAGAAAATGTTCCTGATTCAATTCTGCATTCCTTATTAAAGAGTGAGCATGTTTAAAGGAGCGTACCAGCTTCGAAATCAAAACAATCAAAAATTACAGATTTCTTCGTCTAAAACAAATGTAAGTTTTCTTTATGCGATTTTTATTATGCTTTCAAATAAATGTCCGTTTTCTGTTTTGAAGCTGTTTAAATAATTAAAAAATACAATATTAAATTAATATTTAGTGTTAAATATTTCAAAATTATAATTAAACACCTCAAAAACAATAATTTTGAAACTTTATCCAAACTTTACCCATTATCTATATAATGAATTTTTCTATATAACGAATTTTTCGACTAGAACAATGGATTTCGTTATATAGAGACTCAATTGTAGTACCTAATTTAAATGCTACACAAGTTCTACTAGGACTGTGTGTGTAATAACTGTGTGTATAAAGAAATTAAGCATGAGTACTGTACCCCGAATTTTTTTTTCCTCTTCTTGTCTCTTTTAATGTTACGCAGTGAATTTGAAAGATATATAGGGCAAAAGTCGCATAAAAAATGTCATGAATAAGAAGAAAATGCGAAAGGAAAACATTTAAAATAGTCAAGAACTGTATATTTTAAGACAGGAATGTTCTTCCTAAAAATTGCACTTTTCTTGCGATGTATTTTTCAATAGTATATACTTTGCATCTAAATTTTAGTTGAAATACGATGTTCCGCAAATACTTTATAGAAATACAAAAATATGAAAACTCACGGAAAAGTAAACTGTATCGTATGAATAAATATTTCAAAGAAGTTTTCGAGATTTAAAAACTTTTTTTAAATTGTACTCTATGCATAGAAACTGCTATCATTTAAAAAAAAGAAAGGGAAACATATTACAAGGCTAGTATGCTGTTATTATACTAGAAAACTATTAACTTCCAAAGAAACAAGATAGAGAGATAAAGTATTCTTGGTAGTTCACGTCCATAAAGATATTGTTACAAAAGAGTTTATTTAAATTTCATGTTAATTCCACCTAGATATGTATTTATAAAGTAAATAAGGCAGCTGAATTATATTGAAAATATAATATGACTACGTACGAAAATATGCTATAACCTGTCCCAAGCTTCTCATAATTCTGAAAACCTTTTAGAAACCTCAAAAATCAATATATTTTCGAAATTTAAAGAAATTTTATAAAAACAAGCTTTCTTTTTCTGCTACTGATTTTTGGAAACTTTTCAGAGTAGTTTTCATAGTATATTAATCAGTTTTTTCAAACTGGTTTTTAGGATACTATAAATTCTCAACTAAATATTTTCAGCTGCGTAACTGAATTTATCCATGCAAGAGTAACCGAAATATTTTAATTTTAATGGTAATGCTGTTAATTTATCTAGTTTGTCTGTTGCTGGACACGAAGGGTGTCCCTCAGACACAAGGTGTGTCCCGCAGACTTTACTTTCGTCTTTTTACAGAATAAAGACTGTAATTATTATTATTGTTATTTTATGTTTAATAAAATTGTGCGATTAATGTATTTTATTATTGTTACTATATTTATCCAGTATGTATATATATTTAATTGTATTCAAAGGAGTGATGAAAGTACATAAGATGTATACGTAAACAAGACGAGTTAGGGGGTCCGGTAGTTTAACCTTATCAGTTGGCAGGCATCTATAGGATGCTAGATTGTTGCCAGAATAGCGAGCAAGAATAATGAATAGACAGTTTATGTTAAACTACAATTTATTAGCGGATTTATTATAGGTAATAAAATGGGCCATATTGCACGGTCAGGAGAGAGCAGCTCCTAGAGTACCTCCTAACATAAGGATGGGATCTATAGAGAGAGCCAACCCTCTAAGAAAGTCTTGGCAAATAAGCGGAAGACGAGCAGAAGGCGGGGTGCTCGGGCCCCATGGGCGTGACTCTGATAGGATATAAAGTCCACGGGCATCGCCCCCCTAATTATCCTGAAGAGTACATCAGAAGAATTAAGTATCCTAACTGAAGCAAGATAGTGAGATATTCGAGAAGTCTTCGGAGATGTAGTTATGCATTCGCTCTCAAGTTTTTCGGAGATGTAGTTAGTTATTTTTAGATCTCAAGTTTGTTTCTGAGATGTTGGTGAGCACTTTAGTCGATGACAATTTATGACCCTTCTGCCAGCCAGGACAGATGTTATGTCCGAGGTTTCATCAACCGGTCTACTAGTTAAATAGAAATAACTACACTAATTAGTTTGATAAACAGCTAATGTAGTTTAGAAGCGGAGTCGCAAGTTAGTAACGAGTAGGTTTATATTGGTATGTGCGCGGATAATTTTACAACTTACGGATCTTTTATGTGCCCTTACTGGACTATCGATGGAGTGTCCCTCATCTACCAAACTGATGTCGCAAGGTATATCCATCTCAATATTTTTTGTTCCAATGTAATTTTAGTATGTATGTATATAAATGGTAGGAGCAGGGTTTTGTATATTCAATTACATTTAAGTGTCATATAATAAATATTAGAACTGAATATTTCGTCATAAGTAAAAACAAAGTGATTTATTCTCGCGTCTGAGTGAGCGTGTCGAATAACACATGTTCTTAATTTGTAAATAGAAGTGTTAATAAATATGTTAGTTTGTTAATAATTATCAATTTTAATAATTTATTTCAGGTAAAGTTTGGTTTTTTAAATAGGTAGGAATGTTTATGATTAATTTTATATTTATAAATTATTTTGCCCCTCATGAGTTTAGCAATTCTAATTAACAGAAGAGATTGGATATATAAAGAAATTAATGACTAATTAATAGAAAGGAATTTTTTTCCTCTCTTGTATCGGTCGTTACACTTTTCGGTAAGGGACAGATTTTTATGCACACCCGGATATGCGATCTATAAGCTAACTTCGTCAAAAAATATTCACAACGCTTTGGGTTATGGTTGAGGCATTCACCTCCCATCTTAATTGGGATAATTGAGGGCATTTAATTATCTCGGATGTCAGCCAGGATCATTAACGATCACAATGTATTTTTATTAGAATATTTATCATATTTAGTTTAGCACTATGAGCACAGGTAAAAGAGTGGTTAATGCGGCTAACAATAATTCACTCTAGGTAATTGGGTATTGAGTCTCCCCTACGCTTTCTTCTACTCCCTTTTTACCAGCATTGTTTTAATATACCTCTTTCACCCCAGGTTTCTCTATAGGTCTGGGTTGAACTTAAAGGGTTTAAGTAGTTTGTTTTAATGAACCCAGTTCTTCCCAGCATCTGTAAAACCTCTTAGTTGCACATGGAAACTTTTACTTTCAAACTGACACCATTCCAAATACCTACATTCCAAGTTGAAAAGGAAGCTGATTAATAAACTATAAAAGCTACTTGGAATGGTTTTCGAAAAACAGTGGCAGCAAAAGAAACTTTGTTTTTTTTAATGCTTCTTTAAATCTCGGAATTATATTGGTTTATTATGTTTTTAAAGATAAAGAACGCCAAAATATCCCGAATGGAAATAAATTTTAACGACTCTTTGAAGCTAGCAAATTATAATCTATACTAAAGTTATAAAGAAGTAAAAATTATCTGTTTGTTTTTAGGAGGTAATCTCTGGAACTACCGAACCGATTTCAAAAGTAAAGGTATCGAAATGACGATGTTAGTCCACGTTCAAACATGGGCTACATCTTAAGTCGATGTCACTGCCCCAAAGGGGGTGCAGAAGCAAAAAACTTTCTATAAATGCGATTTTTTTGTTACTGAAGGGCCTAGAAACATGAAATTTGGAATGGTAGTTACTTATAAAATATAAATTATCTCTAAGGACATTTCTTAAAAACTTCGAAATTAAAAATAGGTGAAAATGTGCGAAAAGCGTTCTAAAAACGTTCTAAATGGCGATTTTTACACAATCTCATCAAGTACCAAACCGATTTCAAAAATAATGGTGTCAAAATGATGGTGACAGCCCTTGCTCCAACATAGGCTACATTTGATGTCGGTGCCACTACCCCAAAAGGGGTACTGAAGCAAAAAACTTTCTAAATTGCGATTTCTACGCAATCTCAGGAAGTACCGAACCGGTTTAAAAGATAATGGTGTGAAAATGATGGTGACAGCCTTTTGCTCCAAGATAGGCTATATTTTATGTCAGTGCTACTACCACAAAGGGGAAGAAGGAGAAAAAACGTTCTAAATTGTGATTTTTCTGTTACTGAAGGGCCTAGATACATGAAATTTGGCATGGTAATTACTTATTAGACATAACTGATCTCTAAGAACATTTCCAAAAAAAAATCTAAATTTAAAAGGAGTAAAAATGCGCGAAAAGCGTTTTAAAAAACGTTCTAAATTGCGTATGCGCGAAAAGCGTTTTAAAAAACGTTCTAAATTGCGTCTTTTACACAATCTCAGGATGTCCCGAACTGATTTCAAAAATAACGGTTGGAAACTGATGGTGACAGCTTTTTCTCTAAGAAACGCTCTATTTCATGTCGGTGTCACTACCACCTGGGGGGTTGCAGGAGCAGAAAACGTTCTAAATTACGATTTCTGTGATACTGAAGAGGCTAGAAACTTTAACTATAGCATGGTTTCTACTTATAAAATATAAATGCTTTCTAAGAACCGTCGAAAATGAATTCGAAATTTAAAAGAGGTGAAGCGAAGGGAAGTATGGAAAAGCGTACTAAAAGTCCTAAATTACGATTTTTATGCAATCTCAGGAAATAATAAACCGATTACAAAAGCAATGGTTGCGAATCAATGGTGACAGTCTCTGATAATACAGGATGTATTTTATGCCAGTGCCACTACCACCTAGGAAAGCAGATATAACAAACGTTCTAAAAAAGCCTTTAAAAGCTTTCTAAATTACTTTTTCTATGGAATATTAGAAAATACCAAAACGATTTCAAAATTTATGTTGGCAAATTAATGGTGAAAGTCCCTATTTCAACATAGGTAATTTATGTTAATGCCACTATCACCAGAGAAGTGGTAGACCGACAACCAAGAATCTTGGAATTTGACATGTTGGTTAATTTGATACAAATGCATACTAAGAACGGTTTCTAAAGAATTCAAATCTTCAAATGAGTACTGAAATGAGCGTATGAAATGTTCAAAATACTTTATAGATCACCATTTATTTTGAATTAGTTTTAGTTCTTCTGATTAATTCAAGTCTCATCTCTGCCTAATGCAGTGTAATAATGAAGTTTTGTCAAAATGTGGCTTAATTAGAAATTTTTGAATTATTCCTAAAAGTATAATTTCTTCTAATATAAATTAGACATACAAATATCACTTAACGCATTTCAACTATTACGCGTGCAAAGTCGCGGGTTTTGCCAGTAATCTATATGCATCGTTGCATGAAGCTTTTGAGATTACCACGGTGGTTTTAGAGATTTGCAATGACATGTTGCACGCTACAATCGATAACAGGGTTCGTACTCTTCAAGGACTATCAAGAACCTTTTACTAGAAATTTTCTTAAAGTGATAGTTTCCTTATTTAATGAAAAAAATATCTATCTTCAGATATAGTGACAAGTACTTTACAAAATTTCTGGTACTAAAATACCTAAAATCCTCTAAATCCCTTGATGCGTACGAACCCTGCACCCTGGATAACAGATGGCACTGCCTATTAAACTTAAGTAAAGATACCCGGAAAAAACTCAAATCAAATGGTTGGCGATGCATAACAGCAAATAACAGCATAACAAATAACAAATAACAGTAAACTGAGGATGTCCCAAACAGAAGGTTGCGAAAATATTTTTTAACATTTTTACAACATCAACAGAATGTTTTTAAGGCTGAATTCTCCAGTTTGGAAGGCAGTTGTGTACAGTTATACGTCGACTGACGTCAGCAATTCGTTCCAAGACTAGCGACGTAAGTTGAAAATCACGTAAGTCGAGGTACATTTAGATAAGCAAAAATGAATAAGTGCTAAAAATTCTCCAAAATCCATTGAACATATTATATTGTATTTTGGGATTATGTTAAATACATTTAACATTAGAAACAAAATACATTTGCAGTACAAGAATGTTGGATAAATCAACAGGTTGTTAACTCATAATCATGTCGTCTAGTTGCAAAACCGTTCAACTACTCAAAATTGGAAAATGGGTTTTTTTCAGTTGTTTAGCTTCTAAGTAAACGTTTCTACCATCTGAAAGCAATGAACCATGCCAAAGCTGGTCAAATATACTTTTTTAATGACTATAAAACTAAAGAGTTTTGGTTTCAATCTTATCTTGGCTAAATTTGACAAAAAAATCATCTTTCCCAAAAAATTTACTGTTTGGAGATGGCCGGTTTTGCAACTAGACGAGACAATTTATTATTCTTCTAGCTGTCCCGTTCGAGATTTGTGGATGTGAAATGATCTTGCAATGAAGTTTGAAACATTTTTTTTTTTAAGCACTTTGTAACAAAAGAGTGAATGATATTCTAAGCTCTTTGTATTGACTTTTTATTTGTTTATCACTATCACGTGTCTGTCGCAGGAAATTTTCTCTTCATAGAACCAAAAGTCTTCAAAAAAGTACGTCTTAATTAAAAAAAAAACGACGTAAATGCGGGATGACTTAAGTCAGGGTACTACAGTATTTTAAATGAAGTCTGTGTCGGTTTATTTATAGAAAAATCTTTTAATTTCTGTAAAATAGGTGAATAATAAGAAAAATCTAGTTAAAGAATGCTTTTCAGAATCGTATATAACTCGAAAAAGGTTATATTATACTTTCGTTTGGGATTACATTATATTTTCATAGATTAAGAAACATCTGTATTTTTTTACAGTGTGCATATAGAAGGAAACATGCATTGCAAACAAACATTGCATAGAAAAGTTATATGTAAGAAGAAATTCGAGAAAAAAATTTTAAATTTCAACATACAGTTAAACCTCTCTGTGCGACCACCTCCCTGAACGACCATTTTTTCATGGAACGAAATTTATTCCCAGAGGCTCAATACTAATTTTACCTCCATTCAGAGACCATCCCAGTTGAACTCCCTCATTGAGCGACCCATTTCATTGAAGAAAATGAAAGAAATTCCGTTTTTTCCTGGTCCCTTGAAGAAAGTTTTATTAGAAAAATAATTTCGGAGAGCGCATTATTCATCAAACTTCTAAACTAAGTTTAGAATTTTGTTTTTATTCCAGTAACTTTTAAGATTTTAAACCCCTTTTTGCCTTTTTAGGCAATGAATTTAACTCTGATGAAAAATTAAGAATGGTGGTCAATAAACTACCCTGCCCTATTCTGCCAGAAAACTCTCAAAGAAATACATAAATCAATGAAATCGTCATTATTTGTTACCATCCAAAAAAAATTGCATTTATTTACCGAACTTCGAAAGGACTTGGAAATACAAGTTATAAAATATAAAACCGTAAAATCAAAGCAAACGTCAATGTATTCATTTTTTTAAATCTTCAGTAATTAACTTATGTAATTAGCTTTTGCTTTGATACTTAAATTTTCATATTTTTTCCTAATGTGAAAAATAAATTTTAGTAACATTAATTGTTACCTTTTTTCAACAATTAAAATCTAGATTTAAACATGACCTCCATTAAGAGACCACCTCTCGGAATGACCAATTTTTATTGGAACAGAATGTGGTCACCTTAGGGAGGTTTTACTGTAATTGTACATTTTAAGACTAGAATTTCCGCCTTTAAGATTACACTTTCGTCGCGATATGTTTTTAAAAGTTAGGTACACACAACATATTTTTCACATAAATTTTTCTGCGATGCAAAGTTTCATAATAGTTTACAGAAATACAGAAACATAGTAAAGTAAAGTCGTGCTAAGACGAAATGCTTCATTTGAATAAATATTTTTTGGAAAGTTTTATATTATAAGAGGAAATTTCGTTTTTATTATTTATTTATTCATAAAAACTGTTATTAATTAAAATATATCCCAAAACAATGAAACATAATCCAAGTGATACATATTCTGAAATTATTGTACGGTTACTAAAGTAAAAAATTATTAACATTCAATGCAACGAGATAGACAAATAAAACATTCTTAATAGTTTATATTTCAGTTAAGGTTCCATTAAGGTATGTGCAATATATAATATGAATTAAACAGATGTACTCTATCTGGAATCTTCCGTTTGACTTCATGCTTTACAATGAATTTAAAATAACATAAAGAAAGAAATGTGCGTAAAAATGTAATTAAGAAGAAAAACAAAAGGCAAAATTTAAAAGCATTTAATCTCTGTATATTTTAAGGCAGGAATTTCCGCTTTTATTATTACATTTTCTTCGACATACTTTTTTGAAGGATATATATTGTACACGGGTTTCTTCAATATCATGATATTTTGATATATATCATTCGATATTTTTTATAAACAGCAGTGGCCAAAATTGTGGACTTTTTTTAAATTTTCATGTTTTATAACTTTGTATGCTTATAGAATATATTAATTTTCACTTAAATACAAATGTTTATGTATCAGATTCCAGGAAATTTAATGTAGAATTTAATAAAAAAGAACAGAATTAAAATATCTGCATTACAAAACAAGTTACGCTTACTTTTGTCTAAAATACAAACACAATTAGTCATGAATTCTGAAGTGTATCGTAATAAAAGCTTCCTAGCCAATCACGATGACTGTTCTGAAAACCAATCAAATGTCAGTAACTAAACTGTAGTATATTTTGATTTGTAAAAGCAGTATTTTGCTGGAATAAATTTTACAGAAGGATTTATACTAGAGTAACTAAATAGAATAATGTTTTGTTTTTTTAACAATTTTTTCTTAATGCAAATAATTTAAAACAATGTCATAAACACAATGAACTGATTGGATACCTACAAAAAGAAGCAGAATTGTCATATTGAGAGAAAATAATCATTCTTATGCTGAAATTGCAAGACAGGTTGGTGGTCAGTCACTTTATCTAGCGTACGAAAATTGTGCTTACTTCATGAAGAAACTAAATCAGTGATAAATAAGGCGATATCAGGCTGAAAAAAATGCACAAGTGCTTCTGACGACAGAAATATATAAAGGATATGCCGTCTTAGATATTATAGATGTGAAATGAATGCAATGGATATTTCAGTTAGTTCAAGAACAACAAAGAGAAGATTAGAAGGTTTCAGAAAAAAACATTTTTAAATCTTCAGCAACGCAAGAAACGAGCTCAGTGGGCAAAAGAACAGATTAGTTGGTCAGAAAATCAGTGGAAGCAAATAATCTGAGGCGATGAGAGTAAAATACCGCTCATTGGCAGTGATGGTCGAAAATATGTGAGACGTAGAGCAGGAAAAGAGCTGCATCCTTATTGCATTGAAGCAACTACAAAGAACCCAACAAATGTCAGGATTTTGGCTTGTATGCCTGCAGATGGAGTGGGCCGCATTCAAGTGGTTGATAGCATTCTGAAAGCAAAAAAATACATCGAAACTGTCCTGGAACCAAAATTGATACCGTCCATCAGGGATCTCTTCCCCAATAAAACACCATTTATCTTTCAGCAGGATTCAGCTCGATGCCATAAGGCAAAGAATGGTTTAAAAATAAAAGCATACAATTATTACACTAGCCAGGAAACAGCCCAGATCTGAATCCAATAAAACATTTGTGGCGACGTGATGTTTGAAAGTCCTTATACAAAAAAAAGCATCCATCTAACAAAACACAACTTATTGAAGCTATAATTGATTCTTGGCATCATGTGATTAAAAAGAATAAACTCCAAGCACTAGTTCTCTCAATGAAAAGATGCTGTGAAGCTGTAATAAAAAACAAGGGTTACCCAACTAAATATTGAATGTGTAAGTGTAACTTTAAAATATAATTAAATCTAAGATAGATCGTATTTTTTGTAAGCGTAACTTTTTTTATAATGCAGATATTTTAATTATGTTTTTTTATATTAAATTCTACATTAAATTTCCTTAAATTTGATGTATAAACAGTCGTATTTAAGTGAAATTTATTATATTCTTCAAACACACAAAGCCATAAAACATAAAAATTTCAAAAAATGTCCACAATTTTGGCTACCACTGTATATCTGATATTTTCAAACTAATCAATTTGCTGCTGATTATAAATGTTTTAAGACTTGGTATGAATTTGAAACTAAAATATGCTGCACTTAGCATAAAAACTTAAAATCTTAAGAAAACGCTATTCCAAATTTCTGTTTCTCTCTTTTTACACTTAAAATATCAAAATCGAAGATCAACTAATTGAAAACTGAAACAATTTGCTTTTTACATTTATCAAAAACAAACTATGGGATTCAGTTTCAAGTATCATGAAAAAGTTACGTTTTATACAACAAAGTTTTAAATACAAAATACAAATTGTTTTTAATTGAAAATTTTGAACATAAATGTAAGCTTTTATGTTATTTCATTCACTAACCTGTTGTGCGGTTTAAGCTGAACAACAACCAGATCAAAAATAATTCTTTGTAATGAAGGTACAAATAACTGATTATCTAAATTACACAGTTTATCTTTCAGTGGCTGTTCTAAGTCAATATTACCCCACATGATATTGTTAATGCAGTTAAAAATTCAGCCTCAAACTTATAGCCTGTTATCGATGTTCTTTTCCTTTTTAGCTAAAAAAGTCATTGCCAGAGGCAAAACTGCATTATCTACAGAACAACAAAATCTGAAAAATTCCTTTACATCTGTTATGACTGAAAATATCATAAAAATTGATATTCTGAAAATAAAGGTCAAATATATAAGAATATGAAAAAAATCAACGAGTATGATATTTTGAAAATAAAGGTAAAATATGTAAAAATATAAATAAGCTTCATATTTTAGAAATAATTATCTGATATATATATAAAGATATATATCCCGATATATATCCAGTGATATCTATCACCAAATCCTGATTGCATAAATATTTTTTTCAATATGTACAGATCCTACTAATTTTAATTGCTAAAAGGTGTAAATTAAAGCTTTAAAAAACAGTAAAAATAGGTTTATTTGACTGTTTATATGTTTCAACTCAACCCAAGTCCTTTTGAAAACAAATAAATAAATAAATAAATAATGCAATTTAACAAATTACAACGACCATTTGGAAAATGATTTTTTCAAAGACTAAATTTTAAGACATAAAAAATAACACGGAGTTGATCATACATTACGTACGCCATGAATTAAACATTAATAGCGTTATTTCACGTAAAAATTGCAAGCGACGGAATTCGCCTGCGACTCGTAAGTATTATCCACCTGAAACTTATGTATTATCCAAGCATTTCATTGGCTGTTCGGGAAAAGGCTTTTCCATCGCCAGATTTCCAAGAAATCTGACAACCCATTTTAAATGAAATTTCATTCTTAAACTTCTAAACATCCCATAATATTACTTTTTACACAGTCGTATAGAAAAAAAAATGTACTTTTAAATGCAATTTGTTTGAAAGCTGTATCTCAATTTGTTTCTGAGTTATTAATTTTTTTGTAATTTTTATTACTTTTTTGTCATAGTGGCAACAGATCGCTGTTGAAAGTAAAGAGAAATACATATTACTGTATAGACAAATCAAAAAACGAATAAACTGCGGATTAAACCAATAAAAACCTTCAGGTATGCTTTTGATTTCCCATCCTGACGAGAACAATAACCAATTTTCCAAATGGTTAACAAGTAATATAAAAATTTTGTTTTTAAAGTCAGTTCCTACTTAGGTCATCAAAGAAAAAATCAATATAATCCCTTACGCTAATGTTAGTTTTTGTTGCATTAAAATATCTCAATTTGTTGATTTTCTATAATATATTTTCTATATGTTGATTTTCTATAATCTATATAGGTTTACAATGGAAGCCTATGGAAATTTGGCGAAATATTAGAGATATCGCCAAGTTGGCGTCACTTTTGGCGACTCATTTTGGCCACCAAATTTGGCTATATATCGCCAAGTTGGCGACAAACGTGGCGGTATTTTGGCGACAGAACAGGGTCCCTCCTATGGTAACCCCCTTATAGGTATGAAGATGCATTAAATGCTGTTCAATAACCAATGGCCGCCATTTTGTCTCAAATATAAAACTAAAATTAATTAATTAAAATTTATTAATGAATTAATATTTGAAAAAACCGTATTAACATCAATTGTCATCCAGTACAAGTTTTAAAAATTTACTTCAACTTGACAGGATGAGTAATAAGTATTTTATTAAAGATTAAAAATTTGAACAAGATATATAAATAAATATAAGGAGAGTGTGAACTAATAGTAGCAATTGAAAAATGTTCTAAAATTGCACGATCTATGCAACGCTCCATTCAATTTTTCACGTTTTCTTTCATATTATGCATGATATTTTTATTTACCTGGATGTTTATTTTATTTTCGTAACCATTGAGTAGCTCGATCCGTAATTTTGGCATATTAAATTATGCTGCATCGTTATATATTGAATATTTGCATGTTACAATCTCTATGGTTTCTCTTATAATTCTATCAAGATTATGTCAACAAGAAACCATCCATGTAAATTTCCGAGAGGACAGAGAGGATGCTGAGAGCGAAGAGCACTCTGGACGCCCGTCAACGTCACATCCCGACCAATGTAAAGACATTGAGGGGCATGTTGAACTCTGATCGACGCGACGCCTGAGTGTTAGAATGCTAGCAGATGAGTGCAATATCCCTAAAAGTGCTGTGAATCGCATTGTTACCGAAGATTTGGGCATGCGGAAGATCTGCTTGAAGTTGGTCCCCAAGATGCTTTCCGATGAATAAAAGAATGCTCGCGAAATAATCTCCCGTGACCTCTTGGAGCAGTGTGAAAATGACCACCGGATTTCTTCTTGTTCCCGAGGATCAAGACGTAACTCCAGGGCCAACATTTCAGGAATTTACAAGCTGCCAAAGAAGCGACGACCAGGTGCTTGAAGGAGGTCCCCGTCAGCGCATTCCAGGGTGAGTTCAGCGCAGCAGGTTGCGAAGAGAAAACTGCGCCTGGGGCAAAGCTTCAATTTGACGCCCCCCCCCCCCCTACTTTTTGTTTGTGACGCGTGTCACAAAATTGAAAACAGCAGAAACAGAAATAAATTCTATTGAATACGTATTCCGTATTTATTTTGGATCTTTATGTTTAATTTTAATTCAGAAACTAGAAATAACTAAATAACATAAGAGAAAATTGCACTTGTATTTTGGCAAAGGCAATCTGGAAAATGTGCGTAGAAAAAAGTATCTAACAGTACTGTGTAACAGTTGGTAACCCTTTTGTATTCTCGGAAGGAAACCCCATGCTATTTTGAGAGTATATGTTTTTGTCTCAAGCACAGAAAGAAAATTACAGACTCAGAAAAGAGAAGGTTAACGAAAGAGACTAAGGCAAAGACCTGAAACAAGTTTTGAAAAGAAAGAAGGCCTTATTCATAAATTTGAGTTTAGGGTAAGAGACAATGCAATAACTTTGAAACGAAAAATAAACATTCTTTCATCGGGATAAAAATTCCCAATATGTAAATATGTATTTAAAAAGAAATAAAAAGAAATAAAACAAGGTTTTTAATATAAATTTGGCGCCCCCTCAATTTCCGCGCCCGGGGTGACCGCCCCCTTCGTCCCCTGCTTCGCACGGCTCTGGTTCAGCGCCTGGAAAAAACGCTTTCACCGGTGTTCCGACGCGGAAAGAAGCTACTGAAGAATTTTATTTGCTTGTACCTTTATCTGCAATAAATCTCTTTTTCTGAAGTTATTCAACTTACTTTTGGGACACACCCTGTATAAGTAAATCTAATGAAATTCAAGTCTCATGCGAAAAATTTATTTTAATACTAATTGCCTATGTGCCGGTTATATAATATGACACAGATAAAGTTCCTGTCTCTTTTCGTGTCTCATGTAGGGCACCAACCGCACCACCTTTGTTGTTGCTCTAGAAAAGATCAGTTATTTTTAATGAGAGTATTTTGGTATGAGATTATGGCAGGCTGTAAATTTTGATATATCAAAAATGAATTTCGAACAAAATCAAACTTGATAATAATACGAGACCAGTTGCCATGTCATTTGGCAATCAATAATGGAAAAACAGGTCTTGAAGGCACTGCACAAAGGGGTCATCTTCCATTTGATGAGGCACCACAAGGGAAGAAAAATTTACTTGACTTCGAGGTATCCCAAGTTTTGATAATACAACAAAGGTATACTTTGTCCTTTATTGTACTGAAAACAAATACATAAACTTCAAACCGGAAAAAGTACAGTAAAACCATATTAATGTAAAAGATCTAAATTTGATGTTTAGAGGATTAATTTTAAATATTGTGTAATAGAGTTGACTAATCGAGCCTTTGAGCCGGTTAGAGAGCTTATTTATTAAAGTAAAGCATTCGTTTCATGGCATTACGCAACGTCTGAATTTAATTGTTTCGGAGCCCAAATTTGTCATGTAGTTAGGAAAACGGTTGACAGAGGACGAAAGAGACCGGAAAACGTCATTCCGACCTTCTCTTACTTTAGCTGCAATTTGTATCGAATTTATACCAAACTGATGAATTTATATAAATTAGGTAATACCTAACAAATATTTTCTCCAAAGAAATTACGTTGATATACTATATAAGGTAGTCAGAAACGAGATCAAATATGGCAACATAAAAAGCATTATTTCGATACATATAAATGAAACAACGAAGGAATGCGGTTACTAAATAGCGAAATTTGTACAAGAGAAAATGGGAATCAAACTTTTCTATCCATTTTTCACAGAGCGGTGAACATCACTGAAAAATGTAGATGTTTCCTTAACTGCTTAATTCGTAAATGATTTCTTACGTAATTTGTAGATTCGAGAAACTGCATTAACATTTGTTATTCGTGCTTCTCCATATATATATTAAATTCCAACGTTTTTAAAAGTACTACATCCCGTTTTAATCAATGAACATGTTCACTCATATTCTTACACGCATATCCAAAACAAGTTTTAGCAATTTAAGAACCAATAAATAAAATTATTTGATGAACGAGAGAATATTCTGTATTTTCTCCAACGTGATTTTAACACTTTCATCGCAGCAATGGCGACCCCTTGTCCCACCTTCTGCACCAAGAGCCTGAGCCGCTCCTCGCAGCGCTAAAATTGAAACAAAACACAAATTCATTTAAAACTTGTTTATTTTACTTTGAAAAATAATAATCAATAACAATTCTCACTCTAATAATTTGTTTGTGCTTACAAACATAAAAATAATAATAAAAAAATTGTAATTTAATAGATTACAACGACTATTTGGATTTTTTTTTTTTTTTTGAAGCAGTTCCACCGAATCATCCACAGATTGCGACAATTTACCTACGTTGAGCTCAATTTTTCCCGGTTGGAATCGACCTATTGTAAAACGCCGTGGCTAGTGGATTGGAGCCCCTCGAGACATGGCCTTTTACTATCAATCGATTAAACATTAGATTGTTTCCGTTTTCGCGTTCGTCTTTTATTCTGTAATCGATTTTCATGGCCTACATAATCAGTTGAAGACCTCGATTTTCATGGACTACATAATCAGTTGAAGACCTCGATTTTCATGGCCTACATAATGAGTTGAAGACCACGATTTTTGATTTTTTTCTTCGATTTTTGCCTTTCTATTACCTATTCAAATAAAAATTCTTCTAAAAGTAAAGAACATCGTTAAATTTCGTTTAAAAAATAATAAATAAATAAATGCGTGCATCATTTGGCTCCATCCTCGACCGAAAACAACAACCATTTCCAAATGGTTAATAAAAAAAAAAATAAAAGTCCTAAATATTACATAAATTATTGGGTCGTTCGGAAAGTCCGTTTGGGAAAATCAATTCGTACTGGAAAATTCTGCCCGGTAATTATTAGACATTAGATATCGGAATCAATGTCTAATAATTAAATGATAGAATTTTCTGGTACGAATAGATTTTCCTTGATTCATAGCTAATATTCGTGGCATACAAGTTATCTCGTCCCTCGCGCATAGCGAATATTCCTGGAAGACGAGTTATCTCGTCCCTCTCGATGAAAGTGTTAAATTAACTAATAAATGTATCCTTATCTCCCACTACTATCCGAAGCAAAATTAATGCGATAGAATACTAGGATGTATGCAAAGTTATCCCACGGGTAAAAGTGGAATAGATATAAAATCTAATTAACACATTTCTCAATTCAAACATTCCCGCAAACGCACAAATGGAAGCTTTTCCTCCATTACCACCAATCAGTAAACCAGCTATGATTCTCAGCTCAACTAAAAAATGTGTTCAATAAAACTATAGTAAAACAAATTGAACAGTATAGCAACAAAAAGGTTAGGCACATTACACTAAAAAATGCACGGAAAACTAAAAAATCCGGAAGATAGGGGTTCTTTTCGGAATGGATAAACAAATAACGCATTAATGAGAAAGCTTCAAGAAAATGAAGACCTAAAATCATCAGTAAAGGCCAGCCAAGAACATCGAAACTCGTAAACTATTGAAATGCGAACTGAATTATCAAAGACACGGTATATATATATATATGTGTGTGTGTATGTGTGCGTGTGTGTGTAATAATAAAAATTTTCGCCCTTTTAGCTTAATTAAACTATTCCAAATTATTATCATGTCTTAAATATCTTTTATCTTTTTCCCCATGCTTTAAATGCGTATTCTTTTATTAGTATAAAAACCTTAATTCCATTCGTAGCTTACTCTAAAAAAAATTAAATTACTTTCTTTCATTTTATTCTGAAACTAAATTATTTTTGTTTCGAATATATATAATATCATTTGTTCTATTTATTCGATATCCCATAATTCCTTACCAAGCCCGCCAACCTTTTGATTACGTTATAAATCTGACGCCTATAATAAAGAGTTCATCATTGACGTCACGCGTACTTCCCCCTTACTCCGGAGCTAAATCCTATCGTAGCCCGTCTCCCGCCCGTTCTTCCGGCTGTTTCGTTGGTGTTGGTTCTACACTGATAATGTAACAGTACGCGTGTCCTTTTCGCAAGTATTTAACCTGTTGCGTTTTCTGGGAAAGAAATAATTTGACGATTATTGGTTTGCTTCAAAAACCCATGTCACCTGGAGAGCTTTGTGTCCTGTATTTTCGTAATGTTGTTCTAATATCTAACATCTAGTGGTTTTCATTTTACGATGTAGAAACGACCCGAATATGGGTAGCATCTAGTGGAGTTGGTGCATTTTATGATCATCTAATAAATATTTGATGAATCTAAAGGCTTCAGTTATTATTACCGTGAAACTACCAATGAACGTCGCCTGATCTTCCGCTCTGACCATGATTTCACGACTGCAAAACTTTGATTTCTCGGTTGAGTTATATAACGTGTGTATGGCTGCTACCTAAGACCGATATGTTTATGGTAAAGTGGGCACAGACGCCGCGGTGGGACAGATGGCGCAGAGAATGTTTGAGAGACACTAGCGCTCCCTAGAACAATTTAAGAAAGCCGTACTCTGAGCCGTGTGCTGGGTTGCATGCGTTTCCACCGCTTAATTGTCAGTATTTACATATTTATACCATTTTTATGTTTCAAAACTGTGTGGTAAGTTGCTAAAATTATTCTAATACAGTTTTATTACATATTTTAAGCCAAATAAACAGATATTTCATCGCAAAACTGATTGCAACTGTATACTAGAAACTCTTAGAATACAGACATGTGCTTGCCTTTCTCTCGCGTCGCTCACATGACACAAAATGGTGGCACGGCATCTTATCAGCCACTATGGCACAGATGCCGCACCGAGGTTGAGGGACAGATGCCGCAAAATATATTTTGTTTTTCGGTTCAATAAATTCATCACTGCTATTTAAGTAGAACTTACATTTAAATGAACGTATATTAGCACATTCTGCTACTTATTAAAATATTCTCAGCAACAATGTTCTCACCATCTAAACTGTTAAACAAAATATCTCCTATCCCAATGGTCAAAAGACTTATACAACCAAGTAAGAGGAAGCAAAGGATACAAATATTATAAGCACAGAGTTTATAAACAAGAAAAAAGAAGAAGGAAATAAAAAGTGAAAGAAACGAGAAAGTATCGAGGAACGACAGCTTGGCGGAAGTAAAATGCGTAAAAAAAGGAAGGAAAAGATCAACTAGAAAAGACCTTACTTGAGTAAAAAACTAAAATATGAGTCATCTTCCGACAATGAGTAAATTGTTCCTCTTATGGGTTCTGATGCCAGTATTGGATTGGAATTTGACGACTCTGAATGCGTTGAGCGTCTAGAGCAGGGACGGGGAACCTACGGCACGCGTGCCACTTTTGGCACGCGAAAGAATAATATTGGCACGGCATTGCTGAGGCTCTAAATCAAAATAAAGTGGAATGACACAAAATCGCGATTGATCAATATTTTCTAAATTCGATCAAATGATTTTAATTGCGGCATATAATATTCCAATATAATTAATTATGGTCTCAATTTTTTTTCAAACAGAGACGATATTTTAAAACTACCTATAAGAATTGATTATTAGAGATTATTAAATTCCGATGGTAAAATTATGGCAACATTGAATTTATTTCAGAGCTATTCAAAGAAACTGGCGTTTGCTATTTTAACAGTTTTTCTGCCTATCTATGCTTTCGAGTCACTCGATGTTTTCACAAATGCATAATATCAAAACTCAAACTGAAAGCACTTGTCAGATAAATGTGGTTCCGTTTGTATTAAAATTAACCTGATATTAAGATGCAACTACAAAAATCAAATTACATAACATTAATTAATTTTTTTTTCTTAAATATATTTTCTGCCATAATTATTATAGTGTAATACCTACAAGTATGTTCCTCATCTTTTTTAAATCTTAATAGAAAATTTTAGGTAATTTTAAACCATTATTTTTCCACATGCTAAATTTGTTTTTTAGTTCGCACGTCATGGCCATGTAAAACATTTTCTGTTCAAATTTGGCACGCGTCAACGAAAAGGTTCGCCAACCCTGGTCTAGAGCGTTATGAAGAAACAAAGTCTAAAGTGACAGGATTCAGTGCATCAAATTCAATCGATAGCTGCATGAAAAAGGCTCACTTTACTTTTGCAGCGGTAAGTGTGGTGTTATTGTGGGCTAATGGAAATACAAAATCAAAGAATGAGAAGAAAGGCCAAAAATAAACAGACTAGGACCTAAATAGAATGGAACTAATACTTACATTAAGAGCAAACTGCAATGTTCGCCTGGATGTAAACCAGTGATTTTTATTTTATTTATTTATTTATTTATTTATTGTAATTATGCTGTCTATTGTTTCCAGTAATTATGCTATGCATTCATGTAAATTCAAATGTTTTTTTTTTCATTTTCATTTTTTGTCTCAGGTTTTATTTATAGAGCTTACACTTTTGCATTTTCGTTAAACTTTTCACAATTTAGAGATATATATATAATTTTTGCAAGTTTACTGTTATTGATTTTCATTTTAAGTAGTTTGAGAAAATAAAAATGTGATTTGCTTGAAAAAAATAAAAGCCTAGCTTTTTCTCCATGTGGCATCTGTTCCACACCCCTTGCAGCATCTTACCCGCCAAATAAAATAAATATGTCAAAAAAGGACATTTGGGAAAATAATTATGCCTACTTTATTAAGAGGGTTTAAACATGTTTAACATAGAAATTAGATTCTAAAGGGTTTGATTAATGATTTCTGGTACTTAGCTTGTTGCTTTTTTGTTTTATTGTACATTTTACAACAAGAAAAGTAAAACTGCGGCATCTGTCCCCACTTTACCCTATATCATACTACTGAATTGATATCCTATAAATATATATATATATATATATATATAGTGAGCGCGTGCCTATTATACATCGACGCTACATCTATTATGGCAATGAAATTAAAGTTAAATGGAAATTTATAAGTGCATATTCGTTATTAATGCAGGTACTTCTCCATGATACTGTCGACTTCCTTCCATAGAAAAACCATCCCCAAACTATTCACCAGACTGTAACGCCCAATCAAGAAATGGAAGAATGCTGCTATTGAAATCTCAAGAAAATAAAATAAAAAATACAAGAAATTTGGAAAGCCCGTTCACCAAAGTTTCAACTATCAGTAACTTTAAACAATAAATTTGACAATATATTAAGGAAAACAGCAAAAAGAATCTTGGATATTTATTTATTCACGTCATTTTCTTAACGTTATTTTTCTTCACGTTTCTCTCGGCTGGTGAATGTTTATTAAGTCTGTTGAAACAGATCTTTTGTATGTAATTATGCACCGCAATATTTTTTCAATGCTTTTTCTCTTTTAATCACCGCATCGCCGTTTAAGTGCGTAATTGTTATCTTAATTAACAAGAAGATTAATAAATTAGTAAAAATAACTCATTAAAAATACAGATAAACATCGAATTAAAAATCGCTTGAAAGCATAACAAACACGTGTAACGCATTTGACGTCAAGTGAATGTTACGTCACAACGCATGTTACGTCGCATTTTTTCCGTTAATTCCTATAGTTTGGAGATGATATTTTTAATGGAAAGTAGTCGATGGAATAATGGAGAAGTACCTTAAAGCATTTGAATCTTTTATTATTTTAAACACAGTCAACTGACTGGTAAATAATTCAAACGAGTGGTAATTTTGCCAACTGGACGAAAAAGTGTCCAGGCTGGTACTCGAACCCCTTGACTTTAATTGCCGATGGTCTTTCTTTTGAGCTGTCTGGCCGGCATCGTCCAGATAGCGACATTTTCATATGACATCGTCTATACGACACCTTCCAGATAGCTCAAATAGAGGAGTATTGGCAATTCATGTCAAGGGTTCTGGCTTCGAGTCCCAGCCTGGTCACATTTTCGCTCAGACGGACAAATTACTACCTTAATTCATATTTGCATCCATATTCTGTGAATACAATAATGCCTGTATTCAGAAGTATCTTTATTACCTTACCCGTGGCCCTAATTCTTTGCGCACCAGTTTAAAAGTGAAGTTTTTCAAAGAAAGAAAACGCAAACTTAATTTTGTCTAAATAAACAAACAAATTCTTCAAATATCAGTCGTTTAAAATGAATTACATTGAATAAAAAATAAAAAAAGTAGCACACTTAGATTTGGGTATGTAAAACATTTTCCTTCTTAAAAACAGAAAGACCTATTGTTGTGCGCATGAGCATTTAAAGAAGATTTTGAACAATTGCGATTGGCTGGGTTTTTTTCAACTATGAAAATTATCGTATCCGGAACTGATGGCATGTGTTCTTTAAAAGAAGAGCGATTTCAAATCAATTAATAAGAAGAAAATTAGTGGTAAAAGATTATCGGTAGACTTGCGTAAAAAGATAATCGAAAAACGTAATAGTGGATGTCTATTGAGGCAAATAGGCAGGGGATCTGATGATTCCTGAATCAACAGTGCGAGATGTTTTGAAAACTTTCGTTGGCACTGGAGATATACAGCCAAGAAACAATACCTGTCGCCCATCAAAAACAACGGCTCGAGAAGATTGAATTCTGTGTCGAGTGCTAATGAACAGCAAATCAGTAACGATGGCAAAAACTCCATCCCTATGGCAAGACAGCATAGGGCGACCAGTGACTCGTAAAATGGCTACAAAAAGATTGCATAAAATGGGCTTCAAATGTTACAAAATCAAACGTAAGCCGATGTTAACTGCTGCCCAAAAACGGAAACGTTTTCTGTGGGCTGTGTACCAATTAAAATGGACAGATCAGCAATGGCAAAGTGTTATAAGTTCGGATCAATGTCATTTTCCAATTTTTTATGGAAATGTCGGTCGTCGGGTCGTACGGAAAAGAAATAAAGCTTTAAATTTAAAAATGCGTCAAACAAGAGTGCAAGTATCCGTCATATGTTCAAATTTGGGAAGGTTTTGGTTATTGTGGCGTCGACCAAATGCTGCTATATGACAGGACTATCAATGCACAACGTTATCGGGACATTTTGCGGAATCAGTTGTTGCCTTTCATTCAAAAACTTGGCTTTCAATCGGGTTATCTTTTTCAACAAGACTTAGCCAAACGGCATTCAGCTAGGACAACAAAAGCCTGTCTTCAACAAAATGGTACCCAGCGCTCGATTGGATTCCTAATTAGCCGGACATCAATTCTATCGAGGATTTTTGGCGATACTTAAAGAAAGAAGTTTGAAGAAGGACACCACAAAACAGCTACAGTCACAATCTGCAGCTGAAAAGAATTCTTCTTGAAAAATGGCAAAAAAAAATCAATTTCTGAGTGGGAACTTTTGTTTTAACTATGCCGAGAAGAGTGAGAGATCTTTACGATGCCAAACGAGGACCAACAAAGTGGTAATACTTACTAATTTCGTCTCATTTCAATATGCGCAAAACATTAGGGACATAAAAAACTTGGGAGGAAATGGATTTCATTGGCCACAAAGTTTGTGTCATTTATTATATTTTGTTAAATAGGACTATGAAATAGTGAAATGTATCCTTTTTCACAAAAATAATTTACATAAAATATTTTGAATTAATTTTTGTCAAAAAAGCATCCATAAACTAATGCGCGAAAAATTAGGGCCACGGGTAAGGTATAATACAACACCATTTCACAGTCGGAATATGCTAGAAAATTAAGAATTATTTCAATATACTTAAAACATTTAAATATTTAATTGTTAGAATACCTCATTATGACTCATAACATTTTCATTTCAATAATGAGTTCGAAAAAAAGTTTTGCCATAGGAAATCAAATCAGCTTAAGATGTATGTTTTCATTTCTGTGTGATTTTCAGATTTATTGCGTAGCTAAAACCTTTTTAAATTAAGTGCACACAAAGTTATCAAAACAGCAATTTAAAACTGGGAGAATAAATATTTTTGAAACGGTGCTTATTGTAAATACTTTTAATGAAAATATTTTCTATAAAATGTTTAAGAAACACGGTAGAGATTTGTCGTGATGTTTAATATTTCTCATGCTATTTGAAGATACTTCTGAATATTAAAGCATTTTATTTGAAAATGTTTTCTGAAAATCGTTATTTAAGTAGCTTATAGCTTATACAATACATGCATTTCCTGTAAAGTTTATGAATTAATTAAACATTATAAAAGAAATCAAACGCAATTCCAACAATAATATGTTGTAAATAATTTTCCTGCAATATTTTATTGTAAAAGAACTTAGAAATTATCCATCATTAACCCTTTATGTACTGAAATATGAATTCATGAAAATTTTATATTCTAAAGCATTTTTCGTGAATTAGTTAAACAACATTAGAAGATTTACATAATCATTTAATAAATTTCAGAAGGATTGAAGGATTCAGAAGGATTAATTAAATTTTAATTTATAGGGATTTTGTGTAATATTTATAACCCCACTCAAATCTTTTATTTTAAATATTTTCTTAGTATTTTGTAGAATTAGGAAATGTACAAATATAATGTTCTTACAATAGAAATATAGAAATATTTCCGAAATGAAAAATTTCCTCCCCCCCCCCCAATGCCAAGAAATTATCCTTTTAGAAATATTTTGGTTTTGTGTAACCAATAAAGCTTTTGGAACAAGATAAAGTGATGCATCTATAACTCATTCTAAACTATATTACAATTAATCGATGTATTAAATGAATTTTATAACAAGTTATTTTAATGGTACTTATAAGTATCGTCAGTAGATAAAGGATTAAATCACTATTCATTACTATTTCATAATGTATTCGTTAGTATAATTTTCTCTTTGGTAAATACGTATAAACATAAGTTCTCATGCTGAGAATACATAGTATATAGGAAGTTGCAAACTTAATTGATTTCCCCTAATCATAGTAAAATTGACGAGTTTCATTAATGAAAGGGTACAGTTTCAGATAAACATAACGCCACTTTAATCAACGAAAAATGTTTGTACTCACTCTGCTCAATTTCGTATATCTGTTACAAATACTAACAAAGTGAATATAGGGTGCCCAAACGAAAAGTGCAGAATTAAGTATTTTATTACAATGCTAAAAATAATGACTAAATATGATGAGGCATTTGCCCCATCATGTCACCAGTAGATCGATACCCTTGGCGTAGAACTCTTAGAACTGATCTTGGAAGAATGTTTGTACACTATCCTTCACTTCGTCGTCCGAAGTAAACCGTTATCCTCGGAGTGCTTTCTTAAGGAGACTGGTCACTCAAATTCGGAATTCTCCTCCGTAATGTTAAGTCTATGGGCATTTGATGCATTCGTATATTTAAAATATCTCCTATGGAAATTAATTTTTTTAACTCCTATTTTTTGTGTACACCTCCTAAAAGATGTCTCTTTCTTTCTTAGTTTTCAAAATATTTCTAAAATATAGACATAATTTTGTATGAAGTGTTAAAATCTTATTCACAGTTCGCCCGCTTTTAACACATAAAATGTTAAAGTCAGTATAGATTTCAGAAATATTTTGACAACAAAGAAAAGGGAGACATCCTTTAAGAAGTACACAGAAAAAAGATGTTAAAAATATTAATTTCCCTAAAATATATTTTAAATATACGAATGCATCAAAGTCCATAAACTTAACATTACGGAGGAGAATTCCAAAGCTGAGTGACCAGCTCCCTTAACTTCACTTGTTCCGAAATTTCACGGTTCGCCACTCGTCTGTCTCGTCTCGCCATCCCGTTGATATCGGCGACTGATGCATCGGTGATGGCAGCGTGGACATGGGCTGGTTTCGGTGCATCCTTGATCACCTGTCTGCCTTGTCTGAAACTCTACCACCAGTTGTTCACATCTGTGCGGCCTAAACAGTGTTCATCGTAAACATGCTTAATTCGACTAAAAGTGTCTGCGCTCGTTGCTCTTTCAATCCCCAAAAAATGCACTACCCCTCACTGCTCGACTCTGGACGTTTCCATCCTGTTCTGTTCACCCTATGCTTTAGCTATCAGTTACACATACACAACTTCTTTCCAAACGGCACAACTTTGTCTAATGTCCCACTAACACTGTGCGAAGCCAAAATCAAATTAAAAACTAGTTTGGCAACTTTGATAACGTACCTACTTAAGCTGTCCACTTTTCAATTGGTCACTCCTTATTAGACCGGAAGCCGGCAGCACAAACAATCACCCCAACGTGTTCACGGATGAAATTCCAGAATTAGTTAAAATTCGATTCGCATATTAAAACGCAATCGGTCTGCCAAATCATATCTTGGTGGAAAACACCTAAAAACCCGAATTTAGCGGTTGACTCGTAGGTTTATCATTGTTTTTTCCTGCTCCCAGTTCTGCCATGTTTTCATACATTTGGGTGCAGGAAAGCACAATGGTAAACCTACGATACAATCGCTAAAATCGGGTTTTCAGGTGTTTTTCACCAAGATATGACTTGGCAGACCGAATGCGTTTTAATATGCGAATGGAGTTTACACTAATTCTGGAATTTCAGCCGTGAACTCGATGAGGTGATTCTTAGTGCTGCCGGCTCTCGGTCTATATATTTTAATATGAGTTATCCGGTTATGAGTTAATCTATAAACATTTTTCTCTGAAATAACGGTGAATTTGTTTTCAGCAAGATAAATGTATCACGTGTGAATTACTTATTTTAATAAATAACTCGAAAAGTTATATGAGTGTTAGGTAGCTTTCTTTACAAAAAAGCTACCTATTGCAGCCGTTCGGAGGAAAGCGATTTCAAAAAATTTTGGTATATTTTCATCGATCATGACCGCCAGACACCGAAACCACCCTCCGTTCAAAATTGATATATATATATATATATATCTGACCTATGTCACACTGTAACTCCCGTAATTATGAACCGATTTCGATGTAATTCGGTGTGTACATAGTACATACCAATGTCTCGACCGAGTTCGTTGGCCAGCTTCATCCGCCGTTTAGTTTCAAAATGGCGGCCATTTAAAATTTTTAAAAAAATTTAAAACTTGAAATGTGGTACCAAAAAATTAAAAATGGAAAAATATTTTTTTCTTATGTATTTGACCTTTATACAAAGATTCCGGAGCAGTTTTTGTTTCGTCTATATCTTAAAAAATGGCTGAGTTATAGCATTTTGAATTTCTAGCGTGGCTGACATTTTGAAACGTCCTGAAATTTGTCACGCGATAAAAGGCGTATTTATGAACCGATTTGGATGTAACTTCGTTTATACATAGTACATATCAATGTCTCGACCGGGTTCGTTGGCCAGCTTCACCCGCCATCTTGTTTAAAATTGGCGGCCATTTAAATTTTTAAGAAAAATTTAAATTTGAAATGTGGTACCAAAAAATTGAAAATTGAAAAAATATTTTCTTCTTATGTGTTTGACCTTGATAAAAAGATTCGGGAGCAGCTTTTTTTTCGTCTATATCTTAAGAAATGGCTGAGTTATAGCATTTTGAATTTCTAGCGTGGCTGACATTTTGAAACGTCCTGATTTTTCTCACGTAATAACAGGCGTATTTATGAACCGACTTGGATGTACCTTGGTGTGTACATAGTACATACAAATATCTCGACCGAGTTCGTTGGCCAGCTTCATCCGCCATCTTGTTTCAAAATGGCGGCCATTTAAAAAAATTAAAAAATAAAAAAAATTAAATGAGATACCAAAAAATTGGAAAATGAAAAAGATTTTTTTTGTATGTGTTTGACCTTAATACAAAGATTCCGGAACAGTTTTTCTTTCGTCTATATCTAAAAAAATGGCTGAGTAATAGCATTTTGAATTTCTCTTGTGGCTGACATTTTAAAACGACCTGATTTTTGTCACGCGATAACAGGCGTATTTATGAACCTATTTGGATGTAACTTGGTCTGTATATAGTACATACCAATGTCTCGACCGAGTTCGTTGGACAGCTTCATTCGCCATCTTGTTTCAAAAGGGTTGCCATTTAAAAAAAATTAAATTTAAAATTCAAAATGAGGTATTAAAAAATTGGAAAATGAAAAAGATTTTTTTATGTGTTTGGCCTTGATACAAAGATTCCGGAGCAGTTTTTGTTTCTGAAAATTTGTTCTTTTGTTGATATCTTAAAAAATGGTTGATTTATAGCACTTTGAATTTCTAGCATGGCTAACATTTTGAAACGATCTTGTATTTGTCACGCGATAACACACGTATTCGCCTATTTCGATGTAAGAAGGCATGTGGATAGTACACATCAACACCTCGACCAAGTTCGCTGGCCAGATTCATCAGCCATCTTGTTTCAAAATGGCGGCCATTAAATTAAAAAATATATATATATTTAAAGTGAGGTGCAAAAAAATTAGAGATTGAAAAAGGTTTCTTTCTTAAGTATTTGATCTTGATATAAGGATTCAGGAGCATTTTTTGTTTGTCTTTACCTTAAAAAATGGCTCAGATATAGCAGTTTCAATTTCTATTGTGAGTGACATTTTGAAAAATCTGATTTTTTGCGTGCGACAGCACTCCTATATATTAACCGATTCCGATGTGAGTGAGCATGTGCACAGCAATTACTAAGGTCTCGACCAAGTTCACTGCTTAGCCTCATCCAACATGTTGTCTTAAAATGACAGGCACTTTAAGAAATTGCCGAATTTGGCAGCCAAATATAAGTTACTTTAAAGAAAAGCAGCTTGGATAAAGCTGACTAATTTCGCGAAATTCTCATTCATTATATTGATAAAAATTAGTATTGAATCTCCTATATTCGGTTTCCACTAAATTGAGCTTCGTGTGTTTGCATGATATAAGTTGGCTTTTTTTAAATAAGGATTATGAAAGCTACCTCTTCCTCCCGGAACTGGCCGGAAGGACTTTTTTTAATTACTTTCTCTAATTATTATATTACGATAAAAACTCATTCTATATTTTTTCAATAAATAAGCTATGTATTAAAACGTATCAACAATAGAAACCTTTATTATTTAATACACGTGACTCTTTCTCTGTTAGAGTAAGCGAATGCAAAATGTAAAATTAATTTTAACAGGGCATTACTGAGTTATTAAAAAGCATGCATATATGAATCCTTAAATAAAGAAGAGCTGCGAAAAGTCCCAGGTAATATAATTAAATCTGAATTCTCATTAAAGAAAATGCATATCAATAGGCTATATTAAAATTAAGTATGAGACTCGGAGTTTATGAATGACTTTGTAATATATAAAAGATATAAAAAAAACCTTTTTAATATGGAGTTTCTATTTTCAGAAAAGATATTCTTTGAGACCCCGGTTTAATCAACTGGCTCATGCTTTCTCCCAGTAGTAGTCCTCTTTTTTTTTCTGTAGTGTCTTTGAGCTTGCATTATCTTGAGGACATCCTCATTTTTTTTATTGCGTTTATTATTGTTTTAAGGAGATTTTGAAGACTTATAAAGAGTTTTCTAGTTTAATAATCATGTTAGATACTGATTAAATAATCGTTTTGTAGTTTTTAACCGATGATTTTTTGCAAAACAGATGTCTGTAAGAATATCTGTTAGTAACAAGAAATGTTAAAGTGCATAATGTAATACCGTCATTTGTATTACTGTCTTCTATCTTCAATAGAAGAAAGTATTGTAATAAAAAAAATTTCGACCTTCGGTTTTCGATGGATTTACACGTTTTGAGAATCAGAGATACCAAAAAACATGTTTATAAAAAATCTGTCCATGTGTCTGTGTGTCACCGTTGTAGCCTCGAAAAGTGTATGAAGAATTGGACCAAATTTTTTGTGTATGTTTTTTGCTGTGGCCAGCAGGTCCTTCTTTAATTTGGAAATATTCCGACGAAAGAGGGCGCTGTAGTAGCGATTTTGTGCCCTTTTCACTATTGCACTATCGAAAAGTGTATGAAGTTATGCAAAGAATTGATCCAAATTTCATATTTCGTTTTTGGCTATAGCAAGCAAATCCAAATTGAATTTCCAAATATTTCGCCAGACGAGAGCGCTGTAATAGCGATATTTTTGCATAATTTTCTTTGCATAATGTTTTCGTAGTTCTATTGTACGTCTGTGGCTCATGCAACGACGGGAACATTGCATCCTGCTAAGCCAGCTATTCGCAACTAGTTGATGTACAACAGAATAACGAGAAACTATTGATTTTAATAAATATCATGATCGAGATTAACTCGTTTTTACTCCAATTATTTGACTGAAGCGGGAACTTAAGGTAAAAATTCATTTGGTAAAGTACAGAACTAATAATATTGAAGTATTTACATTTGTAACTACTTTTTTAAATACTATTATGATGTATGAGATAGAAGAAAGTTTTGTGATTGGCACATCCAAATAGTTATTCTCATTATGATTATTGGCTTCCATTTGCATAAAAAATATGGAAAGCATTGTAGCTTTTTGAATTTGCTTCTTGAAACAACAAATTAGACAGAGTGTCCCAAAAAGGCTGAAACGTCTTTTAATTGTTTTCCCATTTGAGAAATGTAGGCAATATAAATTGAAAAAAATGTTCAAAATAAACTAGAAAATAAGATTATATTCATGAAATAGTTCTCCCATTAATTTTCAAAAAGTTACACTTTTTAAATTTTTATATAAATCCTCTAGACAAAATTTGTCAAATAGAAATGAAATTCTTTAACTGATCATTTCAAAAAATGCATATCTGTAGTTTTTAAATTGATAGTGGTGCGTTTACTTAAAAATTGACCATTTTGATTGACAACAATAAATCAAACTAGAAATTTAAATCCATGAGATATTGCAAAAAAGAAAAGAAACGCGCACAGTAATCCATATACACTTGACTATAAACAAAGGTAATCGATGCAGCAATATTTTTGCGAAGAACTGGAAAATATTTAAAGAAACATTATTAAAAGAGCATGTACTGAATGTACTGAAAATGAGAAAAAACACTTTCTAAATGCTTTGTGATTGTTTTTTATTATTATGTATCTAGAATTTAAAACTACATTTTTCTCTCTACATGATTTCTACACGTGTAATGCTTTATTTAGAGGTATTTCTGGTATAATTGTTTCACATTTGTTAGCATTTTTCTTATCTACAGGGCACTATAACCAATTTGTGAAACATTTCTATTTTTCCTGATGAAATAGGGTTTTGAATGGTACGAAAAGTCAACTTTCTTCCTTTTTCATAATTCAGTTAACTTATATGTATATGTATGCTGTTTCTTGCGGTGATCTTGTTATATAAAAAAAATTTTGTAATTGATCAAATTTGCCTAGAGATCATATAGAAACATAAAATGTTTCAATTATTGAGAGGATTATTTTATTAATGTAACCTTATTTCCCACTTTATTTTGAACCTTTTTTGCAATTTACATTCCCTTCATATCTCCAACAGATAAAAAATTAAAACAAGCCTCAGGGTTCCCTGTATTTGGTCACGCCGTAATACAATTAATTTATTTCCCATTCTACAAATTATATAAGTTCGAGACTCAATCTTTGTTACAATTGAATGTATGCTAGTTATCCTGCATTTAAGATATTTTATGCTTTATTATTACTGAGTTAGTAAAACAATCTGACCTTAAAATTAAAATAAAACTGACGTTTTTCTTAATGCCATTAACAACTGCGCTTAAGCACTGTGGTGCTACCAAAAGAGATTGCTAAATAATTAGGCTTTTACATGATCATATTTTACACTTTAAAACTTTATATCCAAACTTACACTGCACTTTATCTGTAAAACTATGACAGTGAAAAATTTTACACGTTGTGAATTCTGACATTCATCTCCATCTGGAGATGCATTTAAAATGCGAAGTGTATTAAAGTTTGAGTTCTTAGTATAATGCTATTATTGATTTCACATGTACATCTGAAATAAAATTTTGTACTGTTATTTGGAATTAAAAGTTTCATTTTGTGTTCTCAGATCCTCATTTTTGTGACAGTTTCATTTCTTTTCTGCAGTATCTTTTTTTAAAATGACATTTTTTCTTCTTGTATTTAATTTTACATAAAAAGTGTATTTTATTAAAATGCTTATAAACAAATTAGTTTTTATTTTTAAGTCATTTTGCATCCAAATATTATTAAAACAGATATACAGTAAAACTTCAATTATCCATTCACCCGGAATGTCAAATATTTGGATTGATATTGGGAAACAAAAATCACACTTTGAAAAGAAAACTCGCTAAAATTTATGTATTCCTTCGTGAAAATGTAATTTATTTTTAGTATCAAATTATAACAGTTTTAATTCCAATTTAATACTTATGTTTCATTTTAATTTTTGCATTTTATAATTTAGGTAATTCTAAATATTTCACCAATTTCAGAGATACTGTATTTGTATAAGCTATATATGAAAATCAGAAAAATTCACTTGTATTTTAGAAAATGTGATTGGACTTTTAGTGAAAATCAGGCAGTTTTGCATATTGTTAATAGGTTTGGTAAGATTAAGTAAAAACAATCGTAGGAAACAATTTAAGTATGCATTCAGTTTCCACTGCGACAGAACAATTAAATTTTTTGTATATGCTAAACTAACATCGGTACTGTAATATTTTAGTTTAAAGTTATCTTACGATCAGCATTCATTAGACTTGTTTATTGAACAAAAGACACTTTCAAGATTTTTTTTTTTTTTTTTTTTTTTACAGAACATAACTCTTTTTCTATGACGGAGTCTGTCCAGAATACATTGTATTGCGGCAGAAGCTTCACATTTTTACAACCAATTTTAGCGTCTGTGATAATGACAGATTAGATGGTGCAGATTGTGTATTCCCAAAATTGTGTTTTCTTGCGCCGAACCTCTCATAGTTACTATTACCCTTCTCCCACTTAATTGTACACCCTCCTACATTGTAAAGATCAAGATAATGAAAAATCTTCATTTTTCAAAATTCTTCATTTGTTTATCATTATTTCAACCTTTTAAAATCATTTACGTAATCTTTTGTTTTTTTTAGATAATTTTTATCGACAGAAGTAAAATACCTTTTGCAATGCCCGTATTATACATATATATAGAACTACATATACAGGACAGTATATACTTATATACTGTCCTAAAAGTTCCCATACTGACGACATATGTATTTATTATTCGCAAAACAACAAACGTTAAATCGATTACTTTTATGCTAATGATAAAAAGCCCTTTTAGCATCACAGGAAAAAATACTGAACTTATATTTATAATAAATGCTCTAAATGCCCACCCCTTTCTAGGAGGCAAAGATGGAAGCGTATTTATAGGCCTTTCACTCCTGCGCTTGGCTTCCACCGAACCTGTGTAACGAAATCGTGAAACAAGCCGATATAGCGTATCTTTACTCGGCATTGCATCATTTGGATATTTATTTCGCCAAACATTTTTGTATCTTTCATATGATTTAGGGGAGGCTGGGGATGAAAGGAACAAGGGATGAAAGGGACCCTCAGAATTTCAGGAAAAAAATAAAATGTAGAAATTTTCAACTTTGGTTCAATCGATGGCGATACTTGTTCTGTCTTAATAATCCTTATAACTAACGTCAGCAATTGTAGCGTTGTAGGTGGTGAAAACAAAACCTGTTTTTGATATAAAAAAGTAAATTTTGATCTTGTTTTTCTTTTTTTCTCTAAAAAATTAATATTGTGTTTAGCATTATAATATTTATTTTATTTAGCACTGTAAAGTATGCAGTTTACGTGAGTACCAGTATATTTTGTTAGCTCAAATATTGTCATACATGAATACATTTTTAATTTCGCTAGGTGGGTATGGGGTTGAAAGGAACAGTAATTGAGGGGTTGAAAGGGACATGTCCCTTTGAACCCCTCGTTGTTTATAATTATTTCAACAAAATATTATTTACGTTTCGAAAATTTTAAGTTATGATTTTTAGTTTTGTATGTAGAAAAAATGAATGCATTATTATGTAGAACAAAAATATGCAAATATTACAATAACATATACCTACATATTTAGGTATTTTTTCCTTTTCAAAAAATCACCAAAAGTCAATATGCTTCGAAAATATAAAAGGAAAATTGAGAAAAATCGAATTACTGAAGAAGAAATGATGGGTGCTGTATCTGAAGTAGAGGAAAAAGGATTGTCTGTAAGACCAACAGCTAAAGCCTACGGCATTGAAAAGTCCTGTTTAGAAAGAATTGTTCTAAAATTTAAGAATGCACAAGCAGATGAATTTCAGTACACCCATTTGGTAATAAAAAAGTTTTTAGTGAAGGTCAATAAAAAGAGTTAGCTTCAAATTTGCTCTAAGCATCTAATATGATCTATGGTTTAACAATTGTGCATATGAGTATTCAATTTCTTTGAATCCTCGAAATATCTCCTTGTCTTGGGAAACAAACAAGCAAGCTGGGAATGATTGGTTCCAATATTTTAATCAACAAAATTCATTACTTTATCTTAAGAAAACCTATAGCCATTAGTTTAACAAGAAATACAAGTTTCAACAAAGCTAATGTTGATATTTTTTAAACACCTATAGTCAGTTATGAATCGTTGAAAATTCACACGGAATATAACATATAACTGTGACGAAACAGGTTTAATGACAGAGCACAAGCCACCAAATATAGTAGCAAAACGTGGTGAAAGCAATTTTTTGACGTAACATCAGCTGAACGTGGTAAATTTGTCACACTTTTGTTTCTGCATCAGGTAACTCTGTTCAACAGTATTCGTTTTCCCAAAGAAGAATTACAAAGAGTTCATGCTCGGAGCTGCCCCATCCCAAAGGCTTGCACTTGCTCATCAATGTTGGTGGATGACCGCAAAATTTTTTTTAAACAATTGTGCATTAGCTTAATATTCTTGTTGTTCCAAAACTTATCCTATTCTTCTCTTATTTGATAATCATGAAAGCAATACGAATATTAAGGCAATAAAATTTGCGAAAGGTAATTGAATAATTATGGTAACATTCCTGTCGCGCTTTATCCACAAACTCCTGAAAAACATTCGGAATGAATTCGAAGTACATTTTTTTCAGAAAAAAAGGATTAAAACCACTTTGTATTTACTGATACTATTGTCATGAATGACGCGAATATCATTGATTTTGTGATGAAGTTACCTGAATCCGTAATTGGTGGTGAGACAGGTAGAGCTAAACATTCTTGAAATTTTTGATTTAAAGTTATTTTTTGTCAAGTAGGCCTAAACAAGTTATTTTTCTTGTTTTTGTTTTATCATATGTTGCAATATATTTTATTCTTATTATTATCTTTTATTTTTGAATAATATAATCGCAAATAAAAAGAAAAAAAATGTTCATAAAATTGTTTTATTTATGTGTGTCCCTTTCAACCCCGCACAGTGTTCCTTTCATGCCCTATAATGGGATTAAAAGGGATATTTCTCCCAATTTATGAAAATGCGTACAAATTTTTTAAATTACTGTATTTGAGGATAAGAGGTTTTACTAGTATTAAAGAAAAAGTTTTAGACGAGAATTAGGCTCAATCATGATAATGATATCTTTTAATGTCATTATTTTATAAGCTTATAAAGACAAAATGTCCCTTTCATCCCCACTCTCCCCTACATTCAAAATAAGTCTCGAGCAGCGCAATTCTCTGAATGCGTGACATACTCATTTCACTATGAATATAGGCCAGTAAAAATAGGATTTTTCTAACCGAAAATTCGCGGAAAGCTGGAAATTATTTTAATCACTTTGTTTTCATCCAAATGAAGGGATTTGAAGTTTATCCCACTTTTCCTAGTGCGCTTCAGACGTAGCACCACAAAAACCTAAAAAATTTAGGACTTTTTTCAGTATTTTGCAAAGAACTAAAACACTGTTCCCTCTACAGAAACAGTTCTAATTTATAAATTGTAGACCATAAAATTCCGCGTCTATTGAGTACCACAAACTAAAAATTCCGTTAAAAGTAAAAGAGATATGATAGATCAAAAAAGTACTTTTTTCCAATTTTTTCTAAAAAATCTCATAAAATTGGTTTTTTGAAGTTCTCATGTATAAAATGTTAGAGAACGATATAATAATAACAGAAAATCAAGAAAATTAATTTATTTAAAAAAAATTAGTATATAACCAATGGCGATAAAATCAACTCAAGTTACTTGAGGGAAATACAGGGAAATCGAGCTTAGAGCGTTTTTTTGCTGGACCTTGATCTGCCCGTTCTTCTTCCTCCTGCACATGGAAAGAATCCTTGTCCATATCTACTTTTTCGTCGTATCCGGTTTGTGAGTCTTCTTCTTCTGCGGTATTTGCACGACGCACCTTTACAGTGGTAACATATAATTGAGCATTTAACACCGTTCTTCCTACAAGAACATAAACCGCCTTTGCATCCCTTTGCATATTTGCATTTCAGAGTGTTTAGAAGGTCTGGTGTTGCAGCTATATCGTTCGTGGTGATTGGAAGTATACCATGTTTGAAGGACTTCCCACCCCAATTAGTGGGATTCATCACCCTTCCATTCCAGATGTTGATAAGAAGAAAAACTCTGTATGAATGTAATTTCGCTGCATCTTCAGTTGGGGGCAGAGAAGCGAGGTTAAATTGGGTCTTCATAAGATGTTTTGCAAATGTGTTGTATCGCAATTTGTGAAGTGTTGTGGATTCGTCATACTAGGGACTGTATAAGGTGGCAATAAATTTCTTCCCCGCATCACTTACTTCTTCAGGCGTATCATATTGGTTATTAAAGACAGTTGGAACATACTGTAGGTGAGCATGATTTTCCAAAATCTTGACAAATTTCAGTTTGCCCTGCCTGAAGAAGGCCGATGTAGAAGTTCTCATGTACAAAATGTTAGAGAACAATATAATAATAACAGAAAATCAAGAAAATTAATTATTTAAAAAAATTAATATATAACCAATGGCGATAAAATCAACTCAAGTTACTTGAGGGAAATACAGGGAAATCTGAGCCACTAAAAGCATGAAGGAATAGGACGGTTTTCTTCACAATCGGCGAGTACTTGAAACTTAATGGTGAATATAAAACATTGCCCGACTGTCCTTTCCCAGGTTTCAAGAAGTATATCGTGGATGAGTTGGGAATAAATGTAGTCAAAAGCACAAGCAGATCAATATCTTCCCCAACTATGATGACACGTTCTAACCGCTGATCAAGTTGGATGGCTTCCATCACGATGCTAGTATCTGCATCCTCGACAGCTTGTTTTACAGTAAAATTATGTTGCTCCAATTTTTCAATGAGCATTTTTATTAAACGGCGTTTATTCCCTTCATTTGCAAGAAGTGCTCTTTTTGCATTGTGAGCGTCGTATTTTCGTTAAAGTCAGTCAACGCTTGCTACAATGTATTTATTTTTTCGACGGAAGCACTCAGCAGACTTGGTGCCATGTTCTGACGATTCTTCTGGGTAACCATCAAAAAATATTGTTGCAGTTTTACCATAGTTGTTTTTCAAATATCCAATGTACTTGGAAATAATTGAAAAGAACTTTTCTCTTAGCTCCCAACGAACTCGATGAAGGGGGAAGCTACCATCAATCACATGGACAGTTTTTATGGTTTGTTCTAAATTATTAAGAGGGGGTTAACAAATCGTAAAATACCGACTTTCGCATTTTCCTCATCCAAAAGTTATCAAACAGAGAAGTCGGAAATGGATCCAATTCATACTCAAAGAACCTTCTAAATTCTTCCTCTAATTTCTTGTGGAAAGAAATTCGGCGAAAAATAGTCTCTGAATCGACGGATACCTCCTCATCATGGATTTTAACAGCACACGTGAAGCTTTTCATTGGGGTTACTCGATTGGATCTATTACATTTTACATGGCCAAAATCACCACTAATGGCACTTTTTATACTTGCAACTCCAATCTCTTTGGCTAGATGACAATTTATTTTATCGCCACCAATCACTCCTGTACTCAGACACTATTAGTGTTTGTTTAATGTAACCCTAGGATTGGGTTAAGGTTTCAAAATTGTAATCATAATCGCAAATATACGTGTGAGTATATTTCGTTTGGTGACAAGAGCACTTCAAAAAAACCAATTTTCTGAGATTTTTTAGAAAAAATTGGGAAAATGCACTTTTTTGATCTATCATATCTCGCTCGTTTTTGATGGAATGTTTAGTCTGAGGTACTCAATCGACGCAGAATTTTATGGTCTATATTTTATTAATTAGAACTGCTTTTGTAGAGTGAACGGTTTTTGAGTTATTTGCAAAATACTGAAAAAGTCCGAAATTTTTTAGGTTTTTGTGGTGCCACGTCTGAAGCTCACTAGGAAAAATGGGACAAACTTCAAATCCCTTCATTTTGATGAAAACAAAGTGATTAAAACGATTTCCAGCTTTCCGCGAATTTTTGCATAAAACGGCCCTTTTTTGAGCTAATTTTACTGGACTAATAACAAAATAGCATAGAACTTTATTCTCGCACGAATTGGGCACAAAAAGAACTAAACAATAAAAACTCAAAAATTGATGTAATGATAAGCAGACGATAAAATTTAATATTTTAAAAAAATCACGGAGAATGAGTTCTTTACGTTAGGGTTTAGGACACACTGTATTATATTATTATACCATATTTTCAGGCATTATTACCATAGTAGAGAGCTATCACAGTATAGACATTTTTCATTATATGTTATTCAAGTTATTAAAAACATGACACATTATTTTTCCATTCAAAAAATTTTCTTATATTGTTCGTATATATTTACATTAAAAACAATTTTTATAAAACATATTTCGTTACATTTCAAGGAAAACATATATTCTAACTGTTTTAAAGTATGATATTCAATACTACATAGTATCTGGCATATTATGTACAATGCAGCGTGCATACTGCCCAGTTTAATTCCAAAAAAACGTTTTCGCCCTTTCACCAGAGGCTTCCTCAGTTTGAAATGATGATGTTTTAGCTTGTTTGCAGTTCGGCACGATCTTACAGCTTTCCCTCTTTTTCCCTCTTCTCTCTTCAGTTTTTCTCTTTCTTCCAGCATCCGCCAGCGGCTGTCGACAGTTGAATGTGCGATGTCGTTGCATGTATTTTCATTTCCCAAGCTGATTTCTATAGCATCCCTCATTAATGTGTTGTGGAAGTTTTCGTAATTGGCTATTTTTCCTATTTTAATTTACTGTGGTTTGAAGGAGGTTTTTACATTTGCTCTTGAAAGGCCCGTTGCTTGTCTATTGTATTTTAGATCGTGAATATGTTCTTTAAACCTTTCGTTAATTTTTCTTTTCGTCATCCCTATGTAAGTTATTTATTTATTTTCGATATTCGAAGCTTTAATTCTATTAACTCCCGTTGTTTGCAATTCCTCGTATTTTTCGGCATCATTTCTTATCATTTTAAATACGGAGGGGTTGTGTTGACTTGGGGGGCTTGTTCTCCTAGTTTATTTATTTCCCGTTATATTTTTAATGATAATCTGTCAATAAATGAGAGGGGGGATGTATATTCTTGTTTATTTTGTGCGGGTTGGATCCAGTCAAATCTTTCCTTGGCTTTTCTAATTAGTTTATACATTGTTTTCTGTGGGTGGACAGCATTAAGTCCTATTTTTTTCAATAATTTTCAATTCTTCATTAAGCAATTTTTCTGTTGAACATATATATATATATATAGCTCTATTAATGTGTGTATTTAAGTCTGCAAGTTTATAGTTAATTAGTGTATTTGTGGTATTTGGGATCGGCCAACCTCGCAATAATCCCAAGTATAACAAATACACCAATTAACTATAAACTTGCAGCCATAAATACACACATTAATAGAGCTATATATGTGTATGCTCAACGGAAAAATTGCGTTATGAAGAATTAAAAATTATTGAAAAAATGGGATTTAATGCTGGCCACTCACGGAAAACAATATTCATAAATCACAATAAACATATTAGAGAAGCCAAGGAAAGAGTTGACTGGATCCATTTATTCTGACTGGAACATACCGCTCACCCGCAAGAAAAGTGACACATCCCGGCAAAGGTGAATTTCACAGGAGAGGCAAAAGAAAATGTGTATGATTTTACTGTAACATGAAATTATAGTACTTAGCTCTGCAAGAAGAAGTAAAAACATGCATAAAAGCATAAAACCTTTAAGGGGTCTCAGGACTCTTAAAATTGGAAAAAATGAAAAAAAAAAGACAATTTTCAACATTTAATATCTTAAAATGTATTTAATTTTAAGACACAATTTTAATTGGAATAAAATATATAAGTATGTTTTTTCATTTCATGTATTTAAAAAGTTTCAAGATGCAGAATTAACATTTACAGGGGGCTCCAAACTGTTAGACATTTTTCGAGAAAAAAATCGGCATAACAGCTTACGTGCACGATTACAAAATAAGAGTTGCAACTAGAATGAAAATTTTCGTACCTACTTATACATCAGATTATAATAATTACCGTGACCCTAAATAAATTTGTATTTAAAGCTTTTTTTATATTTTTAATACAAAGTTGTATTTAGCTAATGCAAAATTCAGAAAATTTCAACAGTATAATCACCTAAAAAAATATTGTTTTGAACAATAAAAAGGAAATTTTAGGTTCAGTTTATACAGACCAACATGAAACATATGTTTTGAAAATTTCATGAAAAAATATTCATAAGTTTTTGAGATATCGTGCGCGTTATGCCCAAAAATGTCATTTGGAGAAAAATGGCTTCAAAGTTTCCGAAACGACGCTTCAGCTATTGAACGTGTATAAATGTAAAAGCCATAACTTCAGTTCTAATAGGAATTTCAAAGAAACAATTATATACAAATGTTCAGATAAGATAGGAGTTTAACACCTAAAAAAATTAAAATTTCGAAAATCTTAAAGCTTTAAGAGTCCTGAGACCCCTTAAGAATGAAGACGTAGGATGAGGTTTGGAGGGTTGGATAATTTTACTTCCCCACGCAATCCATACCTCTTCTGTGATCACGAATGGAGATATAGTGTACAAATGTTATTTTCCGTATAACTACACTTATGAAACTTTTTGTGTAGCAAGACGCACCTATGACAGCCATATTAGTGGAATAAAACGCAAAATGAATTTTTGCGACATGTGTCATTATTCTTGCGGGTGAGCGATATATTCTGTAATACTTCTCACAAGACTTTACTTTCTTCTGATGCACTTTTTTTCTCTGCAGATAATTACATATGTCTTAAGTTAAACGCTATTTAAATTCATATGATGAACAATTTCATAAATAAAGAATAAACTATCAAGTATATCTGGCAGTTTTAAGGTGCAGTCAGCCAAAAAATAGATCAACAAACGTATTTTAATAATCAAGTTTTACACTAGATTATTTTTAACACAGTTATTCTAATTGGTAAATAAATCATATTAGATGTAAATTTCCAACTGGGCGAAAAATGTCCGGACCAGGATTCGAACCAGGGATCTTCTAGCTGAGCCGCCAGTGCTCTGCCATCTGAGCTTTTGAGCTGAACCAGGTTTCAGACCAGATGCTATAATCATTAAGATTAGCTGGGTGAAAAAGTTCCATCAGATTCGTCCGGGATAGCTCAGATGGCAGAGCACTGGCGGCTTTAGCCAGGAGATCCCTGGTTTGAATCCTGGTCCGGACATTTTTCGCCCAGTTGGAAATTTACATCTAATAATCTAGTTTTAGTTTCTCCAGAAATCAGTAAAAATAGCCGTTTGATTAGAAATTATACATTATTTAATTTTGCATTTAAAAAAATCTTAGGAATCGTCTTCATACTGAAATTGTACCACGCTCTGAAATTTTCAATACAAACACCTAATTTTAACATTATATTTTGTTTTGCTTTAATCTTTAAATTTTACTTTAGTCTTTACGGGGTGGTTTATCTGTAAGAAGGCCGAAAAAAGAGTGTCTTTTAGCAATTTTTTTCTGGAATGGAAGTGAATGCACGGAGTTTTTTGCATGTTATTTGTCATCATTTGAAGAACATTTCATTTTTTTTAATTGATGATGCGGCTCGAGTTGCGTGTATGGATGCCCTAGCGAGCGCACTGTGCACTTCCGATCGAGCGGGATCCTTCAGATCGACAGCATTGTTTGCAGTGTTCTCGCTGCCGCTCGCCATTGCGCCAAATCACGACAAAATTTTTCATTTGGCGAGTAAACGGATGATTAGACTCGCCAAATTGCGAGTTCTCAATTTTTGCTCATCTTTTGTGTGTGTGCGTCAGTACAGGCGACACTCTTATTTACATTACAGAACGATTGATGCCACGTATCATATTCAATCGTATATTACAATTTATATTATTTTTTGAGATACTAACCCAACACCAATTCAATTTAGCATCAGTCAATATCATTTCGGTATCTTTTAATGTGTCCAATAGGCAAAAGTACTATTTTGAAATTGCCTTTGAAATATGGGATTCAATGAAAAGTCAAAGAATCCTTCTATATATAAAAAAAAGTTTTGATTTGGAAATGGACCAATGAAAATCTGCGTAGATATTCCGGGTAGATCGGCATCCAATTTGAATGCTTAAGCATGGCCTTTCATCGTTAATATTAAAAAAACTGTTGCATACAAAAATATGAAAATCGGTGGTATTGTAGAGAAATGCTTGATAAACACGCTGATGCAGACAGTTTTCAAATCGAAGAATTATTTTAAGAGATATTTAATGCTAAAGTTGGACAAAATCGTTCCATTAAAAAAGTTTTATTGGAGCAAAAACTATACATGAGAATTTAATTATTTTTAGATCATTTTATACGTTATAAGTTCCCGGTGTGCAGATTCCATTTATTTTTCTTATTTGACTCATTTTTTGAGGTTTTATTTCAATTTTAAATTCAAATTTTCAGCATTTCGAGAAATATTATTTACAAATTTTAGAAAATGTTATTAATTTAAACTGTTGCCAGTTGTATAAATAGCGCAAACAATAATGTTTACTTCAAATTAAAAATTTATTTATACGTGACTATTACAAACAGAAAAAAAACTTTAAAATTACAATTAAATGATTATATGTTAAAAGCAGGAAAGTTACGTCATAAGAACCATGTTTACACTTGAATTTTAAAAGAGAAACAAAATCTTAAAATAAAAAAAATCATTATGCGTTAACACTTGTAATTTGAGGAAATTCATCATATTTAAAATGGCAAAAAATATAGCAAAACAATTTAAATTGAAAAATATATTTGAGCCAGATATTTTGAGATAATCTTTTCAACTATTATTGTGAATTCGAAGAGAGCGCAAGTAATATTTCCTTCTAACAACAAAAGTATTTTCACGTGAATATTAATAAGAGAAATAAAACTTTGGTGTAAATTACGTCAGATTTGAAACGATACATTTAAAATGAGTTATTTAAAAGAACTATCTTATAACGCTGTTAAAAAATACCGGGAGACAATGACACTGTTTACTTAATTCATTTTACATTAGCTTATTTTCAAATGTTTAACTAATTTTTTTAATTAAATACGAAAACAGCCATTGTATCTCTTAACAGCAACAGATTTGGCCTTAAAAATCCCCAATCCAAGGAAAACGAATGGAAACCCGTTTACAGAGAGATCGCTACTGTTTTTTTTTTTTTTTTTTTTTTTTTTTTTAATTCAATATTTTTAAAGCCGATTAAATTAGCGTGCTTTTTTAATTTTGGTGTGCCTGAACGGGGATATGGGGGTTGGCGAGCGTAGCTCGTAGGGGGGCAGTTCTAGAAAAATAAAGTTTTTGACACATTTTGTTGTATATATTTTGAATTTTTCAGCATTGATTGAATGTAATTTATTGAAATCCTGAGTTAACTGAGATTGGAAGTTTTATTTCATAATAACATTTTATTAAGTTAAATCAGATTTTAAATTTTTTCTTGATTGCGTAAGACATTTAGAATACAGCTATTTTTTTAGAATCTGTAGCGGATAATTAAATTTAGATGAATAACTGATCTATAAACAGTGTCAAAAACTATTTTAGAACATATTGAAAAAAGGCAGATACATTAAGGGATTAAAGATCTATTTTTCAATGTATCACAACGAATTTATTTTGCTAATTTTTTTTTTGCATTTGGCGAATGTTTCTTTTTTCTGATTAGCCACATTACTAACATTCGTAAAAAAGTCAGCGAGAACACTGATTGTTTGTAATCAATTTTCGCTAAAGATTATGAAAGTAGATAATATTATCTGGAACTTCAATCACTTTGAGATCAAAAATTTGAAAATCAACAACGCAGCTATTTAAACAAACGATCCATATCTGACCCCTTTTTTCGCACTTTGATGTGCTTCTAAAAATATTTATTTTTTATAAAAAGGGCTGAAAGTGGTCCAAGCTTCATCAAATTATACCGCCTATACTTTAAAAATAATAATAATAACAAGATAGTTTTTGCGTTCTAATCCCACACAGTTTGAAAAAAGTCATTTTACGTAAAATGTGTTTATAGTGCTCCAAAACCGTGTAAGCCTACGTACAGTCGTGGAAAAAAATGTAACATCCCTTGCTAACTCTGCAACAAACTATCGTAGAAGAAAGTTACTGGTACCAAACGATTGGAAATAAAGTCTACATTTAAATGATGTATAAACATTTTGCCTAGGGGGCCATCCACATATCAAATCGAACCCAAACTTTATTTCTTTCAATAGCTATACCCAAGATTTAAATATAAATAAATTGTACATTCTTCAATTAGCCTAAATCCAGATTTTCATGAAATTCGCGTGATTAGTTTTAGAGAAATTAATTATTTTAAAATGGTCCTATTTTAGGGGTTGTATCCAAAATTGATATTCGATACCCGATTGTTGAAATGCTATAGAATGACTATGTCCCTTCTATTCATATATTATTTATTGCCAATAGAATCCTTTCACTCGCTTAATATATTTCGACTATTGCCAGCCCAAATATTTCAATAAAATGAGTAAAATATATTTTTTATATTATTTTTTTCTGCACGTCATAGCCCTTAAACCATCATTTTGACTTTTTTGATAATTCGAAAACTGTTTGAAATAAAAATTTGAAATTCAGAATTCGCATAAAACAGAACATAACAAATATAAATCTATAAAAAAATTGTAGGTTGCAATTCATATTTTTTTCGAATATTAATTTCATAATTCATATTAATTTTTTAAATACAAATTCGATGTATTTATGTTTAACTTTTGAAGTATTATACCTACACACAAAATTATCACATTAGAATTATAATTTCACGAGATATTAATAAACATTTGAAAATGCAATTTAACATTAGAAGCTATAAATCTTTTATGTTTATAATTCAAAAGACTAGAAATTTCGCTTTTAGGCGTAATTTGAACCAAATATTTAAAGTATATTGTCAAAATTGGGTGCTGCCATAAAAAAACAAGGTTTAGTCTGGTTTTGATTTGTAGATGGCCCCTTAAGAAAATTTTATATACATAATTTAAAAGTAGACTTTTTTTCTAATCGATAGGTACCGGTAACTGTCTTCTATTATAATTGAAGAGCCAAGTGGAAGAACATGTTAAGTAACAAAAATTACATTTGACGAAATTTGAAGTGAAAGGTTTTGCCGTAAATTTTAATGATTTATTTTCTGTTTGATACCATGTGTTTAAAATATTAACAGGTATGGTACTAAACACTCTCAGAATAACTTATTCATATTTAAATCTCAAATATTAAAAATTATTAATATTATTGACATTATTAAATATTAAAATACTAAATATTAATGAATAATGTCTCAAATCTTCAAGACTAAATAGAATCTTAGTGTTTTATCTTCACCATGTGATAGGATACCTTATAACGTTTTCATCCAAAAGATAAAATTTTTTTTAGAAAATGTAGCGTAACATGCTCCTCCACTCAGCTCTTCAGTTACTTGCAAAATTAGTAGGGGGTGTTTATTTTTTTTTCCTACGACTGTACGTGCTGCGCTGAAGTACTAAATAACTACGAAAAGACTTCGAATTCGGCCAACTCGTTGTACACGAATAATCTGCAGACTATAGGGAATAGAAAAATATAAAAAAAGAAAAAGAATTTTTTTCAACCGAGGAAAAGAAAGTCCCGCTTAAACTGACTTTAATTACTTTGTTTTATCTTTTTTTTACCTACTTAAATTACTTTAATCTTTTAATTTTACTTTACAACATCCAAACAGGAAGTCACTAAGTCAAGTAGTTTAGGAATTATAAAGACTTACAATTTGAAACTCCTAAGGTTAAATTTATTTTTAATCGCTGCTAAACAGGTGACAATGCGTGTAGTTTTGAAGTACCGGGTGAGCCAAAAGCTCGTTAAAACTTTAAAAACTCATAAAAAAGAAGAAATTATGATAAAGGAGTGCGTTTTGCAAGAAAGGGCTCACAAGGCTCATTGCGCGGCAGCGCAATACTTATTTATTTCCAGTCTCACTTCTCAATGTTAATTTAACATAGAAAAGCCTATGGAGCTCATGACTTTTTCATTTTTTCTTCCCACCTTTTTGTCCCTGATGCCACTCATTTTTTTTTATTCTTTGCTAATTGTAATAATACAGCCGATCCTCGTTATCACGACACTCTAATGACCAGAAAAAAGTGTCATCATAAGCGGAGTGCCGCGGTAACCGGAGTTGGAGAAATATATGTTTATAAAAAGCTGAATTTTCAGTTAATTTAAGACAATTTTAAATTCATAACTGTTCTTGCAGTTTTAAGCAATAAAACATTATTATTAAACAAAACAAACGCAAAAACAAAATTGAAAAGAATAAAAATCAGATTTATGATGACTTGTTTTTTTATTACATGAAATATTGATGAATTAAGGTTTGCTTATCCCTAGATGTGCTTCCTACAATTCTTTTTTCAATATTATACAACGAATTGTAATCCATATTCATTGTTTCAGAAATGGATGTTAGACAATTTTTGATCGTTTCAATGCAATGCAATGCTTCGGTTTTAGTCGGATGAAAAACTCCGTGTAACCACAAGAAAGCGTCGCGTGACCAGAACAGAAAGACCTCGAGTATACTGATACGTCTATCTGCAGCTTAAGTGGGTCCATTTATAGTGTGTGGTTTTATTCATTCAGATAAAAGATTGAAGTAAAATTTCTCATGTATATCAATGGGTATTTTAGACACTTTTGTGAAATGTTTGGCTAAGACATTTCTTACCGCTTAATTTCCGTGCTTATAAGATGATTATGAAAATTGGACAATTTTACTAAACCGTCGGGATATCCGGAGTTGAAAATTATTCAACGACGTAAAATCCGGAGTTTATTTATATTAATACACATTTATTGAATCCAATACTTTCTTCTTGTAAAGTTAGAAGAAACTAAAAAACAACCTTTTTTTCATAGGTTAAGCTCTGTTATTATTTTTTGTACCATTTTTCTATGATTTCATTTCACGTTCTCGATAGCATTATCTTTTAAAAATGCTATATTTAACATTCATTCTTATGAAAACTAATAGAGATATGGTGCGTTTTGAAAACTGAAATATTTCTAACGTAGTTATAACAAATTTAAAAGGCTTTTTTTCTCGATAAAAATGAAGTTACAGGTACTACCATATCGATTAAATATATGATTGTTGCAAACTTTTGTCGAGCCATTTCAAATTTTATGAAAATCGGATGTATGGTTTAATTACAGGGACAGTCAAAAGTTTTTCTTTACATTACGGACAATGGGAAAAATTATTGCAAGTGCATTTTAATGATGTTACAGCCTTCCGAATGGTCTGAAATTTTAAATATATAATTGTTGCAAAATTTTGTTGAGCCATACAAAATTTTATGAAAATCGGATGTATAGTTTAATTACAGGGACAGTCAAAAGTTATCCGTTACATTACGGGGACTGGGAAAAAAATTATTGCAAGTGCATTTTAATGATGTTACAGACTATGCACTTATGAAGTGCAAAAAAATATACATTCATTACAATATGGGGTGCAAAAAATAATTATAAAACTAGTTATAGTACGAACGCACCTCATTTGCCACGTTTGACGAGCAATTTCCAACTTGTTATTTCTTTTTCCGTCTTTGTTTTGTAATTTAATCCAAATGAGAGCAAATGTTTTCAATTTATGTTTAAAGGCTCCAGCATAAATTCTACGTAGAATATTTTTCCATGACAATTATTAAAAAGCTTCTTAAAATATCTAGTTAAAAATACTTAAGGGAACGTCCATTGTTACTCTTGTGAACACCAGAGCGAATTTCCATATATATTTCCAATTCTTTTATTACAAAATATATTTAAGATAAATTTGATGCAACTTCTTAAAAATTCATGTACTCTACTTTCATAAATCATATACAATTTGTAGCAAAAAGTATTTTACTTCGATAGATAATAAATGAAAATTTTGTTACTCTTGTGACCACAAAAAAATGCAATTTTCAAAAATTGTGTTTGACGCAAAAATTCTGTGAATCATATGAGACTATCGAAATAAAATTTACAGAATATAGCACAGTAATTATATCTTTTTAAAAAGCATTAATCATTGAACTCATCTGATAACACACGAATTAGTTACATTAGATTTTGCAAAAGGCTAAGTGTTACTCTTGTAACGTTACTCTTGTGACATTTTGTCCATAATGTAATTTTAGCAAAAATTCAGTTTAAATACTAAACAAAATAATTAAAATAAGTTTTAAAAAATTATTTTCCATACAGAACAACTTTTAATGATGGCTTAATTTTAAAATAACATAAAATAATGTAAAAAATTCTAAAATTAACAAACACTATAACCACATAGCAACCTCTCAGTTTCAGCTACTTAATAAAATAAGTAATTGTCTTCATTATCAATAATATCACTTGCAACTTCTCCTGTATCATGATTTACTTAATGAAACACAAATTCTTTGTACGAATCATGTTAGTGTAAGGTTTGTAGTAGATAGTGTCATTTTTCATGGTTTAAACAAATTGTATTTGTTGAATGCCCTTCGCTGTTGGTATTTTCTCGCAAAGTAATGAAACTTTATTGTTTTATTTCTTTTGACAAAATAAGTAACAAAATAAGTATACAAAATAAGTAATAATTTGACATTAAACAATAATAATTTGACAAAATAAGTATATCTTATAATTGCTTTTTTAGCACGCACTTCATTCCGTATACAACAACACAAAATAAATCTACAGCATCTATACCAGGAGTATTTGAATAAAAAATATGCCCAATTAATTTAATTGAGAAAGGAGTCTGATTCATTGCAGGCATATTTGCATAGTTATATTTTTGTTTAAATTGGAAAGCACAACCATCATATAAAAAAATATAAAACGGGTACATTTTAGGAAAATACAAATTCCCTTAAAGATGCAATGTTGAAATTTTACATACGAAAGCAGTTACAAAAAATTGATTATGAGTTATATTGTCTAAAATAATAGCATAAGATTTTACTTTATTGGAATCATACTAAATAAAAAGCTGAAAATACATTCGCTTGTGGATTTGACAAGTAATGTAGTATTTCATACCAAAATTTCGTCTTGGCATGAAAATAAAACAGTTTCCAGAAAATCCACTGGCATAACTATTCTTTGAGAAATGGTTATTTTTTTAGCATTACGAAAATAATCCTTTATACAAGTTTCAATGAATGTGTGCCACAGAAATGGATTTATTTGCTTTCGAAAATTTTTAAACAATCAGAAATGGTTTCTATAACTGTTACTTTTTCAAAACGTTTATCAACGTTTTGAAAAAGTAATAGTATTGAGAAGATGTTGATAAACGTTTTGTCAATAGCAAAACGCCTATCAGCGTTTTGCTATACAATAACTTATAAGAAGTTTTGTATTATGGACTTCCGTTTCAAATAATTCTTCGACGTTATCTCCGCAAATTAGATATTCTGAATTCCTAAATTCTAATTATCATGTATCTCGGCAGACAAAGTCATTAAATCCATCGTAGGAATGTTTAATACAGGAAATACACCAGTTACAACATTATGAATTGCTTTTATGTTTTCGTGACAGCAACAAATGGAGAGATTCTGATGAGTAATTTTCTATAGTTTTATGAAACTAGGCTGTAAAGCTGCAATCTCCAATTTTTCAATTTAGGAAAGCTTCTTTAAACAAAAAACGTATTCTCTTATTAAATGTCCCCTAGAATTGATGAAATTATGTGACCTTTTTCACGCTTAACTAACGTAGATTTAGCGGAAGAATGACCTCTTCTTAAATCTTCATCGACATAAAATTCTCCAAAGCTGTGGAGTTAGATTTTTATCCGTTACAGTATCTGGGGTTAGCTAGTTCTCTACTTTTTCCTTTTCCTAATATTTCTATTTTCTTGCTGAAGCTTTTGCTGGTTCTAAGACTTTTCTTCACCTTATCGTAATGTATTTTGTTTTGTTTCTTTCGCGCAACAACATATTCAACTTCATTCTTATTTCTTCTCTAGAATTTTTGGAGCTCAGCAGAATTTTTCCTGCTCTTTAAAACAATGTCGTGTATAAGAAGCAATATTAAAATCTTTCCTTTAAAATATACTATCAGAATCCTTTCCATAAGAGTTACTATAAGAACCTCTGTAGATTATACAGCAGAATTTAGTAAGCGAAGCTTTACAAAGCCTATAAAATATCTAATAAAAGACCGTGTGCTTCAAAGCAAAAGAAAGCACACAAACATGAAATGAATTGAGTTGTTTTATTATATCTTTAATTACTTGTTATGATTATTTTATAATCCTAAGTAATACCAATAAACAGTCAAGTGCGAGTATAACCCGCGCACAGAGGGTTCCGTACAATAATATATGAATTAGTAAGTGTATTATTAAAAAGTACCGTTGCTAAAAGAATACTAAGACTTTGTAAAAACTATACAACGTAGGGTTGGGTATAGCTGTATAGTATACAGGGTGCAAAGGGAAGCCCTTTAACCTGAAAATACTTGCGAAAAGAGAGAGCTACAGCTGTACAAGTGAGGTAACGGTACAGTAAAGCAACTACTCCCGACCTAATGCAAACGACGGCAACACCCCTAGTGGCAAAATATGGAAGATAGCCATTGCAAATCGAAAACGAAAAGAGGTAGAGCAAATTTTCCAATTAGAAAGTTTTAGAGCATCAATTAATTAGTAAGAAACGACATTTGGTTCACACGGATAAGATCAATCGTCGCCTCATACCCAAAAATGTCCGAAATCGATGAGCGACGGTTCTACTTTGCCTATTCACATTCCGGAAATGTAGCAGTACACAACTGCAGATTGTGACGTTGTACTGTGCTGTAATGTCTGTAAAGATTTAATTTCCAATGCATTTAAAATTTTAGAATAACCTTTTCAGGGCCAGAAGAATTCTGTTCGTAAACTGATGAAATAATTGACTGACACCAGAATATTCAAACGAATTTCTCTGAAAACAAAAGCCCGCTAATTTGGACTTTCATTACAAAAGCAAAATTTTATTAAAATATTCTTGGTGCCATTTGTCAGTTTTGGAATTAAAATTAGGTGGCTAGACCGTGTAGCCACCGCCTTGAAAGGGTTAAATCTATGTCGTCGTATTGAAGAGGCTTACAATAGACGTTCCATGCTCAGAAATGTGCATGCAGAATTACTCTCACGAATACAAACGTGTATCGTGAGCAATGGCGAACTTTTCGAACATACTGAATATTAACTTTTTATCACTGTGAGACAGTTTGTCTTTTTGTGTGTGTGTGTGATGTTATCAAAATTTTTTGAGATAAGTACGTATTTATAGCATAAATTGTATGTATTTCTTCATACTTCTGACTATTCCATTCAAACGTTTACACAAAATGGAGTGCATCGATTTCGGACATTTTTGGGTAAACAAGCGAAGATTTATCTTATTCGTGTAAACCTAATGTCCTCTTCTATTAATTAATTGATGCTCTAAAACTTTCTAACTGGAAATTTTGCTCTATCGCTTTTCGTTTTCGATTTTCAGTGGCTATCTTCCAAATTTCGCCACAAGGCGGCGCTGCTGTCGTTTTCATCAAATCGGGCGTAATCACTTTACTATATCGTTACCTCACTTGCATAACTGTAGCTCTCTCTGTTCACAAGTATTTTCAAGTTAAAGGGACTTTCCTTTGCACCCTGTATACTAGAAAAATATAAATGGATATACCATGAAAGTTCAAAGATTAGCTATTCTGTATATTTGTAATTCCATATAGGTTTTTAGTTAACCTTTAAAGACATAATAAGTGTATTGAGAGAGCCACTCAATGGAAACTAGTCGTGAATCCCATAGTATTTATGTGATTAATTCGCATTAAATGATCTGTTTTTAACAATTTGACGTTTATTGCTTTTATAATGCTACTAGACACTGCATTACATAAATATATCCTTAAAGTTTGTTATCTAGGCTTTAAAAGCCGATGGAGCATTGAGTACGCCGTCCCTGTCATTATGTATGTCCAAAACGTCCATGTCTTTAAGGGTTAATATCTCGGCTAATTACAGACGATTTTTTCCGAAATTTATGACCAACAATGCTTTTATACTTCTGCTACGATAGGTACCTCCAGCTCTGCTAAACACTTTTGCTGAAACCCGTAAATCGAAATTTGAGTGTAACGGAAAAATGCGATTTTCTCAAAAACTATATGATCTAAGGTAATAGCTATAATTTTCCTGCAAGGTTTAAATTAATGTCTACTACCTCTAACTTTTTCATAATTTTAGTTTCAATAGATTAGGAATTAGATGGGGGGGGAACATATTTTTGCTCTACATTTTCCACCATAACTTTGAAAATATAATTGAAATATTAATTGAAAAAAGAAAAAAGGGTACAAGCTGGGTTCGAACGCGCCATCTACGGTATAGCGAACTCGGACTTTACCTCCAGGCTACGAAGCACACGTTCGGAAAAGCAAATTAATAGGTATTTAAAACCTATACTGAACTTTAACCCCCAATTTCTCTGAAACTAAGTCCCATTTGAATAAAACGTTGCACCAGAATAATTAGGAGTATAATCCCTTCAACATACTTTAAAATCATCAAAATCTGCGAGCATCATGTTTGGTGGTCCCCTTGTTAGAAAAAAAATTCATAATTACCCATATCAAAAAAAGTATGGGATAATTATGAACATGGTTCTATAGGTCCTTGAAAATGAGTTGGAGCACGAACTCATTGATATTCTTTTAGATTATTTATTATTTAACAATTATGGATTAAAAATAAAGAATTGCCTTGATTTTATCTGATAGAAACGAAGAATATTCACACTACAAAACAGTTTGTCAATTTAAAATGTTAAAGAATTTGACAAGCATGTGCAAGTGTGTCACACGTGAAGCGTAAACGGCGGGAACGGTCTTATTCTGTCAACAGGCTGTAAAACTTTGATTTCTACTTCACTTTAGTATCAGGTCCTCTCACGCGAGTTTTAGTGGGATTTGTTCTTAATTATACTACTATGTTCATAATTACCCCCAAATGACCCTACTTTATTTTTTATTCAATTTTTAAATGTGCTACGAATTTTTTGCCCACTCTGTACATTGAAATATTCCGAATGTTCAGCCTCATAACTGGAATCATTGATGTCCAAGCGGCAAAAAACCAGATGTTTTTGTTCCTTTAAATACGACGTTATTAATTAGTAATAGTCTAGATTCAACTACTTTCTTTTTTAACTTCACCCTTTATCACCTGCTTATTTTCACAGTTTGACGAAGATGCTGTGGATGATATCAGTAGAAATATACTTCTATAATTAATTATATTTGCAAAAAAATGCGAAAAGGAATCATTGACATTCTATCCAAAACATTGAAAAGAATCCTTATACAAGAAATTGAACAATAGACGACAATAAAACAAATACATGTACTTTGATTTTTTTTTCTCGTGTAATGAAAGGAAAATATTGAAAAATAGACACCGGAAAAAAAGATAGTATTTTACTTTGAATAAAAAATAAATAAAAATTTTATTTTTTGATAAGAGGTCACCGAAAATGGTAAATTTAAGCTGTCTACTTATGTCCCCGACAAAGATATAAAGTAAAAAAACAGATGCTTATATCCTGCGTTAGGCTATATGTAGGATTTTTAACTGCTACTTTAGCTTCTTTACGTTTTCCCGGCGTTAATGTGGAACATGCACTGTAACCATTTGAAAGTTTATGTATATATATTAGCTCCTTTAAACGCAGTGCTGCAATTAGATAATTTATAAACCGCTTCTCTTTGAACCATTCCTAAATAGTATCCTATCATTCACGACATGCATTACTTATACACGTAGTAAATAATTTACACAAGACATATACAGCTATGCATCTCTTTTTATTGCTAACCAAAAGCAAATTCCTGAACTGTTAGTTTTAGAGTTACAGTACCAATTGCAAACGTTTCAATTGTTGTTCTTCATTCATCCTATGAAAATATGTTTACGTCAAAATAATTGTCGAAACGTCAGTGAAGGCTTACTGTGGAAACACGAAATTTTTTTATTTCCGTCTGTCTGTTATCGATAAACTGCTACAAAAAGCATCCGATTAACTTGAAATTATGTTGGTGAGGTACTCGGATTTAGCTGTATAGTTTTTGTTACATTTGCTTCATTCGTTCGGAAAATATAGAATATTTTATTTTGCGCAATAATTCTGTTCAATGGCAATTCATACGATTCTTCCATTTTTATTTGTTGAAAGGAAATGGCTCATATATGATTGAAGGATTTAAATGATAAATTATGGATGATGAAATTTCCTAATTAGAATTATACATTATTCATATTAGTTTGAAGTTTCGTCTATACATTTGTCAGAGTTTTTAAATTCGGTTCTGTTGGCTGTCTAAGCATTGTTTACAGATTTCTCTCTAGTGCATTTTAATGTTTTCAAATGATTTTTTTTCTGCATAGGGTCCCTGAAATCGATAACTTTTATTGTAAGTTTGTACTTTTTCGATATTTGGTTACAGTTTTTTTTATATGAGGATACTTTCGGTTTCAAAACCGATTGTAACCGGTTCGAAAAGTGGACGTATCTGCATATAAAAAACAATAACTAAATTCGAAACAATGCTAGAGCACAATAAAAGTTATCGGCCTCATGGGAGCATTGTTTACAGATTTCTCGCTAGTGCATTTTAATGTTTTCAAATCATTTTTTTTTTCTGCATAGGGTCCCTGAAGTCGATAACTTTTATTGTAAGTTTGTACTTTTTCGATATTTGGTTACAGGGGTTTTTTTTCTTTATATGAGGATAGTTTCGGTTTCAGAACCGATTCTAACCGGTTCGAAAAGTGAACGTATCCGCATATAGAAAACAGTAACTAAAATCGAAACAATACAAGAACACAATAAAAGTTATCGGCCTCAGGTAGCCAATGCAAAGAAAATCATTTAAAAATATTAAAATGCGAGCGAGAAATTTGTAAACAACGCAACCATGCGTTTTAAAAAAAAATTGAACGTTTCTTTCCGTGGCTAGTGTTGGCTCTTTAAACTGACGACGAATAAACAAGACAATCAACACAACGAGCGTACAAGTCGGGAGGACTTTTAACCTTTCAATGCACTCAAAACACTTCGGCATTGCCTAAGTTTTAGGATTAACACGACTTTTTAAAAATGTTTACTGACATTTTTTCTTTTTTTTACGATTTATCGTTAGTTTAATACTTTTAGTGGCTTGTGTGTGAAAAATTCGAAAGAATTGTTGATCTAATGTCCAATGTACACTGCAGTGTGAGGTTCTATATCATCCAAATAAAAAATTAAAAAAAAATTAATTGAATACACTTGTCTGATTTAGAGAGTAAATAATGAAAAAAAATTAAATAAAAAAAATTAAAAATTCTACGGTACATACTATGTAGAATTTGTGGGTTAATCTTACATTAAACATTCTTATATCAAATGCTGTAAAAAAAAATCTGTTGAAAAAATGCAAATCTTATGAAAAAAAATTAATTATGCATGCGGGAAAGCAGATTAGATTTCTTCAGCGTATTGAGATATTTTTAAAAAATTTAAAGGAAAATACGTAATCCTCTTATAATTGAAAACACATTTCACTGGAACAAGAGTATGTTAAATACTTTAAACAATTCAAAAGTTAAATCCTTTTAAATATTACAAATGATGTTTTTTATTATTGCTAGCTAAAGCAAAACATAGGAATAGCAAATTACTAGTGTTTTTTTTTGTTTTTAGGTGCGTTCGTAATTATATAAATACGTAGCACCTATAGTCGTCGTTCAGTCCGTCTGTCCGTCTGTCCGTCTGGCCGTCTGTCCGTCCGTCCGCATATAACAGAGCAAAAACTACCCAACAGAATGGTCTGAAATTTCAAATGTATGATTGGTGTAAAATTTTGTCGAGCCATTTCAAATTTTATAAAAATCGGATGTATAGTTTAATTACAGGGACAGTCAAAAGTTTTTCTTTACATTACGGCCAATGGGAAAAATTATTGCAAGTGCATTTTAATGTTGTTACAGCCTTCCGAATCATCTGAAATTTTAAATATATAATTGTTGCAAAATTTTGTCGAGCTATTTCCATTTTTATGAAAATCGGATGTATAGTTTAATTACAGGGACAGTCAAAGTTTTTCCGTTACATTACGGCCGATGGGAAAAAATTATTGCAAGTTCATTTTAATGATGTTACAGAATACGAATGGTCTGAAATTTTAAATATATAATTGCTGTAAAATTTTGTCTAGCCATTTCAAATTTTATGAAAATCGGATGTATAGTTTAATGACAGGGACAGTCAAAAGTTTTCCGTTGCATTACGGGGAATGGGAAAAAAAAATGCAAGTGCATTTTAATGATGTTACAGACTATGCACTTATGAAGTGCAAAAAAATATACATTCAGTACAATATGGGGTGCAAAAAATAATTATAAAACTAGTTATAGTACGAACGCACCTCATTTGCCACGTTTGACGAGCAATTTCCAACTTGTTTTTTTATCTTTTACCTTTATTTTAACAAATTAGTTTTTTTATATTCACATAATCTAGCTAAATGGATTTTTCGTTAAAGTGGCCCGAGATACTAAATTTTATTTTTATTTTTTTTTTTTTTTTTTTTTTTTTTTTTTTTTTTTAATAAATATTGATTTTTTTTGTACCTGAAATTATATATATATATATATTCAATTTAAAAAATAAATTCTTTTAGACGATTATTTTTATTTAAAAAAATTAAAGATATTGATTTTAGCCATATTTGATAATTGATATATCTTCTCGAAGAAAAACGTTTTTTGCATAATTTTTCATCTTTGAGTATAGAGAAAAAAATATTAATTTGTCTGCAGGATTTACAAAAATATTTATTGAAAAAAGTTAATTTTTTAAATGTTTTGTTTTATATTATTTTTACTATGTGCTTCGAGGATTCCATTTTCAATTTTTTTTTCCCTCTAAACATAATATTTTGAAGACAATTGAATCAACATATAACTGTACGGAGTCTTATAATTTTGTTTTTCGTAGAAATTTAGAATATAGGAAACAGTTGTACAAAACCTGGTAGGCGAGTAAAACCAGGTAGCTCAGATTCCTCCTGCACGCGTACTGCTATCTGTCAGTCAACACGAGGATGTAGTTGTCGATCGCCATTGCAAAGTTTGTAGCTGAAAAAAAATGCTACTGTGTGCGGTTCTTTTTTGTGTGAAGGATTTTGTTTGAATTGCTCTTAAAAACTGTTTTGTTTGATTCGAGTTTTTACGCATATAATCATTATTTGTCAGCATATTAAATATTGCTAAGCACTACATCTAATTATTCACTTTCCAGCCCGTATATTAACATTTTTAGTGATCTTTTACTATAGGATTGAGAGTAGTGACCCCATAGTTATAAATCAGTGTCATGTTGGGATAAAACCGGATACTTAAGAGTGAGTCAAAACCGGGAATACTCGGTTTTTGCCTACACTCATGAAATGACGTTTTAGTATAATTAATAAATTACTATGGAGTTTTAAATTGTATTTTTAATGCTGTTAAATTGACTTATAATAACTACTAAATTTAACTAAAATACTATGACTAAATTTATGTAGTTACAGTGAAAACAAGTTTAAAATTTGTAAAAACAAACAATATTAAAATTACCTAAAAGTAGAATGATGAAGTTTTGTCGGCGGTTGGTTGTGAGCTCTCCGCTTTGAAGTGGGGGGGGGGGGGACGTTTACCAACGTGGCGGCAGGTGTGTTGTGCTCGTGGGATTTCTCTCGTAATTTCTGCAGTGGTTTTGCTACTGCTGGTGGGTTTTCAGTGATATTTTTGTCCCTTCATCTGGGGTAAGCGTATTTAGTTATATTTTAGTATTGAATTTAGGTCTGTTACTAGGTTTTTTCACTAGTTTTGTTTTGTGTTGTGTAGTGTAGCGGGTCTACCTACGGTTATGTCTAATACTATTATTAAAGTGGTTCCAGACTCGAGGCCAGAAATTATTGACGCGGTAATAAATGATGTCTCTGTTTCGGGCGTTGAAATGCAGAATTTTATTTTAAATAATGTCTCTGAGTCAAATTCGGGAAATGAGTTGGCAAATATGGATATGACTGATGCGGAGGATGGCGGTGCTCAATTTACTGAAAATAACTCTTTTTTCGCACGTTCCTCTGCTCCTACTGAAGAATTGTTGATAAAGGCGGCGGGAAATGGTGGCAAGAACTTTAACATTTTTTTAACCAGCACAGAGTCAGCAGCGATTCCTAAACGTAACCCTCGGGATGTACAAATTGAAATACGGTCTAAAGTTCAGAATTCTGAGAAAATTGACAATGTGAAATTTACTCGAGCTGGAAGTATGATTTTCTCTACCAAGGATGTATCGTGTGCCAGAAACATTTGTAAAATTTCCTCATTTCTGGGTGTTCAAGTTTCTTCCCGAGTTATTTGGGAAAATATCTCCAATAGATTCCTCTTGTATAACATACCGGTGGATATTACATTAACAGATATTGCCCGAGAGATAGAAGAGTCAAACAATCTACACATATTAGAGGTGCGTCGTTTCATGAAGAAGGAAAGCAAAAATGAATCATCCCCTGTGCTTTTTACAACTTTGGGCACCTCCCTCCCCCATGAAATCAAAATATGGTTCTCAGTTCAGAGAATACAGCAATTTGTCGACCGTCCCCGCCAATGTTCAAAATGTTTTAAGTACAACCATAATACTACTCGTTGTATTTCGGAAAATCTGTGTGCCACCTGTGGTATCCATCATAACGGTCCTTGCACTACCCCCCTTTCCTGTGTCAATTGTGGAGCGGAGCACAGAGCGGACTTTAACCAGTGCCCGTTCCGCCTTAAAGAAGTCGAGCTATTACGATTTAAGTGTAAGAACTTTCTGTCCATTATAGACGCTCGCAGGCAATTTTCTCCCAAATCCGAAGCCAAGTCTTATGCCAAAATAGCAAGTGTCCAGAAAACATAGATGGAAGAATTCAAAAAAATTGTTGAAGTTCGTACCAATGCCATGCTGAAAATCATAATTGAACTATTTACCAAGCAATCGGAAAAAGTTATTGAAGCTATCAATGATATGAGCAACATGCTCGTAAATTGCATGGCCAAATGGAATGACTTCTCTCCTGAGAGACGCAGAAAGCTGAATCATGGCGGCGGTTCTCAAAAAAATAGTATTTTTTTTTAATGGACTGTTTTTCCTATTTTTGTTTTTGATGTTGGCGATTGCGAGCAGCAACTCGTCTGTAGTGTTATTTATTCATTGTGTTACTGGTGGCCTATGCTATGTTTCACCTGGGTCGGGCTTTATTTTAATCTGTTTTCTCTTGTTTTGGGTTCTTTTTTGTTTGGGCATTTCTCATCATGACTTTTAACATTATACAGTGAAATTGCCGGTCAGTTTCGAACAAACTAGCCTGGCTCAATGGCCCCCCTTTTACTTCTGCTAATGTGCTGGTTTTCCAGGAAACTTTCCTTACTCCGGACAAAACTCTTACTATTCCAGGTAAAACTGTTTATCGCTCCGATAGGATCGGTCGCCCAGGTGGCGGTCTTGCCATTGCTGTCAGCTCATCACTGTCTTCCTCACTTATTAATCTCAACTCTCTCAATCTTACTAATGAGATTATGGGGGTCAAAGTGCTTCACGGTAACTCATCATTCAATATCATCAACATTTACTCCAGCTCTGGGAGGTGGTCAGTGATTTGACTAAGGTTCGTCGGGTCCTCACGGGCCCTTCGTTCATTTTGGGCGATTTCAATTTACATCACCAGCTTTGGGGTGCCTCCTCCTCCTCGCATGACAGTGAGAGTTTCGCTGATTGGTTGGCGGACAGTACTTTCTGCCTCCTAAATACGGTTTCGCCTACTCATGTTACTCCTGGTGGGGTCTGTTCCCTCATTGATATATCTCTCTGCTCAGCGGACATGCTTGCCTGTTCGTCTCTCCAGGTAGAAGATGATCCATTCGATAGTGATCATTTCCCCATTTCCATCTCTGTAAGCCTCTCTCCTCCAACCCATCCTCACTCGTTCCGGTTCAGATGGAATCTGATTTAGCAGGAAGCAAACTCTGTTCTCGCCTCTAGCTCTACCCCAGAATATGAGTCCTTTTCCGCTTTTATTCAGAATCTGATGAATAAACATAAAACCTTAAGTGCCCCGAAGCCCAATGGTCTCCCAGCTTGGTGGTCGGCCAGGTGTAACAACTTACATAAGCAAAAAAATTTTCTTCTGCGGAAAGCACGCCAACTAGTGTCCATGGAGTACTGGACGAAGTATAAGAGAGTGGCAGCGAAGCTCCGTCAGGTCATCAGAGAAGCCAAGCATCACTTTTGGGATTCTGCCTGCAAGGATGCGAATGATCCTCATATTTTATATAAAGTCTTTCGGGAGATTAAAAATCGCTCCAGTGCTTCCCCCGATTCTCATTTCTGCCTTCTTCAGGGGGGTCTCTGATTTCTGATGCTAGCTCTCAGGCAGAAATTCTGGCTGATCATTTCAGTAAGGATACTGTACATGAGCCTATCCCCGTGGATTATGGTGGTACAGGCAGCACTCAGCTCAATCGGCCCTTCGATATCTTTGAACTAACGGATGCCATCCGTCGCACTAAGTCCTCTACTCCGGGTGCAGATAAAATAAGTGCAGCCTTTTTTAAAGGGTTGAATGAAAAGTCCAGAATGATCCTGCTTCAAATATATAATAATATCTGGTGGTCTGGAGATATCCCGCAGGATTGGACCTCGGCCACTATTCTCCCTATACCGAAGCCAGGAAAATCGACCAAGGATGTTGCTTCGTACCGTCCAATAGCACTAACCTCCGTAATGTGTAAAATTTGTGAACGTATGATTGCAAACCGCATCTCCAATTATCTTCTTGAGAGTAACATGTTTCATCACAGGCATCTTGGATTCCAGCCCTTCTGCGACAGTCAAACCGCCCTTCAGATGCTTCACCTGGACTCAGTGGAAGCGAAGAAAAACAAGAAGTTTCTTTTAGGCATATCTCTGGACTTGCAAGCTGCATATGACTCCGTTTATGTGGATGGTCTCATATTAAAGTGTGCACAAATCGGCATCACTGGCCGGATTCACCGCTTCCTGCAGCCGAGAAGTATCAAGGTGTTTTGGAGAGGCTTGTTTTCTTCAGCTCGCACAATTGGTAGAGGGGTGCCCCAGGGGGCAGTTCTTAGTCCCATCTTATTTTCGATTTTTATGCATGATTTCTTTGAAGTTTTGGATGTCCTTGGGGTCAAGTATCTGCTCTATGCCGACGACATCTTCATTTATTGTGCCGATTCCACACTGCTTTTGTGTCAGACGAAACTTCAAGAGGCTCTCTGGCTGATCGCACAATGGTGCCGGTATTGGAAGCTGGCGATCCGTCCGGACAAGTGCCACGCCATCAATCTCTCACGTAGACGAGAGGTTTGTGACTTTGATTTTAGCATCAACGGTGGTCTGATCGAGTGGTCTGAAGAAATCAAGTTCCTGGGTTTTTATATTACGAGGCGAGGAAGTCTCCTCAAGCACACTGAGTACCTCAGGAAGAAGGCTTTCAACAGGATCAACATCTTAAAGGCCCTTTCTAATAACCGTTATGGAGCCAGGTCTTACCATCTTCTTACCTTGGCGAACGCCTCCATCCGGAATTTGATAGAGTATGGCGCAGCCACTCTACTCTCTGTAAGCAATACTCTCCTCGGAAGGCTCGAAGTTCTTCAAAACACGGCTATCAGGACAGCTCTAGGTCTCCCGAAATGGACCCCCAACATAATTCTCCGTCAGCATGCTGGTTCTCCCCTGATTGCTGCTAGACTCAACTTGTTGGCATCTAGGTTCTGGATTAAGCACTGCTCGTTGGGTTGCAAATCCCCGTTTTGGGAATTCCATGATGGCAATCTCTTCAACTTTGTTGAAACTATTCCCAGTATTGCAGACCTCCTAGAACAGATTGACGGTCAAATAGAGCATTTGATTCCTTTCCAGATGCCCATCCCTTGTAACCAGGATGTAGTGCAGTTTCGCCTCGAAGATTTGCCCTTCCAACAGAAGGACCTGGATGGCAGTATTATTGGACCCCTTTTCAAGGATTTTCTACAAAATTTTACTGAAGATTGGCAGATAATAGCTACTGATGCTTCGAAATCCCCATCCACCGCCTCCATTGCAGGGTGCTCTGCGGGTTCTCAGTTCGGCTATAGAGTTCATACGGTAAATTCCATTTTTACGGCGGAAGCTTTAGTCATAGGGACAGCGTTAGATGAGCTGGTTTCGTTGAATAGTCCCATTCTGCTGCTTTCCGATAGTCGATCTGTCCTCACTGCTCTTCAAGCTGTCTCCATTAAGTCTCCTAAAGTCATTCTGTGGCTCTATAATAAACTTCAAAGGATTGCCTCTCATTCTCCAAGTATTTGGATTTGCTGGGTTCCGGGGCATCGTGATATTTCGCTTAATGAAAAAGCCGACAGTCTTGCTAGAAGTGTGTGTGATTCTGATGTTCTTTTGAACTGGATTTCTCCCGAAGATCTCATTCAGCATCAGAAAAGGAATACTTATCTTCAACTCCGACAACAGTACAGTTCAAGCAAATACCTGACCTCACATGGTGAAATTCCCAGTGTCAAGCTGACGCACCCCTGGTCCTCTAGTAGAAGAGATGATGTTCTTATCTCGCGGCTGTTATGCAAGATGCTGATCACGCCGGCTCTCCTTTTTCGTTTCGGTCTTGTTGATGACGATAGATGTTGCATCTGCCTCGTTTCTGACTTCTTGGAACACATTTTATTTTCTTGTCAAAAATACCGCTCGCAGCGTAATTTGTGTTGGGATAGTTCGGTGCTGCATGGTCCATGTTTTCGTTCCTTCCTTGAGTTCTCGCAGGAATTTTGCAAGTCTTCTGGTTTTCGGTTTTCGACTCTCAAGTTTTTGCATAGCATAAATCGGTTCTAAATCTCTTCTCTATGCCCTCTGTGTTTCGTTTTATTGGATCATTCGAGCCAACAGCCTTGCTGCTTAGTGGGCTCAAACTCTCCCCCACTAAATAAATAAATAAATACCTAAAAGTATTATTTTATTTACAATATGACACATTTAAAAAACAATATGACACATTTAAAAACCTAATACTTTCAAGTATATCATGCTCTTCATCAGGGTTAAAAACAAAGTCATAAGTCAGAGGCTGATTCCTTTATGCCGTTGGTCTGAATTTTCAGAATAACTAGGATAACTAATCGCTACAAGTGCAATTAGCACGTCGTAGAATTTCTATTGATTCCATAATTATTAATTTATGGTAGTTTGATAATTTCTTTATTAATTTAGCTTCTTTAAAATCAATCATAACTTCTTTCTCCTGGTTTAGTTTAGAAATAGCTGTTCGACATCGGTTAATCTTGATATCACAGAAATGTTCTGTGACTTATTTACCTTCCCCCCTCTTTTCATTTTGAAGTTTTGGATCAGCCCAACTACATAAAGAACTCAGCCTCTGACTTATGACTTTTGTTTTTAACCCCGATGAAGAGCATGATATGCTCAAAAGTACTAGGTTTTTAAATGTGTCATATTGTAGATAAAGAAACACTTTTAAGTAATTTTAATATTGTTTGTGTTTAGAAATTTTAAATTTGTAAAATGTGTAAAGTGAATTTAAGTATTTCAAGAAATTGATATGCTGTATCATTTTTAACTTAGTATAGTGAAAACGTTAATTTTTATTTTGTTTTATATTAAAAAGTGGGACTAATTTTTAGCTTAAATTTATGAAATTAAATAGTCTGCAATTATTAATAAATTTCGTTCAAAAACATTTCCCAATCCTTCTCCTGGAAAAACTGCTCATTTAATAATCGCTGGGCATTTAACTCATGCTTCAAGCATCGAGTTAATCAATCTAGCAAGAGAAAGAAATGTTATTCTCTTACTCTTGCCTCCGCACAAAACAAATCGACTTCAGCATTTAATGTATCATTCATGGCCCCTCTAAACTCATACTACGAACAAGAGGTGAGGAAGTGGTTACTTTCCAATTCTAGGCGATTTGTAACAATTTACCAAATTGGAAAATTATTTAAAGCTGCATTTTGGAGAGCATCAGGTGGAAATACTGGAATCAAAGGGTTTGAAAAAACAGGGGTTTTACTCTACAATAGCAACGTTTTTTGCTCATTCGGAAACGACAGAGAAACCCATGAAAGTCAGTAATAACACCCTAGGTCTACGCAAATATGGCATATCTGCAGCAATAAATATTTCTTAAATATTGCAAGACAGTGGATATCAAGCTTCCACATCTAAAAGGGTTGACGTCACACATTCAGCAGTTCACAACATCCAGGCTCTTCCAACTGCTTCCACATGCAGCAGTTGACATCATAATCACAGACGTCATCCGAGATTCAAAATGTTACCTCTGCAAAATACATCAGTAAACTTGTCCCATCGATATCTTTAAATTATGCGCAGCAATCTGCATTTCTAGTTTTGCCTAAAATGTTATTATCCCTTCTCAGGAAGGCTTTACAATTGAGAAAGGAGAAGCGGAAAAAAAAGGGTAAAGGTTATTTTGACTTCTTCGCCTTATAAATTAGAGATGGAAACAGATATTAAGGAGGAAGAAGCCAAATAGCCTGCAAAACGAACGGAAGATACTTAAAAAGAAAAAATAAATTAAAAATCAACAGAAAAAGAAACCAAAAAAGGTTGAAGAGACATCCTCAGAATATGAAGAAGTAATGAAACCTGCTTGTTTCACAATGAACTTTACTCCTATTCTAAATCCAGAGAAGATTGGATACAATGTTTGAAATTGCACGGATGGGCACACGAAGCATGGAGTAATGCAGGAGAATAAGATGACAAATTCGTTTGTGATATTTGGAGCTAAAAGAACTCTGAGATTTTTAATATAAAAAAGGTATGCCTATACAATGTAGAAAATTTTCCATAGGTTTGTTTTCGACACATTGAAGAAGACATGTGCAATTTTCGATTTGTTAAAAATAACAAAAATGTATTTTTTTCACTATATTAAGCTAGAATTTTTCAACCAAAATAACTTTTAAAGAAGTTTTAAATGGATACCCGGTTTTACCCGGCCAATGTCTGAAAAAATCTATTTTTTACATAATCAATTATATTTTTTATTAAAAAGAATATGTTTCCTTATAGCCAAAGATTCATTTAATATTTAAAATAGTGTTCAGTATTTGTTTTCCCATTTAACTGCATTTGAGAACAACAAACATTTATGGTACCCGATTTTGCCCCACATTCTCCTATAAGTTATATAAAAAATTTTACTTCGTGATATTCCTTTAAATTATTCTAATTTTCCAGCATATTCACTATCTCCATATTTCTTAATAATATCTATTATTTATTGCTATTTAATTTCCATTTCATTTTTAAATGCGTATATTAATAATTATAATTATTAATATACTTTGAATAAGATAATTATCTTATTCAAAGTCTTAATATAAAGCTTTTGGACCCTTCATAAATTTTATCAGCTATCCCATCTATAATATTCTGTAAGAAGCTATTTTTTTATTTTCAAATGTTTTAAAAAAGCCATTTTGTTATTTCCAAACTTCATTCCACGAATTTGGTTTCCCGCCCATTTCGACGCTAGGCTTTTTACTTCAAAAACATTACTCTACTTGGTAAGGAACTCTTTCGCCTCAGGTCACTCCACTCTGGCGGAGAGGAGAGGATTGAAAATGGGACTATTTTCATTCACGACACTTTGGCCGGGTCCAGGCCTTTCTTTTGCGGGAGACTCGAGCCGGGCCTTACATTTTCTGAAGGATCGGACTGGGCCGGACCTAATTTATTTTTTCCGTACCCAGCCGGTACTGGCTTCATTCTTCCGAGGTCTGCACGGGCCGAAATTTTCAGTCCCGGTTTCGACCTAACCCTTAAGAAAGCCCCGGTATGGCCTTTGACCCGGCCCAAAAATTTTATCAAACAATACAGATATTTAAATCTCCATCATTCTACAATTAAAATTCAAAAATTATTCTTTTTAAAGAATAGTAGCTTTCTAGGTAATAAAATTAAAATACAATAAAACTTTTGAAAAAGGACCTGCCTACGACGGAAATACTGTCTTAAACAGAAAAATGTGCTGATCCATGCAAAATGAATGTAATAATACGTGAGAAAAGAATATTAAACATTTACACCTGCTAAAGAGGGAACTTGTCTAAAATGCATTTTTTCTTTCCTATGCGATGCCGTCTTAGAAGATTTTACTGTATAGCATTTTTCAGATTTTCAAGTCACGAATACATGGAATAAGGATTAACGATATTAATGATAACTGAAAGATTTACATACAAATATAGATTTATTAAAGAAGTAAATATTGCAGCCTCGGTGGCTTCTTTAAAAATGAAGATTTTAAACATGAAAAACGAAAAGGCTAAAATATATATATTTTTTTTTTGTTAGAATTCCTCGTACGAAATAATTTTTAAGCATATCGACGTAAAAATCCATGTTTTATAGAATTACAGTCGGAACAGGCCGGTATTGGGTTTAATTTTACTTTTTTCTACGAGTCGGACCAATAATTGTTTTATACGGGACGGGGTTGAGCCGAAATTTTAACTTTTATACCCGGCCAACTGGGTCGAACTTCTTTTTCTATGGGTCGGGCCGGGCACGGGCCTAGAAATTTTGGCCCGTGCGGACATTAAGCTGCACGTCTATTAGATCCATTTAAAATTCCAGAGGGTGAATTCGATAATGAACCACAAAAATAAAACTCTCATAGTGAAATTCCAGCGTGAAACCACCGCTCGTCTGCAAAGCCTCTAAGATGCAAAAGCCGAAAAAACGCACCTGTTGCCAAACGTGCTGAGGGAAACGCCAGACCATGGCATGAAGCTTTCCGTATTTTTTCCCGGAACGGATTTGAGACACCCGTGTGTACAGCCCAGATGTTTACCACACCTTCAAAAGCGGTCGTTGATTTCTCCGTTTCCTGAAACCGCTCGTCCAACATTAGTCTAAATTGCCACTGCCACAGGTTTGTTTGTTTGACATTGACAGATAATTGGGGTAAAAATTCTTTAAAGAGCGAGGTTTTTAATGTAATTAATTTATATTAACAGGTGCTCTTTTCTCGGCAGGTTTTAATATCGTTCCGATTTGCTCCGGTACACTTCGAGCCCTGGCATAAACGGATAACTTAATGCCATTGTATCCTCGCATAGAGGTGGATTATAACCCAGAAAAGGTTTTAGAAAAGCAAATTAATATGACGTCGAATTTGAAACGAAAATTTTAAATATTTTTTATTGATACTATCAGTTACGTACAGAAGAGGTTTTCTGTTTAAAATGACGCCATAATTTATTAATTTGTTGATATTTACGAATAAACACAAAATGCCTAATGCAGGTGCACAAAGTATAATTAGGAAACTTTCAACAAATAAAATAGTCAAGTCAAATGAAATTTGGCGCAGAGTGAACGTGCAGTTCGGAAATGACACCTTATCGACGTCTCAAGTATATAAAAGAGACAATGTCCACTCTCAACGGTTTCCAGTGGCTAATTCCTAAACCGTTAGGCATAGACATATAGTTTCAATTACAAAAATGTTTCAAATTAGGTAAAGAAGTGTTTTAAAACTATTTGAACCAATAAAAACATTTCTTATAACCCGGAAAGGGTTTTAGAAAAGCATATTAATATGACATCGAATTTGAAACAAAAATTTTTAATATTTTTATTGATACATGAAGTAAAAATATCAGTTACGTGTAGAAGAGGTTTTCGGTTAAAAAGGCCATCGTAATATATTCACTCGTTAATATTATGAATAAACACAAAATACCTAGTGCTGGTGCACAAAATATAATTAGAAAACTTTCAACAAATAAAAATTGTTAAGCCAAATGAAATTTGACACAGTTTGAACTAGCGGTTCGGAAATAACACCCTATCTCAAGTATATAAAAGGGACAATGTCCACTACCAACGGTTTCCAATGGCTAATTCCTAAACCGTTAGGCTTAGACATATAATTCCAATTACAAAAACGTAAAAAAAAAAAAAAAAGCCCCATTCTTTTACGATTAAACGTGATCGAGTAATATAGCTGTTTAAAGTTGAAGCATCTTTTTTACTAAAAAATAAGGGTCATTTACTAGAAATATAAATAATAGTCAGACATAAAAAAAAAATAAGAGTTAAGAGTAAAATTAACATTACAATATAAATTTTAAATCTATTTTCATTCTGATATATTAAAGAAAAGTATGCAACTTATACTAAAAATAAAAGTTTAAAAAAAAACAGAATTTTTGTTAAATGAAATGACGAAAAGCAACATTCGCAATTCTTTACAACATGATACATATTTTAAAATGCTATTAGACTATCTAATGTAAAACTCAATTAATAAAAACTAAAGTTTATTTAAAACTTGCTCGAAGTGACTGCCTTCGGCAGCCATGCAGAAATGTGCACGTGAAATAAATGCTTCTAATACTTTAAGCACTTTTTGTACGATCCTTCGAAGCATGGCTCAACTTACCTGTGGTCAGATGCAGAAAATTGGCATAATTCAAAGTTTCAGAACTCGGTCAATTTAAATGTTAGTTGAATAGGATTTTTTGTTGTTGTTGTTGTTTTCTTTTTTTGTCTTGCTTGTTAGCGTAATAAAAAAATTTTACTAAATACCACTTATAGGACCGGGGGACCGTATAAATATTTACATTCCGTAACTTTTTAAGAAATTTTTTATGGGTGATCAAAACAACTTTTAAAATAATTTGTTACTTAATTTAAAACGTTTTTGTAATTGGAACTATACGTCTATGACTAACGATTTAGAAATTAGCCATTGGACACTGTTGAGAGTTGACATCCTGTATTAAAAAAACCTCTTCCGGCTCGGCCTACAGGTGCAGGTAGATTTCGAAGTTAAGTACTAATTTCACCAACTAAAACTAAATCATGATTAGAGATAAACCCAATTTAACAATTTTATCTGGCCGCTTTTGACGAGTTTTAAATTTCATTTTTGTATGAGAGCTGGTTTTATTAGAATCATGTTAAGGCAGTATTCAAAAAATATTTTCCCATGCTCAACAACTCGAATTTTTCTGACACATTTTCAGATTAATTTTTAAAAGAAAAAAACATGAAAGTTGCTGACGTGATTTTTTAAGACATTTATAAGCGATATATGTTTTTATTTTTCGTTCAATTAATTAGAACTTGATTTATAAACAATTATTTTCTCAGTCGGACTATATTTTTTGGTTCGAACACAATCGCTTTGAGAAATTTGATGCAAAACTACCACTTTGACATCAATTTTTTTTTTAAATATATTCTGCCTCTATCAAAAAATCGACCATTATGGCACATTATGTAGTTTCTGAATAAGAGAACCTATTAATTCGGTGCGTTTGAAAGCAAAAATAAATTTAACAAGTAAGAAAAATCATGCCTTAACCATAGATTATGAAACACTTTCCAACACTTCCTGAATGCTTTAACAAAACTTGGCTATTTAGGGAAATAAGGTATATAAGAGAACTAAAGTAAACATTTTAGAAAACACATAAAACATTTGAAGAACTGATTTCAGCAGTTACCGTCCATAGTAAATATGTATTCCATTTCTTTTGAAAAGCCCTGTATTTGATCTGTAGGTTGATATATATACTATATAATGGAGAAATTTAGTTTAGAAAGAAAACACATAACAGGTTGAAATTACTCTTTCAGAAATTTATACTAATAGATGGAAACATACTTGTATACTTTTGTAAAACCCTGTAGTTAACCTAGTACCTTTATTACATGCCACTATTTAGCTAAAGTTTAATTCAAAGTAAAACACTCTTAAAACTACCGAAATCACATTTTTAGAAATTATCATTTATAGACGGCCATGTATCCAATTCTTTGCGTGACCCTGTATGTCATTTTATATATGTTTTACAAACATTTCTTAGTAAACTAAATGCAGTTCAGCGTAAAAATGCCTAACTCATTTAAAAATCACCTTTAAGCAATTTGCAATCATACCCAGTAACCATTACGAATTCTTTTGAGTAGCCCTGTATATCAGTTATATTATTTATACATACCATATACAATGCATAAATATAGTTTAACATAAAAGCACATAACATAATTAAAAATGCATTTCCAGCAATCATCGCTACTTTACAGTACTTCGGGTACAATATAGTATCTGAAATCTTTTGTGTGTCCCTGTAAATGCTCTGCATTTCATATTATCCATGAAATAAGTTATAGTAAACCTTAGCGACGTATATCAATTTCATTATACATGTAATAGTTTAACATAATTAAAATACGCCGGAAAAAATTCCCTCCACCCCTATATCATTATGTAACGGAATTCTTTTGTGTGGCCCTGTAAATGAATAATAACTATTTTTTGGGCCGCATATTGTACAGAAAATGCATATTTTAGTACACTTGATAAATGCATATCAATTTTATTATGTTTGAAAGCATGTAACATCATTAAAACTTATTTTAAATGTTTTTCCCCATAGGACGTAATGTAACGGAAAACTTTTGACTGTCCATGTAAATGAACTAAACATGGTACAAACTTCATTTGCAATAGGGTTCGCGCTATGGTAGAGGTCACTAACATCCAAAAATTTCAGAACGGTCCGAGTATATTTACGGGAGTTAGAGCGCGTACAGACGGACAGACGGACAGACAAACCGAAGTCATAAACACTTTTCAACTTTGTTGGAAAGTGTTAAAAATGAGTAAGAAAATAAGCAGTTTGGATTTGGGTACATCCTTAATACGATATTTTTTTCTTCATCCTCTATGTACTATTTTTAATTTGTTTTTGGTGTAAGAATTGGTCCTGGAAAAGAATTGGTCAAAAACTTGTCAATATAAAAGTTGTAGATGATATTAAGAAGATATATAATAAATTCATGCGGATTTGATATCTTGTGAATTGGCGAAGTTATGGATTTTTTTTCTTCTTCAACCCTCCCTTTTTGTTTTCGTTTTTAATTTTCTTGCGGTAAGAATTGGTCCGACCAAAATCTTGTCAGTATAAAAGTTGTAGATAATATTAAGGTAATTTATAATAAATTTAATTGGATTTGATATCTTGAGAATTCAGGAAATTATGAGTTTTTTCACCACAAAACCCTATTTTTTCGCCCCTTGAGCCCATTTTTAGTTTTATCAAAAATCTGTCATACATAAATTTTGGCCCATTTTTTGGAAGTAATAATAAATTTAAACTGATTCGATATGTATTATAATTAAGAAGTTTCACAAAACCCCTCCCTATTTACATCCCTTTCGTCAGATTTGGCCCATTAACGAACTTGACCGAGATTTTATGCCCCTTGATTTTATGTATCAGTTTGGAAAAAATTTGTGCAGAATTGTGGAAGTTATGGTGTCCATAAAAAAAGTGATATATATATATATATATAGATAGATAGATAGATAAAGTTTTTTACTGGGGGTTATTTTTTATTCTAGGGGTCATGGTCGGTGTAGATCTGCAAAAATTTTCCCGAAATTCCAACATAGGGGAGATCCCAATAGGTAGTATTTCATACAAAATCTACCTTAATGGCCGTGAATTAGGTCAAACATTATGATCGAGTATTGAATACAGCACGAAAAATGAAATTTTTCCACCGAAACGAAAACTGACAAAGTTCTTACTAATAAATGTTGGCGGTTTACGTAGTATTTGATGAACGATTTACATATTAATACAGTTTGGAGAGAGTGGCGCCGATGGGATACGAAACACGAATCTCATGATCAGAAGGCGAGAACATTAGCGCCGAGCAAAAGGCCAAGCCAGTTACTCTAAGCTAGCAACTCGCTTTATACTGATCAAAGAGAGATCGCTACACACTCCCTCCCCTGTGAGATAGACATCTTGTTGACGTCTGATGAGCAATTTGCACTCGTGAGTGATATCAGGCTTATTTGCTGAGAGCGTTTCACAGACTTAGGGGCGGTCCATAAATGATGTCACACTTTTTTTCAATATTTTTTACCACCCTCCCCCCCCCCTTTGTCACAAAGTGTCACACTTCACCATACCCCTCCCCCTCGATGTCACATGTCACGCTATATTACATAAACATATACTCGCAGTTCAGAAACAAAGCACTGCGTTATAACTCATAATTCAAACTTTATTTTTAAACTTTAACTATGTGTTTTAACAACATTTGTGAGCATAACAATAAAAATGATCCATGTACTTATTTTGCATGAAATAAGAATATGTTTTATAACAAAAACATAGTTAATATGCAATAGTAATGAAATATTAATGCGAAAGAGCAGTTGAAAACAATCATATTTAGGAATTTGAAATATAATTTAATATATCTGACTTTAAATCTACTTTATAAACACAAAATACTTTAATTTCAAAATAACTTCAAAATTTAATCTGCTGATTTTTAATGCTTTTATTTTAATCAAAATGTGTGATGTCACATTTCCTCTTATTCCCTCCCACCCCCTTGTCACAATTTCACGAACCCCCCTCCCCCCCTCCAAGCGTGACATCATTTGTGGAAGGTCCCTTATAGCTGGATATGATTTTATTTGGTGCTGCCATCTGTTGGTCATGAGAGAAGATGATTGTTGCTGAAGGTTGCGATTTTGCGTGCGTCCAGGTCACCACTTGCGAGAGTGGCGCCGATGGGATACGAACCACGGATCTCATGATCAGGAGGCGAGAACATTAGCGTCGAGCAAAAGGCCTAGCCAGTTACTCTAAGCTAGTAACTCGCTTTATACTGATCAAAGAGAGATCGCTACAGCAATATACTAATGTTGAATTCTGGGGTGGAATAAACCTACATAACGGCCTTAGAAAACTTCCATTTTTATGCAAATATTCATCTTCTCCTGGACAATGCAATACCTCATACAACAACTGTAACAAAACAAAATTTTCATTGTAAATCACCTTCCTTAAAGTTGCACTGAAAAAAATGTGTTCTCAAAATTGAGTAAAAAGTACTCATTTTTAAATACGTCACATACTCAAAATAGCTCCGATCCAAATGTACTCAAAATTGTGAAACACATGTACACGTTTTTGATTCCATTGATGTGTTCAAATATGAACCGTTATGTACTCAGTTTTGATCTTATGTATGTATTCAAATATGAAGTGTTCATGCACTCATTTTTGATCCCATGTACGTATTCAAATAAAAACTTGAAAGTAATTGCTCTCTGTTAAATACTCAATACATTTTATTCTTATTTTATGCAACAGCTGTACCTTCAGTAAATATTACATTCATGCAAATATTAAACTGTGCACAGTATTTTAAAATAATTTAAAAGTGTTTGAAAACAACGCATCTGTTATAAATATATGAAGTAAAACAAGATGGCGTTAAGATGATCGATTAGTAACACGTGCGAAACCAAAATAAGATACTGCGCTAAAAGACACACATTTTATAAAACACTTTCAAAACTAAAATAGGTTAAATGGAAAAAAATAATTTTCTTGTCAAAGAAACTCCCCCTCCACCCACCGAGACACTTTACTACAGATTAAAGTAAAACTTTTCTGACATTTATTCCCCGATAAAAATTATTAACAAGAAACATTTAATTATTTACTACGAAAAAATAGCAAAATTATCAAGGTAGGCTAAACAATTACTTTTATGACAAGAGCATTGTTTCCAAGTACTTTTAAATCATTTTAAAATACTGTGCATAACTTAATATTTACATTAATATGATATTTACAGAAGGTACAGCTGATAACATTAAACAAGAAAAAAAAAAGTATTGAAAATTTAACAGAGAGCACTTACTTTCAAAGCAATTTGCGAAATATTGATAATCCTATTTTTCTAATTTTGGTTTTCTCGAACAAATCCATCTCACTTAGCACACAGACCAGACCGAATTTACGAAGCACTGATAAACAACAACACAATGTAACCTTACGCGTTACAAAGGAGACACGGGATATAGTTCCTTCAGAAAAATAAAAATATAATATTATACCTCTGATTTCCACGGTATATTACTTTGTTTTCTGATTAAAGAACATCTTAAAAGATGTTCTTTAATCATCCGCCATGAATGAAACAAACTCATCGTTTCGTTTGGGTTTTATAACATTTGATGTATCAAAATTGAGAAAGCATAGGTTCATTTTCGATTCAAACATACTCGATTCGGTATGAGTACATAGATTTACTCATTTTTGAGTACTTCATTTTTTTCAGTGTGGAACTTATCATCTTCCGACTAACATGTTTTTCTATCCCCTTAAAATAGAATTAGGATTATCATGATTTTCATCAGGTAAATAAGTCAAATTTCAAAAAAACAGATGTGTATATAGTCCAGGCAATAGAGACCGTATAGGGGATCTACCTAGCAAAATTCATGGTAGTTCTGGAAAAAGGCTTACTATATGTGTTTTGGGTCGCTGAATCCGAATTTTTAACTTCCCACCAAAATTTCCACCGGCAACCCCCCCCCCCCAAACTTTGGTAAAATGCCCCTCAAAAAAGGTTTTTATTAAAAAAATCAAAAAAAATTTTATTGTTTTAGGGAAACAGTAACTAGAAATTCAGAAAGTAGACAAAATTTGCAACAAATTAGATACATGATATTATGACATAGGATGAACGGGGAGGGGGAGGGCTGCCTCTGAACATGCACTGCGGTGCTACGTGCACTAAGTTATAAAGTCCAGGCAATAGGGGATTTTACCTGGAAAAATTAATACTAGTTCTGGATTTCGACTCGCTTTATGTTTTTTGGATCGCTGAATCCGAATTTGTAACTTCCCACCAAACTTTCACCCGGCAACCCCCCAAAAAATTGATTTTTTGAAAAAAATTGGTTTTTGAGAAAAGCGCGCGGCGAATATTCCGAGGCAGCGCCCTCTCTCCCCGTTTATCCTACGTCATGATGTCATATATCCTATTTGTTGCAAATTTTGTCTAGTTTCTGAATTTCGTAATGCTTTTCCCCTAAAACAATAAAAAATTTAAGTTAATAACAACTATTTTGGGGTGTTTTCGAGGGGAGGAAATTTTGGGGGTAAGTTAAAAATTCGGATTCAGCGACCCAAAAAACTTAAAGTAAACCTTATAAGGAAAGTTCGGAGGGGATACTTTTCCCCTAAAGCAATTAAGAAAATTGATTTTTTTAATAAAAACCTTTTTTTGGGGGGGGGGGGGGCTTTTTACCAAAATTTTCGGGGGTTGCCGGGAGAAATTTTGGTGGGAAGTTACAAATTCGGATTCAGCGACCCAAAAAACATAAAGTAAGCCGATTTCCAGAACTATTCCCTATTACCTGGACTAATAGATGATTAAAAACTTGAACTATAAAATTTGAAACAATAACAGAATTAATAATAAACTCCAAAACAAGAATTTAACTACCCAAGTTGACCAGCCTCGTTTTTTTCAGTAGTGGAAAAGCCGTATAGCTTCAACCCCCCTCCCCCCCCCCTTATAAAAATAAAATTTTCTGCGTGTATAGAAAGGTGTGCAACATTTACATTAAAAATCAAAATATTACTTATTTGATATATAACTGAAAAGTAAGAACAAAAATTAATAAAAACAAAATCTACTATATCTAAAAAGGAAACGTCCATTAATTATTCTGACAAAATCTTCAAATTGCAATTTATCTCTTTTACTCAATAACAATTTATATCATATTTTATTTTATTTCACTATATGTAGGGATGCTCAACCTGTGGCCCGCGACGTGTTAACTTGTGACCCGCGAATATTGTCAGTTTATAACTGGAAAAAATCGAAATTTTTGTCTGTAGGTTGCAGTTAAAAATCGCGAATTTCGTTAATCGTCCTGCAGATACAACAGATATCAACATAGGAAATTCGCAAGTTCAGAATTTCGTCAATTGCTAGTCGAACTATATCTCGAATTTCGGAACAAAAAGTCGCGGGTTTCGACGCGACAAAAATCGCTAAGAAAAATTGCGAGTTTCATCCATCGGACACGGAAAAATTGCGAATTTTTTCGATGAATGACGGAAAAATCGCAAATTCCATCGATCAGGCACAAAAAGATTGGAAATTTCGTTGATCGGGTTCGGAAATTCGCGAATTTTGTTGATCAGACACTGAGAAATGGCTAATTTTGTCGATCAGGCGTGGAAAAATCACAAATTTCGCTGATCGGCCACCGAAAAAATCGCGAATTTCGTCAATTTGCGCGAGTAAAAATTGCAAATTTCGTCAGTCAGTTAAGAATCGTGAATTTTGTCAATTTGCCGCAAGAAAAATTTCAAATTTCGTCAGTCAGTTAGGAATTGCAAATGTCGTTGATCGGGTTCGGAAAAATCGCTAATTTTTGTCGATCAGGCTTGGAAAAATGGGAAATTTCGTTGATCAGACACGGAAGAACCACGACTTTTGTCAATCGGTCGTGGAAAAATTGTAAATTTCGTTGATAGATCACTGAAAATATCGCGAATTTTGTCGACGAGGTGCGGAAAAATGCAAATTTCGTCTATCGGGCACGATAAAAGCGCCTGTTTTGTCGATCGGGCACGGAAAAATCGCGAATTTTGCCGATCAGACGCGGAAAAAATTGCAAATTTTGTTAATCGGGCAAGGAAAAATCATGAGTTCTGCGGATGATGCGCGGAAAATTGAAAATTTTGTTGACCGGCTGCGGAAAGATCGCGAGTTTCGTCAGTTTATCGCAAGAAAAAATAGCGAATTTCTTCAATTTGCAACAGAAAAAAATTTCAAATTTAGTCAGTCAGTTATTAATCGCGAATTTTGTCGATCAGGCACGTGAAAATCTCGTTTGATCGGCTGCAAGAAAATGGCAAATTTCGTCAGAGTCAGTTAAGAATCGCGAATTTCGTTGATAGGGCGCAGAAAAATCTCGAATTTTGTCGATTGGGCTCGGAAAAAGCGCGATTTTGTCTATGAGGTGCGGAAAAATTGCAAATTTCTTTAATCGGATGCGGAAAAATCTCAAATTACGTTGACCGGCTCCCTCTTCTCCATTCATCCATAAAGTTTACATTTTTTTTTTTTTTGCATTAGCTACTTTTCATGCCCATGTTTACTTTTTAGCAGTTTTAATGAAGCAAAATTTATACACCCCCGCCCCACCAAATAAAGTCAAGAAATATTATGATTCCTTGAAAATAATCCTTGCGGTATCTCTGTTATATATACTAACGTATAACTGTTGATATACCCTTGCCAACTGAATATGACATGTTGACTGGGTAGAGAACCTAGAGGGATAAAACTCTTCACCTCTGAAACCATATTTTTTAAATTTAATATTAGGCCACAGATCACCTCTCCGAAATACAATTATATCTATGTTACTGATGTGGTCCTCGACAACCCACACATTTTTGTAAGTGGCCCTTCTCTTAAAAAGGTTGAGCACTCCTATTCTACCGTATTTCAAATTACATGGAATAAAATTTAAAAAAAACGGAATACATGGTCTCCACTTATACCTGCAAGGAAAATAATATAGAGGGGTGCAAAATGATAGAAACGATACAAAAAAAAAAAAAAAAAAAGAAAAGAAAAAAAAAAGAAAAAAAAAAGAAAAAAAAAAGAAATCACTTCACGTTTGCTATGCAAATGCGCAAGTCTTTGTGTTAAAATTAAAATACACGTGATATTCCAATCAATATTAAAGTAATCGTTTACAAAAATTGTATATATGCATTTAATCTATTTTTAAATATGTATTTTGCTAAATTTACGCAGGAGCAAAATGATCAGAACGCAATAAATATTTCTAAAACCGCGGAACGTGATTGGCGGATATTTTCGCATATTATTTAAAACTGCATTTAAAAGAGATTCTAAGCACATTCGTTTAGACTACAGGGTGGGGCAAAATGCTTTGTGACTTCGAAAGAAGGCAAATTCTAGCTTATAACAACATCGGAATGTCACTTCAAAGAATTGCTGATAAAATTAAACGGTCTAACACTGTCATTTTTAATTTCTTACAGAATTTAACTATTCATGTTACTACCCAGGGAGGCCGAAAATTCTTTCGAAACGATCCCAAAGTTTGATTTTTCGCACGGTTCCAAGTAAAAGAATGACAGCAAAGGAAATTAGAAACCAGGTAAAGTCGCAGCATCAATATCGAGTGAATGAAGATCAATAAAAATTTATAACCACGTCGGTGTCCGCGTTTCACATCTGGCAATACAAAGCCCGCATACCGTTTGTAGAGAAACACCTAAAGAAACAAACAAATTGGTCTAAAATTATCTTCAGTGCTGAAAATAATTTCGATATTCCGTATTGTATTCATTCATACTGACATGGCCTTCAAAAGGGAAAGAACGTATTTTCCACGCGTAATTAGGTGGAGGCTCCCTAATGGTTTGGGCTGCTTTTTTCTCTGAAGGTAAGATTAGAATTGCTTTTCTAGATGGATAAACAAGATATACATACCTATATTCACATGTTAGAATGCCATTTGTTGAACCTGAGGGAAACAATTACCGGTTTTAACAAAATTTTCAACAACACAATGCCTAACTTCACTCTGAAAAGACACGAAGAAGTGGTTTGAATATAAACAAGACTCTCAAACTTGATTGGCCAGTTAATGGTCCAAACCTAAATACTATGAAGAACGTTTGGGGTATTATAGTGCTCAATATATAACGAAAGATAGTCAAATCGTGCAAAATACAATTAAGATGTGGAATTTGAGAGATATGACGTGTTTTGTTACCTCGACAAATTCGAAACTATGTAAATAGGGGCAAAGAGGTTCTGCTCTCAAAGCTCATAGACGGGAGGTGCTGGTTTCGAACCCAATCGCGCCTCTCGGCCTAATCGTTCGGAGTTTTCTGTTGTTTTCTTCGAACCTTGGATTTCCTTGCGTAAATACGGGTTAGGTTCCTTTAGAAAGACCCCCAACGGAAGGCACACCCCTTTGGGCCCAATCCCTTGTGTAGATAATTGGCTGTCATAAACAATACCACGAAACTATGTAAAATCTATTCTAAAATGTTGCATTGAAATCCTTAAACACAAAAGAAGCTCAATTGGCATGTAATGTTTCTATAATTTCGAAAAATCTGTTCCGTTCATATCATTTTGCTCCCAGTGCACATCGAGTAAAAATGCAACGCATTTTATTATATCTATAACAATTTTCTTAGAATCTTTTCTTTCTGTTTATATTACCAATTTAATTTGATAAAATAAATTTATATGATTTATATGTGGATTAACATAATTATATTTTTTATTTAGACAATTACATGATCGTTCCTATCATTTTGCACCCCGGTGTATATAAGAAACCTGTAGGAGATTATATTTTTATAATGGGGAGATCTATCTATATACATCTATCTATATTACAAAGTGCCTTTCCAGCAAGGCAGTAGCCAGAAAAATATTTCGGGGGGGGGGGGGCTTAGAGGCCCTAAATTGTATTATCTTATTTTATAATTGTGTTTACTAATTGTCAAGTGTTAAGAATATTAATAAGTTTTACTTTGAATTCAAATGATTTAATTTGAAATACATAAGAAAATATCAGCCTTTTTATTGCTTCTGACGTGATTTATTGACGTTAGTGTCAATTAAATTAATGTTTGAAATTTTGTACATCTGTTTTCAAATGCTTTATTGCCAAAAATGTCTTCCCAGTAGCATACGTCAGAACATCTAAGTTTGGGGATATTTTATTCGAATGAATTTTAAATATTTCTTAGAAATTTCATTTATATTCTGAATATACTAACGGATCAAACAATAAATAAATGCTATGGTATTTTGATTTTAGAATATTGACTGATATTTAATGGTATATAGCAATCCTGGCAGAAATTTCGGAGGGGAATCAAACCCTGGTGATCCCCCCATTCGCTACGGCCTTGCTTTCCACCTACTGAAGAGGGTGAGGCCGGTCCATCAACTTGGATTATTAAATTCTTGTTTTGAAGTTTACAATTATTTCTGTTATAGTTTTGAATTTGATAGTTAAATTTTTAAATCATCTACACTGCTCAAAACAATTAAAGGATATTGCAGTTTTAGGTGGATTTTGTATCTGGTAAACTGTTTAGCTGATTGATACATGGTCGACAGACATAGTAGGTTATATGAGAATAAATTACACATGTTTGGCAGAAAAAAATGCATTTTATTGCGCATTTGTGTACTAAAGGAAAAAAACACAATTTGTGCATATGAGAAAAAAAGAATAAGAAAAGGTGTTTCCTTCAAAGAAAATCATTTTCAGTAGGGGGTATGGTTTCCACGGGCGGCCAGCAACGTTGAACACCTTTGAGGCATGGACTCAATGAGGCTATTAATGACGAGTTGGGGTATTCTGCCCCACTCTTCCAGAAGAGCTCTTTCCAGTTCTTGGAGAGTTTGTGGGGATTGTTGGCGGCCAGAAACTCGTCTTTCTAGAGCGTCCCAAACGTGCTCGATTGGATTCATGTCTGGAGAACACGCTGGCCATTCCATTCGAACGATTCCTTCCTCGAAAAGGAAATCCTCCACCAGGTTTGCACGATGTGGCCTGCAGTTATCGTCCATTAAAATGAAGTTATCTCCGATTGCTGCAGCGTAAAGGACTACAATAGGTCTGAGGATCTCATCCCTATATTGGCGACCAGTCAGAGCTCCATCTCGAATGATGTAGAGGTCAGTGCGCCCGTCAATGGAGATGCCACCATACACCAACACTCCTCCACTGCCAAATCTGACACTTTCGTGCACGAACGCAGGATTATTCCAACTGCCACGGTCCCTCCAGATGACAATACGCCTATTATCCGGATGCACAGAAAAACGGGACTCGTCAGAAAACAGAATATTCTGAATTCCATTCTCCATTCATTTCTCCTCCAGTTGACATGCTCGATTGCCCACTCCCTGCGGTCGCGACGATGCCTTGATGTTAATCTAACACATACCATCGGTCGGCGAGCATACAGACCTACAGCATGGAGCCGGTTTCGGACAGTCTGAGTTGAAATCGTGGTGCCTGTGGCCGAGCGAAGGTGTTGTTGGAGAAGAGTAGCGTTCATGGTTCGGTGTCTCCGAGCTGTTAACGCTAAATACCGATCTTCATTGGGCGTTGTTGCCCATCTACGACTTTGTCCTGGTCTTCGGCCTGCACATCCACTCTCCAAAAAACGGTTCCAGATCCTGGAAATGACACTTTGTGACACTCCAATGGCTTGCGCTACTTCGGCTTGAGTTTGGCCCCCTTCTAACCTACCAAAAATTCTCAAAGCTTCTGAATCTGTCAAATGACTTCGCTGAGACATCGTACTCATCGAAACAAAGCAATCACTGAATGCCGATCATCCTTGTCTTCATTCTCTTTTATCCAGTTGAAAGTCAAATTTCATTCGCTGCCGCTGAAGCGACGTTTTTGACGTCGAACTCAAAATTTGCATACTCCACAGTTTGAAAACCAGAAAAATTTGCATTTGTGATTCTCTTCTTCTATTTTCGGCAAAAAAATATTTCGTTTGTATCTTTATTTTATATAAAACTTCAAATATCCTTTAATTGTTTTGAGCAGTGTATATACACATGCTTTTCGAATTTTTTATATTTCTGAGTTCATACGTATATATTAAATAATATTATTTGTTGCGTTGTTTGTGAGTTGCTTTAACTCTTATTGATATAATATGTTTTCATATGTTTTGAATGAAATATTCATATATTATGTACGCATATATACTTACTTAAAAAATAGCTTACAAGTTCATATAAAAAAATGGCCTAATATCTTATTTAAAGATGGCATGTAATAATATATACAGGGTGTAAATAATTAAACTTCACCTACTCAAAGCAATCTGTAGTCAAAACTATTCATCAGAAAATTTGAAATTTGGAATGCGTCTAAACAAAGGCATGCGAAAAACATTTAGCAGAAAAAAATTAATTTCAAAAATGGCCACCAGTATTGATTTTTTCGATAATTTAACAAAATATACAGGGTAACATACAAATACTGTGACCTGATAAGGAATGTCAATTTAGTTTAATGTTTTTTTTTCGCGTTTTTGAGCAATAATATTGTTTCATTCATGTTCCTCATTCTTATTTGTTCTCTAATTTATATTTCCGCTGATATAAATTCACTTTTTTGCAAGAAAACATGGTGTGCAAAGGCTAATTTTGGATTCCTCCAACAACCCTTCTCCTCCCAAAAAACCAAACTTCACTGTCTGGGGGATCCTAGAGCAAAAAGCCTGTTCAATCAAGCACGAGTCACTGGATTCCCTGAAACACACTCTGGATAAAGCCTGGGCCGAAATCATGCCGGAAATAGTATGTCACGGCCATCTTGAAGAATTTCCAGAAGCGCCTAGACCACTGCATCTCCGCGGGAGGAAGCCATTACAGATGATCTTGATTGTTTCTTGTACAAAATTTTTTTCTCTTTCAAATGGTGAATAAAACAGGCTGTTTTGTTCCTTCAGTTAAAAGTTATGATCTTTTATTTGCGTCACAGTATTTATGTCACCCTGTAAATTGTAGAATTGGTTTATCAAGACAAATGTTGTTCAATTTGCTTACAATTATTGCCAAGTACCTTTTCAAATAGCAAAATAGCATGTTCATCAGCCATGTGAAACCAATTCTTGGAAATGTTGAGGGCGTGATGGGAAATGCTGCCCTTGAGATGTGGCAATGTTCCGTTTGAAGCCATTGCACCGTTGCGAATGTTTTTCAAAGGTTAAAAATCTCCGCAAAGCTTCTGGTGCAGATCAACAATTTTGATAAAACAAATGTAAAATCGCAAAAAAACTCAAATACTGCTTGTGAAATTCATGCACAGTTCTGAACGCAGCCGAAGAAATTGTTGATCCATGACAACAACGCATTCCATTGAAATCGTATAGAACGAGTTCAGAATCGGGGCCTAAGAGCAAGATTGTACTGGCGATTGAGATATAGCCTCCATAGCCTTAATCTACTTCCTACGCATCAATGCTGAGTGACGTCAATTTTGGCTTCGACTGAGTGCCAGTCGCTGTCAGCGCCATCTATTGCTTGAATTTCAAACTAAAATCAAGAATCACAGTAAAAAAAACTTCTGACATCATACATAACCCTCCTGAAAGAATTTTTTTAATATCTGTCACCGTTTGCAAGTTATTGAATTTTAAAATCCATCAGTCATTTTTGGGACACCCGGTATATATGTCGACATATACATCGATATTCGAGAAATGCCGTACCTCTATGCCTCTGCATACACTGTAAAAAAAAAAGATATTTTTCTTAATTTACTAAAATGTTCTATAATCATGAACGAAAATACACAATAACCTCTTCCGAGTCACACAAGATTCCGAAAAGCGTTCCTTTATCTTTAGAAACCTCATAAAAGAATTTATCTTGGAAATTTAAAGAAGAATATATAAAAATCATTTTTTATTAGCTGCCCCTTGTTTTCGAAAAACGTTTACGAGTAGTTTTTACAGTGCTTTAACCAGTTTTCCATACCCAGAAAACCGGTTTCGGATGCTATGAGGTCTCAAGTAAATATTTTCATGTTCAGCAAACATATTTAACTGAAAAACATATTGGAATAACAGCATTAACATTTTTCTGTTATAAGTGCATGCATAATTTCAGTTATGCAGCTGAAAATATTTAGTTGAGGTCTGATAGACTCCGAAAAACTGATTTTGCGCATAGAGAGGACTGATTAATGCATTGTAAAAGCTACTTGAAAACGTTTCCTAAAATTACGGGCAGCTAATAAAAATTTATTTTTATAAATTCTTCTTTAAATTCCGAAAATAAATTGTTTCTGGGGTTTCTAAACATAAAGGAACGCTTTTCGGAATATTGGGTGACTTGGAAGCAGTTACCAAATATTTTAGTTCGTGAATATAGTAAATTTTCTTTTTTTAAAAAACGTCTGTCTTTTTTTACAGTGTGGCTATATGTTGGCATAAGTGTGTATTGCATACACTATCAGTTATTGTCGCTACTTAAATAGTTTATTAAAAAACGCGTTATTTCACCAAGGTAGCATTCCAAATTTTATACATATTACCTAATTCATTGTTATTCAAAGCATGTAAAAATATTCATTATATACAAATTTTTAGTAAGTGATTTTTCAAATCACGACATTCAAATACCAGGGAGAAATATTTTGTTGGAATTAAACTACCCATTTAAATAATATTACAATGTGTTTTCTTTATTTCATTCGATATTATGTGCTTAAATCCCTAATGTGATAAAATATATATATTTATTCGCATTTATAACGCTTACATTAGAATTCCATTTCGTCTATAAAACACGAGAAAACTAATATAAAAGTATTTCAATAAAAATGCTTCAAAAACTTTTAATATCAAATGTCAATACATTGAAATTATATTATTCACAAAATTTGAATTTTAAATTTAAAGCAAAATATCGCCAAAGGGAATGGCAAAGAGGTATATTCAAGTTTTCAGTACCGTATCTATTAAGTTTCACATGTATATAATCGCTGTCCTTACAAATAAAATAAATGCAAATCTATCAAAACAGCACTTTAAATATTGAGTAATAAATATTTTTTAAGTAGGGCTTATTAAAATTAATACTCTGTGAAAACATCTAGTAAATTGTTTTGCAAATTTCGTAAAGCATCGGTACATTTATTAATAATTTGAATAACTAGAATTTTCAATATCTTTTTATGGTTATGAGAAAATAAATAGAAAATATTTCTATAACGCTGTTTCAAATAGTTCATAAGTTGTTATTTATACTTTTCACATCTTCTTGATTTTAATGTTAAAGCAAAATTTTGCCGGGAGAAATTAATCCTAAGAAAAATTCTCAACTTTTTATTCAGTTGAATGTTTCATATGCCGCGGGTAAATCCATCCAATCATAAACTTCCACATGTGCCTATAATTTACAATTTTCAATTGAATAAAAGTGGGGAAAATGATATTTTGTCCAGTGCCGTTTATTTCAGTATTTTTACTGCGTTATTTACCGGGTGAAAGCAACCAACTTCCTAGGGTTCTTCTTTCAGAGAGTGGCAATATAGATATTAGTCCAGGCAATAGGGAATTTTACCTAGCAAAATTAATGGTAATTCTGGAAATCGGCTTACTTTATGTTTTTTGAGTCACTGAATCCGAATTTGTAACTTCCCACCAAAATTTCCCCCGGCAACCCCCCCCCCCCCACACACCCAATTTTGGTAAAAAGCCCCCAAAAAAGGTTTTTATTTAAAAAATCAAATTTTTTATTGTTTTAGGAGAAAAGTTTCTAGAAATTCAGAAAGTAGACAAAATTTGCAATAAATTAGACATATGACATTATGACTTAGGATGAAGGGGAAGGGGGGATCTGCCTCGGAATATGCGCGCGGTGCTGCGTAGACTAAGTTGCGCAATTCCGCTTAACCACGTTTACATTTTCCCACTCACACGTTTACATTTGCCCTCCCATCTCCCCTCCCAACTTTTCTTATAAGATTTACTTTAAGTTTTTTGGGTCGCTGAATCCGAATTTCTAACTTACCCTCAAAATCCCCCCCCCCCCGAAAACCTCCCAAAATAGTTATTATTAACTTAAATTTCTTATTGTTTTAGGGGAAAAGCATTACGAAATTCAGAAACTAGAGAAAATTTGCAACAAATAGGATACATGACATTATGACGTAGGATAAACGGGGAGAGAGGGGTCTGCCACGGAACATTCCCCGCGCGCTTTTCTCAAAAACAAAATTTTTTCAAAAAATCAATTTTTTGGGGGGTTGCCGGGTGAAATTTTGGTGGGACGTTACACATTTGGATTCAGCGACCCAAAAAACATGAAGTGAGTCGAAATCCAGAACTAGTATTAATTTTGCCAGGTAAAATCCCCTATTGCCTGGACTTCATAACTTAGTGCACGTAGCGCCGCAGTTCATGTTCAGAGGCAGCCCTCCCCCTCCCCGTTCATCCTACGTCATAATGTCATATATCCTATTTGTTGCAAATTTTGTCTAGTTTCTGAATTTCGTAATGCTTTTCCCTTAAAACAAAAAGAAATGTAAGTTAAAAACAACTATTTAGGGGGTGTTTTGGGGGGGGGGAATTTTTGAGGGAAGTTAAAAATTCGGATTCAGCGACCCAAAAAACTTAAAGTGAACCTTATAGAGAAAGTTCGGAGGGGAGATGGGAGGACGAATGTAAACGTGTGAGTGGTTAAGTGGAATTGCGCAACTTGATTTTTTTAATAAAAACCTTTTTGGGGGGCATTTTACCAAAATTTGGGGGTGGTTGCCGGGGGAAATTTTGGTGGGAAGTTAAAAATTCGGATTCAGCGACCCAAAAAACATATAGTAAGCCTTTTTCCAGAACTACCATGAATTTTGATAGGTAGAGCCCCTATACAGTCTCTATTGCCTGGACTATATGGTCAATAAAATTTTATTGGTCAAGACGATTTCGAAAAAAAACGAATCGGGAAGCGTCTTTGAAATCTTGCTGTTATTGTTCTACTTAAAATTGTTGGAGCGGTGGTAGGATCATTAGGACCATTCGGACAAGGGGAAGATACATACATGATCTCGTCCCAATGGTCTCCTTAGAGCTTTCTCTCCTCTCTGCTGCCGTCACTGCATTCCTTACGGGACATGGTCCATTTAGGGAGTACCTCCATAAATTCTCATTCATTCCTCAAGTTTCTCTGCATACGAATGTGGCAATTTAGCAAGTGCCTCTCATTACTACTACTCTTGCCCACTTACCTTATGCTGGTATATTCGGTGCCTTTTATTAATCCCCATAAATTGGGTTAATAACAATTTTTCTCGTCCAGCACTTCGTTCAAAATTAAAACACATTTTTATTTTTCTAATGGACCTACTAAACAATTAATTCTATATTTGGTATATAAAGGAATATTCTCTTTTTCTTCCTATCACCTTAGACTGCGGTCCTTACATTAAACAGTTGTCGCTTCGGACTTACTGTCGCTGCTTGTCGCGTTTATGGCGATCTGGTCTATGACCATAGTCTGTAACATCTTTATGTGTTTTTTGTAATGTTTCATAAGTCGCCCATTGCTCGCGTTTTCTTTTTCGGTTCCCACGTCTGAGCAGTTCCTCTTAGGCATGCAAATGTTTGTTTATATGTGTCACTAACGAGACTCTGTATGAGATTGGCGACATACGATGCTCAGATTGTGCTTAGACATACGCGTTTGCCCAAACTATGACAAACCTAGGCATTTTCTATTCCAGAAAATGGCGATACACGCCTGGACGAGTTCGATTATACGAGTGAGACACGTTATAAGCTTTATCTTGGCGATAAAAGTAGACTCTACAAGATGATTGGAGATTCGCTTTTGTACAGAGTCGTCTCAACGAATCAAATGTTATAACCCGTACGTTGTTCCTGCCATTTCTAGGCTGCCTATGTCTTACTCGTATAATCGAATTCAGGCAGGTGAGTATCTCTACGTTCTGGAGTAGTGGTTAAGACAGTTTGAACAAAAAGTATGCATGCGTGCTGTGCGTCAGTCGCCGCTCTTATGTATAAACACACTTACCTGTTACATAGAATTGCAGGCATAGCGCTATGTATGAGAAACTTTTGTATCTTAAATGTTTATTTGCTTAAACAAAATTTTCGGTCATGTGTTTTCGTCCAAACCACAATCCTTAAAGTCAATTACTTGACTTTTTATTAAATTTTAAAATGTGTCAAGCATTTTTGGGCTACGCAGTATATTTGAGGCTCGATAATATTTTTCCGCCTTGTGCGAATATTTTGGAATGTAATTTTCCATTTATATTTTTCATTCTATTTTGCACTTGAGACTTTTTTATAGGCCTTATTTGGTTCCTATTGGAATAGTTTTTGTTATAAATACATGATGATTTTATCTACATCAGCGTATTTTATTATGTATTGACAGTTTTACAATTTTTATTAGTATAAATTCTAGTATACAATTCGTTTTAGTATAAATGCAGCATTCCTCAATCATTTTGTGAATTCATATTTTATATATTGTAACATCTATTTTCAAGTCCATCTAATATCTCATCAATTCAATTCAGTAGCATTATTATTTTATGTTGTTAGACATTTTATTAGAATTTGGTGTGTAAACAAATAGTTACAGAATATGTTAATGCTGTTTTCTGTAGTTTTCTTTCACTAAATCATTTAAATGTGAAATGTTTTACATGCCATCGTTATTAGAGGTCCTATTTTACGTTACTTGAAAGTTACTATGCTATTTCAAAATATTTATAATGTATTTGACATAATCTATTTATTTTATCCTACAAAATTTTGAAACGCGCTTTAATTTTTTATCTGTTGGAGATGCGTAAAAATTGTAAATTGCAAACGTGTTCAAAATAAGATAGGAATTAAGGTTAGGTTGATAAAATAGTCCGGCCATTAATTTAAAGAAAGATGAAACTTTCTAAATTTTTATACGGTCCTTAAACACTAACAGATTTATTCAGAAAAAGTAGCGTTCATGATCTGATAAGAATAACCGGTCCACTGCGAGTATTACTCGAGTACAGAGGGTTCCGTATAATAAATATATTAATTAGTAACTGGACACTGTATTACACAAATATATCATTAAAAGTTGCTATCTAGGCTTTAAAAGCCGATGGCGCGTAGAGTACGCCGCCACAGTGGCTTTATATATGTCCAAACCGTCCGTGTCTTTAAGGTTTAATATTTCAGCTAATTACCGAAATTTTTTTTCTAAAATCATTATCAACATTTCTTTTATAGGATAGTCCGACCAGTAAATGAACACTTAAGCACATTTAAAAAGAAAATGATTCATTATATTTAAATAAACAGTACCTATTGGTGTTTGACTGTGCAAATATATTTGTCGATTTACAAATAATTAAAAAATAACAAAAGGAATTTTATGTTTTACTTGTTTGGGATGCTAGGGGTGTCTTAATAGAAATAGACACGAAAACCAAGTAAATGAACAGTTGTTACCAGTGAATGAACGCAAAATTTTCTAGTGAATGAACAGGCAGAAATTCAAAAAAACTTAAATTTCATAGCTCTTTATTTATTTTACTACTTGTACAAATAACTTATAACATGTTTTTACTGAATTACGGTTTTTTTTAAACACCCAGAACAATAATTAATTAGCTTGAAAAATTGTCACTTTTAAATTTTGAAATTAATCGTAAATCACAGATTTAAAAAAAAACACACACACAAATTATATGTCCTAAAATCATTGGCCCTGTATTTCTACATTTCCGTAATAACTCCAGATGAACGGGAGGATGTTGCAGAAATAAGTCCAATTGTTTTTATTATGCATTTCATATGATCCTTAAAATACCAAATCTTATACTTTACTGCAGGCCACTTCCATTTCCACCACATGTGGACCTGTGGTCCAGATATTGTCATGGTGCTTACTTCATATTTCCAAACTTGGATGCTATTAAAAAAAAAAAAAAAAAAAAAAAAAAAAAAAAAAAAAAAAGAGTCATCCATTTCTCACCTGGATGTTTGTCTATAAATGGATTTTCTTTCCTGTCTGTTTCATGACATTGTAAACATCACCTTTTTCTTCATCCTCATGCATTGTAAATCCAATTTTACCTTTCCAAATATCCAATGTCCAAGGAGTTTTCCTTCTTCAAAGGGCAACACAGGAAATGTCCCATACGCTTACTTCCAATTTGTTTCCCTCGCAGTTTCATAGACATCGTTCATTTTGTAATATTAAAATGAAGAGATGCCTTCTTCTAACACCTGACCCTTATAGCTTGTACAGCGTTTGCAAGGTCTTCTGTAGAGTACTTGAATCTCCCATATTTCCTTTTTGAGAAATCTTCTTGGTCATCAGTAAGAATATTTTTATCAATCATCCAAACACATATAAAAAGTAAGATTTGAAAATCATCAATAATTATTACCTTTAACAATGTGTGTGTGTATATGTTCTTTTGTTACGTTTTTATATCTGTTAACTTTTTATTTGTTACTATTGCTGAAAAATGACTTAATTCAAAATATATGTATAACAAATGCCACAAAAACTTAAAGCCCAAAACAGTTCATTCACTAGGAAAAGTAGCCTAATATACTCCTTCCAGTGAATGAACAGCTGTTCATTCATTGGATTTTTAAAATTTGTCTAACCATTTATTAAACATCCCTATTCTCAAATATTACATATTCTACAATGGTTAAAACGAATAGCAATGTGACTATAATATATATACTTAATGTATGTACAATAAAATTAGTGCACATTTCAAATAAAAACAGTAAATTCTTATTAATCATATGAAATGACAAAGCACTTAGCTTATTATTTCAGCATAGAAACAATGTGTTTCTCAGACATGAAAAATACAACATGTTCTCAAAGTAAAGTAATGTGACTTCAGTAACCAAACATGAATGCGATAGCTTCCTATTGAATAGAATTAACGCAATGTTGTAACCCCATCTAGTAGGAAGATTTTCAAACCTTATTCTATTAAAATATATACCAATTGTTCATTCACTGGGGGCACTTACTGGTTGGACTACCCTACTTCTGTGAAGATACGTACCTCCAGCGCTCCTCAACTGTGTGTAACGGGAAAATGCGATTTTCTCAGGAACTATGCGACCTAGGGTAATCGTTATAGTTTTCCTGAAAGGTTTAGATAAACGTCTACTACCCCTAATTTTTTTATAATTTTAGTTTCGCTATATTGGGAAATAGAGGGTGGGTGTGACATAGTTTGCATTACATTTTTGACGATATCTCTGAAAATATAACACCTAAAATTAAAAGAAATTTATTTTTGAGTTCGTTGTCACTCAATCTTTCACACGATATACAAAGAAAAGATTTTTATTTCAATTAGCCCCTCTACATTTTTCATAAATATATTTGTGAATGGTTAATAATCTATAAATATGTGAGTCAATAGCCTTTATTACTTCAGCCAATTTGAACTTTCCACGTTCCATAGTTTATGAGTAAAATGGTTGTGACAGACAGACGCACGAGTAATCTTATAATGGTTCCGTTTTTACTTTTTAAGTACGGAATCCTAAAAACAGTAAAAAATCCATTCTTCTATGAACAAAATTCACCAAGTTATTACACTTTGAATTTTATGAAATTACGGAGATCTCTAAAAAGTCGTCTGCTATTTTTAGCGCCAGAAATTTTTTAGAATTCTTATAATTGTTTTTAGTATCAATCCAGAATTTCTCGTTCCTTTTTAAGTTCCTACTTCAGATATTGTACTATATACTAGAAGACCGATCTTCGTGACTCTACCCCCCCCAACCCCTCAAAAAAAAAATAATAAAGCCCGGACCCAGTCTAATGAATGAATCTTTTGCAATAAAAAAAACTAACTAACCTGAAAATGTCGAAATTACTTATCTCTCATAATGAAACTCCGTCGTCATAACAACAGGATTTTTGGCTATAACAGGTTACTACCACATCGCAACATCGAAAGTTTCCTCGTGGCGCTTCGTACCGATTTTCCGACATTTTTCATTTTCTCATTGTGTTTAAAAACAGTATCATTTAAATTAGTAGTATATTTTTTTAATGATTCCCAAAAGTTTCCTCTGTGCGGGCATATACAGTATTGCATTGGACGGCTAAGGTATCAAATAGAAATCGATAAAGAAAAACAAAATTTTTGATTTTCGTCAAAAGAGGGACTTTTTTTAAATAAATTGCAAAAAATTCAAAAATATTTTTTCTAATTCCGAATAAATTTTATTGAAAACAGGATCAAATTTACTATATCGTGCAAAAAGATTGAATTTTGATTGTTTTTATGGAAGGCTCGAAATTGCCTTGCGATCATGGAAAACCTACAAAATACGCGAATTTTTCCATTCAATATAAAATAACAAACAAATTAATTACAAAATCTGAAATCAGAGTCTCGGGTACACTGGGGCCTGTCTTCGTCTATCCGTAATCAAATTTTTAGACCTCTTCGTGCGATAGATGCCTTTAGCCACCGCTAACAAACAGGCAAACAAACAGACCAAAATTTTCTTTTATTGATATAGATATTAACTCAGTCCTTAACTTCAGTCGATATGTGAAAAAAAGTTCTTATATACTTTTATAATACCCACATTAGAATTCCATTTCATTACTAACATTTCAAGCTGTTTTAATATATACCCATTTTATTCTACTTGGTATACCCATCCATTCAGGTATACCCATTTTATTCTAATTTACAATATTCGCATCATGATTTTAACTTAAAAACAAAATTTTGCCGGGGGAAAAGAGTTTATGTTCAAGTTTTCATTTCCTTGAACGCTTCATATATATTTTATATTTTCCATCTTTTCCAGTCAAATATATGCAAATCTACCAAATAAATCTTTAAATTTTGAATAATAAATATTTTCGAAGCAGAGGCTTTATTAGAAATAATACTTGCTGAAAACATTTTCAATAAGTTGTTTAGCAAAATTTATAATGTTCGACAGAACATGGTTAAAACTTTCTTCGAAAAAATTGAAATTTCAAAATGTTTCTTATTAAGAAGTGTATTTTTTAAACAACGCTCATCGTAAATAAATATTTTACTTCTATATGAAAACCGTATAGCAAAATGGATGAAAAAGAATGTTTAAAGGTAAGTTAATCCTTTCGAGTCTGGCGTACTATTAATAGTACATGCCTTTTCATTGGGTATTATTTTGTCCTAAAAATTACTTTTTTTGTTATATACATATATTAATGATAGTATGTGTCTATCTATTTCTTATTATTACTTCATTCATATTTTGTCATCTAATAATAATAATAATAATAAAATTTTGCCTAATTATCTTTGCTCCGTTGGCGATTCTTTTATTTTAAACAAATATTTCACTCTTTAAATTTAAAATATAGGTTACTTTTCTTAACGAACCATGTGTGATAAAACTCAAAAAATACTACAAAGTTGTAATATCTGTTAAATCCTGTTGTAATAGGATATTCTCCAAAACCTCTTCCTTAGTCTATTGCCATATGAATATGAATTGAATAATAGGCAAAATAACTACATTTGTTAGATTTCAGACAAGGACCTGTTCGTTAAACTTCAGTAATTATACGAGGGTGGTTCAATAATTATCGTCCCGAGTGAGTAAAAAATATTTGTTCAGCGATGGTTGATGTTGGGGGACGGTAGCTAATCTCTCCTTAATTTAGGTAAATGGGGTTTTTATGCAGAATTGTCCGATTTGCTTCAGATTTGGTATACCGGTTTATTCTTTGAAATAAGAGTATAATATACTATTAGTGTGAGTTCAATGCTTTCAGTTTAACTGGGCCCTTTTCTTTTTGTTTATTAATGGCTTTTTTTTCTCTAAATCATCAATTCCTTTAAGAATAAAATTCGTTTTTCCAATTCACAATGAACTTTCGTTGCCTTTTAAGAAAATTTAAGTTTTCAATATTTATATATACAGCTCTAATTCAAAAGATTAGAATAATTACTTTTTTTACAAATTGAAAATATCGTTTGGTAATTTATGTCTTTTAATCCAAATATACAAACGATATTTTTATTAAGAACTTATTGTTCATTAAACTTATTTATCTTAAAATTAATATCATTTTTGAAAAGATTAATTGATGAAAAGTTATTTTGAAAAGCCAAAATATTAGAATATTTATTCAAGTGGTTCAAAATATTTGGATATTTTACATTAATTCTCCTTTAATTATCACCAAATTCATAACTGATGGCATTATTGATTAAATTCAGATGATTTTATTTAAAATCAATATTCTTTTAGCAGTTTTTTTTTTTTTTTGCTTTTTTATCTTAAAATGGATCGTGTGAGTGTTATTCCTGAATCTGTTTAACTTCGTATGGTTGATTTGTACCGACACGGTAAAAATTAATGTTATATAGCGAATTATTTACATTGTTCGCAATCAAGCGTTTGTAAAATACTAACACAATATTCAAAAAATGGAAAATTTCAAAATAATCGCTGAAATGGCGGCCAAAAACATCTGCTAGAGATGACAGGAAACTGAAGCGTATAGTTAAGAAAAACCGTTTTAAAAGTGTGCGATTCTTGCACCGAAAATGGAAAGAAGAAGGAGATAAAGTTTCTACATCGACAACATTAAGACGTCTCCATAAATTTAAGTTTGAATCTCGTGTACTGAAAACAAAACCTCTCATGACTGCAAAACCAAAGCGTATAAGATTGAATTGGTATAAATCAAGACGTTTATGGAGCGAAGAAGATTGTATAATATAGATTGTACATAATATTGTACATAAGAATGATGGAGCGATGAAGATTGTACATAATATATAAAAAAATATATTATTTTGTGATGAAAGTATGTTTTGTATTTCATATAGTAATCAAGGTATTCGAGTTTTGAGAATGAAACAAGAAGCATTTGATAAAGAATGCCTTAAACGTTCCGTAAAATTTGCTGCTAGTGTCATGGTTTGGGGTTGCATGAGTGCAGAGGGACCTGGAAAGATATACATCGTCTACGAAAAGGTTAACTCTCAGATATATCAAGAAATTTTGGAACATTACATGATAATTCCATCATCAGAAGATTTATTTGAAGATGATTTCATCTTTCAACAAGATTTAGCGTCACTGCATACCTCGGTGTCAACTAAGAATTGGTTCCACCAACGCAACATTAAGATACTTCCTTGGCCACCAAACTCACTAGACCTTAATCCCATCGAAAACTTATGGTATATAATGAAGAAAAAACTCCAAGAAAATCCTCCATCAAGTAAAACTGAGTGGCAAGCATAAAGTCTATTTGGGAATTAGAATGGGGGAATTTGGGAATTTATTGATAGAAATGTTTATAAACACCTTACATATAGTATGCAAGATCGATTGTACGCTGTTATGGCAGCTAAAGGGGATGCTACACAATATTAACTACCATTTACTTCATATTCATAAGGTAATATTGTTTCATAAAATAAAATATTCTAATATTTTGAACCAATCTAAATTTTATTATAATATTTTGATGTGTTTCAGAAAGCTGTATGCCTAATTTATTGTACTGTGTTTTATATTTTGTAAATGTTAAAATCTTTTCTAAACATTCCAGATTTAATTTATAAGAAATTTAATTGCATTTACTTAGAATTAAAAACAAATTAATGAAAAATAATTTTTTCTTATTACTTTTTCTTAATTATTCTAATATTTTGAATATGAGCTGTACATATAGAGAGAGAGTAAAACCTATAAAAATGCAATCGCAAGATATCTGAAAAATGCACCGTTTTAGATAGTTGTCTCAGCAGGTAAAATTGCACTGTAATCCTTACCGCTGATACCTAAAAATATTTCTGTTTAAGAGTGGAATCTGTTATAGCCAGGTTTCGTTTTCACACGTTTCGCTGTACATATAACATTCATGTGTATGTATATATAGAGAGAGAGAAAACGAAAGAGCAAAACATGTGAAAACGGAATCCAACCTTAAAGGGAAAAATACTTTGGAAATAACCGAAATAAAGACCATATAATTACGTCTGCTAAGACGGAATTTTCACTGGTCTTATGACAGTTTTTCTGTAATAGGTTTTACTGTGTATGTAACCCTAAAAATTTGGACCCTATCATGCCGAAAAGAAATCCTGGTTACGCTACTGGCAATAATTCATAAGCAAAAACAAAATGTAAACGTCTTTATCACAATATTGAAAACTATTCCGGATTCTCGATGATGAATCATATTTTATTCTTTCACAATCACCTATATCAGGATTTGCATCTTAAAAAATGCATTACGAATAGTTTAATTCCCTCCATTAAAGCAGATTACCAACGAAATTATACTTTTTTGTGAAATTTGGAAAGTTTCCATCATGCGAAAAAAATGTAGATTATTCGCATCAAGCGATAATTATTTTTCTGGAAAAAGTTGATAATCCATCTAATGTTTCAGTAGAGATATCTGTAGAGGATTTTTGATCTAATTTAAAAAGAAAAAAATATTCAAAATCTTGGAAGGCGGAAAAGCATTAACCAGTTCAGTAATAGTATTACTAAATGTTATACAAAAAACAAATCGATTTAAAACTTTTACGGAGACTTTCAGCTGACATTAAGAAAATAATTACTAATTTTATTCTTAGAAATGGAGTTACAGAACACAGTTAAAGAGATTTCTGATAGATATTGGTTCAATATTATAAAATAAATGTGTTGTTTATTTTTATTTTTTTTTAATTTTTATTTATTTTTACTAGGGGGGCTCTGCCCCTACGAGCTACGCTCGCCAACCCCCGTTCAGGCATGCCAAAATCCAAAAAGCACGCTAATTTGATCGGCTTTAAAAATATTGAATAAAAAAAAAGTAGCGATCTCTCTGTAAACGGGTTTCCATTCGTTTTCCTTGGATTGGGGATTTTAAAGACCAAATCTGCTCCTGTTATGAGGTACAATGGCTGTTTTCGTATTTAATTAAAAAAAAATTAGTTAAACATTTGAAAATAAGCTAATGTAAAATGAATTAAGTAAACAGTGTCATTGTCTCCCGGTATTTTTTAACAGCGCTATAAGATAGTTCTTTTAAATAATTCATTTTAAATGTATCGTTTCAAATCTGACGTAATTTACACCAAAGTTTTATTTCTTTTATTAATATTCACGTGAAAATACTTTTGTTGTTAGAAGGAAATATTATTTGCGCTGTCTACGAATTCACGATAATAGTTGAAAAGATTATCTCAAAATATCTCGCGCAAATATATTTTTCAATTTAAATTGTTTTGCCATATTTTTTGGCCATTTTAAATATGACTTAATTTCCTCCATTTACAAGTTTTAACGCATAATAATGATTTTTTTTATTTTAACATTTTGTTTTTCTTTTAAAATTGAAGTGTAAATACGGTTCTTATGACGTAATTTTCCTGCTTTTAACATGTAATCCTTTAATTCTAATTTTAAGTTTTTTTTCTGTTTATAATAGCCGCGTGTAAATAAATTTTTAGTTTGAAGGAAATATTATTCATTGCACTGTTTTAAAAACTGGCAACAATTTAATATAATATCCTTTTCTAAAATATGTAAAAATATCTCTGGAAATGCTGAAAATTTGAATTTAAAATGGAAATAAATCCTCAAAAAATGAATCAAATAAAAAAGATAAATGCAGTTTACACACCGAGAATTTCTCATGTATAAAATGATCTAAGAATCATTGAATTCCTATGTATAGTTTTTGCTCCTATAAAACATTTTTAATGGAACGACTTTGACCAACTTTAGCAATAAATATATCTTAAAATAATTATTCGATTTGAAAACTGTCTGTATCAGCGTATTTATCGAACATTTCTCTATAACACCACCGATTTTCATATTTTTGTATGCAACAGTTTTTCTAATATTGACGAAGAAAGACCATGCATAAGTATTCAAATTGGATGCCGATCTACCGGGAATATCTACTCAGATTTTCATTGGTCCATTTCCAAATCAAAACTTTTTTTATATATAGAAGGACTTCTTTATTTACTTTTGTGCGCGTGTATTTAACAAAAATGTATAGTAAGTACATTTAACTTTTGCAAATTTTTTATTGATCACTCGTTATAAAGTAAGTTATGCAGATCTATGCTTTTCCGCCTGATTTAATGTTATACAATGAATTTTCAAATACGTATAGGACCAAAGTGCGACAAAGAAATGACACATAAAAAATTCATGAATAAGAAATAATGCAAAGTGAAAATTTAAAAGCAGTCAAGCAGTGCATATTTTAAGACAGGAATTTCCATCTTTGAGGTTACACTTTCGATGCGATATATTTTAGAATTCTATATGTTTTTCATATAAATTTTGTGGAAAGCAAAAGATTTACGAATATTTTATGGGTTGTTTTTTTTTAAGCTAATATTACAATAACACAAACGTTTCATTTAAATGCAATAAATATTAAAAGATATTTTTAATTTTAAACTTATAATTTTATTTCTAATTTTAATTAAGATGTTATTCTTCATTTATAAACATATGAACTAAACCTGAAACGTTACAATCCCTAAAGTATCATGGCATGCAGTGGTGCCCACCCTTTTTTTCTTAACCATGAGCCTAGAGGCGGACACCATGTGCCCCTGTCAGGTAGTCAGCCTAACGCAAGACCATCGCACTGAAAAAAAATTTTTTTTTTATTTTACTGTACATTACTGGCAGCTGGGTTGCCGGTTTTTTTTATTCTGTATTCCTGTTATTTATTTTTTTTATTACACTTGAAGTTTTTTTTTCGATAAATGCTTCAAAACCATAAGAGGTGGGGGGGGGGGGGGTCATAATGAAGTCTAATCAACGGATAAAATATCAAAAAGCGTTAAAATTTTAGCTTATTACAAATATGCAAATTAAACCTAGATTGGACGCCTGGGTGATTCAGAATGAATTTTTTTTCAACATCTACCACGCTTGTCCCGAAATTCGAACAAAATTTACTATCACAGACCTTCACTGTTCACACTATCTTCAGGTCGATTTTTTTCAAAATTTTATACAAACCTCGGCCTATTACATTACATCTAAAATATATTCATAAAACGTCAAAAAATATTCATAAATTCTTCATTTAAACTGCAAAAGATGGATAAAATCGTAAACAATTCACTATCACAGCGCCCCTTCAAGGGGAATATCGCCATTTTCAACTGGAACCTGATATCCATAGTCAAAAACGTATGCAGGGTGATTCAAAATTTATTGTTCAAATTTCGTGGGGAGGTAGGGAATACGTCAGGAAGACGATTTTACATAGGAAAGTATGTCCGGAAATGTACGCATGCGTATATAGAGGGCGCTGTGTGTACCCAACCTTCCATTGCGTCCCAATCATTATTTTGACTTTCCGAAAGCTAGTATTATTTCTTCTCCTATTTACACCTTCGCATTTGGACTTCCACAAAGCCTTTTACATTCTTTCAGCCCTTTAACTCCAGAAATCTCGTTAATTACCTTTATTCAACGCCTTCATTATCTGACGCCTGGAAAATTCTCGCTTAATCTTGTTCTTACCGCTTGTTTTTTTTTTTGTTGTTGTTGTTGTTGTTTTTTTTTTTACGTTTGCGGACATACTTTCCTATGTGAAATCGGTTTCCTGGCGTATTCTATATATCCCTACGAAATTTGAACGATAAGTTTTCAATCATCCTGTATATGAAGCTTGGTTCAATTATATCCATAACTTCATGCATATTCCGAAGCTACAAAAGAAAGATCGCTATCACAGCGCCCCCTTCTTTCGGACTATCCGCAATTTCAACTGAGACCTTCAGGTCATTTCCAAAAACATATATATGAAGTTTTGTTCGATACTATAGATAACTTCGTGCACTTTCTAATGATACAATATGGAAATCGGCACAAAAATCGCTATCACAGCTACCCCTTCCGGCAGAATGTCTCCAATTTCAAGTGGAACCTGCTGGTTGTAGCCAAAAATATATTATACGAAATTTGGTTCAAATTCTACACTGTAAAAAAAAAATCTGCTAAAATACAGAAATTGTACTGGCAATCGAGACGCTAGTACTATTTCCGTATTTTAACGGACATTTTTCCCCGACGATTCCAGAAAAATGGAAATTTTTTCGAAATTTTCAAGAAAACATTTCCGTTAAAATACAGAAACAGTACTAGCGTCTCGATTGCCAGTACAATTTCCGTATTTTAGCGGAATTTTTTTTACAGTATATGCATAACTTCATAGAGGTCTACACGGGCCGAAATTTCCAGGACCGGTCCCGGCCCGTAGAAAAAATATTGGCCCGGTCCGGTAGAGAAGTTAAAAGTTCGGCCCGAGCCCATAAAAAAAGAATTATTGGCCTGGCGTGGCCGGTATAATAGCTAAAAGTTCGGCCCGAGCCCGGCCCGGAAAAAAGTTAAAATATCGGACCAAGCCCGGCCCGAGTGAATTGCGACAAAACATTGATTTTTACGTCAACTTTTTTTTCATGTTTCTAAACTTCATTTATATATAATTGCCGCAGGCTGCGATATTTATTTTTTAATGAATCGCCGCTATTTCTTTTATGTACATGTTTCAGTTATCATTAATATTATTAATCCGTATTCCATGCATTGAATTGTTAAAAATCTGAAAAATGTTATACAGTAAAATCTTCTAAAACTCAATTACATAAAAAAAAGCGTTATAGACAAGTTCCCTTCATAGCAAATATAAATGTATTATATATTCTTTTCTTACGTATTAGTATATTAATTTTACATGTATCAACACGTTTTCCCATTTAAAACAGGATTCTGTCATAGGCAGGTTCCTTTTCACACGTTTTACTATATTTTTATTTAGCTATATTTTAATTAGCGTAGAAATTTACTACTCTTTAAAAAGAATAAATGTTAATGTTTAATTGTAGAATAATGGCGATTCAAAAATGTATGCACATTTTTCAAAAATCTGTGGGCCAGGCTTAATTTTACTGACCTTTGAACGGAGATGTCACGCCGAGACAATGATTTTCATACGGGCTGGCTCAAAGCTAGGACTGAAAATTTTTGGCCGCGAAGACTAGAAATGAAACCAGTCCCGGCCCGAAAAAAGTAAGGTCCGAACCCGAACCGGCCCGTAAAGAGTAGTCACTAGGCCCGGCCAGAGTGCCGCAAATGAAAATAGACCCGAGCCTGCCCCGCGCGCCGGGCCGGGATCGGGCTTCGGGCCTCGGACCGGCCCGTGCAGATCTCTATAAATTCATACGCTTTCCTATGATACAAAGAAGACACACAGACACACGGACAGACAGTCATTTAGTAAAAACGTGTTGTTCGGAATCTCTGACCCCAAAAACGTATAAACCCGTCGAAAACGAGAAAATAAAAAGTAATTCCACAGAAATCTTTATTTCCAACCTGTTCTTATTTCTTCTCTATTTTTCCCTGAATTAAACAGCATGAAATAAAACTAATTCACTTCACATTTTCAAACTCTTTACTTTAAAATTAAATCAACTTTATTTAAAGGCAAAGACATTTTCTTTAAACTCAAGTGCATTATGCTTTTATCAAACTTTCTCTTTAAAAAAAAAAAAAAAAAAAAAAAAAAAAAAAAAAAAAAAGCTCTGCATCATTAGCCATCAAATAAGATCCCCATCTCAGAAATTAAATATACAAAAGATAAGAAGATTTTCTTATAAACTCAAGAGCAAAATGGTCTTTTAGTCAAGTGAGTTTTTAAATGAAAATCCTTAAACTTTTTTATAAAAAGCTATTGAAGTTACTGAAAAAAAATCAGTTAAACCATTCAGTAAAAAATTAAAAATGTGGAATTTCGAAAATTCCTGTAGTATTTCTTTGAAAGGTTCGCAAAAAAATTATTTAAGCTTAAACCTTTTTGATGTTTAAATAAATTTCACTGAAATAGGTATTTTCGGATTAATCTTACCATGAATTTTAAAGGATTAATTTGAGTTTGACATTTTTTGTGTAATTAATCTTAGCTTTTTAGGTTTAAAAAATCCTGCTATTGAATTAATTTGCGCATTAGATTCACTTAAGTTAACCGATTAATGATAAGCAGCTTATAACTTTCATATGGTTAGAGTATTAGATCCACTTTTAATCAAACAAAGTAGTGAAAATCTCAAAATAAAAAAAGAACGAAATATCATGCTTCCAGCACAGTTTATGGAACACTTTCCAACATATTCAAAATACTGTAAGAAAACTTCGCAGTTTATTAATCCAAACAAACTATTTGGAAAACGCATAATGCATTTCAAACTCAATTTCTGGATTTACCTCCATGGTTACCTACCATTTTCCCTTGGGCGGGAAAACATCCGCATTTTGTTTTTGCAACCCTGTATATGATATCTATAGATACAGGTATACTACAAAGTGTTGAACTGTGTAACCTCTGCAAGAAAAACCTAAAAACACTTCTGTGATCTAATTTAACATTAAACTTGCAGTTTCCTGTCTTCGGCAGGATTGCATATTTGCGGTTTCGCCTCGCCCGTTTTTTACTTCTACCATGTACGTCATCTATGTGTGGACTTTTGACTATCTTTTACATATTCAGAGCTCCTTTCGCTCTTCTTGTATGATGTTGTTTCCTAAGAGGCTCCGGGAAGAATTTATTCTCTCGGTGCTTATGTTGTTCCTATCATGTATTAACCAAGAAGATTTTTCATTAAAATATTGAGTGAACTTATAGGCCATAACTTCAACTATCCATGACACAAAAAAAAATATTAATAATAATACAGATATCATTTTTATTTCACACTTTAGATAACCATCGTGAAATATGCCGTGCAAAGGATGACATTTCTCGGCTTTACAGATAACGGGATTGGGGTTCGCAGCGCTACCGAGAACAGGTAAGCGATATCTTTTCCTGTTTTATTTCCTTTTGATGATAATCCAAAATAGTAAAGAATACTTATGCGCACTTCTATATGAAATAGAAATATTATTTGTAAAACAAAGGGTGACTCAGCCAGTAGTTGATCAAAAAAGGTCGGTGCTACGGAGTTTTTATTATATTTCTTTCCTTTTAAGCTTTAGAAATAAACTAACATAATTGCTACAACCCTTAATGAATGTCCTATAATGGGCAAAAAGGAAATCTTCTAAATTAAATAGCAACAAAATTATAAATAAACAGTTTCTATAATTGCCATTTTTCCCAGTAGTTGATCAATCGAAGAAATCAATCGAAAATTCAAAAATTATTCTTTAAAATATCATGCTTAAGTTGTGATTAACAATAATTCATATAAAACTATTATTTGGAATAAGCAAGATGGAAATGGATTATTTTAACTTACTGTAATTGTCTCCAAACTAATCAAAAACTAAATTTTTACATTTTCTGATTAATAAAAAAAATCATAAAATGGCTTCTCTTACAACAGGCAGCTGACAACAATCTGACAACAGGTGTTCCAACATTCAAACAAAAATATTATGTCTAGTACCACGTATAAAACTCATTTCAACCTGAAATGGCGCAATATTTCAAACATTTGATCCACGACTGGAAGGGTATCAACTACTGGCGGGGTCACCCTAGTAAGCAAAAGGTTAGTTCAGTTAAACGCATAGCACAGTTGAAAATTCCCATTCAACAATTTCCAACAATAAACGGAAATGTATTTGAGAACTTTTAAGCAACCTATGATCCATAGAACTTATATATGGGGCATTCTCACAATCTTCTGACTTTCATGTCTGAATAATAATTTTTATTTTAATACACTTTTTTGTGTTTTTTTAGGTGCGTTCGTAATTATATAATTACGTAGCACCTATAGTCGTCGTTCAGTCCGTCCGTCTGTCCGTCCGTCCGCATATAATAGAGCAAAAACTACCCAACCGAATGGTCTGAAATTTTAAATATATTATTGTTGTAAAATTTTGTCGAGCCATTTCAAATTTTATGAAAATCGGATGTATAGTTAAATTACAGGGACAGTCAAAAGTTTTTCTTTACATTACGGCCAATGGGAAAAATTATTGCACGTGCATTTTAATGATGTTAAAGCTTTCCGAATGGTCTCAAATTTTAAACATATAATTATTGCGACATTTTGTCGAGCCATTTCAAATTTTATGAAAATCGGATGTATAGTTTAATGACAGGGACAGTCAAAAGTTTTTCTTTACATTAAAGCCAATGGGAAAAATTATTGCAAGTGCATTTTAATGATGTTACAGCTTTCCGAATGGGCTGAAATTTTAAATATATAATTGCTGCAAAATTTTGTCGAGCCATTTCAAATTTCATGAAAATCGGATGTATAGCTTAATTACAGGGACAGTCAAAAGTTTTCCGTTACATTAAGGGGAATGGGAAAAAATTATTGCAAGTGCATTTTAATGATGTTACAGACTATGCACTTATGAATTGCAAATAAATACACATTCAGTACAATATGGGGTGCAAAAAATAATTATAAAACTAGTTATAGTACGAACGCACCTCATTTGCCACGTTTGACGAGCAATTTCCAACTTGTTTATTTTATATACTGGGGAACATCCCATTGCATGATTGCATAACAATATTAACGAGCTAAATATGTTTTGGACGATGTTGGGGGTCCAAATACCAGGGAAACTCCTATACCGTCCCGTGTCCCTGATGCTGATTTTTAAGTTTGGAGCTGTCTGTATAAAATTGTTTCAATAAAAGTAATTCGGTGTAATTTTTTTCCGAAACTGGGACAATTGTTTTATATAAATATGCAGCAAAAAATTAACCTGCACACATTTTTACGGTTGATATTATTTTTTGAACTCTGTCCCTGGGTTTTTCATCCTTACCCTCCCTCTTGCTAAACTTATACAGAAAATCACTTCAGATGCAGCCACAGAATTTTTTTCAAGTTTTTTCTCATGCAGAAGTATGCTGGAGAAAGAATGTCTAAAATTCTTTGACAGGAAATTTACTGCATAATTTAAATCCGCATTTAAATATCAATTTCAAGATCGTGGCTTTATTGGTAGTCTTACCGTCCCCAAGGTTTATTCCTGCACTTTTCGAGGTAAATTAAAAAAAAATAATTAATTTAATCAAATGTTAACAACTGTTTCTAAAAATCAATGAACATTGTGGCTATCACTTAGTCTTAACATGATTTGCCTAAAAATAGGTGGTAATTTTCCTTACCGTTGCATCCTTACCATCCCTTTTTTTCATATTTCGTCCCTTTTTTCCTATACCGTACCCTTTTTTTTATCTTACCGTCCCTTCTTTAACATCCCTTTAAGACAATGTTATACAAAAATTCTGTATTAAAAGTACTACATTCTTATTAATTCTTATTTGAATGTCCTGTGGGTACTATGCAAATTCATTATAAGTAAAAATTTAGAAGAAAATAGAAAGTTATAGCGGTAAAATGGTAAGGAAAATTAAACTCGCAAGTTTAACTTAAACCTCAGTTAAATAAAATGTTTTTCGCTGCTGACCATTTTTTCTTTATTTTGAATCATTAAGGTCTATCAGATTAAAATGTTATTTAAGCAAGTTTAATTTCACCAGATTTTTTTCCCCGAAAGTCAAAAGATTGTGAGAATGTTCCATATACAAAGAAGTATGCAAAAAATAGTTAAATTTAAAAACGCGTACCACAACGGAAAACGCACTTTCAGCAACCATTGTTTACAGGCAGTACTCTAACCAAACACTTTTGTGTCCCTGTAAATTAACGATAAAATCTATACTTACCCTATTCTACAGTAAGCGCTTTGTAGTACACCTTAGTGATTGTATATAAATTTTAATGTGTTTAAAATAGTGTAATAACATTAAAACACACCGGTAGAAATTTTTCCCAATATACCGTAATGTAATGGAATTTTTTTAATGTCCCTTTAAACGAACTGTAAATGCTACACACTTCATTTTAGATACTGAACATGTCATAGTAATCTCCAACAACATATATTAATTTCATGGCAGTCTGATGCTTACGCGAGTTAGAGCACATACAGTCGGCAGACAGACAGGCGGCCGGACGGACAGACAGACAAACCGAATTCATAAAACTTTTGAACCATGTTCGAAAGCGTTAAAAAGGCCTTCCAGCCTATATAAACAAAAGGAAATGGTAGCACAAATAACATACATCAATTCCTTAAAAGTGAAAGTAATTTTTTTTTTAATCTGAATCCAAAGTCGAAAAAGTAAAACCTAGCACGGTTTTGATCGTTCTCAGCTATCCTATGCAAAAAAAAAAAAAAAAAAAAAAAATCATTCAGAAATATTAAAATCAAAGCAAGTAATTTTAAAATAACATTTTCATAGGATTAACATAAGCGTTCCCCTTTCTTTCCTAGACTAGTGAGGGCTCTTAAAACATGAACAGAACAACAAACAGTAATGCAACTGAGTGATCGAGTTTGATGCCCACGGCCAAATTAGTGTATCGATTCGGAATTTTTTGGGGGAAAAGCATGAATTTCAGAAGAAAGATTAGACGTGATTTTCAACATGAGTATTGAATGCTTATAAAATAGTCTTTTCTAAAAAACATGAATTTCAGAAGAAAGATTAGACGTGATTTTCAACATGAGTATTGAATGCTTATAAAAGGGTCTTTTCTAAAAAACTCTTTTTACTTTTATACTTTGTAGCCCCCGGAATGCTATTTCTTTCTCCCAGCTTATTTTGTCTCCAATAAATAACGTTACCTTGTGTACGCTAGCCGTAAAACAAAAGCCGATGTTTCATTGTGCGATTCAATACTCTACAGCATTTTTTAAAACTTCTAAGCATCGCACATTTTCAATGTTTATACCGTCGTATTGGGGGGAAAAGTACTTTTTAATGCAATTTGTTTGAAAACTGCATCTTCATTTGTTTTTGAAATATTAATTTTTTTGTAGTTTTTAGCGACATTTGTTTCATTTTGACAACTGAAGTTCTCCTTTTCTGTAGACAGTAAAGAAAAAATTGTTGAAAAATAGCAATTATATCTTTTTGTTGCCATTTTCTCATAAAAATTGAAAAAAAATTAATTAAAATACGTACTATTTTGAGAAAAATATAAATGAAGTATTTATGATAAAACATGGTGCTACTAAAAACTATATTTAATTTTAAGTATCTATATTAATGCAAATGACGTCATTTTAGATAAAATAAAAGCGTGTGCTTTAAGTCATAAAACTGAAATATGTTTTGCAGTAGAGTCCCGATTATCCGAGTCCCGCTTAACCGAGTTATTTCTTTCTGATGGACTGGTGGCTTCTATTATTATGAAACAGCCATTATAAATGAAGCGTTAGGTGAAGATAAAAGAGCAGCTGTAAAAAGCTAGAACTCTGATTTTCTGGTCACCTTCAAAAATTATGGCCATTTTTTTTTCCATTCTGACTAGAAAATCAGAGTTCTAACTTTTTACGACTGCTCTTTCATCTTCACCTAACGCTTCATTTATAATGGCTGTTTCATAATAATAGAAGCCACCAGTCCGCCAGAAGAAAATGAAGTAATGGAAATGCCGGGGGCGACACTAAATTCTGAAAAAACAGAAATCCTGTTCTCTAGTTTTGTCTCTTTTGCAGGTGTCCAAAAGTGACCTAAGTATTTGTGACGACGACAAAAGTAATTTTATATGACGGAAATGGGATTTTGCCGCTAATGAGAAATCAAAACACCAAGCCTAAAGATAATTAAGATAATTAATATTTCAGTAAGATTTCTGTCTGTTTCTTAATGGTTTTTTACTTCTGCAATTGTAACACTTAAAACAGACCTTTAGACAAGAATTGAATCGATTAAGTCAGCAAGGTGATTTATGACCATAATTATTCAAACCTCTTAAACAAATTCCATGAATATGTGTTTAATTTCAAACTATCTTAATAAAAAGGATTAATGTTTGTTCTCGTTATTTTCTTTTTTAACAATTTCCAACATAGTTTAAAAGTGTTTATGACTTCGGTTTGTCTGGCCGTCTCTCCTTTTGTCCGTCTGATCGTGCTCTAACTCTCGTAAATATACTCGGATCATTCTGAATTTTTTGTATGTTGTTGATGTTTGCATGGAATCCCTTTATTTACTCAACCAGAAGAAGTCACAGAGAAAATCTTGAAAGATTATGATCGAGAAATCCCAATAGCGATACATAAAAAAATTTACCGAGAAAAATCACAAATTTACCATTTGGTCCTGGATTTAGATATCAATTACGCCCGTCATCTGACGAAGCAAGGCCGTATCCTGATTGGATTTAATTCCTGTAAAGTTGCGGATTATCGTCCGATAATCCGCTGCTCGCAATGCAAACGATATGGCCATACAGGTAACAACTGTAGATTTGAAGCTGCCTGTGCTATTTGTGCTTATAATCACACAACAACAACTTGCCCAAATAAAGAAGATCCTAAGAAAATATGCTGCATCAATTGTCTGAATACAAAACATGATTTCCCACACAGAGCGGATTCAAATGAATGTCCATTATTTAAACTTCGATTTCAGTCGAGGAAAACCTTCATAAATGTATCTGCTCCACATTCAACCAACTAAACAATACAAAAATCGTTTCATCAAATACAAACAAAAACTCAAACTCACCTTCAATTCCAAATTCTACTCAAATTTCTCATCTCTCGGACTCAAACTCTTCTCCGCAAGGACAACATCAAAACATGCAAGTACCTTCAACAACTAATCAAATATCATCATCCTTTAAAATAGCACAGATTAATCTTCAAAAGAATAAAAGTGCAACAGCTTCACTCCTTCAATTCTTAATTCAAGAAGACTACAAAATAGCATGCATACAGGACTCCAATATAGTCAAAGGACGACCACATGGCCTTCCCTCAGGACTTCCTTGCTACTCTTCAAAAAAAAAAGAATTGCCAAATAATAATCATAGATACATCGTTACAACATATAAGAGTTCAACAAAATGATAACTCAGTCTTCGTGAATATCTCCTCAACAGAAGGACAAATAACTATAGGCAGTCAGTATTCCGCACCATCGGCTAATTTAAAAGATCTACAAGATTGGGCGAACAAGTCGGGTATGAGTTCAAAACTTCTGTTGCTGGGTGATTTGAATGCTCATAGTGTCCTGTGGGGGTATGAGAATGATAACGAAAAAGGACAACACCTCATCAATCATCTCAATATGATGCACTTATTAGTCCTAAATGATCCTTTCTCAAAACCAACATTTGAAACCACGCATTTGAAAGGTTGGCCAGATGTATCACTAGCATCCTTCCCACTGTTCCCAAAAGTTTCCTTATGGACTGTTGAGGATGATATTCACTACGGTGACCACAGGCTGATAACCTTGTATATGGATATCCAAACCCCGAAGCTTCCAAAGCGTAGATATCGGACAAAGAATGTCTCATTGAAAAAATTCAATAGAAAATTATCTAAATCATTGCAAGAAAATAATATAACTTTCCAGGATATAAAAACGACGGGGGCATTCGAAAAAGAGTACGACAACTTTATAAATATAATAACACAAACCTGTGACCATACTTTAAAGAAAAAAAACTCCACATTTAAACCAACAGTTTCTTGGTGGACAGCGGAACTTAGGAAAATGAGAAGCTTTGTTAAAGCACTTTATAGGAAAACAAAACTTTTGTCTGCATCAGAGGAAGACATGATCAAATTAAAAAAGTATAGAGCACTCTATAAAAAGAAAATTCTGGAAGCAAAGAAAACAGCGTGGAATTCTTTTTGCTCAAATACCAAAGACCCCTTTGGGAAACTAAAAAAGACGGCATTTAGAGATTTTTACAGACAGGAAGTCTACGCTCTTTCTGATTCCACTACAGCAACCCACTCAAGACAATCTTTTTATGCAGAAATTGCCAATTCAATATTTGGTCCTTCGGACTTGCAACCGCATCAAATTCATCCGCGCTCAACCCAGCCAGTTAATCCATTTATACTCCAAGAACTAAAAACTGCCATCTTCTCGTTCAATCGGAATAAAGCACCTGGTCCTGATAATGTTGACCATCTGATTGTACGAAATATTTACCACTCACATTCATCTCTATTACTGAATCTTTACAATACTCTATTAAACTTAAATTACTTCCCAAAAAGTTGGAAAATTGGAGAACTAGTCTTTTTTCTAAAGGCAGGTAGGGACCCACAATCTGCTCAGTCATACAGACCAATAACTCTACTCCCAATTCTGGGGAAAATTTTTGAAAAATTATTATTAAAACGAATAAATTATCATTTTCGAAATTCGACAGTTCTACAGAGTTCTCAACACGGATTCTTAGAGGGTAAATCGGCTGAATCAGCGATACAAGAAGTTCTCTCAACAATTGACTTACTTCAAGAAGAAAACAACTACATTTCATTAATATCATTAGACATCCAAAATGCTTTTGACAACTTACCTTAGGACGCAACAATCCAAGAACTGGAATTTTTGGGGTTGGAGGAGCCATATGTTAATATCCTGAAATCCTTTTTATCTCACAGAGGAGCGAAACCAAATTGGCTAGCACAAGAAATTCATTGGTTTAGGAAGGGGTGCCCACAAGGTTCATGCTTTGGGCCCTTCCCATGGAGAATCTTCCTAAACGCTCTCGTACGCCATTTAAAATCGTTAGGTTACATAATAATAGCTTATGCAGATGACATTTTAATTATATTAAATGGTAAAACAAGGCGAGAATTAGAAAAATTAGGAAAGGACATCTTAGATTATATTAGTAGGTGGATGCCAAATCACAACATGAAAATATCTTACAATAAATGTAAAGTTCTCTACCTTAGAAGACCAAAATTTTTGAAAAGAGCTCCAACACTCAAAATTGACAACCATTCATTAAAAAGTGAGTCAACTTTAGAATACTTAGGTATCGTTCTGGATAGTACGTTGTCGTTTCTCCCCCATTTACGAAAGAAAAGGCAGGAAATTACACAACTTTCGCAAGACCTATTGAAGTTTGCCTCAGCTTACGGAGGGGTAAACAAATTAATTCTGAAGATTTGGTACAATAGTATCTTGGAGAAGAAAATCACGTATGCTGCAGCAACTTGGTTTCACCGGATAAGCAAAGCCCATGGGCTTCGTCTGATCTCATCAATACAATACCAATGCCTGTTATTAGTTTCACGTGCCTACAGAAAAACTTCGGCGGATGCCCTTTGTGTTTTAACAGGTATCCCGCCCTTGGCACTTCAACTTGAATATATAGCAACAACAGGAAGAGTCTTACGTCTTGGAATCCCGACAGGAAATCAAGAACCAATATTTTACCAACCAAAAATGAAGTGAAATCAAGTTGAACCATTTAAAGAATATTTCTTTCAAATAGATCCAGAAAATACTCCACATGTAGAAATAAACATTTATACGGATGGTTCCAAGATGGAAGATGAAACGGCATATGCCTTCTGTGTGTATCAGAGAGGAGAGTTAATCCGCGAGGATCAAACTAAGTTAAGTAAAGAAAATACTGTTTTTCAGGCAGAACTCCTGGCCATAGAAGAGGCTGTGCTGTGGATTTGGAACTCTCCTCATAAAGAAGTATTAATACACTCGGACAGTCTCTCAAGTCTCTTAGCAATAGAAGATGTTTTTTCAAAAAATCTCATCGCAGTACAAATTATCAAACTACTCCAAGAAACAAGAAAAAAGATCTTCTTTAAATGGGTCCGTGGACATGTGGGTAATGTGGGGAATGAGCATGCAGATTCTTTGGCAAAAGAAGCAACCAAAGCCACATCACATGCCAAATACAAATTCTTTCCCAACCCTCCTTCTTACTTGAAGAAGCTTCTAAAATCATCTCTACACGAACAATGGCAGACTCGCTGGGACTATGGTACCACAGGACGGTACACATACGCTTTAGCCCCAAAAGTCTCGGAAAAGAGAATCCTGCTGCATAGAAATCTTTTTCTGTTTGCCGCTAACCACGGCCCATTTTCATCATATCTTTATAAATTTGACAGGGTTCCTTCTCCATTATGTGTATGCGGTCAGCGAGCTACATCATTGCATTATATCTTTAACTGTACCCTTACATCATATTACCATATAAGAAAATCTCCAAAAATTTCTTTGTCTCAGTGGTTCTCAGTGGTTTTGTCAAATCCATCATTTTGTCAAAAGATAATTGAATGTATGAAAGTTTTAGAAAACAACCATTATTTGTTTCAAAATGTTTTGCCATTTATAGATGATGATGAGAACGTATCTTAACAAATAGACAGATACCACCAATTCAAAATAAACTCTTAGCCACAAACAACACGATTGAACTATAAATGAACTGTTGCAAGAACAATAGACTTTTGAACTTTTGTGTGTGTATATAATTATATAATATTCATCATAATTATTCACTCTTTTACCTATTTTTTATATTCTACATTATTTTTAAAATTATGAATCTCTTTCTAATTTAGTATACATATACGTAGCTTTTATTGTATTTTTGCAGAACGCCCAGCTTTGCAGAGTAATTGAGCTTTTGCCGCTCCAACAAGTTTAAAAATCCTATTATCTATTATCTCATGATCTTATTAATTACAAATATCTAAATTTCTCTCGTAAACGTCCAGTAAAAATTGGGCTTTCCATCGTGTATATATTGTACTTATATTGTATTTAATCTTAATATTCTCAATTGGCTTTCCTGTAGGTCTCTTCGGGCCTTTTATTTATTATTATTTTTTTGTGTGTGTGTGTGTGTGTGTGTGTGTGTGTGTGTGGTGACGGCGGTAGTAGATGGAAACCGCTGGGTGGGGCTTGTGAGTGCTTAAACCATTTGGTAGACCTCCCCACCTAGCTGACCCCTTTACTATAGCATGAACGTTATTGAAAACTAGTATATTATCCCTTCACAAATGACGGAAAGTGAATGATAAATCTTCAAAACAATAGTTTAAAAAATATTTTTCTGATTTAAAAAAAAAAAAAAATGCCTGATGCATTTTGTTAATCAAAAAGTATTATTCTTTGGTTTTTTATGATTAGAGCAAAGAAATATGTAAACTACAATTCAGTCACCAGCGGTTAAACGCTCCACTTCCCACTACACATTCTATGACGAAAATGCTTGTTTAGGTTCCCTCTACATTAAAAATTTGTTGTTTAACGTGACTTTTTTTTTTTCGCTGCAAACTATGTTAAAATTCATAATTTTATCTGCAAGATAATTAAAATATGCTGAACCGATAAAAAATATTCATTTTATTTGCAATGTCTTAAAATCTGATGAAATCAGATTATTTCATCAGAATAATCTGAAAATATCTCAGAATAATCAGAAAATCAGAAATATTTCAATATTTCTATTGTAAGAACATTATATTTGTAGATTTTCTAATTCCTAATTTCGATTTCCTAATCCCTACAAAATACAAAGAAAAATATATAAAATAAAAGATTTGAGTGGGGTTATAAATATTACACAAAATCCTTATAAATTCAAATTTAATGAATCCTTCTAAATCCTTCTAAAATCCTTCTAAAATTCATTTAATAATTATGTAAATCCTCTAATTTTGGTTCAAAAATTCACGAAAAATGCTTTAGAAGATGAAATTTTCATGAATTAATAATTCAGTACATAAAGGGTAAATTTCCCTTTAAATAATGCTGAAGTGCCATTGAAATAATTCTTTATTGTAAATGGATTTGAAAGTTTTAGATATTCAAATTCGAATAATTTTTACTTTGTCATATAAGATAGAAAACAAATGTCACAGTAAATATGAAATTGTGCAAAAGAATAATCATTCTGATTAAATTAGTTGGTTGGTTGGTTGGTTGTGTTCATGACGGCCAATTATCATCACGAGGCATATAGGCCCTAAGGGGGGGGGGGTGCCCTGCGTGGGGGTCTTTCTAGGGGAACCTAATCCGTATTAACGCTTGGAAATCCAAGGCTCGATGAAAACCACGAAAACTCCAAACGATTAGGCCGACGGGCGCGATTGGGTTCGAACCCAGCACTTCCCGTCTACCAGCTTCGAGAGCAGAGCCTCTCGGCCACTGGTGGGGCTCCTGAATAAATTAAAAATACATGTAATGCAATGTGCTTGAACGCACCTTTTTAGAACGAAAGTTCTATCTTTTCTCCCTAAATGGCGATAGTTATCCGTTATTTTTAAATTACAGCTTATTGTTGTTGTTGTTGATGATGATTTGGCACTTAAATTTAGAACTTAATTGTTTAGAACTTAACAGTTTTTGAAGATTTTAAACAAAGTTAAAATATTTAAAGGTTTTAATAAACTATTACAAATATTTTAAGACCAGCATCGGCTTTAACCTGTATTTTTTTTTTTTTTTTTTTTTTTTTTTTTTTTTTTTTTTTTTTTAATGAAGCGTTCAAAGAGTCATTTGTTTGTTTGTAGATTTGCTGAAATTTGAATCTGAATGGCAGCAGTATCGTTTGTTTACGTCCGATTTCTATGTTTATAATAGCTTAATTTTAATTTAGAATTTAATACATTATAAATAGATACCATACACATGTTTTATGTGAAAATATGCTGAACAGACATGATTTCAAATAGAAAAAATTATCATTTAGCCGTCATATGCTAGGATATGTTTTTCATTAAGCCTAACATGGCGTTTAGCTACGGTCGTTTCGCAGACCAGAGTGGTTCGCACCGGCATGGTTCCGACGGTCCCCTGCACTCAGATTTTATTATAAGTAGATGAAGTGTGTTGTAATTATAGTTCATTTACAGGGCTGATCAAAAGTATCCTGTTGCTTTACGATCAATGGGAAAAAATCGTTTCAAGTTCATTTTAATGATGTTGGATCATTTAAAACATAAAGAAATTGATATGCGTTTATGAAGTGCATTAAAACATGCATTCTGTAAAATATAGGGTTCAAATCATTTATTAGTCATTTACAAGGACACACAAAAAGATTCCGTTACATAATGGACTACGGGGAAAAATTATTTGCAGCATATTTTAGTTTTGTTACACTATTTTAAATCTAATGAAATTAATACGCATTAATGAGATTCACTGCAAGGTACTTACTGTGTAAAATGATGTGCATAGTATTTATCGTCCATTTACAGGGACACACAAAAGATTCAGATACAGTACTGAATCTGAAGCACTGTCTGTTAGCGATAATTGCTGGAAGTGCGATTTCATTTGTGGTATGCGTGTTTAACTAAATTTTTGCTTACTATATAGTGTATACAGCCGGACCTCGTTATCTCGACATCCGGTTTTTACGTCACTCCGCTTATAACGTCAGTTTTTCAAAGTTGCGATTTTCTGTATATGATTTGAATGTAAATAAACTCCGTATTATAAAATCGTTGAATAATTTTCAACTGCGAATATCCCGACGGTTTAGGAAAATTGTCCATTTTTCATAATCCATCTTATAAGCATGGAAATTAAGCGGGGAGAAATGTCTAAGCCAAACTTTTCACAAAAGTGTCTAAAATACCCATTGAGATAAATGATAAATTTTACTTCAATCCTTTATCTGAATAAATAAACCCACACACTATCAATGACGAACTTTAAGCTCCAGATAAACGTATCCGTCTACTCCCGGTCTTTTTTGTTCTGGTCAGGCGGTGCTTTCTTGTAGTTACACGGCGTTTTTCATCCGACAAAAACCGAAGCATTGCATTGAAATGACCAGAAGTTATATAACACCTATTTCTGAAAAAACGAATATTGATTACAATTCATTGTACAAATTGAAAAAAGAATTTCAATATTTCATGTAACAATGGAAAAAAAAACAAGTCATCATAAATCTGATTTTTATTCTTTTTAATTTTGTGTTTGTGTTTATTTTGATTAATAATAATGTTTTATTGCTTAAAACGGAAAGCCGTGAACAGTTATGAATTTAAAATTGTTTTAAATTAAGTAAAAATTCAGTTTTTTATAAACATATTTTACTGAAACTCCGGTTACCGCGACACTCCGCTTATGACGACACTTTTTCTGGTTTTTAGAGTGTCGGGATAGCGAGGCTCGACTGTATAAATGTTATAGATCATACACAGCGCTACACAAAAAAATCCGTAATCATTGTGCAGCATCAGCGTGAATGGCTTAAATGTGTCTTTTAATTTAACTGTGCACTTTCAATTTGAACTATATTTAGTATATTAAGAGATGTTTGTATAATATAAATAAAATCATATACATGGTCGTACAAAGAACTGGATACATGGTCTCCTAGGATCGATAATATCTGGAAGAGTTATTTCAGTAGTTTTAACCATGTTTTAGCCTGAATTAAATGGTAGCTTTGTTTGTGGCGCATATAAAAATCTGTTAGTAATAACAGGGCTGTACAAAAGAATTCAAATATGTTTCTGCATATTATTAAAAATTTCTGATTGTGAATTTTCAACATATTATGGATTTTCTTGCTAAACTAAGTTTTAGCATACTATGCAGAATAAATACAAATCTATATATTAAATACAGGGCTGTACAAAAGAATTGAACTACTTTTCTGGCTATGGACGATAATTGCTGATATCTGGTTTTCAAATGTGTTATGGCTTTTCTAAAATGTTTATTTAGATATTTTTTTTAATCTTATTAAACAGTGAAGTTTCGTTAAAGATTTCTGAAAGTGTTTCAAAGTGTTTCACAATCTATGGCTTGATGCATGATTTTCTTTTTTCTTTATTATTTTTTTCCGTTGATTTCTTCAGAAATCAACTTATTGCAATCACTTCGTTTATTAGACATACATATATACACGTATATCTAACATATATATGTATGTAATCACAGTCATTATATATGATATACTTGCCATCGCGATAAAGCCCGAAATACTGAACCGATTCAAAGTAAATCAGGACAAATTAGGCATTTTAAAGATTTTACATTATACAAGTTCTTCCAGTTTAGTCTGAATACGGGGTATATCAATAAGTTTTTGTCCTCACATAGAAATAATTGCGTGAAATTTATGAAATTGTTACATTGTATTAGTCATTTTCTATATAATCACCGTGCACACATTTCTGCAAACGGTATTTCAAAGAGAGAGGGAAGGATGTATTCCAAGAGGCGCGATAGTAGACTCAAATGGAGGCATTTTTCTAACTTTTGCCGACCCCAACATGTGACATATTGTTGAAAAAGCCTGTGACTACTTATTCCGGTTATGCGCTCCCGAGCCTCTCCCCCAGATTTGCGCCCTGGGGGTATGAATGATGCCCGCAAAATTTAGAAAAGTGCCCCAGGATTGCAAATTTGGGGGAAGGGGCTCGGGAGGTGCATAGCATGAATAAGTGGTCACAGGCCTTTCCAAAAATATGTCACATGTGGGGGTCGGCAAAAGTTAGAAAAATCCGTCCCTACTATCTCGCCTCCTGGAAAACATCCTCCCTCCTCTATTTGAAATACCGGTTACAGAAATGTGTTACTGTTCATGGTGACTATAGGGGAGACTATGGAGGGTTGACCATATGGGAGGCTTGACCCACCCATCAGTTTTCATATTGAAATAATTTCAGAGTTTTACCAATAGGTGTCAACCAAAGCTATTGGAATGCTCAAACAACAGTCTTTGTTTCATAGAGCTAATCGAAATAGGTGTGGAAAAATCAAATGGGGAGCGTTTTCAACCTAAAAAGTGCATTTTTTAGAAATAATTTGTAAGCTTTTTTCAGATAAAATATATCATACAAATTTAAGTAAGTAGGTTTAAAGTAATGCAGAAATAACGAGCTTTCATTCCAGGCATAAAGATTGTACCGTAAGTTCGGCTTAACATAACAATATGCTATTATTTAGAAAAGTGGTATGTGGGGAGGTTTGACACAGTCAATGTGAGGGTGGGTTGACCAGATGCTCAAGGCTCCCTTAATTAAGTGGTTTTGGCAATCTGTTTATTATACACTGTGCATAATGAAAAGGGTTATATATAAAAAAGAATATATATTTATCCTGTAAAGCTACTGTAAAATGGGGTGATGGTAAAGAAAGTGTTTAAAACTGCTTAAAGAAAGATGTAAAAAATTGCTGTAGTATCCACTGCAAGAAAATACTTAATGAAATATAAATGGGAAAGTTGATAGGAACTTTTCTCCATCTAAATATTACTTAAAATAGGTAAATAGGAACAGTGGAAAAGAATAGAAAGTATGAAAACAGCAGTCTTAACCATTTCAGGGACAGTGGCATGTTTATGAAACCACTTAATTTTAATTCCCAAACGCCAGAATGACACCAGAATTTTACTAAAATATTTTCCATTTGATATGTATGTGAAATATAGCCTTTTTCTTATTTCCAAATAAATTTGTTCGTAAATTCCGGTGCCAGTCATTTATTTCAACATTTTAGTACTGAAAGTACTTTGCTCCCGAAAGGCCTAAACGATGTTAATAATAAGTTAAGTGCCCAATGCGGCTGCAAAAGAAAATAGCATTGATCGAAAAACTTCAGGAAGGCATTTAGACAAATTTCACCAGGATGAATAAAGTTAGATGAAGCCAAACTATGTGACAACTATGTTGTTAGATCGAGTGTCACAAAAAGTAGGACAAGGAGACAAAAAAAAGGCGGGACAGTGTTATCTAAATCCAAACATATTCATACATGAAACCCTATGAAAACAGAACCTGTCTCTACCGGAATATTGTCTTAAATGTTAAAATTTCATTTTTCCTGATGTACAACTATATATGCTCAGACAAAATCATTTTTAAAACAAATGTTTTTTTCCTATGACTTGCGATTGCGTCGAAACAGATTTTTTTAAGCGTCATGTTTTCAAAAATATTTTTTTTAATAATTAAAGCATGTAGCATAAAGTTATTCTGTTTTTTTTAAAACTGATTTTATTCTCTTCTCAAATATTTCAATATAATATAAAGTGGGTCAAGCCTCCCATATAGTGGGTCAACCCTCCCGTATGTGGGGAGCCTTGACCCATTATTTTGTCATGAATAAAATCATTCATTTTTCAAATTTCTTATATATTACACTTATGTAGCAATTTTATTTTGATAACTGATTGTATAACGAATAAAATGATATATAAAACTTTATTTTACGTTCAATATTTAAAAAATAAAAAATCATTTTATAAAAAGTGGGTCAACCCTCCCTAGTCTCCCCTATAGAAAAGGACTAATACAATGTAACAATTTCACAAATTTCACTCAATTATTTCTATGTGAGGGCAAAAACTTATTGATACACCCTCGTAATATGGTGATTTATTTTTGTTATTTTTTAACCATTTGGAAAAATGGTTATTGTTCTCTGTCAGGGTATGAAATCAAAAGCATATTGGAAGGTTTTTATTGGTTTAATCCGCATTTTATTCGTTTTCTGATTGGTCTATACAGTAATCTGTATTTCCCTTTACTTTCAACAACGATGGATACCTTCTGTTGCCACTATGACAAACAAGTAATAAAAACAACAACAAAAAATTAATAACTCAGAAACAAATTGAGATACAGCTTTCAAACAAATTGCATTTAAAAGTACATTTTTTCTCTATCCGACGGTGTAAAAAGTAATATTGTCGGACGTTTAGAAGTTTAAGAATGAAATTTCATTTAAAATGTGTCATCAGATTTCTTGGAAATCTGACGATGGAAAAGCCTTTTCCTGAACAGCCAATGAAATGCTTGGATAATACATAAGTTTCAGGTGGATAATACGTACGAGTCGCAGGCGATTTTTGCGCTTGCAATTTTTACGTGTCATAACACTATTAATGTTTAATTCATGGCGTACGTAATGTATGATCAACTCCGTGCGATGTTTTATGTCTTAAATTTTAGTCTTCGAAAAAATCATTTTCCAAATGGTCGTTGTAATTTGTTGAATTGCTTTTTTTTAAGGTAATATATTTTGTATGAGTTCGTTAATTAAGAAGATTCGGCAAATCATTCAAAAAGTAACGGCCCTTTGAAAATCCGAATAACATTACGGCGAATGGAGATATATTTTCAATTTACTATTAATGCAAGTCAAATAAATTTCTTCGATTTCAGTACAAATTTTAGGAGTTGTTTAGTTTAGTAAGTACCGCACACTAAAAAAAAATTGGGGTATTTATTTAATGGTAAAGGTTAGAACCTCGTTTGAGCACCGGAAATATATTACAGCTTAGTATCATCATATGTGTCATCACGACTTGCATCATCATGAAAATATCCAAAGTACTAGATAGATTTGAACCAAATCTGAACAGTGGATTTATCTTACTATTATCTTCAAAGAGTTTGTTAATCCAAAAGCTTCTCTAATCTATTCGAAAATAACATCAGCCCTCTGAAAATCGGAGTAACTTTACGGTTATTTGGGCTGTATTTTATGTTTCTTATTAATGTATGTTAAAAATCTTCAATTTCAATAAAAGTTTTAGATGTTGATTGCATTCTATGACATTCATTGAATAGTTTGCATTTGAAGCCGGTTTGAGCTTCTTAAATATATTGTAGACTATGTGAGATTTTTAAACTATTATTGCTACAAATTTTCGACATTTTTTATGTAATTATTTCATATCCATTCAGTTAGATTTGGTAAGCCAAATTTAAAATTTTGCTACAAATTACCTTTCTTGCCAAACAGCAAACTTTGAAGGATTAAAACTAATTAATGCTATTTGTATTAAATCTGATGTTATGTAACAATGTCTACATAAACTCTCAAAAGAAAAAACTTTAAAAGTTTTTCCGGTCGCTTTCGATTCAGTTTTATCAGTTTTTACTGTATCTTTTTTTCAGACAGTAATATTTAAAGGAGTATATATTATAAAATGATCTTCAAACAATTAAAAATTTCACTTTTCATAAAAAAGGAATTAAAACTGGACAGAACAGATGAAAATTTACAAACCACTTTTATCATCTTAATTATTAAAATAGAACAATTACAATTTTTTTTACTATTTGCAAACTACAAAAAACTTTGCATTCAATTTAATTTGGATGTTCATAAAATGTAAATAAACAACTTTGAAAATAAATATAAACTCTTTCATGGGGTGATTTTTACTTTCATTATTCCCATTGTTCGTGACTCTGATCATATGCATTGCAACTCATTATTTTAAATAGATTGTAATATTGAATAAAAGTAAAAATAGTTTTTATTAAAAAACACACTCTTTTATAAGCGTTCAATGATTGTCTTTAAAATCGCACCTAATCTCATGACTGCAATTCATGTAGTTCCCGAATATTTAACGTTCAATAAGATAATTCGCGTGGGTCCCCGATTATTGAAAATTCCACGCTTTGATTTTACTTGATAGAAAGAGCGAACTGGTGAATTTACTAAAAAACTTATTATATATGTTCGGTTTCGTTTTCAGATGCGGCAACAGGAAAAAAAACTTTATTTAAACTATAATACAAAATTTCTAAATTGTTTTCTCAACGTATGATCATAACTTAATATTAAACTGCAAAATGATACAAAATATTTTTATTTATTTATATTTTCTACCTTTTAGCACTTGAAACATTTTGTTGTTGTAGTTTCGCAGCCAGTTGGCCTATTTTTGGGGCGTGGTTTGGGGCATTAATTAACTCCATTGTTTTTACTTTCTTCTATCTTTACAAGAAGAAAGTATTGGATGTGGTAAAAAATTCGAGATCCGGTTTTATACGGATTTATAAGTTTTAGAAGGTTCTGAACACGATTTGACTGTTTTTAGAAAATGTCTGTCTGCGAGTCTGTCTGTATGTGACACAAATTTTGTGGGCGCTCTATCTCAAGAACTAATGCACGGAATTTAATAAAACTTCAGATTCAGTTAGACCGTGATATAAATTGGTGCTGATTAGTTTGTGGTGTAAATCGCCCGAGAGGTGGCTTTGCTATGCTGCATTTTTCACGATTTCCTCAAAAACTCTATCTCAAGAACTAATGCACGCATTTTCGCCAAATTCAGAATCAGTTATACATTGATGTAAAATGATGCTGAATAGTTTTGGAGTAAATCGCTCAATAGGTGGCGACTGTTATGCTGCATTTTTTACGATTTTTGCAATAGTTTTCTATCTTAAGAGCTAATGAACGGATTTTTATCAAACTTCAGATTCACTTAGACATTGACATAAGTTGTTTCTGATTATGTATTTGGTGTTAATCGATCAATAGGTTGAGCTGGTATGCTGCATTTTCCACGATTTTCGCAATAGCTCTATTTCAAGAACTAATGCACGGATTTTCCTCAAACTTAAGAGTCAGTTAGACGTTGACATTAGTTGTTGCTACTTTGTTTTTGGTGTAAAACATTCAACAGGTGGTGGTGCTATACTGCCTGTTTTAGGATTTACAGGAATTTAACGATAGTGATATCTCAAGAACTAATGCACGGAATTTTATCAAACTTCGTATTCTGTTAGACCTTGACATAAGTTGGTACTCATTAGGTTTTCGTGTAAATCATGTAACAGATAACCCTGCTATGATGCATTTTTCACGATTTTCGTGACAGCTGTATCTCAAAAGCTAATTCAACGAATTTAATCAAACTTCATATTTTGTTACACTTTCACATAAAAAGATCTTTATTAGGATTGGGCAAATACAGCACGAAAGGTGTCGCTTTTATGCTCTTTGGGTTGTGATTTTCGGTTGCAGACATCTAAGAAGGTGGGTATCGAAATTCAATGATTTGTTTGACAAATGCGATGCTTTTATCTCCTTTTTATATGCACACAATTAAACGAACCTTTATCTTTAGAATCCTCATGATGGGCATTGATTGTCATTTAATTTTGGCATTGTGATGGCGATTTTAAAGTATAAACATGTATGAGATAGAAGAAAGGTTTTAGATTGGCACATCTGACTAGTTTTGCGTTGTATACTATCCAGACGGCCTTGCCTATGAATATCGAATATTCACTAAACAACTGCGATTTGAAAATAATATAATCCGATGTTAGAAAACATAATTTTAAACATGTAAAAAATAATTTTTAAAATTTAGAACATAAAACATAAAAAATTATTGACTAAAAGTTCATTTTTTCATATATGTAACAAAAGAAAAATTACATATTTCTCATAAATATTGTCAATTTTCTAATACAAAATTCTGAAGTATATGAACTTACAAAACTTTACAAAATTTATTACAAGTTGAGTTTAGCAATTATGATGTGAAACTGCTTAAATGATAAATAAAGCATTGGTATGAAAAAATAACTGAGTATCGGCCTCTGTTCAGAATTGTATGAGCAGTTATATTAACTGCTATTTTTAAAGATAGCAGCAATAAATAAAATCGTTTTTAAGGCCCACTGTACAAGTAACATTGACTTTTGAGTATGTTGTAGATATTCAAAACGGTTATACAGAGAGTTAATAAGGAAAACATCTCTAATAATGATAAATCAAACAGCCAAACCAAAATATTATAAATTTTTCAGATAGGAAACGTAACACCTGTTTCTTAATGACTATCTATTTGTTCAATTATAATCCTTAAAACAAGCATCTTATAAAAGAATTAAGTCAGTAAAATGATTTATGGTCATAATTATTCGAATCTTTTAAGCGGGCGAGTGGATAAAGATTTTTTTTCCCGAACTGTCTTAATGAACGAGGTAAAATACCTATGATATATAGCTCTGAGAGAGGTTTTTTCTTTACAATTTCTATATTAATTAATTAAGAGTAACTCATTAATAAATTTTGTAAACATGTTTTTTAACTGCAATGCTTCATGGAGCATGTAATGTGAAAATTTATTCAAAACATTTAAAATCAAGAAAATAATTAATATCTACAATAAACAGGAACGTACATAGCATGTCTTGGGACAACAGAAAACCCTTTTGTCTGCTATAATTAAAATTAGTATAATTGTGCTTTTAATTATTAAAAAATAAAACAAGAACGAAAAATAATGCGTCCAGCATAGATTATGAAACACTTTCCAACACATTTATAATACTGTAACAGAACTTCACAGTTGATTAAGGTGAAATATGATGTGTAAATAAACAATTTGGAAAACGCATAAGACATTTGAAAACCCAATTTCTGCTATTACAATATAATCGGAAAAATGTCCTTTTTTGTGCAGCTCTGTATATGATATATGGATTTGTGTGTATACTACATAGTTTGCTAAAAGTTAGTTCAGTGAAACGAATAGCACAGTTGAAAATTTCCATTCAGCAATTTTCGTGAATACAAGGAAATGTACTTCAGATGTTTTGTGCAGCCCTGTATATGATAGATATAGAATTTATAAACACCAAATAATATTTAAAATAAAAAGATAGCTCAATTTAAAAACGCGTACCACAACCGAAAACGCACGTTTATTAATTACTGTTCATAGGCTTCAATAGTTCAACTTCTTCTGTAGCAAAAATTTTTTGTATGTTCCTTTAAATGAACGATATGTTCTATGCACACCATATTCCACAGTAGGCGCCGTGTAGTAGACCTCAGCTATAAATATAAATTTCAGTATGTTTAAAATAGTGCAATATCATTAAGAAACACAGCAAACTATTGTTCCCCATAGACCGTAATGTAACGGAATTCTTTTGAGTCTCTCTGTAAAAGAACCGTAAATCCCATACACTTCATTGTCAATACCCAAAATGCCATAGTAATACCCAATAACATCTATGAATTTCATGGCAATTGCACAATGTTTACGCGAGTTAAAGGACGGACGGACAGAAAAACCTAATTCATAAACACTTTCCAATGGTATTGTGCATCATTCGAATGAATCATTCAAACAATTCGATTATTATAAATAATTTGAATACTAGTAGTAGTATTGTAGAAATATAACTCGGGAAAATCATTAAATCATAGATTTTTACATATACTATATATACATATAGTATTACATATACTATATATACACATATATACTTACATGTAATACTTCTTTAATTCAAGTTTAAAAAGTTATGTAATTTACCCCAAAAACATTATAATGTAAAATGTTTCTAGTTTACTAGTCTAATATTTCATATGACCTATTATAATGGTCTTTTCATGCCCAGAAACTATATAACATAAACTTTTGTCAAAATCGTTTGAGTCGTTTTTTAGATACAATTATCTTGCTCCACAGTGACTCAAGAATGACCCACTAATCGAATTTTCTCTAACATGTGACTTATATGTGACGATATAATACAGAGTTATTATTAACCAAATCGCGATAAATTTTAAATTTCTCTATTTCTTCTATTAATGACTTTGAAATAGAGAAATGTAAAATTTATCGCGATTTGGTTAATAATAGCTATCCTATTGGTCTTGTTAAAAAAAATCTTTAAAAATACTTTAAATATCGTAAATTCTACCCCCCCCCCCCCCTTTTCAACGTAGTAAACCAAACTCTTTTATCTGTATCCCTTATTATAAGAAAATTTCTGATAAAAATTTCTGGCATTCTAAAATCATTCAATAGTGGGGTTTCTTTTAAACCAATTAATAAAGTGAGTTCTTTTTTCAATACGCAAAAATTTCAATATGATAAGTCTAAATTGCCCAGGGTCGTTTATGTTATTCCCTCTAAAGATTGCAATAGTGTTTACATTTGTGAAATAGGTAGATCATTGGAAATTCGCCTAAAAGAACATACTAGTGCTTTAAAAAATGGTAATTTGAATTCAAAAATTGTCCAACATTCACTTCAAACGAATCACACGCCGGTATTTTGAAATCGGGTTGCAACAGCTATCACGGTAGATTACTCCTTGGGGGTTGGTTCACTCAATTGCGATCGCAGACTTTGAATGAAGCTCGTTCTGCCCCTAGTGATTATAGTCTGCTTTTAAAATAACTAACTTTAACTGTTCTTGATCTGTTCCGTCGTTTGCTATATGCAATGGATATTATGTACTGATGATGCCTCGCGTGTCGCTTGGCGAAACGTTTACTAATTGTATCTGTAATTGTTTTTAAGTATATTTTTATAAATTTTATTTTTTAGCTGTACTCAAGTCTGTCTTGATTTATTTTGATTGGTGTTTTAATTAACATTAAAATTAATATTATTTTGTTATCCTTGCGTGTATAAAATCAATTGCACAACGGAGAATGTGTAGTTGAGAGTTAACAGTATTCTAAAAATCGATATTCCGGTTTCAGAAAACTGATTAATACACTATAGAAACTACTCGGAAACGTTTCCAAAAATCAGTGGCAGAAGGGAAAAAACTTCTTCTTATACGAGGGGGAGTCGGAAAATAAGTTTCCCCTTGCGACTGTGGACAGAGGTGTGTATGAAAGACAAAAAATGTAATGAGACATTAAAGATAAAACATAACTTTATTTTTCCACATAAGTACCAAGTACATTGAGACATTTCTCATACCGCTTTATAAGCTTCAAAAAGCCCTTCAGAAAAAAATCAGGGCTTTGCATACGGATGAAGCGTTGAACGGCTATGAGCGAAAGAAGACACAGCAGGTGAACGCGAATGAGCAAGACACCGATACACCATTGAGTAGAGGTCGACCGGATTGTGATGGGTGATGAAACATGGGTCCACCATTTCACGCCCGAATCGAAGACCGCATCCATGGAGTGGAAACATCCGTCATCACCTGTGTGAAAGAAGTTCAAAAGAACTCCGTCTGCAGGTAAAGTGCTCCTCACCGTTTTTTGGGACGCCCAACGAGTATTGTTGCTGGACTTTTTGGAGGATGGAATCATCAATGCTGCGTGGTACTGTGACACTCTGTCGAAATTGAAAGAGGTGATTCGGCCCGGCCTTCTCAGATCTGGCTTTCTGCTGTTGGATGACAATGCGAGACCACACTCGGCGACGGCAACGCAAAACTATATTGCAACTCTTTGTTGGGAGCGCCTACACCATCCGCCATACAGTCATGATCTCGCACCAAGTGACTTCCATCTGTTTCCAGCTTTGAAGAAGAATCTCGGCGGAAGGCGTATTGGAGGCAATACTGAAGTCAAATAAGCCGTTTAGTGCTTCTTCCGTATGCAAAGCCCTGAGTTTTTCCTAGAGGTCTTTTTGAAGCTTATCAAACGATATGACAAATATCTCAATGTACTTGGTAATTAAGTAGAAAATAAAGCTATGTCTTATCTTTAATGTATCATTCTATTTTTCGACTTTTATACACAACTCTGACCACAGTCGACAGGGGAAACTTATTTTCCGACTCCCCCTCGTATATATTTGTTGGAAAATATGTTGGTTTCTGCGGTTTTTGAAGATGAAGTACGCCTTTCGTAACCATGGGCAACTCGGAACAGGTTATTGTAGATTTTCATCGTGATTATACAGGATTACCCTAAATGATTCATCGGGTTTGAAAATACTGTTTATTTACAAATATATGACGTTCAAAGACAGGCGACTACATGAAACGATAAATACACTCACCAAGTTTCTGGTATATCATCTTCGGTCCCTGGGTCCCCATCCTTATAAAAACTAAAATGTCCGATTTTTGTACATTTTCACAACTTTTCTTAATAACTGAATGCTTTTTTGCGTTCAAAGCGAACGAGCAAATGGCAGTATCTAAGCTGATTCCCACATAAAATAAATCTTATTTTCATCTGAGTTTGCAAAATGCCTAAAAATGCCTAAAATACAGTATGACCAAGAAAGTGAGAAATTTTTATAGGTATTTAACTTAAATCTTTTTCAATAAAAATTTTTGAGGATTTGTGGATTATTTACTTGTGTAAAGCTTTTAAATTTGCGATTGCGTTAATTTAGATTAATGGTTATTAAATTTATGTTTTAAGGGGGTTTGTAGTTTTAGATCCATATTTTTGAACCTAAATTATCAGTTTCAGAAAAGATATTTTTTTCTGTCATTTACGGTGTCATTTTGTTTGGAAAAAACCAATGAATAAGCATTTGTATTATTATTTTAGCTTCGGAACTGAAGAGGATATACTATAAATGTTCAATATGTACGCACTTAATTACCCGGCACATATACCAATGGTAATCCAGTTCCGTCCATACGTTCGATAGCAGGTTTCTGACAATGTCCGTCACAGCAGCAGTGATGAGTTCCTGCACGAGAAACACGAGTCGGGCTTTTAAACTTGGTGAGTGTGTGTATCTTGCCATGCATCACCCACCCGTCTTTGTAAGTCGTATACCTCTCAATACACAGTGTTTTGAAACCCGATGAATCATTAGGCTAACCCTGTATTATATTTCCGTAGATTAACCCTTTCAGGGACAAAGCATTTTCAATTCTAAAGTGTTGAAATACTTGAATGGCACCGGAATTTACCAACAAATTTAATTGGAAATAAGAAAAAGGCTATATTTCACTTTCATATTAAATGGAAAATATTTTACCAAACTTCTGGTGCCATTGTAGCGTTTGGGAATTAGAATTAAGTGGTTTCATAAACATACCACCGCCCCTGAAAGGGTTAAGAAGCAATTGTCTTTTTTTTTTAAATGTTCTCTTTTCAATAGTAAATTTCAAAGAAAATTTATCAGAAGAAGCAGTTACCCTATGAATATCACAGCAACGGGACGGGAACCAAAAGATGATATTCTTAGTTCATCCCATTACGATTCTCGGACTTCGTGACCCCAGTGTAATGTTATCGTGATAGATTTTTAAATCACTTGCACTTTGTCACAAAATGGGATATATCGAATGCACAATGACGTGGATAAGACTCATTTTCTTCTTCACGTGACGATAACCTGATCAGCAAATACAGTATTGGACAAAAGGTCTTTCACATTTTGGTCATTTCCAAATTAGGAAAAATTGACCAAATGTCCTCGAAATTCGAGAATTTCGTCAAATTTGGAAACCGTGGGAGCTACAGTGTCTCCCGCTGTCCCTACAGTTTTCAATTTAAAAAATGTTACATTTGAAGAAGTTGATAAATTTGTGAACAAAAAAAAAGCTTAAAACTTTGTATATTTTAAAGTTTAAAAAGGGTGTTATTAGTATACTTATTTCCAAATCCATGTACAAAGTAGAAATGTACGACTTAAAAAACAAATTTTCTAAATGCTACCTTTCATTTCATATAATCATTAGTTTTCAAACACAAATGAAATTATTTGGTTTTATAGAAACAATCTAACTTAAAAGTTGTTTTTGGAAGTATGACAAACAAAATAAATAAATGCAATAACTAAAAAAATTATATTTCCAAATGTTTACAGTTGATTTCCTTTATTTAATTATACTAAATTGAAATAAAGTTTGTTACATAAAAATGTATATTCTTTATTACAATACCATTTAGTTTTATTTATTTTACATAGGAAAATGGAAGCAGAACTAATTTGTGTATCTTTTAAATCTTAAATAATAGATAGTCGCAATACCTTATTCCGTAGCTGTCAACTTTTGCGCTTTTATCATGCCAGTAATTTTTTAAACAATTTTTCTTATACAATCGCCGAAAATTTAGGATTAGATAAAGTTAATTATTTTTCTTGCCAAAAATAATGATAGGAAAAAAGCGTACGCCATAAATTTGGGATTAAGTAAGGTAAATTTTTCTTGCCATAAATAATGGTAGAAAAATACATAAATGTTGTCAGCTATGCTTATTGTAATTTATAACATTCTCATTTAAGTAATAAATTACAAACAAAATTCTGCTAGATAAAACAATTATTTCTTGACGAATGCACGCACAAAATATTAAAAATGTACTTTTTGAGAAACGATCTTTTCTAAATATTACATGTTTTTTCATAATTATTAGTTTTCGTAGCACCAATAAAGTAACTAAAATTTACTAAAACATTTTGTCTTATTAATTAAAAATTGCTTTGATATACAGGCATCGTATTACGCGGCTTAAGTAAATTCGCAGTTACGTAATAAATCTCGAAAATTACATTTATGAACATACTAGCACGTTTGATATGCAGTTGCATACTTTTGATATTCATTTTATAAATACAATGTATAGATATAAGCTACAGCAGTAATATAGTTTATGTAGAGTTATATTTTTATTGGTATATACTGCATCATCATGAGAAATAAGTTTAGAATGGTCACTAGCTACAAAAGCTTTATTTTTACAGAGACACAGTACACACTAATACACTTATATACGCACTATTCAGAAGATTAAAAAAAAATTAAAGTAGGTTCATAATTGAGATCTTAATTTAGCTCTGTCCGCAGTATTTTTAGCGCTGCATGGGGGTTCACTGCACTCTCAGAAAAACTGTAAATTTATGAGCGTTTGCTGTTCAATTTTCACCTTATTTGATGAAAAACGGTCTGATCCACTAAACAAATACGGTACGACCCCATAGATTTTCCTCCGTTAGGGTTTAACCCTTCATTTTAGTCGTGTTTCGAAAAATAATGTCACTTTACCGCGACCGTAACATATTTTTTTAACCCGCCAAAAAAGTGATTCTGTGAAGATTATCTAACATGCTACAGAACAGTAAGTAAAATGTTATTGTGTTTTGAAGTGTATTATATCTTTGCATCGTAAAATTAGGGGCTGCACAAAATGATGGGCATAGATTTTTTTTACGGGGTATGACTAGAATTTCTGCTGCCGACCTCCGCCCGTAATTTTACAGGGATATTTTTAGATACTTAGAAAATTAAGGGCAATCCACATATTCTTGCAGTTCTAGCCCATCTGTTAGCAAAAATACGGTACGACTCCACACATTTTCCTCCGCTAGGGTGTACACGTTGACACAAAATTATGGGCATGGCCCTTTTTTTTTACGAGGTATAACTTGAATCTCTGCTGCCGTAATTTTACAGGGATATTTTAACAGTGTGGGAAGAGTACACCATACTCTAGATTAAAGGTCTAAATTAGACTGTCTGGAGAGAGTTCGTATCTCGCTGCTTCCTTTCCTTAGCTACATGGACAGACCTACGCAGAGAGCACAGAATGAGGAACTTCACCTAGGCGAGTTAGAGCCAAGATTCCCTGAAAGGCCCCGGTTGCATCCGCGTCTATCTAAAGCAGAATTCTTTGATAGCGGTTGCACTTGAAGAGGCTGAGAGACATTTGGGTATCGTAAGAATTATTATATTCGAACTGTCTAAGAAACTGTGAAGGCTAAGATCTTGGCCTAAAATGTGTTTTTCATAATGTCAAATGGAGAGGTCTGAAGTGGAATTTATTGCAAGTTTAATTGGGATGTTAAAGATTTTATGATACACAAAATGTATCGGTCTTGTATTAAAGGGGCGATATTTAGGTATCACATCTGCATTTATTGACAGAGTGCTATTGATTGGAACCAGAACATTAAAAAACAATCTCTATAACAAAACAACTTAATCTTTTTTGTTAGTTATTCATAGTAGTTATTTAATTCATAATAAATATAGTTTGTGCTTATCAAGGATTATTTTATTTTGTGAGTGGTATTCATTTGTCTTGCCATCATAAATTCATGCAGAATAAATAAATTAGTCTTCTTTAATTATTTCTTATTTTCATAGTCGTTTGATCTACTAGATTCAAAATTATTATAAACGAATTCATCAATGTCAGATTTGTAAATCCCGTATTCCACAAGACATTTGAAAAGTGTTCTTTAAGTTTGTTTTTATACTTTTTCATACTTTTATAGTTTATATACGAGCAAATACTGTCGCATGATGCTTTATTTATAAAATAATACGGTGTAAATAAAGCATATATGTATATATACACATATATGTATATATATATTTAATAAATATTGCAGTTTCTTACAAAATTTTACCAAAGCCACTTACAAATTCGACTTACGTAAAATTCAAGTTACGTAAAACTTTATGGAACGCATTACTTACGTAAGTAGGAGTATGCCTGTATATGGCACTAAATTTGAAAATAGGGAATTTAGTAATGATAACTAAATTACTTTTCCAATTTTATAGTATTAAAATGTTTTTTATTTATTCAATTACATTCAGTTTTAGTATTCATTATCATACAAAAATATCTATTTCTTATTACAATGCGATTCAGTTCCATATAAGATAGATGAAACGATAAATGGGGAACTATTTCAGTACATATTTAAACATTTCATTATAGTAGCTACGATAACTCTTTGTAATTCGTAACATTCTTATCTCTATACTAAATTTCAAGCTACATTTTGCCAGGGGAAAGAAAAACAATGTAAGTTTTGAGTTCTCATTTCTATAAATTTTTCATACTTATAATATCACTTAAGTCCGTTTGAATGATGTACATACAAAGCTATCAAAACAGCCGATATTAAAATAGAAATAGAAACAATATTAATTCAGTGCTTATGATAAAGCATCGTTTAATGAAAACATTTTAATAAGTTCGGAAAAGCAGCATTGTAATTTTCTTTTCTCCAAAGCTCTGAAATACTTCTAATGACTAAATCACCTTATTAAGAATGTAATTCTCTATTATTCTTTTTGTAATTTATGCAACTATTCCAACTATAATGTAATAGAGATGAGTTCGAACTCTTTTCTCTAAGCGCAAGCACGTCCGTGCCCGACGATTTGTAATCTGAACCAGCCCGCCCGAGCCGGAAAAATTTTGTGTCAACAGAGCCTGAGCCGATATCGAAAAAGCGCAGTAGAAAATTATTACAAGATTAATTTTCACATTAAAAAATCTCTTCCTGCATAGGAATACGTATTAATCCCAAGGACTCCTAAGAGCACTCTTATGGCAAATATTTCGTTATTTTCATGTGTCTGAAAATTAGTTTAAAATAACAAATTTATATCCAAACACTGGTTAGAAATCTGCCAAAAGTCACAATTCTTATTTTTTTTAAATATCACTCTACAACCATGGCATGAGGTGAGAAACAAAATAATAAACAAACATGAGAACAAAACAAAATAGGTGTTGCTATCCAACGTACACTTTATTCACGAATTAAAAGATGATAAAAAATAAACACATGAATAACATAAATCTCAACGTTTCAGATTAATCTTTAAAACCATGTGTTTTTATAGATTTTGAAAGTTTCCATTGAACTTTCCCAGTTTGAATTTATTTTTTAAGATGTAGCCTATAAACTGTTTCCTGCCGATTTATATTTTAGAAAATTTTACTCCTGATGATGGTTTTAACGATTAAACTGAAACTTTGAGATTTATTTTATTCATGTGTTTATTTTTTATCATCTTTTAATTCGTGAATAGAGTATACGTTGGATAGCAACACCTACTTAATTTAGTATTAGATAGTACAACGTAAAGTCCTTAATTATTATGACATGAGTTCTGTTCTCCAGTAATTCTGGAAAGGACTTCAGCCAGAAAATAACGATAGAATCTGGTTATCTTCAATGTGCCGTTAAATATTATGTGAAATGTTTGCATCATTTAAGACTAAATTGCAAGGGGCTGTAAAAATATTCCGTTTTCCGTATTCGCCTTAGCAGGTGCACCGTTTGTTATTATTCTTCTATACATTAATATATGTAGGACAATTGCACCATACAATACAATAAATAAGATTTATACGGTAAAACACATAAATTAGCTGAATGGTACACATAAAGAAGAACTTTTATATGAATTTGCACAAATAAAATTAACAATAAAGCATAATATCGACGTTTCGAACTGCTTCTGCAGTTGTTTTCAGGGTAAGTGTGATGCTGGAGTGCTTAAAAATCTAGAGATGAAAGCTTCCTGTCGAGTCTCTAGCAATTATATGAATGGAAAACTGCAGTGAGTACATAAAAAAATATGTACTCACTTCAGACGTAAGTCGAGGTAAATTTAGATGAGCAAAAAGAATAAGAAATAAAAATTCACAAAAATCTAATGAACATATTGTATTGTATTTTGGGATTATGAAACATACATTTAACATTAGCAAAAAAAATGCGTTTGCAATACAAGAATTTGGAATAAATCAACAAGTTGCTAACTTACAATTTATTGTTCCTCTAGCCATTTGAGTCTTTGAGCACATGAAAAAAATCCTGCAATGAAGTTTGAACCGACATATTTTCCTTTTCTTTTCTCTTAGAACATTTTCCTAACAGCGGAGTAAGTTTTCTAAGATTTTTCTAATCGTTGCTACAATTTTCTGGTCTGAATCAATATTCTCAACACAGAAATCTGCGCGGGCCGGGCCCAGGCCATACTTTTTTCTGAAGGCTCGGGCCGGGGCCGACATACCGAGCCGGAGTCCTACATTTTTTCTTATTTCCTGAAGGATCAGATCGGGCCGGGTCTAACTTATTTTTCCTGTACAGAGTCGGGTCTCCTTTAATTCCTAGTCTTCACGACCCAAAATTTTCAGTCCTACTTTTGACCCAGCCCGTATAAAAATCATTGTCTCGGTGTGGCCTGGTCCATTCAAAGGTCAGTAAAATTAGGCCTGGCATAAAAAAAATTGCAAGAAAAGTATACATTTTTAAATCGCCATTATTCTACAATTAAACATTAAAATTTATTCTTTTTAAAGAATAGTAGATTTCTAGGCTTATTAAAATTTAGTAAAACGGGGGGAAAAGAACCTGCCAATGACGGACTCATGTTTTAAACTGAAAAATATGTTTATCCATGCAAAATTATCATACTAATACGTAAGAAAAGAATATGTAATACATTTACACTTGCTAAGAAGGGAACTTGTCTATAACACATTTTTTTTTTTTTTTTTTTTTTTTTTTTTACTTTTCTATGCAAATCCATCTTAGAAGATTTTACTGTATAGCATTTTTCAGATTTTTATCACTTTAAATAGATTGACAATATTAATGATAACTGAAACATTTACACACAAGAAATAGAGATTCATTAAAAAAATAAATATCGCAGCCTGCGGCACTTCTATAAAAATGAAGATTATAAACATAAAAAACGTTAAGAGAAATATTTTTGGTCAGAACTCCTCGAACGAGATAAATTTTTAAACAAATCGATGTAAAAATCAATGTTTTGTAGAAATTTACTCGTCCAGGGCTCGGGCCGAGATTTTCTTTTTTTTTGGGGGGGGGGGGGGGCGGGCTGGTCTTGGGCCGAACTTTTAACATTTTACCGGGCCAAATTTTTTTTTGTATGTGCGGGGTGGCTTGGTCTCGGGCCGAACTTTTAAATTTTGTATCGGGCCGGGCCGGACCGAAATTTTTTTCTATGAGTCGCGCCGGGCCCAGGCCTGGAAATTTCGGGCCCGTGCAGACCTCTATCTCAAGAACCGTCGTTCCAGCTTCAATAAGGTTTAGTCCTTTGTAACCGTCATATTCTTCCCCCTTCTCCTTAGGCTCAAAATCTTCATCTATTTCTTCGACAGTGCTTTGTTTCTTTAATTCGATAAATTCGACGATAGTTAATTTTAGATGAGGGGAATTTAAGAGTTCAACAACATCTTCAGCATCCATTTCTATGTTGAGTTCTCTTACATTTTTGTCGATTTGACAAATTAAGAGAGATACAGAATCGCAATTTTCAGGTGTTTTCTTAGTCTCTGCGATAGAAAAGGGGCACAGTCTTTACTAAGCATCTCTCATTCTTTTTTGCTGAACGTCACTCCAGAAACCTCCCATGACTGTGACTGCATCTGAGATGTTAAATATCTTCCAAAAGTCTTCAAAAAAGTTCATATTGCGTCTTAATTAAGGACATTTTTTTCCAGTCCAGACGACGTAAATGCGGGTTGACGTAAGTCAAGGGGACGTAAATCGGGGTACTACTGTAATTGATCAATAGTCGAAAGGAAGCTTTCATCTCTAGACTTTTAAGCATTTCAACTTCATATTTATCCTGAAGACGACTGCAGAAGCAGTTCGAAACGTCGATATTATGTTTTATCGTTAATTTCATTTGTATGTTCATTGAAAAGTTCTTGTTTATGTGTACCATTGAGCAAGTTCATGTGTTTTAACGTATAAATCTTATTTATTATTATATACTTTAACCGAATCCATGATATTTACCTTTATAAACAAGTAAAAAGTGAATTTAAAAAATCAAAAAATCCGACTGCGTAAAAAGCGAACTAATTAATTATTTCTCATCAGTGTGAGACTATTTTTTATATTATTTACCTATTTTTTTTATTTACTTGTATTGATGACTTTTAAGTTGTGTTTAATTGTTAGTTCCTATCTATAAACACTGTTTTTATGAGGCCTATAGATAGATGTCTACGATGGTTGGAGTTGCAGTAAAGCTAGAGATCCTACCTACACTACTTGCAGGTTGTGTAACATTTAAACGGAGCTTCTGACTGTAAAATAGTCAATGAAACATCGTCTTCATTTTGAAAGATCTATCCAATGACATGGTACTCAGTATGGTGCGTAAAATTTTTTTTTCGTCTCTACCGCCACTTTGTATTTTTCGGCCGCTATTTTGAATTTATAAAAACAAAATCTAGCCTATAACCATCGGACGGTTAAAACGAATCTATAGAGATCTCATTCATTAAAATCCATCTATCTGTTGGGATGCTTCGAGGGTATAAAGAAATCCACATACCCAGATACGCGTGAAACACATAACCCTTCTCGGCAGTCGGGTAAAAAAAAGACTTCATTTTCGAAACTGTACCTTTCTTTCTCTAAGTTTAAATCTGACTATTGCATGTAGCGATTTCTGAGCATATCTGGTTTCATAGATCAAAAATGTTCCGTGCATACGCATCCTACTTATTAAGTCCAAATTTTTGAAAAGCAATGTGTCCAGTATAACACGCATGAATAAAGCATTATACGTACAAGCGTAGATGCATAAAACAACTAATAATGGTGCACGCTTCAAATTTCTTAATTAAAATGCCTGAGTTACACTCAGAGATTGTTTTTTGCTTCTTTACATATCGTTTTTCTTGGCTGCTTACTTAATGTTAAAGGAATAATTCTAATAGTGTAAGATTTATTTTATTCATGTGTTTATTTTTTATCATCTTTTAATTCGTGAATAGAGTGTACGTCGGATAGCAACACCTATTTAATTTAGTATTAGATAGTACAACGTAAAGTCCTTAATTATTATGACATGAATTCTGTTCACCAGTAATTCTGGAAAGGACTTCAGCCAGAAAATAACGATAGACACTGGTTATCTTCAATGTGCCGTAAAATATTATGTGAAATGTTTGCATCATTTAAGACTGAATTGCAAGGGGCTGTAAAAATATTCCGTTTTCCGTATTCGCCTTAGTAGGTGCACCGTTTGTTATTATTCTTCTATACATTAATATATGTAGGACAATTGCACCATACAAAACAATAAATAAGTTTTATACGGTAAAACACATAAATTAGCTAAATGGTACATATAAAGAAGAACTTTTATATGAATTTGCACAAATAAAATTAACGATAAAGCATAATATCGACGTTTCGAACTGCTTCTGCAGTTGTTTTCAGGGTAAGTGTGATGCTGAAGTGCTTAAAAATCTAGAGATGAAAGCTTCCTGTCGAGTCTCTATCAATTATATGAATGGAAAACTGCAGTGAGTACATAAAAAAATATGTACTCACTTCAGACGTAAGTCGAGGTAAATTTAGATGAGCAAAAAGAATAAGAAATAAAAATTCACAAAAATCTAATGAACATATTGTATTGTATTTTGGGATTATGTAACATACATTTAACATTAGCAAAAAAAATGCGTTTGCAATACAAGAATTTGGAATAAATCAACAAGTTGCTAACTTACAATTTATTGTTCCTCTAGCCATTTGAGTCTTTGAGCACATGAAAAAAATCCTGCAATGAAGTTTGAACCGACATATTTTCCTTTTTTTTTTTCTCTTAGAACATTTTCCTAACAGCGGAGTGAGTTTTCTAAGATTTTTCTAATCGTTGCTACAATTTTCTGGTCTGAATCAATATTCTCAACACAGAAATCTGCGCGGGCCGGGACCAGGCCATACTTTTTTCTGAAGGCTCGGGCCGGGGCCGACATACGGAGCCGGAGTCCTACATTTTTTCTTATTTCCTGAAGGATCGGATCGGGCCGGGTCTAACTTATTTTTCCTGTACAGAGTCGGGTCTCCTTTAATTCCTAGTCTTCACGACCCAAAATTTTCAGTCCTACTTTTGACCCAGCCCGTATAAAAATCATTGTCTCGGTGTGGCCTGGTCCATTCAAAGGTCAGTAAAATTAGGCCTGGCATAAAAAAAATTGCAAGAAAAGTATACATTTTTAAATCGCCATTATTCTACAATTAAACATTAAAATTTATTCTTTTTAAAGAATAGTAGATTTCTAGGCTTATTAAAATTTAGTAAAACGGGGGGAAAAGAACCTGCCAATGACGGACTCATGTTTTAAACTGAAAAATATGTTTATCCATGCAAAATTATCATACTAATACGTAAGAAAAGAATATGTAATACATTTACATTTGCTAAGAAGGGAACTTGTCTATAACACATTTTTTTTTTTTTTTTTTTTTTTTTTTTTTACTTTTCTATGCAAATCCATCTTAGAAGATTTTACTGTATAGCATTTTTCAGATTTTTATCACTTTAAATAGATTGACAATATTAATGATAACTGAAACATTTACACACAAGAAATAGAGATTCATTAAAAAAATAAATATCGCAGCCTGCGGCACTTCTATAAAAATGAAGATTATAAACATAAAAAACGTTAAGAGAAATATTTTTGGTCAGAACTCCTCGAACGAGATAAATTTTTAAACAAATCGATGTAAAAATCAATGTTTTGTAGAAATTTACTCGTCCAGGGCTCGGGCCGAGATTTTCTTTTTGGGGGGGGGGCCGGGCTGGTCTTGGGCCGAACTTTTAACATTTTACCGGGCCAAAATTTTTTTTGTATGTGCGGGGTGGCTTGGTCTCGGGCCGAACTTTTAAATTTTGTATCGGGCCGGGCCGAACCGAAATTTTTTTCTATGAGTCGCGCCGAGCCCAGGCCTGAAAATTTCGGGCCCGTGCAGACCTCTATCTCAAGAACCGTCGTTCCAGCTTCAATAAGGTTTAGTCCTTTGTAACCGTCATATTCTTCCCCCTTCTCCTTAGGCTCAAAATCTTCATCTATTTCTTCGACAGTGCTTTGTTTCTTTAATTCGATAAATTCGACGATAGTTAATTTTAGATGAGAGGAATTAAAGAGTTCAACAACATCTTCAGCATCCATTTCTATGTTGAGTTCTCTTACATTTTTGTCGATTTGACAAATTAAGAGATACAGAATCGCAATTTTCAGATGTTTTCTTAGTCTCTGCGATAGGAAAGGGGCCCAGTCTTTACTAAGCATCTCTCATTCTTTTTTGCTGAACGTCACTCCAGAAACCTCCCATGACTGTGACTGCATCTGAGATGTTAAATATCTTCCAAAAGTCTTCAAAAAAGTTCATATTGCGTCTTAATAAAGGACATTTTTTTCCAGTCCAGACAACGTAAATGCGTGTTGACGTAAGTCGAGGGGACGTAAATCGGGGTACTACTGTAATTGATCAATAGTCGAAAGGAAGCTTTCATCTCTAGACTTTTAAGCATTTCAACTTCATATTTATCCTGAAGACGACTGCAGAAGCAGTTCGAAACGTCGATATTATGTTTTATCGTTAATTTCATTTGTATGTTCATTGAAAAGTTCTTGTTTATGTGTACCATTGAGCAAGTTCATGTGTTTTAACGTATAAATCTTATTTATTATTATATACTTTAACCGAATCCATGACATTTACCTTTATAAACAAGTAAAAAGTGAATTTAAAAAATCAAAATATCCGACTGTGAAAAAGCGAACTAATTAATTATTTCTCATCAGTGTGAGACTATTTTTTATATTATTTACCTATTTTTTTTATTTACTTGTATTGATGACTTTTAAGTTGTGTTTAATTGTTAGTTCCTATCTATAAACACTGTTTTGATGAGGCCTATAGATAGATGTCTACGATGGTTGGAGTTGCAGTAAAGCTAGAGATCCTACCTACACTACTTGCAGGTTGTGTAACATTTAAACGGAGCTTCTGACTGTAAAATAGTCAATGAAACATCGTCTTCATTTTGAAAGATCTATCCAATGACATGGTACTCAGTATGGTGCGTAAAATTTTTTTTCGTCTCTACCGCCACTTTGTATTTTTCGGCCGCTATTTTGAATTTATAAAAACAAAATCTAGCCTATAACCATCGGACGGTTAAAACGAATCGATAGAGATCTCATTCATTAAAATCCATCTATCCGTTGGGATGCTTCGAGGGTATAAAGAAATCCACATACCCAGATACGCGTGAAACACATAACCCTTCTTGGCAGTCGGGTAAAAAAAACGACTTCATTTTCGCAACTGTACCTTTCTTTCTCTAAGTTTAAATCTGAATATTGCATGTAGTGATTTCTGAGCATATCTGGTTTCATAGATCAAAAATGTTCCGTGCATACGCATCCTACTTATTAAGTCCAAATTTTTGAAAAGCAATGTGTCCAGTATAACACGCATGAATAAAGCATTATACGTGCAAGCGTAGATGCATAATCGATTTGCATTGATCGATTGAGACCTCATTCATTAAAATCCATCCGGCCGTTGGGATGTTTCGAGGGTATAAAGAAATCCACATACCCAGATACGCGTGAAACACATAACCCTTCTTGGCAGTCGGGTAAAAACACTCTGTATCTCTTATTATGTATTTAAAAAGTAAACTATTCCCAATGACATGGAGGAAGCTTTATCAGAGCCTTAACAATAACTGTCCATTCGCAGTTTCTTATTTTATCAAAGAGGCGGAATTTCTACCACAAATGTATGTTTTAATGTATATCTATAAATGCGATGGCAAAAATAGTTTCATTGTTGTTTCTTTCCAATTAACCTCAATTTTAAACAAAGATGTTTATATGTCCTCTATTTTTTTCTTCACAAAATATCTTGAAGAAACTTACATTTATCATTCAAATTGATAAAATTGACACATTGTATGATTAATTTTAGTAACTTATTAAGAGGACCGAGAAAGCCCTATCTCCTCCATGTTAAATTCACCAATTTTATGTACCTTTTTCTCAGAAATGGCGAAAGATAGAGGTCTAAATTTTTTGGAGTAGTTAAAATAACATGATTTACGTATTTTAACAGACCATTTTCTTCCTAAGTGAAACTCAAAATTAATTATTAATTATTTATTGAAAGTCATTTTTAAATTAGAATTTTTGGTAATATTTCTCTGCCTAAAATAAATAATTCTCAACAAATCATTAAATCCCTGTGTTAAAGTATACAATATAACATAATATAAGTATTAAATAAAAATCTGAGTTCTTAAGTTTAATAGATATTGAAAAAAGGAACATAAATATGAAAAATCCAAGTTTTGAGAAAAGTCAATTAAAGATTTAAATAGCCATTAAGCTGTGAAGTACTTTTAAAAAAAATGAATAATTTCAACACTTATTTTTTTATGTATAAATATGTGTGACACGTCGTTGGAAAGATAAAAGTTTAAACTATTTAATTATATATAAAAGTAAAAATCGATTTTTTGGTTGAATTTTGCTTCCCCGGTTCCCTTAAGAGGTAGTCAAAAATCTTGGGAGACTAAATTTTTTTTCTATGTATAATAGGTATACATTACACACGAAGCATTTCAGGATTATCATCTTTATCAATTTTAAATAGCCATTATTCCCCAATAAAACATATTTCTCTGCTCTCCCTTCTCCATTATTATTAATTGACTGTCAGGTTTATCTTAATTTAAAATGTATACATCATGATGTATATTTATTTATAGATGTATATGCATAGATTATTTATAGATGCATGATGTATACAGATTTGAAGGTCTTGGAGGTCTGCACTAAAGTCAAGGATCTTTATCTATTATATATATAAAATCCAAACGGAAATTTCGTTCCGAACGCCGAGATTTCGAATTCTACCGCATGGATTTTTACGGAACTTATACCGTTAGATAGGTATCGTTCCAGGGAAGGTTTTAAGCTATAACACATCATTCCACCTAGATTAGTTATAGAATTATTACGGAAAATTCTATTATCTTGAACTTTGTTACTTCATATTTCCTTAAATATCTGGGCTCCTATTGGTCGTAGAGCTTAGATCTCGCGCCAAAAGTAGCTCCGAAGCACCCAAGCAAACTTTTCCCCGCGATTATTTTGCCGTCTTCCGATTTCCTCTAACTCTATTAGGGGCCCGCGTAGAGCCCCTTTAAAATATTTTTCGTAGTAATTTCAGCAATTATCTTAAATTATTGGTTAAGACCGCCACCCTCCCGATTCATGTATCTACGGAAAGGTTGCATGAAGGAGTTTCGGTCAGATACGCTTTCGTTAAGAATAGAGTGCGCTCCCTGGTGGTGGAATGTGGAACTGACATAACGCGATATTGTTAAAATTAGGAAATCTAACAATGCGATCTGTTTTAAACTTTGAGATAGTTCATAACACATAATCTATTATCTATTCTATTATATATATATAAAATCTATTATCTATTCTATTATCTATCTATTATATATATAAAATTCAAACGGAAATTTCGTTCCGAACGCCTAGATTTCGAGTTCTACCGCATGGATTTTTACGGAACTTATACCGTTAGATAGGTATCGTTTCAGGGAAGGTTTTAAGCTATAACACATCATTCTACCTAGATTAGTTATAGAATTATTACGGAAAATTCTGTTATTTTGGGCGATAAGTTTACCATTTTATTTCTTGGCGAAATTCATCGTTGATAAAAAAAATTGAAACGGCTATTACACCTCGAAAAATAAAAGAAAAACTGTTACTAATTTTATTTAAATGAAAAGAAAAAGAAAAAAAGAAGAAGAAAATCCGTTTTAATGAGTGATAATATTAAAAAAACGGAAACATTTAATCAAAACCTGAAAGAAATATTTGTAATGCTTAAAAATTAATTTAATAAGAAATATTACACTTGATACGCAATATTTGGCTCTTTATCGCTTGCGTTAGATATGGAAACGAATCTGAAAATTTGATTAGATGAAATTTTAACATTTTCTTTCTGTTCTGTTCTTTTCTTTTTTTTTTATATCTAATTGTCCCATCACGTGACTTATAGAAGAAACAACCAGATGTAATTGTGAGTCACATGTGTAATTACTATTTGTTTCTTTACAATTTTTTATTTTTCTTTTGTCGCCAAACAATGTGATTTTAAGCCAAAAATGCATAAGCGTGACATTAGCTTGAAGATGTTCTCACAAATGGTGTTTTTTTAGGTGAAAGAGATCATTTTTTGAGTACATTTTCATATTCAATTGTAACTTATATAGATATCAGTTAATATTTTAAAAATGGAATCGAATACTTAAATTTCAGCGTGAATTTCTGCCATACATACATATTTTAAAATAATTTCATACTTTTTAAAATGTTTTTCGCCGTAATTCCGAAAGCATGTGATATTTATAAACTCGAACTCAGATCAACGAATATTACCCATTTTATTTAAGCAAATATTATCTATTGTTTATTTCATTTTTTCTCAAGTCATATCGCCAATTTCATTTATAGGAAAATTCACAGATTCGAAATCTAGGAAATAAAGATAATTTTTAAGGAAATTTATGTTTTAATACGTTAGTACTATCGAAAAATTCAACATTTTGAAAAAAAAATTACAAGTCTTTTGTAATTCGTCATTTCTTCTTCGTCTTTCTTCGTACTTTCTCCTCTGTTATGTAATATTTCAAATGATATTGGACTAATTTTCGATCATCGATTCACCGCAAAATGGCATATCTAATATAGTATATAAAATAAAGTCTGGATTAGGGGACTAATTAACGCACAGCGCAAACTACTGAACCTAAAATCTTGAAAATCGTGGTAAAAATACTTCTTATGACATAGACTTCTGCTAAGAAAGGATTTTCTAAAGTGTCACCCCTAATGGTTTTTGGAATGGGAGGGGGAAAAAATCGAATATCAAAATTATGCGTCAAATGATAGCATATTTTAATGTAGTTTTGTATGCTGAATCGAATGCTACCAAATAAATTTTTATAAGTCCAACAGTTCATGACACATTTCATATTTTTCTAATTTGGCGGTGTCTTTGGCATCTAAACCTCAAAATATCTATCATTACATCCGTTACTCTAGCAACGGAAAAAATTCAAATCAACTGGCTAAAAAATAACAAGTTGGAAATTGCTCGTCAAACGTGGCAAAAGAGGTGCGTTCGTACTATAACTAGTTTTATAATTATTTTTTGCACTCCATATTGTACTGAATATATAATTTTTTGCACTTCATAAAGCGCATAGTCTGATACATCATTAAAATGCACTTCCAATATTTTTTTCCCATTCCCCGTAATGTAACGGAACACTTTTGACTGTCCCTGTAATTAAACTATACATCCGATTTTCCTAAAATTTGAAATAGCTCAACAAAATTTTGCAACAATTATATCTTTAAAATTTCAGACCATTCGGAAGGCTGTAATATCATTAAAATGCACTTGCAATAATTTTTCCCATTGGCCGTAATGTAAAGAAAAACTTTTGACTGTCCCTGTAATTAAACTATGCATCCGATTTTCCTAAAATTTGAAAGGGCTCGACAAAATTTTGCAACAGTTATATCTTTAAAATTTCAAATCATTCGGAAGGCTCTAATATCATTAAAATCCACTTGCAATAATTTTTCCCATTGGCCGTAATGTAAAGAAAAACTTTTGACTGTCCCTGTAATTAAACTATACATGCGATTTTTCTAAAATTTGAAAGGGCTCGACAAAATTTTGCAACAGATCTTTAAAATTTCAGATCATTCGGAAGGCTCTCATATCATTAAAATGCACTTGCAATAATTTTTCCCATTGGCCGTAATGTAAAGAAAAACTTTTGACTGTCCTGTAATTAAACTATACATCCGATTTTCCTAAAATTTGAAAGGGCTCGACAAAATTTTGCAACAGTTATATCTTTAAAATTTCAGATCATTCGGAAGGCTCTAATATCATTAAAATGTACGTGCAATAATTTTTCCCATTGGCCGTAATGTAAGGAAAAACTTTTGACTGTCCCTGTAATTAAACTATACATCCGATTTTCCTAAAATTTGAAAGGGCTCGACAAAATTTTGCAACAGTTATATCTTTAAAATTTCAGATCATTCGGAAGGCTGTAATATCATTAAAATGCACTTGCAATAATTTTTCCCATTGGCCGTAATGTAAAGAAAAACTTTTGACTGTCCCTGTAATTAAACTATACATCCGATTTTCATAAAATTTGAAATGGCTCGACAAAATTTTGCAACAATCATATATTTGAAATTTCAGACCATTCGGTTGGGTAGTTTTTGCTCTGTTACATGCGGACAGACAGACGGACGGACAGACGGACGGACGGACTGAACGACGACTATAGGTGCTACGTATTTATATAATTACGAACGCACCTAAAAACGGCTCTATGAGTTTGAAATAAAAATACAAGCGTCTTATTTTTTTTTTAAATAGTGATTTTATGTAAAATAAAAGGAAAAAAATTACTGAGAATTTAGCGTTATAAAACAAAAATGGAAAAGGTACTACTTAGATATTCCGTCGACCAAAAATCTATCGTCAAACTATAAGATTAAATGCCAATAAGGGTTGATCGTAAATATCAAATTCACTTGAATTTAAACAAGCTACACGTGTTTACGTCATCAAGTGATTTTAATTTCGACGTTTTATTTGTATTTTTATTAATGTTATACTAATTTATTTGTTATTTCGTTATTTAAAATAAAGATTATGTCAATTTATATAATTTGGCGAATGGTTTGGCGATTTACATAATTTGGCGAAATTGGTCGACGGGATAACAAGTAGTACCAATGAAAATATGTAAGTATGAAAGCAATGTTTGTAACGACTTAAAAATTATTTTCATATATATAAACTCGGTTTATGGCGTCAGATGCCGTCATCCGAAGAATCTACAAGAGCCTTTTTTCCATTTTTTCCGGTCATAGGTTCCTCAATGAAAGAAATTGGAATTGGAATAATATTGTGCGATTTATAAATAGTTCCTCGATAAGAAGAAAAAATGGGTACATTTATAACAACCGTGCGCACATCTCGCTGATAGCATTTTTAAAATTCCCAGTAGCAGTAGTTACATTTTGCGTATGTAAATTAAAAATATTTTTTTGTTTTTAATTATGGCATTATTTCCTGTTATTGTTTATCTTTTCAGTTTTTTAAATGAAATTAGTATAAGGCATGCATTTTAAATGAAATGATTGAAAGGTTTGTGTTTTAAATGAAAATAATAAAATAAGAATATGCTATGAAAACAATCTTTATTGATTTATTACCTACGCCCGGCTGACATAAAAGTATCACAAAAGCCACATATTCACTTTTCTTTGAGTAGTTGCTCATGACAATTCATGTTAACCTTCCGTAATCGGATACTTCACATATTGGTGTATTAGCTTTAATGTTGAAAGCATCGTTTTTGTTTGAAGCGAAAACTTTACTATGAATTCTATTACACAAAATCGCATCATCATCATCTACTATATATTTACAACGGAAATTTGTATTTCATTCCGATTGTTTATAATACTTTCGTAGGATATACCACAATTAGTTAGGTAATAATTTTGGAAAGGTTTTAGTGTATACATATTGTTCAAGGGTACTTAGTTATAGAGCAACAGTAAAAGTTCAAAAATTAAGTGAACCTGATTATGAAAGATTAGCCTTTTTAAAAAATCTACAGAACATATTTTGTTACAAGTGGTCCTGTTGCATGACTTTTAGGAATGGTGTTAGTATATACGATTTCATTATATGTTCATTAGTTACAGAGGTATTAATTCCAATATTCATAACGGTCTCATTACCCGACCATAAGTGCGCTGTTTATAATCAACTAAAACAATTACTTCTTAATTGCTAAATTTTGTCCAACGCTTAAGATAACATTATATCGCAATGGTGTTCGCATCGTTTTCAGTAATGAGCAAGGTCAAGCTAAAGATCCATATTGTTTAAAATACAAGTTCAAATTCACCATTTAGTTTAATCCAAGGTTCATTTGGAAATATTGACCAGCGCAGCGGGCATAGCCTGCTAGTTATTTATACAATACTTTTCTAATGTTATTTAAGATTTATAGGCTTTATGCAGTTAGTTCCTCGTTTAGGTATTTCAAATATTTTTTAAGTTGAATATGTTCAAAATAGTCAGATTTAGTTATACTATTAAATAATTTCACATGTAAAAGTTCCTTCAGTGGATATATACAGAGCGAACAGAAATACAGAGCTCATTCAATAAATAGTTGAAATCTTTGTAAAAAATTGAAAAATATATTTAAACGAGAAATATTATAGAAAGTTTTACAAAAGGAAGAAAACATAATTTGGGTGTGTCAAAATATTTATAAAGATTGATCATATAATTATTCGGGTTTTAGTTCTATTTTGAACTTTAGTTTGGGAACATTTTTTTAAATTCAACAATGAAACTTCTTTTTCAATTTAATTTTTAAATTTTGCGTGTCTTACATTTATTTTTAGTCTAAAACATCACCAAAAGAATAGACAAAAAAACTGACAGTGAATGAGTAGCAAATATGAAATTGCCCCCCCCCCCAAAAAAAAGGCAAATGTAGAAGTCCTTAGACAAACTTTAAGGGTGGTAGACCACACAGCAACAAACAATTTTTGTAATAGTTAGTTCAGTCAAAAATAAAACATTCTCACGCTAGTCCAAACCCAGATTTTTATTGGTAATTTTAACAATAACAAAGACATTTTACCAAAACATGCAACAGACTCCTTTCACTGTGAAAAATGTAACGAGCTCTCGAAAAGTGGCAGATATAATCACTATCCACATCCAAATATCAATGTAGTAGTAGACGCTCCACATTTCCAAATGTAATTGATATACGGATTCACTGACCGAAATATTGCATACATCCACTTACTTTACTACTTACTTTACTCCCTATACTTTCCGTAATCTCGTGCATTTCAGGGCGAAAATCATGGATATTGTCTACAGGGTGGCTACTAAATACTGTAACACTCCAAAAAATACAAATTAATTTTAATCGTTTGGTAAAACAATTTATTTCTCTATTTTAGCGTTTGGCAATCTTCTATTACTGCAGACGAATTTTGTTATAAAGCAAATATTTAAAATTATTTTAAAGAGGGAATCCAAAAGAATAATGATTAAACAGCTCTTTGATCTCAGATTTTCCGCAGGTAAAATCTTTAAGCAATTAAAATGCCTACTATATCGATTATTGGATACTAATTATTGGAGAACTATAAATCGATTATTGGATGCTAATAGCTATGTAAAGATCGATCTAGATCTGGTCGTCCACACTCAGTTCGCACAAAGAGCGCATCAAAAAAATTTGTGAAAAGATGTGAAAAAATCCACAACGTTCTGCAAATAAAATGGCTGCAGAAGAGAACGTGAGTCGCAGAACTATGCAAGTTATTATAAATGAAGATCTCGGTTATTGCCCTTATCTCAAAAGAAAAATTCAAGGTTTGACTGCTGCACAAAGAATAAAAAGATTACAAAGAAGGAAGAAATTGATGAAGCGGCATGGTAGGAAAAGTGTTGACAGAATAATATTTTCTGATGGGAAGCTATTTTTCCCTGAACGATGTTATAATGCTAAATATTATGTCGTATATTCAGCAACCCTCGAGGATATATCTGAAACCTTTCGAACTATTAAACGCTTTCAGAACAAGAATTCTGTTACGGTTTGGGCTGCAATATCAAACAATGGAAAATTGCCTTTCAAGTTCATCAATATAGGGATAAAAATCAATGCGAATATTACAAACAGGACATAATGGCTACACATTTATTGCTACATGTTGACAGGTTGTATCCCAAAAAGAATTGAATATTTCAGAATGATTCTGCACCTTCGCACCGAGCTAAATCTACACACGCTTGACTCCCTGTCAATTGTACGAACTTTATCATGCAAGAAGAAGGCCACCTTCTTCACCGGATCTAAATCCTTTAGATTATTGCGTCTGGTGTATTTCAGAGGCTAAAGTAAATATGTAGCAACAAACACAGAAGCTTGGACTCTCTCAAAGCTTCCATATTGCGTGAATGGTACTTATTACCTCTTAAAATGATTCGTGCCGCAGTCAGACAATGGCATAAGAGATTATCTTTGGTAATCGATAAAGATGGTGGTCAATTCTAGTAAAATTATTTCCCAGTGAACTTTCATCTCTGATGTTCATCATATTAGTTTAGTTATCATTTTTTATTTTATATTTGTAAAATAAAATGGCTGAATATTTGTAACAGTATTTAGTAGCCACCCTGTATTTAAATTTAAAATATCTAGTTTCTATTATATTAATGCCAGTCTTTATTATAAGATTTTTTATGTGCTCTTATTTGCACAGAAATATACAACTCTTCAAAATATATAAAGTAATTTTTTTTTTCATTCCCTTTAAGATCTTTTTTTTTAATATTTTTAAAAGCCAAATGGAGGAAGTTTTAGACTTCAAATAACTTTGACATTCCATTGCATCGAATATTCTCTAATTGGAGAAAATATTGGAGATTCAGGGAAAAGGGAATTCTTGCATTCTTCATCCTTTACTTTTATTGGAAACGTTTTAAAGGACTTTGAGAAAAGTTCCTGGTTGTTGATTTGTTTTTCCTTACTGTCGACGTCTAAAAAAAGGTTTCCATGAGAAATGTTTCCCATTCTTCATTTCCTTCTTTGGAGATATACATATTTTAGAAATTTTTAGCATTTAGAGAAATCTTATTTAAAATGTTTGCTCTAAAATCCATCCGATAAAATAATTTATAATATAGCAAAATTGTATGTAACACGCAGATGATGAAACAATTGATTTCTTTTTACCCGACTGCCAAGAAGGGTTATGTGTTTCACGCGTATCTGGGTAAGTGGATTTCTTTATACCCTCAAAACATCCCGACGGTTGGATGGATTTTAATGAACGAGGTGTTTATCGATTCGTCTTAACCGTCCGATAGTTATAGGATAGGTTTAGTTTTTATAAATTCAAAATGGCGGTAGAGAGGGGAAAAAATTACGCACCCTATTGATTGGCATATCATTGGATAGATTTTTCAAAATGAAGACGATGTTTCATTGGCTATTTTACAGTCTGAAGCTCCATTTAAATATTACACAACCTGGAAGTTGTGTAGCTAGGATATCTAGCTTTACTGCAACTCTAACCTTCATAGGCCTCATCAAAGCAGTGTTTATAGATAGGAACTAACAATTAAACACAACTTAAAAATCATCAATACAAGTAAATAAAAAAATAGATAAGTAATATAAAAAATAGTTTCACATTGATGAGAAATAATTAATTAGTTCTCTTTTTACGCAATCAGGTTTTTTGATTTTTTAAATTTAATTTCAAATTTATAGAAAAACATTACTAGTCTCAACCAAGTTACATTTATGCCAAATTTGAATTTTCTAAACCTGGCATTTTCGCAGCAATTATAGTAAAAAATATAATTGTTGCAAGTTCCCCTCTCGTCTGACTCATTTCAAAATCGAATTTGTTTAATTACATTATTTGGGAACATCACGACCTTAAAATTTTTCCATGTAAAATTTAAAGTTTCTACCCTTAATAGTATCAGAGTAATCATAATTTTATAATATTTTCAAATTATTGCAGTGTCTCCTTCGTTTAACATCCGTATTTAGCCAGGATTTCACGTCTTAAAAATATCCAACAATTTTAAAGGATTTATTTCTAATAGTTTCTGAGAAATTGTAACATTATAGTGTTTCCCACTCTTGCACCTCGAGGGAGGCAGTGGTACCGAAATCGAAAGCAACTTACTTTTAAGCCAACATTGTCACCATTTTATGCAGGAAAAAAATTTAAATCAGGTTCAGAGTTTCAGAGTAATAGCGGTTTTAGAATGTTTTCCTCTCATTTCACAACTTCAAAATTTTTATTTTTTGTTTAAAGCTGTTTTAAAAACTGTCTAGCTAATATCTACGCTTTAAAAGTATGCATCATGTCACGTTCAATTGCTATTGCAAACAGTTTCAGATAAATTATAATATCAGGTCGTTTTCCCTTCTTTCAACCCCATTCGGAGCAATGGTACACCGAGAGTTAAAAAAAATGGGTAGCTTATATTTGGGCAGAGAGAATCAGCATTATTATACCGAAAGAATTTTTGTTATTAGGTAGATTTCGTATGAAATACTACCTATTGGGATCGTTCCTATGTTGGAATTTCTGAAAAATTTTTGCAGATCTACACCGATCATGACTCCTAGAACCCAAAACCACCCTCAGTAAAAAACTTTATATATATATATATATATATATATATATATATATGTTCTTCTCCTCTAATTAACAATAATATTAAAAAACTAATTTATGATGCATTAAATCATGGTTTTCCAAAAAAATTCATATATTCATTAATATACAATTAGTACTTTTCTTACATGATCTATAAACACAAATTAACACATGCGTAAACAAAATTACAAAAAAAATTATAAAATAAAAAAAAAAATATCTATAAAAAATTAAAAATTGTAAAATAATATAAAAAAAATATTATAGGTTGGTTGGGAGGGTCGATGTTAGAGTACGGAGGAGGGTGGTGTTGTCTGGATAATACGCAATGGTTAATTATTTATTTTAAAAAAAAAAAAAAAAAAAAAAAAAAGCGGGGCTCTTGTATTATTACTATTTTTTTGTTATGTATTTTATGTGGATGTTGATTTGATATTTTATATGTAAGTTGGAGATTTTCATTAATATTATAATTAGCTTAATTATTCATTAATCTAATTTACAATTATTTGTTATTAAATTCTAATTTACTAAGGACAATATCATATTAATTACTAATAGTATGCCACTCTTAGTTTAATGTTTTTGAATGTCCCATAATCATACTTTATGGATTTTTATGGATGTCTGAAAATAATCCACATTCTATATTTGTTCGTTTTAAGTAATGGGATTTTAAGTATTATTTAACCTTCTATATACTTCCACATGTTTGATATTTCCTGTTCATTTTATAAATATCTTATATATAATTCATTAAAAAATAATTTTTAGATAATTTTTAATAATTATTTACATTAATTATTACTGAAATTATTTTGTTTTATAGCATATAGATATATGCTATATATTATCAATGTTCTAACATTATTTAAACTCTTAGTTTAGTTTAAATAATTTAGCTAATAGAACATATTGTATGCTTTTAAATTTTATTAACAATAGTTTTAAATACTTTGTGTGATTTATATTAGGTTTATAATTCTCTATATATAAGGATTTGTTTGGTTTTGCTGTTTAAACAGTTATTTACATTCAAAAGCTTGCAAATTTTTATCTTGCGATAGATGTTTAATATAATTATTAATAGATGGCAGCACTAAAATTGTATCTTTCATATTGCTCTTATTTTTAATTTTTCTAGCTCCATTTTAGTTATATTTTATACACCAGGGTGTATTTTTAGCTAAATTTTGACGATATTGTTAAACTGTTATCTATTAATTTAATAGTGCATTTTAAATAATGTAATTAATTTCTATATATTTTATATTAGATTAAATTTGTTTTACAAGGTATTTCAAATATTATTTCAAAATGTATTAACTGCATCCTTTGGTATCATTTACTGTGATTTCTTAACTGTTTTATTCACCTTAATCTTTTTGATATACTGGAAGACATGTGCACATGGATTTTTGTAAAATACTGAAATATTAATCGGTATGGTGTTTATTATTTCTATTTTATATCCTATAAATATTTAAATACGTTTTATTGATTCTTCCATTTCATATTATTTGTTTCTATTCTGCTTTCATTTTTAATCAATTCACTTGATTTTAGTGGTTGTTCTATAATTCTCTATATATAAGGATTTGTTTGGTTTTGCTGTTTAAACAGTTATTTACATTCAAAAGCTTGCAAATTTTTATTTTGCGATAGATGTTTAATATAATTATTAATAGATGGCAGCACTAAAATTGTATCTTTCATATTGCTCTTATTTTTAATTTTTCTAGCTCCATTTTAGTTATATTTTATACACCAGGGTGTATTTTTAGCTAAATTTTGACGATATTGTTAAACTGTTATCTATTAATTTAATAGTGCATTTTAAATAATGTAATTAATTTCTATATATTTTATATTAGATTAAATTTGTTTTACAAGGTATTTCAAATATTATTTCAAAATGTATTAACTGCATCCTTTGGTATCATTTACTGTGATTTCTTAACTGTTTTATTCACCTTAATCTTTTTGATATACTGGAAGACATGTGCACATGGATTTTTGTAAAATACTGAAATATTAATCGGTATGGTGTTTATTATTTCTATTTTATATCCTATAAATATTTAAATACGTTTTATTGATTCTTCCATTTCATATTATTTGTTTCTATTCTGCTTTCATTTTTAATCAATTCACTTGATTTTAGTGGTTGTTCGGGCACAGGGGAAAATTAATTTTAGCTTTAGCTTATTTCTCCCACAGAAAACAACCATTTTGCTTATATCATTGAATTCTGTGCCCTCGATAACGTAATTCAATGTATAAGCTTTTCAATTTTTGTCGGTGTCCACTTTTTTCTTTTTTCTTCCATAATAATTCTTATAATATTTTTTTTTTTTAATACTTACAGCTTTAATTCATAATAATTGACGGTGGCAGGTTATGTTTAATTAATGGTAATATATATATATATATATATATATATATATATATATATATATATGTATATATATATATATATATGTATCTATCTATCTATCTATATATATCACTTTCTTCTGGACACGATAACTTTCGTAATTCTGCACCAATCTCTTCCAAACTGATACATAAAATCAAAGGGCATAAAATCTCGGTCAAGTTCGTTAATGGGCAAAATCGGACCAAGGGGATGGAAATAGGGGGGGGGGGTTGTGAAAACCGAAAACCCCGCATAACTTCTTAATTTTTGTACATATCAAATCAGTTTAAAGATTTTATTACTTCTAAAAATAGGGCCAAAATTTTATGTATCACAGATTTTGGATAAAGTTAAAAATGGGCTCGAGGGGCGCAAAAAATAGGGTTTTGGGGAGAAAAAAATTCATAACTTCGTCAATTCTCAAGATATCAATTCAAATTAATTTTATTATAAATCTCCTTAATATTATCTACAACTTTCATATTCACAAGTTTTTGATAGGACAAATTCGTACCGCAAAAAAAAATTAAAAACGAAAACAAAAAGGGGGTTTGAAGAAGTAAAAAATCCATAACTCCGTTAATTCAAAAGATATAAAATCCCCATGAATTCATCATATATCTTCTTAATATTGTCTACAACATCTATATAGACAAGTTTTGGATAGGACCAATTCTTACAGCAAAAACAAATTAAAAATACATAGCGGTTGAAGAAAAAAATCATCTAAGTAAGGGTGTATTCAAATCCAAACTGCGTATTTTCTGACTCATTTTACAATTCATTTTTGCTCTCAAAGGCTTCCAATTGGTACGTTTTCTTACTCAGAAACTATATAATGTACCTTAATGGTCGATTTTTTGATAGAGGCAGAATATACTTTTAAAAATGCTGTTAAAGTGGGCATTTTGAACCGAATTTCCCGAAGCGGATTGTGTTGGAAAAATCATTGCATTAAGGATGCACTCAAATCCAAACTGCTTATTTTCTGACTCATTTTTAAATTCATTTTTGCTCTCAAACGCATTTAATTGGTATATTCGCTTATTCAGAAACTATATAATGTACCGCAATGATCGATTTTTTGATAGAGGCAGAATATATTTCAAAAAATTATGTCAAAGTGGGCATTTTGAACAGAATTTCCGGAAGCAATTGTGTTATCACTTTCTTCTGGACACGATAACTTCCGCAATTATGCACAAATCTCTTCCAAACTGATACATAATATCAAGGGACATAAAATCTCGGTCAAGTTCGTTAATGGGCAAAAGCGGACAAAGGGGATGGAAATAGGGAGGGGTTTTGTGAAAACCGAAAAAACCCCATAATTTCTTAATTTTTGTACATATCAAATCAGTTTAAAGTTTTTATTACTTCTAAAAATAGGACCAAAAATTTATGTATCACAGATTTTTGATAAAATTAAAAATGGACTCAAGGGGCGCAAAAAATAACGTTTTTGTTGAGAAAAAAATTCCTAACTTCGTCAGTTCTCAATATATCAAATCCAATTAATTTTATTATACATCTCCTTAATAATATCTACAACTTTTATATTCACAAGTTTTTGATAGGACCAATTCGTACTGCAAGGAAAAAAAACGAAAACAAAAAAGGGGGGTTGAAGAAGAAATATTTTCATAACTCCGTCAATTTACAAGATATAAAATCTCCATGAATTTATCATATATCTTCTTAATATTGTCTTCAACATTTATATAACCCTCCGAGCGTCTTGCAAAAGGGTAAAATTGTAATGTTGTCTTCTTTGCATTTTGTTTTAAATGCTAATAAAATATGATTCTTTCAACATTATAAAAAAAAACTCAATTACAAATATGAATGTAATCCTTAAGAGTATTAATAATTCTTTAATGTATTTAAAATTCCATAAATCTATAGAATTATATTATCTTAAATATTGCTTGTATTGCTGTGAAACCTGGAGCTTAGTGAACGGAATAATACGCCCCAAACACTTAGAGGGATAGACAAGTTTTTGATAGGGCCAATTCTTAAAGCAAAAACAAATTAAAAATACATAATAGTTGAAGAAAAAAATCATCTTATTAAGGGTGCATTCAAATCCAAACTGTCTATTTTCTTACTCATTTTTAAATTCATTTTTGCTCTCAAACGCATCCAATTGCTAGATTCTCTTATTCAGAAACTATATAATGTACAGTAATGATCGATTTTTTGATAGAGGCAGAATATATTTCAAAAAATGATGTCAAAGTGGGCATTTTGAACAGAATTTCCCGAAGCGATTGTGTTAGAAACGAAAAATATTGCCCTACTGAGAAAATAATTGTTTATTAATCAAGTTTTAATTAATTGAAAGAAAAATAAAAACACAGGTCGCTTATAAATCTTTTAAAAAATCACGTTAGCATGTTTCATATTTTTTTTTTTATTAAAAATTAATCTGAAAATGTGTCAGAAAATTTCGAGTTGTTGAATATGGAAAAATTTTTTTTTAATATCGCCTTAACATGATTCTCATAAAACCAGCTATTTTATAAAAAGGAAATAAAAACTCGTCAAAAGCAGACAGATAAAACTGTTAATGTGGATTTATATCTAATCAGGATTTAGTTTTTGTTGGTGAAATTAGTATACTTAACTTCGAAATCTACCTCTGCCTGTAGGCCGGGCCGGCAGGGATTTTGGTTCAGTAATTCCAAAGTAATTAGGATTTTAGAACGCTTTCAACTCACTTTACTCTTTTAAATTTCGATTTTTTTATTTTCAGAAACCATTCTTAATGGGAATTTAACGACCATATCAGCTTTCAAATTTCTATCCCTAGCACGTTTAAATAAATCATAATTTTAGAAAGATTTTCTCTCTTAGGCTACAGCGTCTAGAATATATAGTGTGGAAATCGGCTATCCCAGTAATACTTAAAAAAGTGCTAAAATATTGGATCCCTTAAATGTCAAACGATGCTGAAATCCAATGAGTCGATCACAGCGACATCTGCAGGATATTTTCTAGAACGCCAAGATGATTTGGTCTAGACCAGTGGTTCTCAACGTGGGGCGTATGCCCCACAGGGGGACAATTTGACTTTTTAAGGGGCAATTCCAAATTTCTCACTCACAGTTTCCTCACAGTTCGCTAACAGTTTCCTTTTTTTTCCTTTCCTTTTATTTTTTTTTTTATTTATTTTTTTTTTTTTTTAACAGAAGTGATGGAGAATAAAAATAAATGGAAATACAAGCAAAGTTTAAAAAATCAGTTTTTTTAAATTAAATTCTAAAAATTTTCCCAGTGAAAGGTTTAAAATAAAATCCAGACCAGAATATTTATATGAATAACATTTTCAAATAGTTTGACATATTCTTTGTAGTATGAAAAGTCTATAATTTTTTTGGTTAATATTGTATTTTATAATTTTTCGTAACATTTTCGATTTATTATTAAATAGCTTTTTACTACTATAAGCTCTGCTCTATGTCACATGAAGAACTGTTACACGTGAAACTACTTAGAAGTATATAAATCTGACTGTCTTGAACATATTTAACCTTAAAAATAAATAAAATATCAAAACGTGGTATCACCAACTTTATAAATCTTAAATAGCATTAGAAAAAGAAATGAGTAGATAGCAAATATCTATGGCATCCTGCGCAGTAAATAAATTTACATGATGACATATAAATTTTAAATTTTAAAATCAGGTAATGCATGGAAGACAAGTGAGGCGTTGAAAACCAGAGTGGGCCAACCTCGCCAGGTGCGATTTCTGGAAAAATGCTTTAAAATTTTTTCAGCAAATTTTTGTCAAACTCTTTTAGGCTATTTTTTGAAAATGGCCAGATGAGACAAAACTTCTTCAGGAAGCATAGAGTGATTAAATTGGCAATGCCAGAGTGACCAAATCACTGGATCCACTTTTGCGGTGTCAGCTTAATGTACAAAATAATTTGTGAACTATCTGTTAAACTGGCCTTATTACTTGAATAGTTTCGAAATTATTAAAATACATTGTACACAGATGGCGTGAAATACAATGCTTTGACACTTCAAACTCATTTTTCACAAATATGTGGCCTCAATTAACGATATTGAGAAAGGAAAACAGGGAAAATGTGTTGCGATGGGGAATAATGGCTACTTAAAGTAAAGATAGTAATCTTGAGATGCTTCTTGTGTATAGTGTTATCCGTAGAAAAAAAATAGTATCAAAAGCTTTTTCAGCAACTCTTAATAAGTAAAAAAAAAAAGAATTATTAAATGTGTGAATGTTTTCAGTTTTAATGCTAAATGTAAGACTCTTTTCAAGATATTTTGTTAAGATAAAAATACAGACATATAAAACTTTACTTTAACATGTAGGAAAGTTGGAAAATTACAACAAAAATCTTTTTGGCACAATGGCGAAAGTATAGGCTCATTGGATATAAAGAAATGAGTTAAAAACAAATTTCTGACACAAGATTCATCTTTTTGATAAGTTAAAAAATGTGAAATAAATAGTTATTGTTAAGGTTCTATTACACTTTCACCATGTGAATAGAGAATTTAACAAGATAAAGTAAAAAAACTAAAACCCAACTACGACAAAAAACTACGCTGAAAAAGTATAAAAGTACCCCATGAATACAGGTAAAGTCACAAGCAAATGCTAGTAATATATAGATATATTCAAAATGTACAAGTAAAGCGCTTTTGAATGATACCAAACACGGCATATTTATCTTAACTTTATTTTTTGACGTATGACGCTTCCAGTATTTGGTAGTAGTGACGCACATATCCGTCGATGGCAGCAAATGGGTAATGGACCGATTAGTGGATGAGGTCGTTAGTGTAATGTGTAAATGTGTAATGTAGATTGAAGGTTTCATGTATTAAGATGACCTAGGAAGATTTCTTAATCTATCTAATTCTGCTAACGATTGACTGTCATGTGGATTTTTAAGCAACTTATTATGATCCAAGGCACTTATAAACAAACCGTCTATGGTTTTGACTCTACTGAGAGCGACATAGGCCTGTCCTTTAGCAAACAATGACTTTCCTAGATCGATAACTGCTTTATCCAGAGTACAACCTTGTAATTTATGTACAGTACAACCCCAAGAAAGAATCAGCGGGAGCATTTTACGCTGAATTTTCCCAGACCCCCTCAAGCCGTCAAATTCAGTGAGGCAAGGCTCGATTCTGACAAGTCCGTTAATATCGGCTTTTATGGATGCGTCGTCAAATTGTATGAGAACAGCGCTTGGCTGTTCTCCCTGTTCCAACTGATCGCGCCGAAGAGCAGGCCATTCAAAGGCCTTCACCACTCCCATCGCTCCGTTTACTAAACCCTGGTTTACATTCAAATTTCTACGAAGCATTACTCTGGAGCCGATTCCCAGTTCGATACTGTTTATTATACCCCCAGTCTTATTGGGGTCACTAGGTAAATGCTCAGGTTTCGGGGTCTGTCCGTATGTCTTCGATTCAGTAGATGTATCTATTGCTGTGATGGTGTACATTTTAGTAAGTAATGTTAAACGTTCCGACATCTTGGTGTTATATGCCTCTACCTGTTTCAAAGTGGGATATATATGTACTATTTCATCATAATAGTTTGTTTCATTAGTTATTTTTCTTGTGTCTAACGTGGCCAGTTGTTCTAAGGTCAGTTTGCCTACTCTGATATTGTTCAAAAGATCAACGAAAGTGTTATCGTTGGCTTGGCGCATATTTTGGCTCAATTCACAGAAATCAAACATCCTCCACAAGTGTGGTTCATGTACATGATGTTCCGGCTGCTTGAAGCAATACGCGCCCCCAAGTGTAGCAGCAACCGGGGGTAGCTGCATGAGATCGCCAAAAGCTAGAACGTTGACACCTCCGAAGACTCGGTCGTTCTGTTTAAGCTCTTGTAGCCTCAGGTGAATATTTCTTAGTGTAGAATAGGGCACCATTGAGACCTCGTCTATTATAACCCACTTGATATTTCTCCATTTATTTCTTTCCCTTTGCAGACGATCTCCGGTCAGCGGCCTCAAGGTAACTGTTCGGCCCTTTTCAATAGGCAATACAAAAGTACTGTGTAAAGTGCATCCTCCGACTAGTCGGGCAGCAACACCAGTTGGTGCCGTGACTATGACACTTGTATTTGAGGATAGTCTTCGAATTTGTTCAACCAGCAGTTTTAGAGTGAAACTTTTGCCGCTTCCAGCTCCGCCAGTAATGAACATTAGGAGTGATCTTTGTTGGTCATCAGTATTTGTTCGTAATTTGTCACATACTTTGGTGAACAACTGTTTTTGATCGTAGTTTAAGGAATTGACTCCCCTCAAAAAATCCTCATCAGACATAATGTTTACTACCATATTGTCTTCAAAATCATCTTCTTGAATATTAATGTGATGAAATGGATTTTGTAATATTGAAGTCTGATTCGTGGCGCTATTATTGGCACACATGTCGACTGCTTGTTCAGCAGCTAGTCGTCGAAGGGCATCTTGTATTTCGTTTTCCCAACGAGATAATAGCTCATTATCATACCCAGAATGAAGTGGTCTTAAAAGACCACGTTTCGCCAAGAAAGCATCTTTAGCATTGTCGTACCCCTCTAACAGCTCACATTCACTACGGAAGGGACAATGCGTAACTAGCAAACTGTAATAGTACGCTTCAGGGTCGGAGTCAGCGGTGTAATATCGAGTTCGTAGAACTGCTGGCCGTGATCGTTTCTTCATTCTACCCATTCTATTCAGCAAATTTATTATTGGCTCTTGGTTTTCAGTTTCTTGCTCATAGGCATCAGCATCTCCATCGTCATCGTCTTGATAAGTAATAGAACTTATCGGCTCATAATTGACAGCGAACTCACCGAGACTCAATTCTTCTAAGTTCCGTGGTCGACTTTCATATCGTTCGAATATATTTTTGCAAGGCTCAACTGTATCCGAATCAAAACGTAACATCCTGTACCTGAGCTCAGGCTTGCATGTGTTAACGAATGTTGACTTCCTGGAGCTGTCGCGTAACTTCAGGTGGCACAGCCTGTATGCACACTCCGGCGCTGACACTTGACGATGATTCATCAAACAATTCTGAACGGCAAATATCTGCTGGCCAAAATTTCCTCCTCTTTCTCTAACTCTATAAAGCGCTTCTGCTATTGCGGTTTGCAGGTTCGCTGGTTCCGATTTCGCGATATATTTAGCGATATAATACGCAACGCCAAGAGCTGAAACCACAGGCTGTATGTCAATATTAGCACCCCACAATCGTAGTAGTGTTGCATTGTAATTATTAATCATAGATTCTTCCGAGCGTCTCTTTAATATATAAAATTTTCCACCATTTGAAGTAGCTTGGTTGTCATCCAATATTACTGTTCTTTCTGAGCTTCGTTTTGGAAACCCAAATCTACATGAATTTGGACTTCTATAACTGTAACATGTATGTGTGTGTCTGTGAGTTTGAAGTCTGGTGACAAGATCTTTTAATTCTGAATCGTTTTCAGGTATTTCGCAGGTAATTATATTTTCAAGCAGATTAATTCCTTCTGGCGAATTGAAATCGGGCATATCTTTACACCAAACAATCATATGTATATGTGGAGATCCCCTTAATTGAAATTCAACCCGCCACCAGAAATCAACCAGTTCATGACCCAATATATAATTCGATTTGCTTTTTAATACTCGCATAAGAGCATTAAACCTGAACATAAACTGGCGCGACAGGGTTACTGGATACGATTCCACTAATCTTAGCTTTTCATCATAAGTCAGATCGTCGATAGGAAAATCAGGCCTACCATCTGCCACCAAGAGAGCTTTTAACATGTCCCGCCAATTCAAATCATTACAGGATAATGTAAGATAGAAATGGGGTGGCCCTAAGTTTCTGACCATGGCCATTAGCTCTGTAAAAGCCCTGTGCCAGTAGGAAGAAGTCCCTCGTATGTTTCTCATACATAAATGTATATTTTGTATAAGATCCTCCGGCTGTATCCCATCTTGTCGAAGTCTTCCACAAACAGATACATTCTGGCGTGCTCTTAACAATTCTACTGCAGACAGAGCATAAAATAGGTATTCTATTTTTTGAAATCGTTTGTCGCTTCCCATAACTCTAGTCTGAAAGTAGTCCAATGGGGTTATTTTGTGTTGCCTTTCTTCATGTAATCCATTATTTCCATCAGGGAAGAGTCTAACCCATGCTAATTCCTCAGCTCTTTTTTCTACAAGGAGGCTTATAGGAGGAGCTGTCTTTCTCCGAATATCGTATACTGGGAGGGGTGTATCGTTACCTACAGGATTATTTATGACATCAATTAAATTAGGTATCTGGTACTCGTTAGCCATCAACATTGTGACGTTTATTTGGCCATTATTAGTTAAGGATCTGGCAGTGATGTCATCGTTGCAATGACCATTAACGGAGTCATGTTCGCTATCGGTGGTTTCATGTGGACATACGTTTGATGGTGTCATGTTGTTGACAGATACGTTTACAGACGTTATGCAATACTGGAGGTTTCTGCGTCCTCTTGTCATAAGGACAACAGGTAGGTGCTCAGCGAGAGATTCAATAGTACTGAACATCATTAACATTGCACAACCTCTAGTTGATGCGACAAATCCTTTAGGTCCCCTTGAATGGGAATCAAACAGGTAATACGACGTATCATGTTTAATTACAGAGATTGATATCTCTGTTTCTGCGGTGATTATGCCTGCATTCTTCTCAATAGTCAGGAAAAAGTGCCGTAGACCTTCTAATAAGCTCGAAAAATATCCTTCTAGCACATCTACTGTTGGGTTAATTAGTCCTGTTATACAATCTATGTCAAAATCAAGTGTATAAGACATATTTGCGATGACTAACTCCGGGAGCAATTCTTCGGTGTTTAAATAATTTGGTTGTATTGGCAAGCTCCTTAGACACTGGGAGTAATATGCATCACCAAATATTAACACCCGATCAATGTCCGAAGCGTCCCATTGCGACAGATCTTTGGTGGAAGAATAAGCTATAGCAACTGCTGCATTTGCAGTGCATTGTTTCCCCCTACTGTCGGAAGAAAACATGTCACTTCCTTGATTAAAAGAACCTCTAAGAATTTTTCGGTCTGAATTAATAACTTTAAAATGTTGATGTGGCTCTCGGTTATGATTAACTGTTGTTGGCGGTATTTCAATTATATGCTCATCATTCATTGAATTTTGTAGGTGTTCAAAGTTAAGAGTAACGCCTCTATAGAGATGATTGTTGTTTACAAGCCAATTTAAAGCTGCACGTAGGTTGTCTAAATTCACTCTATATTCCCTGACCCTATCAACATTTTCTAATGTTTCGATGACAACAGTGAGACCGCACTGTTCAATCGCCAGTGGTAGTTGTTCCGTGATTTCTTCAACTTGTTGAGCAAACAACACAGCCTGCCCTTTAAACCCTTTTTGTCCGAAATGTCCTCCCAGTTTTATTATTTTAACAAACGGTATAATCCTTGATACAAGCCTTATTTCAACTTCAGTTAAAGCTACTAATTGTTGAGGAGGTTCCGGAACTGTCATTTTATTCCAAAAAGCCGTTGACGGAACTTTATTACGACTTATAGAATTGGCACATCGATTACAGGCTGTTATTCTTTGTGGAGTGTTAGGCGGGAAAAGATTATTAGATGTTATATTTTTTACTTGATTTTTGTATAGTGTTTTTTTACAAATATAACATGTTTTGTCCGATACCTCCGAAATTGCCCTATCAAACTCGTCCTTGTCTGTTTCGAACAAAATTCTTCGAGCTCGGTAGGTTCTAGATGTATTTATCTGCATGGATTGAAGTCGTATCTCTCTTGATGTTGGAGTTTCGTTAGCACGAATTTCTGAAGCATGATTGCTCATCGACTCAAGTCGTGATTGCCTAGTAGACGGGGATTCTAGATCACGCATTTCAGAGGCATGATTACGCATGTTTTCCAAACGTGATTGTCTAGTCGACGGAGACTCTTGATCACGCATTTGAGAGGCATGATTACACATATTTTCCAAACGTGATTGTCTAGTCGACGGAGACTCTTGAGCACGCATTTGAGAGGCATGATTACACATATTTTCCAATCGTGATTGTCTAGTCGACGGAGACTCTTGAGCACGCATTTGAGAGGCATGATTACACATATTTTCCAAACGTGATTGTCTAGTCGACGGAGACTCTTGATCACGCATTTGAGAGGCATGATTACACATATTTTCCAAACGTGTTTGTCTAGTCGACGGAGACTCTTGAGCACGCATTTGAGAGGCATGATTACACATATTTTCCAAACGTGATTGTCTAGTCGACGGAGACTCTTGATCACGCATTTGAGAGGCATGATTACACATATTTTCCAAACGTGTTTGTCGAGTCGACGGAGATTCTAGATTACGTACTTGAGAAGCATGATCTTTCATTGACTTGAGTCGAAGTATTTTTGAAGTGGGAGTTTCTAAGCTTCGGGTTTCGGAAGCATGTGTCTTTAACGAATAAAGTCGCTGTGATCGAGAATTTTGAGATTCTTGCGATCTTATCTGAGCAATGTAGTTTTTTGCTTTATGTAAACGTATGATTTTTTTTTGAGAAGTTTCTTTCTCACGAAGATTATCAGCCCGTTTTTTAGCATTCCAACGATTTTCCACTTTAGAATGTTCGGACTGCGTTTTCCTACGATTTTTCTGATAATCTTTGTCTTTTATTCTTCTAAATTCAGTAATATCTGGGGATTCATTTTTTCTTGTCTCAGAAATGCGTGAAGCTTTTTTTGTTTTCCTTGATAAAGCCATTTTTTAAAAGCTTTTATTTTATACCTAAAATAATGAAACTAAATGTTAATATTTATAGCTCTATTTATTTACACTAGATTTACTAACCTAACTCAAACTAAATTGTTTTTGTTTATAGACCTATACTTATTATACTACTTCTTATTTCTATACTTACTAACTATACTATACTACTAACTTTTACTGCTATTTCGTAGACTATATAAACCTGGTACTTTTGGTGCAATACCAGCAAAATTATTTTTATTTATTTAATCCGACAAAATTTAAACAGTGTATCGAAGTAGGATGGCTGTGGTTGCTTCCCTGCGTTACCGGGTACACAACGTGACAACGAATAGGCAAATAGATACACACGCACATATAACAACATAAGCCCGAAGGCATATAATGCAGAGGACATTTTTATGGGAGTTTTAGCCAGTTATCAAACTGTTTCCGCCTTCACCGCGTGGAGGTACTCCCAGCTTATGTCGTTTACATTAGTGCATTAAATTATTCTATTAACGTTCACGCTGCTCTACATTACAGTTCCCGTGATCCGCGCTTTACTCTTATCGCTCATTTTTTTTAAACATCTTCAAAGCAGTCTTGTAATTATGTATAAGCATATAAATACTGGTGAAGCTCTTTCAAGTAATACCAAACACATTACATATATTTTTATTTTATACTTTTTGTCCGCTAGAGGGCATAATAGTAAATTTGGTGACAAACTTTATAGCTCACAACCAACAGAATATCAAGATCAAGACCCTTCTAATGGCACTGCAGTGGTCTTATTCTGATTACTAAGTACCAAAGAAATTAAGAACGAAAAGATGTGAATTATATGCAATTAGCCCATAAATGCAAGTAAAGTCACAAGCAAATGCTAGTAATATATATATATTCGAAATGTACAAGTGAAGCGCTTTAAAATGATACCAAACACGGCATATCTAGCTTAACTTTATTTTTTTACTCTGTATATTTTGTCCGCTAGAAGGCGCCACATTGAATTTGGTGAAAATCTATATAGCCTATAACCAGCGGACAATTAAGACGCTTCTAATGATATGTCATTTGTCGAATTCTGATTAGTGGTTTAGAAGTTACGAGGGAACAGATGAACATACATACATACATACATACATACATACATACATACATACATACATAGCCTGTCAAAATCATAACCCTCCTTTGGCTTTGCCGTAGTCGGGTAAAAATAACTTTTAAATAATAACAGACATAATTTACAGTGTGGGCGGGGGAAGGGGGGACATAGTGATTTTATAAATGCTTTGGTGGAGCGTGGCCAATAACAGGTTGGGAACCACTGGTCTAGACGTTGTAATAATTCCATGTTTACTTTGAAATTTGAAAATATATCGCAGATGTCGCTGCGATTGGCTCCCTGGATTTCAGCATCATTGCACGTTTAAGGGATACAACTTTTTAGCGTTGTTTGGATAGCATATTTCCACACAAGGTGTTCTAGACGCTGTAGTGTGCCTAGAATGTATAGTGCGGAAATCGGCTATCCCAGTAATTCTTAAAAAAGTGCTAAAATATTAGATCCCTTAAATGTCAAACGATTCTGAAATCCAAAGAGCCGATCGCAGTGACATCTGCAGAATATTTTCTGAAACGCCAAGACGATGGTCTAGATGCTGTAATAATACGATGTTTACGTTGAAATAAGAAAACATATCGCAGATGTCGCTGCGGTCGGCACTTTGGATTTCAGCATTGTTGTAAATTTAAGGGAAACAAATGTTTAGCACTGTTTGGTTAGATGATTTCCACACTATATATTCTAGATGCTATAATATAAGCATGAGCTTTCTGCGTGTGTCACCCAAAGACTTTTAAGATACATAGACTGGCATACTGTCAGTTTAACTGAGGATTTTTGATCACAGCTGTTGAACGGCAGTACATGCACTGTTAAAAATATCGTGAAAAATTACCTCTATTTATAAAGGCTATCTACTTTCTGACCAATGAAAACGCTGCATAAACGCCTATGGATCGTTCTCATTGGTTAGAAAATATATAGCCTTTAAAAACAGAGGTAATTTTTCACGATATTTTTAACAGTGTATGTTTTATATTTTAACTTACCTAAGAAAATGTTTTTATCAGCGTAGTTTTTTATTGCGGATGTATTAGTCTACCCTATTTCATTTGGGCGTTTATTTTTTAAATACTTTATTATTCATCAAATTGTTTGTTTTTTTTCGTATAGCAAGTAATTATTTCAATAAATATCCTCCAAGGATAAAAAAAATATAGTGTTACTTTCGTTAATATGCATTTTTTAATTACCTTTTCGCATAAAAATTAGTGTAAAAAACGTAGATTTCTTTACAAGTAATTTAAAATTTTGTAAATTACTATATTATGTTACAGTTTCTAAACTAAACTTCTCTACCATCTGTTTTAAAATAAATTTCGCCTTTATTTCAGTTTATAAGACATGTTAAAATTAAATACTCTTTTTCAAACATACCATCCATAAAATTATTAATAAATCGCCTTATTTAACTTCATTTCTGAAAATTCAATTTTTATAACGAATATTTAGATATAAAAATAGCTTCATGTAAAAAAAAATGTCATAAACTTCATAAATATTGATAAAAATTAATTTTTTAAGCTCATTCTAGCCATAGGACTTAATGGTAAATAACTCACAGCTGACGTACAAACCTCGCGGTTGAGGTGTTTCAATTTACTTCAAATCATTTTAGGTGGCTGCCATGCTTTTCAATGTGAATGGCCGAGGAATTGCCAGTCTAGTATCTTAAAAGTCTTTGGTGTCACCACTCTCTATCTAGGGGTATGTTCAAGATGTTTCCAAAATATTCCATCCATTCAAAGTTTTTATTTACCCTCATCTTGTCACAGTTGTGTACAAAGGCACCCTAATCTCGATATATTCTGTCTCTACATTATTTTTCCATCGGAAAGAAATAAGAAGATGTATGTAATAAGAAAAAAGATTGTATCACGTCCTGACATTTTATTATTAACATACATTTGATCTGTATGCTTGGCATCAAACGCTCACTTATAACTCATAGTCAGTATCACGTCCTGTTTGTTGTTTGTTTGTTTTATTGTACACATACACCAGGCTTGTGTGCTTGACACCAGGGCCCGCTTATAAGTCATCGTCGATATACAGGGACGATATAGCACAAGGAAATTTACAACACCAAAGAATTACATCAGGGGGCTCCACAAAGAGTGTGCAACAGAGCCGGCGGGATTCGAATCCGCCCCCACCTACGCTCTCAAGCGATTAGCGGCGTGGTGCCTTATCCACTCAACCACGGTGGGCCCTATCACGTCCTGTGTGTGTTCTACGTTTCTGTTAATTAAATGGATCATTCGAGACAAAGGCCATAGAAGCTATAGATCTCAAACAAACCCCCACTAATTGTAATTGTAATTTTATATTCAGTGATCTTGTTCTTCTAGCGATAATTCACTGTATTAGTGATCATTTATAATATTTATTCGTTTACATATTAAAATAAAATTTATTGTATTTTAAAGTTATTCTTCAGGTTAAAAAAATTTACACATTGAATTTCTTTTATTTTTGTTTGCGTAAACGATGTTAAAATTGGTAATACTACAAAATCATTGTTTTTTTTGCCGGAAATTTTATTTTTTATAAGATGTTTTGATTAATTTAGTATAACTTAGCATCGATAAGTATTTATTTACTAGCTGTATGATTGATTTTTGTTTTAAGGTTATTAAAATGTGTTACGCAAGGTGAGAAATAGAGGCTTATTTAGTATGTATAGCTATTTCAATTATATCCCCGAAAATGCATCTTTAGTAGCAAATTTTAAATTAAAATGGGCGCAGAGATTTCACTTTATTATAAACTGATTAATTAAATATTTAAGCCTAAAAAATTAGGTTTATTCATTCCAGGTACAAGTAATTGAATATCCACCCATTAAACATGCAAGAAATTGCAACCATTTTACAGTAATAAACACGAAGTTTTAATACTATTCGCTAACTTCTTTCATGTCGGCGTACATCTTTTGATTTTAACATCATATGCTCAACACGATGAAAATGCAAATCAATATCATTTAACTCTCATACCCATCATGAAATGAGTATAGCCGCGAACAAGGACATACAAGGTTAGTTCATGACTTTTAAAACGTCACACGGAGTGGATCATCTTTACACGGCGATTAGCACAAAACGATGAGCCGACTTTGTACCAATCCCCGTTATAGCGACTAGAATACATAGTGTGGAAATCGGCTATCTCTGTAATACTAAAAAAAGCGCTAAAATATTGTATCCCTTAAATATGCAACGATGCTGCTGCAATATACAGATCGCAGCGACATCTGCAGGATATTTTCTACAACTGCAAGGTATTGCTAGTCTATACAATGTAATACTAGTAATACGAAAATCTCGCAGATGTCGCGGCGATCGACACTTGGCATTTTAGCAGTATCGTCGCACATTTACGGGATAATTTTTTTAGCACTGTTTGGATAGCATATTTCCACACTAGGTATTCTAGACGCTGTATCCCCGTGTAAAGATGATGCACTCCGTGAGACGTTTTAAACGTCATGAACTGGCCTTGTATGTCGTTGGTCATGGTAGAGATATTTTACAAGTGTATTCTTGTACTCCAATATCTTCAATTTTTGTCGACACTACAAAATAATAGGTTGCCATAGTTTTGACTGTCACCACTCATCAGTGAGTATTGGCAAGTTCTGACACGAGCCGTTAATTCTCAAATTGGCTCAGCCGAACTAAGCGATCTGATTGTTCATTAATATTAATATTTTGGATTACTTTACTGTGATTTTGATCAAATTTAACAAAATAAATCAATTTTAGTCATTATAATTGCATTCTGTTTTACATTACACTACTTCATAAGAAAATAAATATAATTTGCTACTATATAAATATCAGTTTTAGCCAATCAGATTGCTGAGCTCGGCTGAGCCAATTTGGGAATTAACGACTCGTAGTTCTGACTTACTATGGTTTAGTCAAAAGCGTATGTCTAAGCACAGTATGAGCATCGTATGACACCTCCACCAACGCCCCCTACATAAGGGATAAAACCTTGACACACGTCACGAAAACGTCACACATAGCAGGCAAAACAAGATAAAATTCGAACAACTTGCACGTCTCGTTTTCTTTGGCCTGCGGAATTATTAATTAAGAAAATAAGAATTAGTAATTCCACGAGCCAACGAAATAGAAACATGAAAGTTGTTCAGATTTTTTTCCATGTTTTGTCTGCTTTGTGTAACATTTTCGTGACGCATGTCAAGGTTTTCTCTATTATATAGGGGGGTGTTGGTACTACCGTAAGATAGGGTGCTTAGGTAGGAGGGTATTTACATATGATGCTCAGACTGTGCTTAGATAGACGCGTTTGTTCAAACTATGACAAACATAAGCCTTTGCTACAGCGTGTAGAATATATAGTGTGGATATCGGCTATCACAGTGATACTTTAAATCGTGCTAAAATATTGCATCCATTAAATGTCAAACAATGCAGAAATCCAATGAGTCGATCACAGCGACATCCGCAGGATATTTTCTAAAACTGCAAGACAATTTGGTCTAAACGCTGTAATAATACGATGTTTACTTTGAAGTTTGAAAATATATAGCAGATGTCGCTGCGATCGGTTCCCTGGATTTCAGCATCATTGCACATTTAAGGGATACAACTTTGTAGGGTTGTTTGGATATCAGATTTCCACACTATATATTCTAGACGCTGCACCTTTGCTATTCAAGAACTTTGTGATACTCGATTGGAACGAAGTCAATTATAGTAGTGAGAAAAATTAAGAAGTATTACACTGCTAAAAATCTGCAGCTTTAGCTGCATAGTCACTCCACCGCTTTTATAGAATATGTCTTATCTGACCAATGAGAATGCTCAATAGTATAGTCAAGTAATCGTTTTCTATAAAAGCGGTAGCGTGACTATGCAGCTAAAGCTACAGATTTTTAACACTGTAGTTTGGCAATAATGTCAACCTCGTCAAGATGCTTGCCCATTCGCGTTTGTCCAAAATCATTTCAGACCATTAAACCTCAGTCAGTTTGTCGCCTCCCTCATTTTGAGGCATGATACCCTACACTATAGCGCCTAGAATATATAGTGTGGAAATTGGCTACCCCTGTAATACTTAAAAAGGTGCTAAAATATTGTATCCCTTAAATGTGCAACGATGCTGCTAAAATATACAGATCGCAGCGACATCTGTAGGATATTTTCTACAACTGCAAGATATTGCTAGTCTTCACAATGTAATACGAAATCCCGCAGATGTCGCTGCGATCGACACTTGGAATTTTAGCAGCATCGTCGCACATTTAAGGGATACAAATTTTTAGCGTTGTTTGGATAGCATATTTCCACACTAGGTATTCTAGACGCTGTACCTACACTGTTAAAAATATCGTGAAAAATTACCTCTGTTTTTAAAGGCTCTCTATTTTCTGACCTATGAGAACGCTATATAAACACCTATGAAGCGTTCTCATTGGTCAGAAAATAGATAGAGTTGAAAAACAGAGGTACAGCGTCTAGAATACCTCGTGTGGAAATATGCTATCCAAACAACGCTAAAAATTTGTATCCCTTAAATGTGCGACGATACTGCTAAAATCCCAAGTGTCGATCGCAGCGACATCTGCGGCATTTTCGTATTACATTGTATAGACTAGCAATATCTTGCAGTTGTAGAAAATATCCTGCAGATCTTGCTGCGATCTTGATATTTCAGCAACATCGTTGCACATTTAAGAGATATAATATTTTAGCACTTTTTTAAGTATTACAGGGATAGCCGATTTCCACACTATATATTCCAGACGCTATAACAGAGGTAATTTTTCACGATATTTTTAACTGTGTATGTGAGGAAATCTGTGTTTTGCCATAATTTTTCTTCCGAAATTCCTTGTCTTTGTATTCATGGACGGATCACTGAATCCAACGTAACAGAATAAGGAGTTAGCTCTCCGCTCCAATGGGCGCGTCCAGAGTAGCCACCGGTTAGTGACCGGTGAGATCGGTTAGTCACCAAGGCGTTCAGTGCTGCTAACCGGGTCGCAACCAATGTCGTTCAACGCAAGTAACCAAAGTGACCGGTAAGAGACCGAACTAACCGAAGAAAATTCTTGGTTAGTTGGGTCACGTGATCGGTTACATGAAAGTTTGTTTACATTTGCATCGTACATGATAAAACAATAATAAAAGAATAATTACGGCAACGTAATACAGATGGCGCCAGTAGTAAATAACACCGGTGCCGTCCAGTAGGTCTGTCGATCGGTTAGACACCAGTCACTTACCGTGACGTCACGTAACCAATCTCACCGGTGACTTTGGTGAGGTCTGCTGGACTCGCCCATTGTAGAGCTCAGTGGTCGCCACTCTCATATGTAGGTACTCTGGAAGAGGTGTCAAGCACAGAAGTCTGATGTGTGTTTTTATTTAAAATAAATAAATAAACCAACCCTACTTTTTCGGCTTCGGAACTATGTTGACAGTGTTCAAATTATAAAAAGACTGTGAGTAAGTAGCGAAATTAGTACTCGTCTATTGAAAATACCACATTATTTATGAGGATTCTCCTATCCGTCTCAGTAGACCTAAGAGAAAGAAAGTTGGTTGTGAACAAGTTCAGAATTACTATCCGCAGCTGAATAAAATATTTTGGGTAATAATAGTTTGTCAAAGTCTTTTTATAACTTATTAAAGTGATATATGTGTCATAACATGAAATTTGCTTAAAAAATATTTTAAACTTGCTCTTTTGGTAATATAATTAATCGATTATTTTATTTCAGTTTATGTTTATATAGAACTAAATTATAGGCATTCACTTTTAATTTCATTTTATTTCAAGTTAACATTTGAAAATCCATAATATGAATCAAATTTCCTTGAATAGTAATCAAATTTTAAATGTAAATAAATACCAAAGTTTTTACCCATGCCTACCTTTTTCTGATTCATAGCTAATTTCATAGCGAAAGTCTTTATTCTAAATATTACTTAAGATTTTAAAACAAAGTATGCTACAAAAACAGTTTATCTATTCTATTAAGAGCCTACAGTTAGTCACACGGAGAAACTCTAACGCTATTGTTAAGCTATGATAGAAATGTTTACAGATTTTTCTCTTGTATTTTAATATTTTTAAATGATTTTTCTTTCATAGTATACTTGAGGTCGATATCTATTGTTTTGCGTTTGTACTTTTTCGATGTTCGTTATTTTTTTTATAAGGATAATCTCACTTTCAGAACCGGTTCCAAAAGACTAATTCCTTGAAAACTTGTCATGTCTGTCACGCAGCTGAAAATCGCTATGCTTGTTGGCTATCATTAAGAACTGAAAAGTGTGACTTATTTTTATCGGAGATATCTTATCAATTGAATAACGCGAAGCAAACTTTTCGAAAATACCGGTGGCCAACAAGCATAGCGATTTTCAGCTGCGTGACAGACATGACAAGTTTTCGTGGAATTAGCCAAAAGTGAAAGTATCCGCGTATTAAAAAAACTAACAAAAATTGAAAAACTACAAGCGCACAACAATAGATATCGACCTCGGGTATTCTATGCTTAAAAATATTAAAATGAGAGTGGGAGATTTGAAAAGAACGCTCCCATAGAATTAACATTAGCTTGAGCGTTTCTTTCCGTGACTAGTATAGGCTCGAATAGTTACTGAGAAAGAGCTTTCCTTTCATGAAAATGAATGGGATCTTAAAAAGTACTTTAATATAATATACTGATCATCTTGGTCCCATAAATTTTTCATTGAGACATAATCTGCCCAAAAGACTTGAAGTGAAACCTCCCTGTGCGACCACCTCTCTGAATGGCAATTTTTTTCATGGAACGAAATTTATTCCCATATGCCCAATACTAACTTTACCTCCATTCAGAGACCATCCCATTTGAACTCCTTCCTTGAGCGACCCATTTCGTTGAAGAAAATGAAACAAATTACGTTTTTTCCTGGTCGCTTGAAGATTTTATTTGAAAAATAATTCCATAGAGCGCATTATTCATCAAACTTCTAAACTAATTTTAGATTGTTTTTTTATTCCGTTAACTTTTAAGTGTTTAAATCCCTTTGTGCCTTTTTAGGCAATGAATTTAACTCTGATGACAAATTAAGAATGACGGTCGATAAACTCCCTGCCCTATTCTTCTATCAAGAAACTCTCAAAGAAATAGATAAATTGATGAAATCATCATTATTTTTTCCCGTCCAAAATATATTGCATTTATTTACTGAACTTCGAAAGGACTTGGAAATAAGTTATAAAAGATAAAACCATAAAATCAAAGCAAACGTCAATGTATTCCTTTTTTAAACTCTGCAGTAATTAATTTTTGTTTTGATACTTAAATTTTTATATTTTTTCCTAATGTGAGAAATAATTTTTTGTAACATTGTTACTTTTTTTCAACAATTAAAATCTCGATTTAAACGACCTCCATTAAGAGACCACCTCTCGGAGCGACCACTTTTTATTGGAACGGAATATGGTCGCTTTAGGGAGGTTTTACTGTATTTTCTATCTTTAGTGTCTCTTAACTCATTATTGAAAAACAGCTATGTGCATAAATGCAGTGGGCTCTCGTTAAGGCGTTTCCGTTTAAGACATATGTCCGGTTAATGATAACAAATTAGTTTATCCATAAATTTCTATTTGCAATCAACTTTAAAGGCATAGATTAATGCGCAATTTTTTTCATAAATTGACTGTGCAGAATCTAAATTAGTTTCATACATTATTTCTTCAAAAGGAGCTTTGGTGTAACTTTGGTTATTGAAATATCAATATAGTGTCACTGATGAGCAGAAAGAAAACTCTACCACCGTAAAGGTTAAAAAATTGCTAAAGACAATTCAACTATAGTCCTTATCAAAATGCAATGTGTAACGGACCAAATTTTTTAGGGTGTCGCATAGTTGGAAGAATGGTGAGATAAAAATGACCATTTGTTCAACTATTGCAAATTACTGCAAAATTGCAAATTGAGATTACTTTCATTAAAACAAAATTATGTAAGTACATCAACTTCTTTGCATATTTTCTTTGTCTAGGCTCTAAAGTAACTTATATTTTTGTAAGAACAAGAATTGCCATTAACTCTTTTTTTCAGTAAAATTACAAAATTAAAGAGACTATTGTCTCTTTTAACATAAATTTAGTAACATATTTAATTTCTGTCAAAAACTGAATTCAACTTATTCAACAAAACTTTTTTTAGTGCCACTGAAATGCTTAATTCGATTAGTGCGGACGTAGAATTGTCTACCTTGGAAATTCAACGGGAGTTCATTGTATTGATTATATCTTTAGCCTATTAATCCGCATATTAGGGCCTAAAACTAACTTTGAAACTCTTATTTTTTATCTTGAGCTCATTCTATTTAATACTTGATTTATTGTCATATAGGGTAGATGTGCCTGTAATGGACACCTTTAAGGAATTTCTTTAAATATTGTTTTTTTTTTTTTAAATTAATAGTTATAATTATTATATTCCAGTTTTTTTAATATTGTATTTATCTATCAACTATATTTAACCATTATCAGTCTCATTTCCCAATATGAATCAAAATTTAATTATAAATAACAGAAATATATCACACCTAAAATGCCAGTCATGGACACCCTTTGTTCCAGTAATGGACACCCTCTGTTTCAGCAATGGACACCACATAAAAAGTAATAAATATAATTGTCTTTATGACTGTATTTAGAATCAGAATTTAATGAAAGCATACTAATGAAGCAAAAGTTATTTTCAAATAAATTTAACAATTAGGATAACAGTAATAAAATATTTGTGATAATCATTCACTGTTTGTATCAATTATTGTAATTATCAGAAGATCGATATTTTAATTATTTTAGATGGATAGTTTAAAATATTAAATAACAGGAAATTACAGCTATCAAATTATTGTGACAGCGGGGGATTTAAAAGGTAATAATTAAAAATGTTTTGGAGAATTAGTGTATAGTTTCTTCTCACTATTTTTAACAATTGAACTTCCAGAGACTACTTGATATATTACTTGTAATAATTAATATTACAAATATGAAAGAAATGATACTGTGAGTTGGATATTTTAAATACTAAATAATTTCAAAATAAAACTGTAGAACTGACGTTGGACGCCACTGATCTTCAAATCTGCTAGTTTTGATTTACTATAACTTTTATTATTTATTTTTTTTTTTTGTCAGATGAATAAGCAAACATTTAAGACAGAAAATAGATTTTTAACAACTTCTGTAACTTGTTTTTATTTAAATGGAGAGGGATTAAGCCCTATGGGCCCCTCTTTGCCTGTGCCCTTAAACAATATTTTCTGCTTTTTGACTGGTTTGATTGCCAGATTATAAAATATGCAAGGCAGTTATATACATTTAAAAAAAGGAAATTTTATTAACCACATATAATAACTTGAAAGCAACTATTTATAAAAGCTTTGGTGCTCTTACATTTTGGTAAGTATAATTAAAAATTAAATTTGATTATTTAGGTATTCAGTTGAGTCAAAATATTTTATGCACTATAAACATTACTGAAATTGTATTTTTAGTAATGTCTACATGGGGTGTCCATTACTGAAAAATTACTATATTAAGCACTAGCCACCCTTGGCGACCAGTTTGGTCTCCCTTAAATATATGCTAAGCATTGTATCATGTTACTTTTATTCATAATTTAATTTACTTGCTCAATCCTTCGCCAAATCGGAAGATTCTAATACAGAAATCATGAACTCGGTATTTTTATGTTCGCCGGGCTCAGGTGATAAATCGCCAAACGTCGTTCCCGTAGTGTATTTAATTTCATTTCAAATATAATACCTTCACTCACTTTATTTAAAATTTGTGACTCTCAATTACTTCTTTAAAAAAAAAGTAATAAATAATACCATAAAACGTAACATTTAATTTCAACCAAGACTCCCTTTCAACAACAAAGCTTTGTTTTAATTTAGACAAATGTCAGACGAACGACTTTTTGAACGCTTGTGGTTTCAACAAGAAAAATAAACACCTGCGCTCTCCCGGTCAGACGAGAGATCTATGAACAGTTCCCGCCACACAGAGCAGACGACATTATTCGCCGCAACAGAATGATTTCCATTCGATGTTTCCAATAAGCAAAATGGATCTTTTGCAGGAAATAAATGATTTTGTAATTTTATATTAGTTATTCAAGAAATTAGAAAAAAGAAATATACACAGACGGTACTAGGTTCATCCTATTTTAAGTAATCGGTAGAAAATTAACTTTGCTGTACACAAAATTTTACAAAAAAAAAAAAAAAAAAAAAAGAGAAAACGGAACGGCCACTTTACCAAACTTAACTATATTTGCTTCAAAAATAGCAAAGAAGATAGATTTCCTTTTAACGAGGTTTATCAGATTTGAACCGGTATATCAGATTTGAATCAAATCGAATAATTCTGCATGAAAAACCCATTTATCTACATTAAAGGGGGACTATCCCCCGTTACCCCCTTTATACTTAACCAATAAACCTCCTAACCTAATCAAGGTAGTTCCTTCACATAATAAACTGGTGTACTAAATTTGGAGCAAATCGAATAATTCTGCATGAAAAACATTTTTATCTAATTTAAAGGGGGCGGGGGACTAGCCCTCTTTTCCCGATTTATACTTCACTAATGAACCTCCAACTCTAATCAGGGAAGCTCCTTAACATAATAAACCGGTATACCAAATCTGGAGCAAATCGAATAATTCTGCATGAAAAACCCATTTATCTAAATTAAAGGGGAGTCTAGACCCCCCCCCCCTCTTTTCCAACTTTATAATTAACCAATGAACCCCCAAAACTAATCAGAGGAGAGCTTTATCGGAATGAACGTAGACAAATTTTTTCAAGCAAATCGGATAAATCTGCATAAAAAAACCTTTATCTAAATTAAAGTTGGAATTAGCCCCCCGTTGTCTCCCTTTTTACTTAACCAATGAATCCCCAAAACTAATCAGGGAAGCGCCTTATCAGAATGAAACTAGAAAAAAAATGAAGCGAATCGGATATTTCCATCAAGAGTTATCGCGTTACGTACATACGTACGTATGTATATACGTATGTACGTAACAGAACCGGCGGGCACATTAGTTCTCAAGCTTTGATAGCCTGTGAGCTAAAAAAATAAAAAATAAATTACAGTATTTTTAAAACTACATGCTCGCAGTAAATAGAACCGGTACCGGATATGACCACAGAGGCTCTGTTTTGCTGTCTCCTTTCCCATACTGGATTTTCAAAACCAGATATAACTTGTAATGATTTTAATTTCAAAGAATTATTATTAAGAATTCATTATTATTAAGAAATGCAACATTTGCTGTCTATTTAGGTCCCCGTCACAAAAATCCATTTAATAAAACAGGCTTCTCAAAAATCGTAATTATAAAACAGGCCCTTTCACAAAATTATATTCCATAAAAACATGCTATTAATTAATTATTTTAACATTGTTAGGTTTAAAAATCTGTAATTTGTAAAGAAAACAAGTTCCCCCGAAACGAAAACTTAAGCATTTACTTTTCGCAAAATGCCTCCTTCGCCCCCTACCCCGCAAAGAAAAACCCCTGCAATTATCCATGAATTTAATTTAGTATACATACTAGGACAAAATAGTATTATTAGTAGTAGTATTTGATAAAGATTACATTCAGTTTTTCCTTATAATAATACTTTACTATTTAAATACTTTTCTTATAAAACGTTAACTTGCAACATTAGCATAATTTTAAATGATTTTTTAGGTGCGTTCGTAATTATATAAATACGTAGCACCTATAGTCGTCGTTCAGTCCGTCTGTCCGCATATAACAGAGCAAAAACAATAGCCTGAAATTTTGAATATATAATTGTTGCAAAAGTTTGTCGAGTCTTTTCAAATTTTATGAAAATCGGATGTATAGTTTAATGACAGGGATAGTCAAAAGTTTTTCGTCAGATTACGGCCAATGGGGAAAAAATTATTGCAAGTGCATTTTAATGATGTTACAGCCTTCCGAATGGTCTGAAATTTTAAATATATAATTTTTGCAAAATCTTGTCGAGTCGTTTCAAATTTTATGTAAATCTGATGTATAGATTAATGACAGAGACAGTCAAAATCTTCCGTTACATTACGGCCAATGGGAAAAAAATTATCGCAAGTGTATTTTAATGATGTTACAGCCTTTCGAACAGAATGAAATTTATATGCACTTATAAAATGCACTCAAATATACAATCGGTACAATTCGGTGCAAAAAATATTTATAAAACTATTTATATTACGAATGCACCTCATTTACCACGTTTGACGAGCAATTTCCAACTTGTTTGTTTATATGAAACAAAATTAATTCATATAATTTATCGATAACTTCCTAATCTTCTTTAGATTTTTCTGATTTATTTATTTTATTTTTTATTTTTTTTGTAAATCAAGGATGCCTTTAACCAAGTTATTATATTTTAATTTTTATCTTTATATAATGTAAGCATGAGGTGTCCAACTATATTGAACACTTTTGTATTTCAAAAATTAGTTAATCTACGTGTATTAAATCCATTTTAAATTCTAGCGAAAAAATTCGATACGCAACCAGAACCAACAACTTACGAATCACTGATAAAGAAACTTAAAGCCAGCGTCAAAACTTCGGTTCGTCTGGACAACATAGAAGAAATAAGACTTGAGCACGCCACCAGCTCCCAGCGAGTTGGGGGAAACGCCGAACCTCGACGTGAAGCTTTTCGGAATTTTTACCGCAACGATTTGTGGGCGCTCGTCTGAACAGACCAGAAGATTCGTCTGCTCTCAAGAGAAAGCGTCGAAAATGCTGATTTTCAAAATCGCTCGTCTGACATCTGCCTTATCACGCGAAAAATTGTTTATTGCAGTCACATGAAGTGGACTATTATAATACTGATGACATGAGGGCGATGGAACAATATTTGGCGATTTATCACCTGCGCCCGACTAATATTAAATTACCAAAGCAATCGCCTGACAAATAAAAAGCGAAGCGGTCAACCCGGAACTGTTGATGACAGTCACATGACTTAGGCTATTATTATAGAGATTCCAGTAATGGACACCCCTCTTAAAAACTTAAAAATAAATTAAATTTTATAAATGGCTGTTATTATATAAAATTCAAAGTTTTCTATTGCTACTAAAACGAAAAGCTGCAAATTTAGCAAGAAAATAAAGAATAAATAAAATCATTAAATTAAGCCAGCTCTTAGCATGTTCATTAAGATTTTCACTAAAAAACAGTGGAACTTCGAAACATTATTTTGTGCTTCCTGATTGATTTAAGAGTGTCGTCAATAATGCAAGATTATAAGATATACAAGAGAAAGTTATGAAAAAAGTAATAAAAGCTAAAATTTTATTGGTTATTTTTTTATATACCAAAAACATTAAAGGGTGTTCATTACTGTCGCATCTACACTATTCAGTTTTTCTCAGATTTATTAGATTTAAACCTATTCTTTAGAAATTATCGCAGTCAGGTTATTATATCCCATGCTACAATATCAATTAATGAAGCTGTATTTATATGGCACGGGAAATATTTACCATTTAATTTTTTTAAATATTGTTCCGGTCAACTTTAATGCCACAAAATTTCAGTTTGTTTTCATTAATGTAAATACTTTAAGCATGAACATAAACTTAATGTTTTTGTATTGCAAGAGAAATAGACATTTCTCACTATTTTGCCCACATAAGCTACCCAAAAGACTTATTTTCTATCTTCAATGTCTGTTAATTCATTACTTTAAAACTGAGTTGAGAATAATATATTTTTAGTATAGAATTTATTTTGAATGATAGACGATATCGCATTAAAAAATACATTCTAACCACAACTACTGAATTTACATCATATATTAGACACAATAATAGGTATAAGTTTATATCTGATGTATTTACAGTAATAAAAACTTCAAGTTGAAATTAAAAAATTAGTTTTTATGACTGTAAGATTGCGTGCAACGATTGTATTACTTTTTAATAAATAGTGAATATTTTCAGTGTCATAAAGGTTTATTCATCGATATTATAATGGATCATGGAATATAAAAGATCCAGATGTAAAAATAAATTCTGAAGAGTAGGTTTAAATCCAATAGATGTGAAAAAACTGTGGTGCATGAAATAAAAGTACAAAATCTTGCAATTAAAGGAACCGTAAAACTGATAACACCCACACTTACCTTCCTTTAATTTGTACAATTAATAATTCTCATAAATCTTTAATTTTTTATGAGTTCAATTTGAAAATTTCTATTTTGAGTTCCGCTCGCAGTTTTTGAAATGTGACTCATCTTTTGCTATTTTGAGACTTTACTTTAGTCTGTATTTTTCTTTTCAATTGCCTTTTCGGAACGTGCTGAATCTTTAAAATACAATTGCCAGAAAGAAATTTGACAAACCTGTTGTAGAATTGATGTTGTATTAAAATATTTAATCTTCAGTATACACTTCACATGAATTTTTTTTTTTTTTTTTTTTTTTTTTTTTTTGGCTTCAACATTATCTTTTATTTACAAAAAACAAAAAACAAAAGCTCAAAATGCTGCATTTTATTCAAACTTAAAAAGAAAGGGCTGCATTAAATTTTAAACTTCTTTTTTTTTTTTTGTAACTAAACCTTGAAAGTCTCTTTTCAACACATAATACTCCTTCGTTTTTTAGAACTCACATTTTTAAAACTTTAACAATAATAGGATATCAAAGATACCCAAATTTTTTATTAAAAAAATTTAGTATCATCCCCTTTTTTGGATTGCGTGGAGGTGCTACACAACAAAACAAATTTAATTTTACAGTACAGGGGAGAGTGACTCACCTGGGATACGCTACACTTCGGTACAGCTTTAAATTTTGCCTGATTTAAAACCAATTTTAAATTGAAGAGCCGAGTGGATGAACATGTTATGTTACATTTTCTAAAAAAAATTTCTATCTTTTGGATGAAAGCGTTATGAGGTATCCTATCACATGGCGAAGCTAAAATACTAAGATTATATTTAGTCTTGAAGATTTGACATTATTCATTAATATTTAATATTTTAATATTTAATATTTTAATATTTAATATTTTAATATTTAATGTCAATAATATTAATTTTTAATATTTGAAAATTAAATATGAATAAGTTTTTCTGAGAGAGTTTAGTACCATACCTGTTAATATTTTAAACACGTGGTATCAAACAGAAAATAAATCATTAAAATTTACAGCAAAAACTTCCACTTCAAATTTCTTCAAATGTCATTTTTGTTACTTAACATGTTCTTCCACTTAGCTCTTCAATTATGCTTTGGCCTACGTTAATTTTTACATAAAAAGCATTGGAATATAAAACACGGCTATGTAAATTCACAGCTCATTCCAATCATTAATTTGGGAGATATAGAAATTTTTTTGTTTTCAACGGTCTAAATCCGTAGTTTCTAATGTGAGGCTTGCAGGGGTTCAATTTCCTTTAAGAGGCAATTTGAGAATAATTATAAAGTCATATTTTCGCTTTTTTTTTTTTTTTTTTTTTTTTTTTTTTTTTTTTTTTGTCTATAAAAGTATAGTGTTGTAGTCTGAAAAGCTATTTCATAAAAGAATAATTGAATTTTCAAATACTCCACAATCAAAAATCCAACTATAATAGGAAGAATTATATAATTTTTTAACATCATAACTTTAAGTGTTTTACTCAAAACTTTTTTGTTTAAAACGGTATTTTAAAATGTTGCACTTTTTTTTTCAGTTCCCTACTGAATGATCCTTCCGTATCTAGTCACTTTGTCATATGAACAATAAAATTACAACACCAAACTGCACAAAAACATGAAAATGACCTTCAGAAAATATTTTCTTAAATAGTAAATATTCATACCTTTAAAACCCTCAAATACACGCGCGGCGTGCGTACGCCAGAGAAGCTCTTTGGCATGTACGGTTTGTACTTTGCCACCGATAAATTAAATAAAAATCTTCATATTAATTGCAGACATTTGTTACAAATTCTACTATAATTTGAAGGTTACTTTTCGAAAAAGTAGTGGTGACAATTGTAAATACAGTACGTACTCTAAATATGACATACCCTGCGCGTGAATTCCAGGGTTACGAGTAGAAAAGTACCTTCTATCGGTGTGTGTTGAGGGGGGGGGGGGGGAGTCATCCAGTCTACGGTAATGACACACACAAAGAGAATAATCTTATATTAATAAAGTTTGTATACTTTAAAACTATTTTTGAAGCTTTAAATAGTAATTGGGGAAAATCCACTTTTTCTATAGCCTTGTATATTGAAATTGTGACAACCACTTACAATATACAATCGTCACAATCTTCTAAATATACGACTAAATCCAAATATACTGCGTATATATATATCTGATATTTTACAAACAGTGTAAATTCAATACAATAATCTTTCGATGCTTGAAATATTGGTTTATAGAAATGAATGTTCAAGTTTTTAGCACCGAGATATGAAAGACGCGTGTGACTAAATCCTAAACTGAATAAATCAATATTGGTATTCTTGGAGTGTTTTCAAATTAAATGTTGGAACCTCGTCAGTTTTTTAAACATAATCTCTGATAATCATTTAAAATGAAACATTGAGTTTATTATGCAGTGTATACAGTTTTAACAAGACATTTTTAACCCTTTATGACCCGACGGTACTTTAAACTACCATTAAAATAACTTGTTATAAAATTAATTTAATAGAGCGATTAGTAGTAATTCATTTTAGAACGAGTTATACTTTATCTTATTCCAAAAGCATTATTGGTTGAAGAAAGCAATATTTTGAAAAGGACTATTTCTTTTTCCTTTGCAGCCTTCTTGATATTGAAAGATTCTGGGTGAAAAGTTTCAATTCAGAACTCCTATATTTCTATCGTAAGAGCATTATATTTGTACATTTCCTAATTCTACAAAACACTAAAAATATTTTAAATAAAGGATTTGAGTGGAGTTATAAATACTGCACAAAATCCTTATAAATTAAAATTTAATTTTAATTGGCAAAATCCTTCTAAAATTTATTAAATGATTGTGTAAATCTTCTAATGTAGTTTCAAAAATTCACGAAATTCACTTCAGGATGAAATTTTCATGAATTCATAATTTGGGACACATAGGGTTAAATTGATAATATCGCACATTTATGTGTAAAGTGGCACAGCTCGAAAAATATTTTTCGGAAAAGGCGAAAAACATTTTCTATCTTTAAAACAATTTGTTTTTAATTTAAAGTAGATCATGAAGTGGCACAATTTTTTTTTCTAGAGTCAAACTTTTTAATACGAGTCACCCAATTAAGTACCGCTCGTACTTTTGTCACTATGAAGAACTCAAAATAAATATTTTGTAAATGGAAGAACAAATTCAGTCTATCAAAAGACTAAGAACAACCAAAAAGTCGTTTATTGAATAATAAAAAAAATTAAACGAAAATCTTTCCAAACAAACTTAGTGTCGTGACACCGCTGCCCTCAGTATCGTACAACTTGCGAGTACTCAATAAGAACTAGTATGTTGTGGCCATCAGAAAACTTTCTTCTATATAAATCACTTCAATTAAATCCTTTAAATAGTACAAGAAATAACGATTTAGCACCAATTCATATCAAAGTATATCTGAATTTGAACTTGGATGAAAATCCGTGCATTAGTTCTTGAGATAGAGCTATAACGGAAATTCTGAAAAAATGTAGCATAGCAGCGCCACCTATTGAGCGATTTACACCAAAAGTAAACAGCACTAAACTATATCAAGGTATACCTGAATCTGAAGTTTGTTGAAAATCCAAGCATTAGTTCTCGAGATAAAGCTATTGCGGAAATCGCAAAAAATGCAGCATAGCAGCGCCACCTGTTGAGCGATTTACACCAAAAATTAAACAGCACTAATTTATACGTCAATTCATCTCAAGACTAACTAAATCTGAAGTTTGATGAAAATCCGTGGAATAGTTCTTGAGATACAGCTCTTGTGGAAATCGTGAAAAATGCAGCACAGCAGTGCCACCTGTTGGGCGATTTACACCAAAAATTAAACAGCATTAATTTATATCAGGGACTAACTGAATCTGAAGTTTGATGAAATTCGTGCATTTTTTCTTGAGTTAGAGCTATTGCGATAATCATGAACAATGCAGCATACCAGCGCCACCTGTTGGGCGATTTTCACAAAATAATCAGCACCAAACTATATCTTGGACTAACTGAATTTGAAGTTTTATGAAAATCCGTGCAGTATTTCTTGAGATATAGCTATTGCAGAAATCGTGAAAAAGGCCGCATAGCAGCGCCACCTGCCTGCGCTGGGCGATTTTTACCAAAAACTGATCAGGTCCAGTTTATATCAAGGTCTAACTAAATATGAAGTTTTGTGAAATTCCGTGCATTAGTTCTTGGGATAGAGCGCCCACAAAATTTTTGTCATTCACAGACTCAGTGGCACAGACTCAGACAGACATTTTCTAAAAACCATCAAGGGTTCATCCAAAACCATCCAAAGTTCTGGGCATTCTAAAACTTATAAATCCGTCGAAAACTGGAAGTCGAAATTTTTCACGAATCCAATACTTTCTTCTTGTAAATATAGAAGAAAGTAAATATAACCTAAAAATATGCAACAAAATAACTATATTTATTAAATTCTGTAATACACTTAAGTAAATCCAATACTTAAATAAATACATTGTCATGTCTTTGATATTCTTTTAATATGCGTTCGTAATTATATAAATACGTAGCACCTATAGTCGTTGTCTGGTCCGTCCGTCCGCATATAACAGCGCAAAAACTACCCAACAGAATGGTTTGAAATTTTATATAATTGTTGCAAAATGTTGTTGACCCGTTTCAATTTTTATGAAAATCGTACAGAAACTCGGATATTAAGTTTTCTTCATTCTATTATATCCTATCATACGTAATTACTTCAATGATATTCCATGATAGGTAACTCTAGATTGCTATGGTGATTGCGCCCTATTTAAGATGGAGTCATATAATTTCCGTATTACTGAATTTAATATATATAATCGTAATAAATTTTGTATTCGTGTATTTTTGCATTAGAGTGAAACAGCTATTACACAAAGATCTGAATATTTATAAAAATATTTATAGCACGAACGCACCTCATTTGCCATGTTTGACGTACAATTTCAGACTTGTTAAATCCGGTACTATTCAATGTCTCAAAAGTTTATGGAGAATGGAAGAAATTAATTTTTATTTATATGTACTAAGACATGAGGTTATTTATTAACTGCATTTTTCTTGTTTCGGGAACATTAAATAAGCATGTTTTCATTAAATTGATTAGATTTTGCGATGTTATTGATGAAAATAGACACCGTGAAAACACCGTGCTTTCTTTATAGTTACTTTGAGTTCTTCTATAAAGGTTATATTAATTTCTTCTTTGTAAATTTCGCAGGTTAAGGTATCTCAGATAATCTAAAGTGGGTTTCAACCAAGGCCTATGGCAGGCTAATCTAAAATGTGAAAATTTTGCGCAAAAAGCTACTGTTTTGTACCATGCGAGTTGTTAATTGAAGCATTGCATTGCTAAAATCTCTAATCAGGTTTCCATTAAAGGTCTGAAACGAAAGCAAATGTAGCTCTTATGTTTCTTGAGACTTGGTTGAATTTTGCTTCCCATGGAGAAAGACAAGCGATGTTTGGCCATTAAAAACAACCCCCCCCCCCTCTTAAAAAAATGTCGCTAAAGTTAGCCACGTCTATTGTCACAAAGTGGGATAGCAGCTTCTAAATCAAGAAATAAAAATGTGGTAAATCTTATGAAATCTGAATATGTCTAAAACAGAATCCTGCTTTAAGGTCCTACACTAGTCTCGAGGAAAGACTCGGAAGGCAATGTTAATCCTATGAGGAAGTTATTTTCCATTTTCTTACTTTTATTTTAATATTTCTGAATGATATTTTTTTTTTGATAGGATAGCTGAGAACGATCTCTAACGGGACTAGTTTTTACTTTTTCGATTTTGGTTTCAGATTTAATAAAAAAAAAATTACTTTCACTTTCCGAACCTTCTTCTGTGACTGAAACTATCCAAATATGAAAAACAAACTGTAATCAAAATCCAAAAAAGAAAAAACTAGCCCGGTTAGGGATAGACCTCAGCTACCCTATGCAAAAAGATCATTTAAAAATATTATAAAGCAAGCGAGATATTTGAAAATAACGATCCCATAAACTTAACATTAGCGTTCTCGTTTCTTCACGTGACTAGTGTAGGTTCTTACAAGTAAACTATAAAACGGAATCTTTCTCTGTTCATTTCAGATTTCGCCTTAGTAGGTTTTATTGTAGGGGAGAGTGGAGTGGTAAGGGACAGTAGGTTTTCTCTTTATTTATCATTCTAAACATTTCATCAATTGCACATTGTATGAAGTAATGGTACCTTAATCTTCAGTTGAAAAAAGTTGCTGATCTGCATATGCTTGCAATTGTATAAAGAAAAAGATTATTTCAAGAATCAAAATAGCCCAGTGGTTAGGGGGTTGAATTCGGAATTAGGGGAAAGCTGGAAATTGTTTTAATCCCTTCAATTTAGGTCTAGAATAATATGCTATGTTTTCCCCCTCGTACTAGGTGAGCGTTAGGAAATATGTATAGATTTATAGTCAAAAAATACGTTTTTTACATACCATAACAGTATCTCCAAACAGCTAACTCTGTCAAAAAAATTGTCAAAACAAATGTTGTAGAGCTTAAAATTCTGAGTAAAATGAGTGACTTATTCTTTTTGTTGAACATTAAGATCACAATTCCACTTTAAAGTTTTAGACACGTGGTCAGGGGGTTGAACTCAGAATTAAGAGAACTGAAAATTGCTTTGATCCCTTCAGTTTAGGTCTAAAATGAACGTACTATGTTTTCTTCCTCGTACTTGGGTGAATGTTAGAAATTATGTACTTATTTATTTTCGAAAAACACGTTTTTTTTTAATTACCTTAATATCTCAAAACAGCTAACTCTATAAAAAAACATTGCCAATAAAAGTGTTGTAGAGCTTAAAATTCTGAATAAAATGAGTACAATCATTAATATTTTTGTTCAACATTAAGGTCGCAATTCTATTTCAAAAATTTTCAAATCAAGAGCTTGAAGCCAGGAGAGACCAAGTTAACTTAACAATATCTCAAAACTGCGGCCTTAATATTGAACAAAAATATTAAGTGTAGGTACTCATTTCACTCACAAGGAAACCACTTTTGGTGTTGCTCGCACCTAGCATCGAGAACTGGTGCGTTTTGTAGCCCTATACATAAAAGTTAGAGAACCGAAAAAATTTCTGTTAAAATATTTTATATACTTTTTTATACTTTTAATTTTTTATTACTGCATATTTATTTATTTCAGGCCAAAAGTGAGTTATGTCGCCAAATATGGCGCTACAATTTTTCCGCCCGCTTTATCCAAAGAGACAATGTACAGAACATATTACTAGAATTATGAGATTGCGATTTTTTTTTTTATAATTGATAGCATAAGAAACAAATATTAGGTTATTTTTTTTCTATGCAGACGATAAATACATAAATAAATATAATTCTATAAAAGCTTCGAAGATCATTGATCAACTATTTTTTAGTGAAATACAAAATAAGCAAACTATTTTCTTTTTGAAATCGAATGAAATAAAGTTTCGAATGTTTAAATGAAATGTTGCTGTATTAAATGGTCCTTCGGTAAAAGTAATCATAAAGTAAATTAATATTTTTACACAATTTAGAAAAATTGCTGTGGCGAAATAGGCCGGGCATTGCAATTTCTAGCTATTACAAATTCAGCTATGACATTTGGCTAGGGTTGCCGGAAAGCTCTACTTTTGAAAATAAACGCCAACTGTTTCCCCGCCAAAAATATTAATATAAAGTTGCAATTTTTCAAAATCAAATTCGTGGGTTTTTAAAGGAATTTTCAAACTTTTTTCAATATTTTATACTTATTAACTAATTTTTACTTTTAAATGCTTTTCTTTAAAAAAAATTCAATGTTAATAGTCCGATAAGTGGTCTCGAAAATTGCATTTTCAGAAAGTTATGCTGCTGTATAATCAAGAAATATTATTTTAACAGAAAAATTTTATCGATTCTCAAACTTAATAATATAGGACTTTAAAATGCACCAGGTCTCAGTGCTAGGTGCGAGCAACACCAAAAGTGGTTCCCTTGTCAGAATTGTAAGCTCTACAACATTTGTATTGACAATGTTTTTGATAACTTAACAATATCTCAAACAGCTAACTTTATCAAAAACATTGTCAATACAAATGTTGTAGAGCTTAAAATTCTGAATAAAATGAGTACCATCATTAATATTTTTGTTCAACATTAAGGTCACAATTCTATTTCAAAATTTTGCCTTAATCGCTAATCAAGAGCTTGAAGCCAAGACAGACCAAGTTAACTTAACAATATCTCAAAACAGCTAACTTTAACTTGGTCTCTCTTGGCTTCAAGCTCTTGATTAGCGATTAAGGCAAAATTTTGAAATAGAATTGCGACCTTAATGTTGAACAAAAATATTAATGATGGTACTCATTTTATTCAGAATTTTAAGCTCTACAACATTTGTACTGACAATGTTTTTTATAGAGTTAGCTGTTTTGTGATATTGTTAAGGTAATTGAAAAAAAAAAACGTGTTTTTCGAAAATAAATATGTACATATTTTCTAACATTCACCCAAGTACGAGGAAGAAAACATAGTACGTTCATTTTAGACCTAAACTGAAGGGATTAAAACAATTTCCAGTTTTCTCCTAATTCTGAGCTCAACCCCCTGGCCATGATTCTAAAACTTTAAAGTAGAATTGTGACCTTAATCTTCAACAAACATATTAAGTGTAGGTACTCATTTTACTCAGAATTTTAAGCTCTACAACATTTGTATTGACAATGTTTTCGACAGAGTTAGCTATTTGGAGATGCTGTTGTGGTATGTAAAAAAACGTGTTTTTTGACTATAATTTCCTAACGCTCACCTAGTACGAGGGGAAAAACATAGCATATTCATTCTAGACCTAAGCTGAATGGATTAAAACAATTTCCAGCTTTCCCCTAATTCGGCCTTTTTTTTTTGCTCTTCTACCACTGGGCTAAAAATAAATTTGCTTCATGTAATTGTTATGCTTTCTGTATATTAATTACTTGTTTACGCGTACATGTAATAGTTTCCCTATTTATGGAACATTATACTGTATATTATCCATAATTTAAACTATGCCTAAAAGCAGCATTTTTGTTTATACAAGAAGTTTAACATAAAAGAAGGTAGAGGGAGGAATGGGACAAGTCAAATTCCTTCTTTTTTATAAGATGAATGTAAATTGCTAATATACAAATATTTTTAGAGGATAATATGTTACTTATAACACCGAAAATATATTCATTTACTTCAAAATGTAAATGAGTTGAACCGATGATTTTTTTAATGTCATCTGACTGACAATCCTGAATTTTCCTTCCAGTGATGAAAATACTGGAATTTGATATTACATAATTTGTCGATTAATCTGAACACTCATTATATGTGGCCGTCCGTCTCTTTGTTTTCGGTCTAAATTGTTATTTCAGTAAGTCAGTCAAACCTCTGAATAACGGACATCTCGGGAGGTCGGAAAGTGTCCGTGAATCGGAGGTGTCCTCTATTTTTGGAAGTAAAAATGTACAGATACATAGGAGTTGGGGATCGAAAAATTGTCTATTAAATAGAAGTGTCCGCTATTCGGAAGTGTCCGTTATGGAAGACAGCACTTAAGCTTCGCTTTGAATCGTATAAAGTCGTTGAGATTTCGATAACACTGTTAGCTGTTGATTCCAGCGGTTTCTCAAAGAAAATATCTTTGAAATTTTGGCTTTCGCCAATTCCGTAACCTTCTCCATTTTAAATAACGAATGATAATTGAATATCTGTTTTTATACTGCTCTGCATTTGACCCGATCAATCTGGGTGGGTTTTTTTTTTTTTTAACACGTTCACGCCGGCGCCGATATTCATCTCTTTCGCTGGGAGACGGCGCTCGAATTCATTTTTCGCTTCATCTGGCGGCGCTGTACTGTCGCTTATTCACACGCTATGTAATGACCCTCCCATATAATATTTATTGAATTGAACTCGAATATAACAAGCAGAGTTGATTGTGAATGTCTGAAAGTTCATAAGGAGTAAGCAAATTAATTAAAGACATGATTTTGTTGACTACAGATGTACGAATTTAATATAAAATGTCTTACAATCTAAAGAAATGTGGACAACATGATATAAATGCATTTCTGTAAGATAGAAGCCACGCCCTTAGTCAATGAGATTTTTTGAATGAAAACAAGAATTCTTGTTTCCCGTCGTGAATATATTAAGTTTATAATAATGAATTGTTTTTAATACTGAATTTTGGAATATTCAAGTGTGTCCCACCTGTAGTACATGCCGTCTATAGCATAGTCGAGTGTAAACCCACTTGTACTACACGCCCTCTATGGAACAGCCGAGTTTGACCCACCGGTGATGCATGCCACCTGATGCGACAGTCAAGCGTGACCCACCGGTGATGCACGCCGCCTGATGGGACAAACGACCGTGACCCACTCCACACCGGCGTGAACGTGTTAATATTTGTATAATGAGATTAAACTTTTGAGTCACTGGTTTTTAAACAAAAATCGTAAAAAAAGCGTATTTTTTATAAAATTTTTGTTGTAGTCAATATAATGGTTTTATTAGATTGAATTGCAGTAATTTATACTGAATTTAGCTATATTTTCTTTTTCACTTTTATTATGCTTTAGTGTACAATTAACTTTTGAAACTGATTGTACTATGCAGTCATGGCATACACAAAATAATGCGTTTTATTTAAAATGCTCCAATTTTACCGAATACGTGTAATCCCGTTTTAAAAATAATTAAGTTTAAATTTCAGTATCCTTAACACTGATATCGAAAGAAACGTATTCTTGTGAAGTTTATAATGAATTTGAAATGCTTTGACTGAGGTGTGTGCAAAGTACAAAGCTGTTTAAGCGGTTAGTTAAAGGAATGGATCCGAAACACTAAATCTGCTCCTTACATGAGAAACTAAAAAAATATTCAATAATAAATCATTATTTTGTTTTGAAAAAAACAATCTGAACCGGAAAAGAATACGAATTTTGTTTTAATTATTTAAAAGGTATAAATACATACAGATCCAGCTGATAGGTGGGTTGGTCTATATGTATTTCGTTGTTCAGGCTACCTAACAGCGCCTCTGTGCCAGGTAGAAAGGCTAAAATATGTAAATATGTTCACTTTTTGCCGAAAATATGTGACGTCGATGCCTAATCTTGTACTTTTTTTTTTTTTTTTACTTTTCGATTTTGGTTGCAATCCTCATATAAAAAATCTGCAACTAAAATCAAAAGTAAAAATAGTCCCTGATAGAAATCTATCCCATGCACCAAAAAAATCATTTACAAGTATTGTAATGCAAACGAGAAATTTGAAAAGAACGCTCACTGGTGTAGGCTTTTAAGAGCCTACTCTAGTCATGGGCAATTCCATCGTAACTGACGTAACATTTGATCATCGAATTTTGTTTTCAAAACTATGTAGAAAATTTACTAATAAAGCTAGAACAAATTTTTACAATTTAAAATATTTCTTACTCAGGATTCAATACCCAAATACCTGCATATTATTTCAATCTCTCTTTGAGTAGCCAAAATTGCATTTCAAAATTCTGTAACTGACGTAACATAAAATATACAAACATTTTTTCAGCCTTTAGTGTGCCTAAAGTGATTTAATGTTCTCAACAATACTATGCCAAATTATAACAGTAACTTGTTTAATTAATTTTTGAATAATAATATAAAATAAATGGCATTTACACATGTAACTGGCGTAACATTATGACTTTACAAAGACAATAATGGTACATAACTTAGTTTGTAAACAGTATTTACAATACCTTTTTATTAGGATTTTATTATAGAATATAAAAAGCTTTCCAGTCATACCCTTAAATGAAACATAACTTTTATCCCCCCCCCCCACCCCAAAATGATAATTTTCTGTGGAATCGCCTTCATACGAAGAAACTCGCAAGCTAATGTTAAACCTTGGACCGTTCTTTTCAAATTTCTCGCTTTCATTTCAATATTTTTAAATGATCTTTGCATAGCTCGATCTCTAATGTTGTTAGTTTGCGCTTTTTCGATTTTGATTCACATTTTTATGAGGCTACTTTCACTTTTAGAACCGGTTCCGACAGTAACCTCATAAAAAAGAAATCTGCAACCAAAATCGAAAAAGGTAAAAAAGGCCCGGTTAGAGTTCAGCTTTCTTTGGAAGAAAAAAACATTTAAGATAGTAAAATGCATTTTCAAGTTACACAAAGAAACTTGCAAGCTAATGTTTAACATATGGGAGCGTTCTTCTCCAATTTCTAGCTTGCATTTATTTTTTAAATAATACTTTAAATGATATTTTCGCATAGGATATCTGAGGTCAGCGTTGAACATTTGAACTTATTTTGGTTGCAATTTGTTTTATGAGGACACTTTTACTTTTAGAACCGGTTGCAACTAGTTCTAGAAAAGAAAGTATCCTCATAAAGGGGGAAACAAACCCCCTCAAATGTACAGGGTGATTTTTTTAAAGTCGTGAAAGTAAAATCCTATAACAAAAGAACCACTAAACCATTTTGTTTATAGCATACAGGGTTTTCAACCAAATTTAACGTTTGTTTCAGAAAATTTGACAAATTATTATAGTAGAAACAACATAGTACAATTAGGATTTAAATATTTAAGGAAATAATGAGCAGTTGTATTAAATACTTTAATTGCTCATGCGCGAACTAGACCAAAGATTTTTATTTTCATGATTTATGTCAACTCTATTGAGCAATTAATATAAAGATCAGTCGAATATTTGGAAAATTCATAAAGATATGTGCTATAGGAAGCTGAATTTCGGTTGCCTTCAAAAAGTAACTATGTGATAAGGAATTTTCACACATTGTTATTTTTAATTAACTGACTTCCAACAAAAGAGTTAGTTTTTAATGAAAGTCTACGAGTAGCTTTTGAACGGTTAATTCTATTTCGATAATTATTTTTTCTTTGCAATAGGCTCGTTCTGACTTTTTTCAGAGAACTAAAGCATGGATAAAAAATTAAAATTAAAAACATTAAAAAACAATTTGTGGAAAATCCCATATCATCCAGCTACTTTTAGAAAGCAGCAGAAATTCATCTCACTCGATCTGTAGCAACATCTTTCTGAATTTTCATATTAAACTGGTATTTTTTTATGTAAGTTGCTCTATAGAGTTAACTACCAAATCATGGGGGGGGGGGATACATTTGGTCAAGTTCGCACATGCGCAATTAAAAAGTATTTCATACGACTGCTTACATTTCATTAAATATTTAATCTATTTATATTTGAATTGCACTACGTTTCTTCTACTATACTTTATCAAATTTTCTGAAACAGTAGTTAAATTTGGTTCAAAACCTTTGCATGCTGTAAGCAAAATACATGCAAAAATATCTTGCATTTTTTAAATAAATCACATCTCCATGAAATAGTGATATTTTTACTCAAGTGAACACGAATGTTTACAATATTTACATAGTCATATGCTGCAGCGACAGATCATTTCGTGCATTTTATTTTACGGGAGGTCCCAAATATTGTTTTTCCTTCAATTTGTTGTTGGTCCCTTAACTGCTCTCGAAATCCTATCTTGATTGAAAAATGAGGTCAAACATGTTCTTTTATAGTCCCAAAATTTAAAAAATATTCGTCAAGTATTTATTTGGATATTCAATAAAACGTCTAAAATTGTCTCCGGCGATTTTTGTCTGTATAATGTATGAGTATTATTAATCGTGGACAGCTGCAGCGAAATTTTACTATCATGAAGCAGAAATTAACAAAGACTTTTACCGATTCTTTAATTCAATTGCCAAAATTTTCAAAAATTATTTTTTTTAATTAACAAAAGAAATAATTTTCTGTTTTTTTGCTGTACGCCTGAGATCCACTCACAGCACACCAGTCTGCCATTGCACAATCGTTGAAAAAATCGCTGATTTCGATTACATTTGAACTTCTATTTTATGAATCTCATGGTTCCTCGAAAAAAATATACAAATTTCGTTAAATAAAAAAAATAATGTGACATCTTCAGAAGATTTACAAATCTTTCTGATCTCGGTGTTAATTTCAAAATAGAAAGTGGTGATATTTGCTGTTTCTACATTTTTGACGTATACTAATTTACTTCATTAAATGAAAAAGGAAGCTTTCAAAATTTGATCATTTAAAGTTTTTTCTGCATTAAAATAATCCATACTTCGACTTTGAACATAATTTTGGAAATATATATATATATATATAAATTTAGTTCACAATTCTGAGACGCTTAAAATAAATTTTTCGGGAACACATAAGAATTACAAACTACAATCACTGTTTCGAAAGATTTAACCATATCTCCTTGAGATTAATTTTCAGGAGCTATCTATCATTCCTCTATCATTTGATTTGTTTGATTACAGTTAAAAGGCTAAATACAGCTCCAAGTCAAAAAATTAGAATAATTCATTTCATTTGGAATTGCATTTAGCTTTATTTCAGTGTAGTATAATTGAAAAAGAACAAGAGTTAATGTTTTAATAAATTTGCATACTATTAAAGAAAATTAAAACTGTAAAAGATTAAATTTTGAGTGAATATTGTATTTTCTTCTTTAGTTATAAAAAAGTTTTGCATCATCAAAGTTTTCATTTTGTGTGAAACATGGGTCGTTCGTACGGCATAACGGAATTTACAAAGCAGCGTATTATTAATTTGCGTAAAGAAGGTCGTAATCAGCAACATATCGCCAGTTACTTAAAATATTCTCAACTAAGCGTTAGTGGAACAATAAGGCAGTATTTTAAAGACGGACATTTTGAAAACAAGCATCTGAATAGCGCCCAGAAGCTAAAAACTACTCAGAGCTATATATAGAAAGCTAAAGAGTAATTCTAAAAACCCGTTTTAGAAGTGTAAGATATTCGCATCGAAAGTGGAAAGAACACAGTATTGATACGAGTAAATCTACAACACTAAGACGTCTCCGTGAACTTGGATTTCAATCTCGTATACCAAAGATAAAGCCCGTCACGACTTAAACAGAAAAGAGAGAGAGTGGAGTGGTGCAAAAAGGCTTTTATGGGGTCTGGATATTGGAAAAAGATTGGTTAGTGATGAGAGTGTGTTTTGCGTAACATGGTGATCAAGGTATTCGTTTATGGTGATTGAAGCAAGAAGCATATGACAAGGACTGCATGAAACGATTAGTTAAATTTGCAACCAGTATAATTGTATGTGCTTGCATCACAGCAGATGGTCCTAGAAGGCTATGTATCGTTAACAAAAGGATTAATTCTGAGATATATCAAGAAATCCTTGAGCATTTCATTTTCTTTTGGAAATTCTGTGCACCAGCCTGCCATAGACGACAATGTATCATAATAGTTCTGCATGTCCTTATAGAGACGTTATTAATGTTTCATACTCCATTTTCTATTAATAACCTCAATAACATATATTAAGTTAGCTCGTTTTCAAATAGTACATTAATAAAATGCACTTAAAACAATTACTAAACTTAGATAATAATGTATATCAATTTGTGTGTGTATCAGAAGAAATCTAGAAGTATGAATGCTGCAAAAACTTATTCCTATTCACAATAAAATGTGGTGCATCTCAGTAACGTATAACAATTTGATGTATTATTTAAATATACATCAAAGAATTATATCGATAAAGTAATCCAAATTATTTTGTTCACCCTTGTGAAAGAACAATGAACGTTATGCACACAATTTTTAGTGGGGAATATCCTATAGTGAACCTCAAAAACATATAAAGCATTTAACAACATTGAAACATTAAAGCATTTTTCTTAGTAATGAAAATTATTTGAAAAACAACCACCTGAAAAAACTAACTTTGAAAAACTATAACCAAACTTTGCCCACTTTGCAAGAATCTCAATAAGTTTTGTAAATATTTGGGTATAAAACCATGATCGCTGGGTCTTGTGGTTTTTTAATGTTCTAAAATAACTGTTAATTAATATTAATGATCATAATATTCACTATACTGTTTTCAAAGTTAAACTTTATTTCACCTAAATAAACTTTTCTATTTTTTCAGGTATCATGGAGAATTCAAATCTGCAACACTTACAATATGTATCCCAAATTTGTGAAACCATAATTAATGGTATATTAGAATTTGAACCTCAGTGCGAGCAGTTTGTTTCAAGATTTCTTGAAAATCGTTCAAATGCTGAAGAAATTAGCGCCTTTCACTTAAACAGTAGATATTTTTTATATATCCTCAACAAACTAAATATACTGTTCTATAAATATTTTCAACCATTTCCAATACAGCATCCGTGGTTTCAAGAAAATGAAGGTCGTATTTTGAGTATATTCACTGATATTGCTAGACTGCACGATTTATTGGATAATCTACTAAAAACAATACCTGAACAAGAATCTTATGAGGAATCTCTTGTAGTATCTAGATCTGCTGCGGCATCTAGATCTCCTTCGGTGCCTAGATCTGCTGCGGTATCTAGATCTTTGGAATCTAAAGCTGTTTCAGAATCGATATCTCTTGAGAAACCTTTTAGAAAAAATAAACATTCTAGGAAAAAATAAATACCATGGAAGAAAAGGATGACTGCACTTTTTAGATTCATGGTTGTTTACTGATTCACAGTCGTTTAACTTAAATGTAGTTCTTAACATCCTGTAAAATAATAAAAATTCTGAAAAGAAAACTTGGTCTCTGTTATATTTTGTTTGTTAAAGCAAAAATTATTCATATAATTCTACATGAATTTATCCAAAAAGTAAGTTTCCTCATATCCATAAACGGAAATAAAACGCAGTTATGAGACATTTATTTTGGAATAGATCAGCAATCACTGAGCTCCTTTTCAACATATTCACCACTGGTAATCACACTGGTCATACCGTGGGATTGTTTTTGCATTCCTGTAGTATCATAAACGTTTGCCGACTGGAATAGGAATCAGCGTGCGACGGCCACCTACACCTTTGTCAATTTGAAAATTGTGGGCTAGAGAGAAATTTCATGGGGACAATTAAAGTTTTCAACCCTTCGAAATCGATAAAATTAGTACCAGGTTTACTTAGGGAACTAAAACGCTGAAGGTTCGCGTCATAACTTTTTATATTTGTAATAAATTTCCTGAATAATAAAGATTAACACCATTAAATGACAAAAAAATTTTGGCCATTGAATAATAATTTATTTCAGAGGCTATTTTTATTAACTCCATACTCTAATGTAAATCGTTGCAATAAAGCAACTTAAATGCACTAGCAAGCGTTGAATGATAACGGTAAATTTTTTAGTGTCAACTTATCAGAGCCAAGCATTTAAAGACCGGTTACGTGAGTAACAAACAGGTCTGAGTAAGACGAGTCTATTCTTGATAATAGGACTAAGGGCAATGAAAAGTGTGTTACCCCTAGTATTGCTTTTGTGGGGAATGGAGAGGAGAATAAATACTACTAGTAGTTTCGCATTCACTTGTCTCCAAGAATATAAATAAGAAAGGATTGTTCTTCTTATCTAATAATACATTACTTTCTTTTCGATCAAGAGGACATCTTCAATCTAAAGAAACATGTTAGGATAATTTAGATAATATTAAAAAAGAGCTGTCAACATTCATTTTTATTGAAAATCTGTAATAAAAATATATAACTATTTCTGTAATAAAAAACTCATAAATTTAAACAATGAATTTTATTACTTTTTTCAGTTGCCAAATCGATTAACTCAACCCGTCACATAAAAACTGTAACATTACTGACGATTATTTTTTGGCTATTCTTTCTTATTAATTTTATATACCGTTAGATGAAAGCTATATCTGTATTCATGCATTCTACAATATATTTTTAAATTTATATTATAAAGTGAATTTTAAAAAGCAATGTACATTATTTCATAGCATTTCTCAACTTTTTGTTTTGTGGAGTTAATTGATTTGTGCACTGAACGGCTCAACTCTCAAGCATAGAAGCGAATCTGTGATTATTTAGCGAGCAATTTAGCAATTCACTGCAATCCTTGTTGTCACTACATAACTAGGAATGGCTGCATCGAACTTTTAAGCAACCATGTTCATCAGGTCCAAACATTTCCTGCAGGGGTATTACTTCTTTTCAATTGAAAGCTGCCCAATTCATATGACTGGACTCGTCAACTCGTGGTTTGAAGGCATGAGGACGAGACCTGAAGTCTCATTTGATCCTACTACAATAAACCAAAATATTTCCTTTTATCACTTTAAACTTTAAGGTATGTTTAGCACCACGCATACTGTCATTACAGTGAAAATGTCTTGTCGCTTGCGATCTGAGAAAGTCTTCGGTGGACTTCCCATGTGGGATTAAACTTAAGGTAAGAACTGTGATAGAATTTATCTATGCCCAAAAGTAAAACAAATACTTTGTTTCTTTTATTTATTTGCAAAATTTTGAAAATGCATACTTAAAAAAAAAGCAAACTAATAATTAAAATGAAATTTTGTAGCGCATCTAATATCTTTTTACTGGGCGACAATGTGCTACGCCACAGCCGTTAAAAAAAATCTCCGATTTAAGTTATTTTACATTCCGACAATTATCGCCAACAGACAATGTGCCAAACATACACCATTTTCTATAAGCAAGCTTAATAATACATTAATTTTGCTCTGTTATAAAAAATAGTACAACATCATTAAAATGCACTTCAATTATTATAATGTACTCGATTGTTTTGTGTACACCTGTAAAAGGAATATAAATACGACGAAAAACACTTTTTATACAGAACACGGAAAGATGCATTTCGATCACATATATCAATTTCATTATGTTTGAC